>CM070779.1:8029372-9229372 GCA_036346955.1 Dipus sagitta | reverse complement strand
GGGTTGGGCACCTGGAAGAAGCCCAGAGAATGTCTCTGAAAGTGTGGTGTTGCTGCAAGAGGTCAGGTGCCCTCTCTGATCAATTATCAGCTTGCTGAATTTGCCTCTCTGTGCTACAGGGTTTTTTTCATTTTTAAAATTTTAATTTATTTATTTGAGAGAGTGGAAGGGGAGGGAGGCGGGAGAGAGAGAGAGAGAGAGAGAGAGAGAATGGGAATGGGTATACCAGGGCCTCCAGCCCCTGCAAACAAACTCCAGACACATACACCACCATGTGCATCTGGCTTACGTGGGCTCTGGGGAATCAAACCTGGGTCTTTAGTCTTCGCAGGCAAACGCCCTAACCACTAAGCCATCCCTCCATCCCGGGGCTCCTTCTCTTTACAAGGAGATGGGATGCAGGCCCAGGGAGATGGCTCAAGCCAGGAAGAGTGCTTGTCACACGAGCACGAGGACCAGAGTTCAGTGCCAAGCACCCCATGTAAAACCTATGCATGCCTGTAACCCCAATCCTAAGTGTGTGGACACAGGAGAATTGTGGGGCTCACTGGCCAGCCGATGGCAGAAAACGACATTTCTGAGTTCAATGAGAGACTTTGTCTCGAGAAAACGATGGGGAAGAGCGATGGAGGAGGACGCTCGGCATGCCATTCGGCCCTCTGCACTTGCAGATGTAACATATTAGCTATTACGTGCCAGGCACCACTGTAGGTGAGAATCAGGCAAACGATTTTTCTGTCTACTCAACACCCCAAGGGAAGAACGTGAGAACCAGGACGGTAACTAGCATCGCATTGTCCTGTCTGCCAAGGTTAATTTGCCTCAGCTGTCTCCAGACAGGAGCCGGCCATCGCCTGCACTTCCTGAGACAGCCAGAAGGTGGCGCAGTCGGATTACATTTTGGATGACCAGGCGCTGAAATGCCTCAACCAGCATCACCTGGGATGGAGGCGTGGTCCCCGGCCCCAGACTCCCGGGTCAGTGAAAGACAAATCCCCAGTGGTTTAAGCTGCTGAAAACTGAGCCTGTATATGCTGAGGTAGTCTTTAAAAAAAAAAAACCTTATGAGAGAGAGAGACAGAGACAAAGACAGAGAGAGGGAGAGAGAGAATGGGCATGCCAGGACCTCTAGCCGCTGCAAACTGTACTTCCTATATATATATATATATATATATGTATATAATTTATTTTTTGAGAGAGAGAAAGAGGCAGAGAGAGAGAGAGAAAGAATGGGTGTGCCAAGGCCTCCAGCCACTGCAAACGAACTCCAGATGCATGTGCCCTTGTGCATCTGGCTTACGTGGGTCCTAGAGAATTGAACCAGGGTCCTTTGGCTTTGCAAGCATACACCTTAACTGCTAAGCCATCCCTCCAGCCCCTTATAAAATATTTTAATGAATATTTATGAGGTTGTTGGAATATTAATGAGTAAGTTGATCCTCTCCCCCTTTCTAAATCGAAGTGGAATGTATATCCCTTAAGGTCATTCTTCATAAAATGCAAGTGATATTATAATGAGGGTGCAGACCTTTGTCAGTGTGTGTTTTAAAATGTTTTATTTTGGGAGGCAGAGGTAGGAGGATCACCATGAGTTCGAGGCCACCCTGAGGGTACATAGTAAAATCCAGGTCAGCCTGAACTAGAGTGAGACCCTACCTCAAAAAAACAAAATAAATAAATAAAAATAAAATATTTTATTTATTTATTTTTAGCCAGGTGTGGTGGCACATGCTTTCAATCCCAGCATTGGGAGGCAGAGGTACGAGGATTGTCATGAGTTTGAGGCCACTCTGAGACTACGTAGTAAATTCCAAGTCAGCCTGGGTTAGAGGGAGACCCTACCTCAAAAAAAAAAAAATTTATTTATTTGCACATGCAGAGACACATGCACAGAAAGAGAGAGAAAGGGAGAGAGAGAGAGAGAGAGAGAGAGAGAAAGAATGGATGTGCCAGGACCTCCTGCTACTGCAAACAAACTCCAGATGCATGCACCACCTTGTGCATCTGCCTTTACGCAGTTATTGGGGAATCAAACCTACATCATTGGGCTTTGTAGGCAAATTCTTTAACCACTGAGCCATCTCTCCAGCCCCATGTCAGTGTGTGTTTATATGTGTGTGGGGGGGAGGGATTGAGAAAATGCTCTGGCATCTTGGTTTCTGATACAGCAGGAGCAATCTATCTATAGCTTCAAGGCACATTCTGGTCACCAGGACACACAGGGAGCAAAACCCAGCTATGTCCCCCTTGTTTCCCTCACATCTAACGGCTCCCGTACCCGTTCTTAGTAGCACTCATTAATACTCTGTCCTCCTTCTGCCATGATCCTTCTCATTGACATTGTAGCAAAACCCCGACACAAACCTCAGGGACTGTTCATCCAGGGAAATGAACAGACCCGAGCGGCCGTCGTGTCCACACCGCGCTTCAGGCTGGGTGATCTGAGCGCGGACAGCGGCCACATGTGTGGCCTCCGTGCTTAGATGCACGCACAAGGCGAGAGCAAGATTTCATTGAGCATTCCAGAAGAAACAGCAGCACCTGGCAAGACCAAGGTGCTGTGACCTTTGGTCGGCAGTGACAGTCGGCGTTCTCCCGGCAGGTGCCGATCAAGCAGGGTTTCTCAGTCACGCGAGGAGCAGGGTGCTTTGCCAGGCTGGGTCGCCGAGGCTTTTGGGCAATCATTCTCTCCGGGTCACTGTGGTCACCGAGGCATGGGGAGGGTTCCAACTTGTAACTGGTGCGGGTGGATTGATAGTGCTGGAAGAGATTCGCTTGTCTGTGCCCACGTGCTGTGGGGAAGATACCCACTGGGGGGAGCATCGGGTGCAAAGGCAGGTGGGTGACACAAAGAGGGAAGGATCATTAGGGCCACAAGATGGAAACAACCACTGCTTATGGTGCCAGGGGGTCCTTTGGCAGGCGAGGAAACTGAGTCTCTAAGATTCCACAGCTCGCCCCAGAGCATAGGCCCAGGACACGGGGACCCAGGATGCCAGACACAACTCCAAAGGCAAGCTGCTTCCACCGTGGGAGGCTGAGAGCTGGCCTGGGAGAGAGCAACAGCGTGAGTTTAGCTACTCATTCCCTGTCGTCTAGAGCAAGCAGTTTTCTTTCTGAGCCAAACTGAAATTGTGTCCCATTTTACAAAACTATGGAATTGAGTTATTCCCAATTAAGTAAGATTGCTTATCCCTCTACATTCAAAAGGACTGCACTTAATTTCAGAACCCAGGGGTTCTGTTAAGCTGGGTAAAACTCTACCTCAGACAGAGTTTTGTCTTGTACTGAGACACTGAGATGACAAGATTTGATGCCTTAGGACAGAACACTTGTGAAGGTAGAGGTCCTCAGCTTTTCTTTCTTTTTTTTTTTATGAGAGGAGAGAAAGAGAGGGAATAGGTGTGCCAAGGCCTCCAACCACTGCAGTTGAACTCCAGACACGTGCACCCCCTTGTGCGCATGTGCGAACTTGCACGCTTGCGTCACCTTGTGCGTCTGGCTTGCGTGGGATCGGGAGAGTCAGACATGGGTCCTTAGGCTTGTGTCTTTACTGCTAAGCTATCTCTCCAGCCCTTTGCTTTTCACTTTAATATTCCTCTAATTTTAATAATGTTCAAATGGAAAAATGTCAGCTACCATTTTCTGAAGCGCTACATGCCTGTGACCTTTGCTTACCTGCCTTGTCTCACGGTGCCATCCATTCCAGACAGTCCTGTTCTCCTATTCTTCTCTCCACCCTTTCCTCCCTTTTTGGAGGCAGGGTCTCTCTCCAGATCAGGCTAACCCAGCTCTGGCTGGCCTTGAATGCTTGGGGATCCTCCTACCTCAGCCTCCTGGGTGCTTTGTAATGTTTTCTATATTTGTGATTCATGGGTGTATGCATATGATGTGTGTATGACACATGATACGTGTATGGTACAGCCCGCATCTGGAGGTCAGAGGACACCCTGCCGATGTCTCTCCTCTCCTCCCGCCCTTCTGACACAAGGCTTCTCTGCTGCTGCCTGAGAGCATTCGTATTTTTCTGGCTCTGCCTCCCATGGATGTAGGTGCATTGGAATCACAGATATGAACACCAATTCATTTCTGGCTTTACATGGGAATTGAACTCAGGTCAGCAGGCTTGCAAGCAAGCATCTTTAACTACTCAGCTGTCTTCCGGGACATTCTTTTTCTTTTTTATTTACAGGAGAGGAAACTGAGGCAGTGTAACCAGTAAATTCTCTGCCACCTGCCCTGTTGAGTCTCTCCCTTTACTATCGTCACACTGTTTGCACGCCTGCCTAGGCATGCGTTTTTGGTGCAGTCATAACCCTTCCGTAAAATGCTAGGCTTTAAAGACCCCAGCTTAGAGCATTAGGATTTACTGTCTGTGGGTTCTGAAGCAAAGGCTGGAGTCTGCGTGCTGTGGGTTGTGTCACAGGCTTGCACGTAGGCTGTGTGAGTTTGGGAGCCCTCCTGCCAGCCGGCTCCCCACTGAGGGGCCTGCAGGAGCCATCTAAAGGGGCTCTCAGCCTTCCTCATGCTGGCCAGCCGCTCTCTGCAGCTCGCCCCCATGAGTCACCAGCTGGAGCCAACGGGAAGGAAATGGAGCTCGTGTCCAGATCACTGACCTACTTAGGGAGGGGTCAGAGAGGCCAGGGAGGCGATGACTTTGCAGTTAAAGTGTGACTTCAACCCAGGAGGACTCGGGGCATTGAGTTCGTAGCTGGGAGCAGTGTCAATGGGAGCAAACCTCAAGGGTGATTGGGTGGGTGCAGACAACAACAACTGGAGTGGTGCCTCGGGTCTAAGCTGGGCTAGACCGAAGGCAGACACCTGGGTACAATATTGTGTAAGCTCTCCGCTCAGCACAGAGGAAACATCTGACCATCACACTTCAGCAAAGAGAGGAGTCATGGAAGAAAGGAGATTTGGGCATTCCTCCTCCCTTTAAAAAAACATTTATTCATTTATTTATTTGAAAAAGAGAGAGAGGGAGAGGGAGAATGGGTGTGCCAGGGCCTCAAGCCCCTGCAAAGAACTCCAGATACATGCACCACCTTGTTCACCTGACTTACGTGGGGCCTGGGGAATCAAACTGGTGTCCTTGGCTTTGCAGGCAAGGGTCTTAACTGCAAAGCCATCTCTTTAGCCCCCCGTTTTGCTGTTGTTTCTCTTCTTTTCTAAAAAAAACAATATTTATTTATCTATTTTTAAGGAGAGGGAGAGAAGAGAAGAGAAGAGAAGAGAAGAGAAGAGAAGAGAAGAGAAGAGAAGAGAAGAGAAGAGGAGACAGAGAGAATGGACACACCAGATCCTTTGGCTGCTGCAAAGGAATCCCAGATGCGTGTGCCACCTTGTGCATCTGGCTTTATGTGGGCACTGGGGATCCAAACTCAAGTCCTTAGGCTTTGCAGGCAAGCACCTTTACCACTAAGTCATCTCTCCAGCCCTTTTGTCAAAATCTGTATTTTTCTCTTTTATTGACAACTTTTATACATATAACCCATATATCATGATTGTAATCTTCTTCCCCCCACCCTCCCTTTTTCTCCTCACCCTCCCTTTTTCCCCTCTCAAATCCCTCCTCCACTGAATCCCATCTTCTTTCCAACTGATCTCTCTTCTCTTTTGCTATCATGATTTTTCCCTCCAGTTACACAGGTCTTGTGTAGGTAGTGTCAGCCACTGTGAGGTCATGAATACCATGGCCACTTTATGTCTGAAAGACATAAAGACAGTATTGTAAGCGCTCCTCCCCTTCCTTTGGCTCTGAGATTCTTTCCACTACCTTTTCTAGTTCCTGAGCCTTGGAGGGTGGGATAGAGCAGTCTCACTTAGTGATGAGCACTCTGCTGTCACTTCTGAGCACTTCGGAGAGTTTTGAGTCACCCCAGTGGTCACTGCCGTCTGCAAAGAGAGGCTTCTCTAACCAAAAGAGAAAGTAGCATTATCATATGGGCATAAGCATAAGTGTCTAGAGGGCAGTTTGGTGGGCATAGTATATCCACTTATCTAGACAACAGTAGTAGTTTTCCCCCAGGGCTTATGATGATCTCACCAGCCATAGGATTTTAATTAGGTTTTGAGCACCAGGCAGGAATTCTCTCCCGTGGAGCTAGCCTCAAGTCCAATCAGAAAGCAGTTGGTTTCTCCCACAACAGCCATGCCAGTATACCAGTTGGTATATTGTTAGCATCCTTTCCATAACTGTCCTTGCAAATAAGTCAAGGAAAACAGAGCAATTTTCCCCTTGGTTTATTATTTTATCTTATTATTGTACTAAGAATACCATGTGATGTATGTTCTTAACAGATTTGTTTTAAGACAAGAGTCTCAATGTGTGACTCAGGCTGACCTGTAACTCTTTATTCTGTAACCTCAGCTTCCCTAGTGCTGGGATTACAGATGTGTGTCCCCACGCCTGCCTAGTTGACAGTCTTTTTTAGAGAGAGAGAGAGAGAATTGGCACCTGGGCCTCAGCCACTGAAATTGAATGTCACACACTTGCACCACCTAGTGGGCATGTACTACCTTGCGCTTGCCTCACCTTTGTGCATCTGGCTAATGTGGGATCTGGAGAGTCAAACATGGGTCTTTAGGCTTCGCATGCAAGCACCTTAACTGCTAAGCAATCTCCCAGCCCTTGGCAGTCCTTTAACTGTGCAGTGCCTTGTCACTAGATAGCACACTGGCATACGCCTTTAATCCCAGCACTTGGGAGGCAGAGGTAGGAGGACTGCTGTGAGTTCAAGGCCACCCTGAGACTCCATAGTGAACTCCAGGTCGCCCTGGGCTAAAGTGAGACCCTACCTCGAAAAACCAAAAAAATAAAAATAGATAGTACACTGCACATAGGCTGGGGTACACTGCCCAGTTATTTTTTTTTTTAAGATGCAGATGCCTGGCCCTCACCCTCCTGATGCCCACCACAAATGTGTATGCTGCGTTTATGACAAGCACCTCAAAGGATTCAGGAACTGGATGCTCTGCAGACGACACCATGAGAAGGACGGGATTAGAGGTGAAAAAGGAAGGGTTCTTGGAGAAAGCCAGGGCCAAACAGAGATCTTTAAGAGATGTACATGAGGGCTGGAGAGGTGGCTTAGCGGTTAAGCGCTTGCCTGTAAAGCCTAAGGACCCCGGTTCGAGGCTCGACTCCCCAGGACCCACGTTAGCCAGATGCACAAGGGGGCGCACGCATCTGGAGTTCGTTTGCAGTGGCTGGAGACCCCTGGCGCACCCATTCTCTCTCTCTCTCTCTCTCTCTATCTATCTATCTATCTGCCTCTTTCTCTGTCTGTCACTCTCAAATAAATAAATAAAAATAACAAAAAAAAATCACTCTCAAGAGATGTACATGAGAGTGCCACACACGAAAGGCAGATAAGGATCTCCAGTCCAGCACTTCTCCAAGTATGGCCCAGACTGGTGTCTGTCTGCAAAAGTCGCAGTCAATACCTGTCAAGGCAAGTACAGAAATCCAGCCTTTAAAGCGTATGTGGCAATTTACCGTTGTCACGACGTCTCCGGGTGTGATTGGTGGGTCTCATAGATTCCTTGACACCTGATGTTGAAGGTTCAGGGTGATGTTATGTCACCCAGCACACATCCTAGTTACGTGTCAGGGTGACATATCTGTGCAATCAAGCCAAATAAAAAACCCTGAAGCTGCTCTTCCTGAGGCTGTGTGGGGAGCTCTGTTTCCTGGACGCTGTGTGACGCAGAGACATGGGGGAGCAGCTGCTCTTGGGGAGCTGAAGTAAGTTTATCGTGATGAGGCCTAGAGTGTGAAAAGGCAAGCAACAAGAAGCAGGCCTCGAACTCATGCTCTTCCTGCCTTGACCTCTGAGAGCTGGGTGGGGCTGGGTGACAGGGTTGAACTACCAGGGTAGGCTCAAAATGCTTCTTAAAGCTAACTTGTTGATCCAGGATAGAGTTGGACAGTGTATCACCCAGTGCATATCTTTTGTCTCCTTTACTCTAGAATAGTTCCTTAACGTTTGTCTGTCCCCTGAAATTGATGTCTTTTCTTGAGACAGTGTCTCACGTAGCCCAGATTTATCTCAAACTCTCTGTATAGCCAAGGATGACCTTGAACTTATGATCCTCCTGCTCCCGCCTCTTGAGTGCTGGGATCACAGGCGTGCACCATCATGCCCAGTTTATGGGGTGCTGGGAATTGAACTTAGGGCTTTGTGCAGACTAGACAAACACTTTACCCAATGAGCCACAGCCACACCCACCGTGTGAAGCAGGCAGGCCAGCTCCTCTCAGGTGGGGTTTGTTCTCTCTGATTGCTTCCTGCTGGTTGGATTTGAGTCAAACGTTTCCTTGCTTCACCTTGCTGGTACAAAACACCCGGCCCAGAGCGGCTGGTGGAAAGGGTTTATTTTGGCTCACAGTCTCGAGGGGAAGCTCCCTCATGGCACGGAAAGATGGTAGAGCAGAGGCTATGCCACCCATCTTGCCACAGCAGCTGGCAGGGAGCAACAAGAGAATGAGCTGAGCTCTGGCAAGGGGGACAGGGCATAAAACCCCAAAGCCCATGCCCCACAGTGTGTCTTCTCCAGCAGGGATCCTCCTCCCAGACTGCCACCAGCTGGGGACCAAGTATTCAAAACACATGAGGCTGTGGGGGACGTTTCATATTGAAACCACCACGCATTCTGGCAGGACAGTGCCAGGAGAGTTGACATCATACCACGAGGTCTCTGAAGACATTTGGAACACTTGGTCAGGACCTGAATGGAAAGGTTTGATGCGACTCACTGGAATAAGTTCATTGCCACAGTTGTTTCCTTGGGCATAGAGGCTGTCTTAGGGTAAGTCTTTTCCACGGTGGTGTTTGCTTGCCTGAGAAGGATGTAAGGAGGCATCCGGTTTTGCAGTGCATGAACCCAGTGGCTCCGGTGGTGGGAGGGGGTTGTACTCTAAGGGGTGACGGGGTTCAGGCGGCAATCATTGGCAGACCCCCCCTCCACCACCGGAGCTTCTGCTTGGGAGCTGTGACCTTTAGCTGAGTTCCTGAGACTAAAGTTCAGTCCTAGTTAAAGGACAGATCTAAAAGTTCCACATTGTCTTGAATAAGGAGAGAAAAACATGAATGGATTTTCAGACTCAAGCCGGAACCTGAGGTCAGATTTCAATGTTTTCCCAGTTAGAAAAATGGACCCCATGGATGGACAAGCCAGGTGTGTGTGTGAGACCGTTACACGCGTTTCCATACCTTCTATGCACTCTTTCTTTCTATCCCCCTCATCTTCCTCCTCTCTGTTTCTTCCCTTCCTCCTTTCTCTCTTTCTTCCTCTCACTTTCATTGCTTTACTCTATTACTTTAATGTGGTTTTATTCACAAGCACTAACTGCACATACCAGTGCGTGAGGAGATATTTCCACACCTGCAGGTGGCAGCCTGCGCTGACCACATCGGGGTGATTCCCACTTGCCTCTCCTTGCCCTTTCTGTGTCTGAAGCATTTGGACTCCCCTCTTTCAGCTCTTCTGAAAACACACAGGAGGTTGTTGTAAACCCTGGTCACCTCATTGTGCTGCAGATAGCAGCACTCACTCCTTCCATCTAACTGTGGCTTGGCATCTTTTCTGCACCCTTCCTCTACCCCCTCACCCTTCTCTAGCCTGTGGTGACCAGGATTCTACATCCAGATCAATATACAAGGAAGAACAGGAGGAAGTTCTATTCCTGTGACTGGCTTATTTCTTTTAACATAACATATTCCAGTTCCATCCAGTTTCCTGCAATGACTGGATTTCACACTTTATGGCCCCAAATATCCCATCACGCATATAGCCCATGTGTGCCTTCTCCATGCCTCCGCTGACAGACACCCCAGTAGTTTGCAGGCTGTAGACTTTGTAAATAGTGTCGCAGGAAACATGGGGATCGCGTCTTTCTTTGCTATGTTGATTTCATTTCCTGTCACCTTTCCTCTTAAATAGTGACCAGAAATCTGGGTCTTAGATTAGCAATGGATAATACGTTTTTTAAAACATAAAATAGAGCCAAATGATACATGTCTGTAAGCTGGCTAAGGCCCAGTGGTCACATTTGGAGATGTGCTCTATATGGAAGGTAGATGTTGAGCCCAGGTCTGTCTGTAGGACTCAGAGAGCCGTGTCCTACCTAAGAGGACTGTGCTATTAGGGGGTCAGACTAGAAGACTAATTTTGGAAGGTAGCTCATGGAGAGAGAGACAGAAAGAGAGAGAGAGAGAGAGAGAGAGAGGACTGTTTTAGGTAGTTGGGTCCTTGCTAACATGACTAGAAACAGCAGTATAGCATCCGGGAGCTGTCACCAGGAGGAAAGGGCAAAGCTATGCAAGGGACCAGGTGGCATCTCGGGGACCAGGCTATCCTGCCTTCATGGTAGAGAGGAAGAGAGAGGAAGAGAGGATGAAATAAGAGGGCCCAGGACTCAGTTACTTACATTATACTTATCTATTTGTTGCTGAAGGAGAAACCTAGAACCTTGGTTAGTGTTCTACTGCTGCACTTTACCCTGGACTCAAGAACACAGAGTTAATTAATTCGTTAATTTATTGGAACAGGAAAGTTGAATCAAGGGCGCCACACTTGCTAGGGCAGCACTGTGTCCCAGCCCTGATTTTCCTTTATGTTTTGAGACAGGCTCGCTTGACATTGCCCAAGCTGACTTTGAAATCACTCTGTAGTCCAGGCAGGCCTTGATCTTGCCTCAGCTTTTGAGAAGAGAGGTGGGAAGAAGGTAAGAGCAGGAGGATGGGGAGGAGGGCTGCAAAATACCGTCTTCTGGATACATGGCCCTCGTGAATTCATGGCAGTGAATGTGGGTTTCTGCACAGGGTTGAGCCTGTCAGTGCATCTCCATCAGTGGGGGAAGGGTGCATAAGAACCCAGATCTAAGAGTAAGTCAATGACTGCTGAGGCAGAAGAGACACGTTCATCAGTGGTGTAACCATTGGTAAGTTGTCCTCACCACAATAAGTAGCTTCCCACTCATGATCATGCAAGAAAACCTAATTTTACTCAATGAGTTAAAAAAAAAAAAGACATGGAGGTAAGATGGGGACTAATGGGGAAGAAGGATGATAGTGGGAGGGAGCGGGGGATAAGGGAGGATACTGGGGGGATTGATATCAAAATATATTCTATGCATGCATGAATATGTCAGAAATGGGAGAGTATGTAATTTTTTAAAAGAGCCATCTAGTCCCCATGCAACTCCTGAAAGGGTGCCTGGCTGGTCCCTTCCTTCCCTTCTTATTTAGTGTTTGCTCACCAGGCACCTTGGCGAGCTCTTTTTTTCTTTCTCTTCATCCGGACACTGACCTTGAAGACAGATAATGTTTTATTTTACTTCCTCCCGGCCAGTCACCAGCTCACACTTGTTCACCCAGAAGTCCAGGGTCTGTGAAGAAGCAGAGAACAGTATGAATGCTCCTGCCAGCACGATTTTTTATTAAGAAATTTCTTTTTATAGTAAACTAGAGGGAGGATGTTCAGAGTCCAGGTTCAGAAGGTGCAACTGGTCTTGCTCAGCTGAGCCCAGAAATAGAATAGAAAAAATTCAATTTGGCAAATCTTTAATCTTCAAATACTCTTCCTTTTCCTGACCAGGGCAGCCACTGTGACATTTTTCTGCCTGTGCACTTGGGTTGAAATGCTAGCTTTGTATATCTAGTAGATTCTATTTCTTGATTTTATTTTAAAGATTTATTTATTTATTAGAGACAGAAAGGGAGGGAGGGGGAGGGAGGGAGGAGAGAGAGAGAGAGAGAGAGAGAGAGAGAATGGGCACACCAGGGCCTCCAGCCACTGCAAACGAACTCCAGATGCATGTGCCTACCTTGTTCATCTGGCTAACATGGGTCCTGGGGAATTGAGCCTCAAACCGGGGTCCTTAGGTTTCACAGGCAAGCGCTTAACTGCTAAGGCATCTCTCCAGCCTTACTTCTTGATTTTTTTTTTAAAGTGTGTGCCAATGTTTTAAAATTTATTTATTAGAAACAGAGAGAGGGAGGGAGAAAGAGAGAGAGAGAGAGAGAGAATGAATGTGTGTGCCAAGGCCTCTAGTCACTGCAAACAAACTCTAGATGCATGCACCACCTTGTACGTCTGGCTTGCGTGGGACCTGGAGGATTGAACCTGGGTCCTTAGGCTTCAGAGGCAAGCACCTTAACCCCTAAGCCATCTCTCCAGCCTATTTCTTGATTTTTGAGCATTGCTAATGTGAAAAGGAATGTTGTAATCTAACACCAAGCGTGAATGTAAGTCTTTCTCTGGGCTGACCATTCACACCTGAGACCTGGTCAGAGAACCAGGTGCAGCTGGTGAATTCAGTTCAAGTGGGGACCGTCTTAAGGCTTGGCGGCTCCCTGGACCTCCTCCGTCTCTCCCGGGTCTTCTGTATTCAGCTTGTCCTCTCTCACCTTTCCCCTCTTTTACCATCACTCGGACTCTTCAGTTGTCCTCTTGCTGCCGCTGTTGCTGGGCCCTTGTCAGCTCTGAGTGCTAGCAGCTCACTGATGGCTGAAGGTCAAGGGAGAAGAGAAAAGGCCGTTCAAGAGAAGCCTACTGATGGGTGGCATGTCACCATATGAAGGGGCAGCTCGGGAGGGGCCTCTCTCGGCTGACTTGCAAAGTGAACCATACAGCCAGAACGAGGGTGTGGCCAGAGTGTTTGTACCAATCATGGCACAGTCCTTTGTGCCCCTCGACCACTGATGGGTCGCTGCAGAACTGCTCT
The DNA here is from genome assembly GCA_036346955.1 of Dipus sagitta. Taxonomy (NCBI): domain Eukaryota; kingdom Metazoa; phylum Chordata; class Mammalia; order Rodentia; family Dipodidae; genus Dipus; species Dipus sagitta. Next base: position 9,216,643 of record CM070779.1, on the reverse strand, counting down.
CCCTCTGGCCTGGGTGAAAAATGGATCCTTGAGTTCACCAAGGCTGGTGATGGCAAAAAGCCCGCGCAAGCTGAGTGAAACAGTCGTGGTGGGAACAGTTCCTTCCAGAGCCAGAGTCGCCCTTCAGCAGCAAGCGGCTGTGGTTACCATGGAGCTGCCCCCAGGTGTTCATGGAGTGCTCCGAGGGCCTCTGTTCAAGGCAGTAGGAGCACCAAGAGGAGAGTCCAGGACTGCCCATTAGGGAGCCCCTAACGTATTGGTTTATTTAAACCAAAACTAATCATTGAAAGGGTGCTTGCAATAAAGGCCTATCATTAACAATAGTGAGGCTTTAACGTTATAGAACAGAGCTCTGTTTTTAGTCAAATAGTCCTGAGGAGAGCTCAGGCATTTTGTCTGTCTTCCTCTGTGTCAGCCAGCACCTAAAGGGACACGGAGAGGTATGTTTACACATGAGAACTACCTTAGTCCTGGACAAGAACTTTAAATCTTTTCTGACCCATGGCAAAACTGAAAACAGGTAAATAGGTATTGTTTGAGGAAACCAGGCTTATCTCTTTCTAAAAAGTATTTTATTTATTTATTTGAGACATATAGAGAGAGGCAGAGATATACAGAAAATAGGCACACCAGGGTCACTATCCACTGCAAATGAACTCCAGACACACGTGCCACCCAATGCATCTGGCTTTATGTGGGTACTGGGGAATGGAACCTGGGTTCTTTGGTTTTGCAGGCAAGCACCTTAACCACTAAGCCATCTCTCCAGCCCCTGATCTCTTTTTCAGTGTGGTTGAAGGTTCCGTTTTGTGTATGAGCTGGTGTCTCATCACTTCTTTCCTTCAGGGGGGTAAAGGGAAAGATCATGAGAGCATTTGTCCCTGACTGGGCCGTCTTTGCACAGTGAGTGGGGACAGCATGGGAGCAGCCCACTTCCTCTTGAGGGTTCCTGTGCATGTTCAAGTTCTCTGAGGCAGGAATGTCTCAGTCATTTCTGGGTCTAGACACATCCAAACACCCAGGCACTTTCGTACCTGTTTATTCAGCACCAAACCCAGTGAGGAGAACCAACATGATGGTCTCTCTCTGAGTCACTTGGAGCACAGGGAGGGGTTGGTAGGTGAATAGGTTCGTTGGGGCTGGTTTTCTCTATGCAGGCAACATTCCTTCCTGGGAAGGCCAACTCATGTTGTCTCTTAGCAAAGGCAGTCAGGTAAGGGGATGCTGTTGATGTCGTCTCTGTGTCTTGGAGCCAGAGCAAACCCGAGACGGCTTTGAGAACACTGACTGAAGAGGCTTAATCCTTGAGAAGAGTGTGACCCATTGTTCAACAGCGGAGGTGCTCCATGCATACCTGGGCATGGATTCTGGGGAATACACCATGAAAATGGACAATGATGAATTCAGACAAATGAACTCTGACAATTCAGTACATTAGTTAAAAGAAAGATAGAAAACCCCATAGATGAAATACAAGGATGGCTTTGGGCTGCCTTTCAGAAGCCTAATTCAGTGTATGCATTGTGAAACCTTCAACTCTTTCACAATTTTCAGAATTTTCTTGTCTTTAAGGGCAGGTTCTTTTTAAATCTGGAATGTTCTATCACCCACTGTAAAAGATTTAACTTTGCTTGGCATGGTGGCGCACGCCTTTAATCCCAGCACTTGGGAGGCAGAGGTAGGAGGATCACTGTGAGTTCGAGGCCACCCTGAGACTACATAGTGAATTCCAGGTCAGCCTGGGCTAGAGTGAGACCCTACCTCAGAAAAAGAAAAAAAGAAAAAAGAAAAAGAGAGAAAAGAGAAAGAAAAAAAAATAAGAAAAAGGATTTAACTTCAGCCACATCTGTGGTCGTTTGATTCAGGTGTTCCCAGTTAACTTAGGTGTTCTGAATGCCAGGTTTCCAGCTGATGGAGATTTTGGAATTAGCGCCTCCTGGAGGCAGTGTATTTTTGGGGGAGGGCTTTTGGGTGTTATAGCCAGTGTCTCCATGCCAGTGTTTGACACATTCTCCTGTTGCTATGGTCCACCTTATGTTGGCCAGGGGGTGATGTCCACCCTCTGCTTATGCCATCATTTCCGCTGCCATCATGGAGCTTCCCCTTGAGCCTGTAAGCCAAAATAAACCTCTTTTTTTTTTTCCCCCACAAGCTGCTCTTGGTTGTGTGATTTCTACCACCAATGCAAACCTGACTGCAACAACATCTAAAATGCAAACATATTTACTGCACACATATGCATATGAACACAGATACATACATGGTTGATTACTGACAGTTTTCTGTTTTCTAGATATTTAGTTTGATCTTGATGACATATAATTTCAGCCTTTACTCCCCCCCCCCCCGCATCAGCTACTTTTGTGAAAATTGGATTCTAATTCAAACAGTCCCAGCATGGACGAGATGAAGATCTCAGAAGAGGAGATGTTTGGTGGCTCTGTCAACAAATGGACTGATTCTTCAGGGTCTAAGACCACACAAGAAGATGAGGCATAACCCGAGTTTAAGCAGTGGATAGGTTTACAGTGTTCCATCCTGTAACCTTGAAAAGTAGGCTGGCTTAGGTTTGTCAAGGGAGGGGTGTAGTTCCCAACAATCTAAACCCACCACAGATAAGAGTAGTCACCATGTAAGCACGAGGGCTCTAGAGGGCCTGAGCTCGGTTCCTCAACACCCACATGAAAAGCTGGGTGCGGGGCTGGAGAGATGGCTTAGTGGTTAAGGCGCTTGCCTGGGAAGCCTAAGAACTCATGTTCAAATCTCCAGGTCCCGCGTGGCCAGATGCACAGTGACGCAAGTGCACAATATCGCACGTGTGCCACAAGGGGGAGACTGCGTGTGGAGTTCATTCACAGCAGCTGAAGGACCTGGCATGCCCATTCTCTCTCTCTCTCTCAACTAAAAAAATGAAATAAAATTAAAAAAAAAAAAACACAAAGCTGCTGCAGCGGATGGAGGGCAGAAAGAGAATTGCTGGGGCTCAGTCTGACCCCAAACAGTGGCTCCAGAGTCAATGGGAGACGCCTTCTCAAGGAAACAGTTTGGAAGAACGATACAGAAGGACACCTGACACTCTCCTCTGTGCTCCACACACGTGTTCACAGGGCGCATCTCCACACACATGTCACCATTGCACACCTACACATACTGCACACAGGCCATAAAGAAAAGCATAACACCGAGGAGACGGACAGGTGACACGGTGAGATCTGTGAACAGCATGTGCGGGGAGGCAACAGGGATGCACTCTGCCTCCTCCTCCTCCTCCTCCTCCCCGAAGGCGTCTGCCCTCAGAGGTGGGCTCTCTGTGGAAGCAGCTCCTCACGGCCACACCTTCTCACCCCCACGGGAACCAAGTCCACATAAAGGCACTTGGAGCTCACACGGTTCCGGATTGCTGACCTTGGATGGAGGTCCTTGTCTCCCACCAGACTGGAGGCTTCATGAGCACAGGGCTCTGCCTTCCTTGGCTGTCCATATTCCATCCCCATCCGTCATCGAACGCAGTGCCAGGCACGTCGTGTGGGCTCACGTGGGCCACTTTTCCATAGGACATGGCAGCACATTTATCCAGGGATAGGCTGTGGAGCCCAACCTCACAGGGCTTAGAGCCATGGATTTATCACTGATCTACTGTGTCTCGTAGGGGGCGGGGGGATAACTTCTGCTTGTATCTTGCTTTCCTTGTCATGCGAAACGGGTTAATGAAAGCATCTGCCTTACACGGCAGCTCCACTGTATGCTCAGTGTCATGTTCATGCTTTCAGACATTAAAATAATAATAATAATTTTATTTGTTAGGGGGAGAGAGATTGAGAGATATAGATAGAGAGGGAAAGGTGTACAGGCATGCCCCAGCCTGCTACCACTGTAAACAAGCTCCAGATACGCGCGCCACTTTGTGCATCTGTCTTTACCCGGGTACTGGGGAATCGGACCCATGCCATCAAGCTTTGTAGGCAAGCACCTATAACCTCTGAGCAATCTCCCCAGCCTTGCTTCCAGTTATTTTTTTAAAAAAATATATATTTTATTTATTTATTTGAGAGACAGAAAGAGTCAGAGAGAGAGAATGGGCGCACCAGGGTCTCCAGCCACTGTAAACGAACTCCAGATGCATGCGGCCCCTTGTGCAACTGGCTTACGTGGGTCCTGGGGAGTCGAACAGAGGGAGAATTTCTTTTCTTTCTGCGTGGGATGTTAGGCTTTTGAAATACAGAATGAGGACTGATGGAGGCATTGCTTGAAAACGAAGGCCAAAAAGAAAGACAACCATGAGGTCACACACGTGTACCTAAACTCCATGTACGCGCACACACGCACACCCAAGAACCCCGCCCCCCCCACCGCCCAAACCCAGAACTTAACCCTTCCGTCAGGAGTGAAAACTGTTTTGTTTTGTTTTGTTTCTCTTAGAGCAGGAGTTCACTTTCCCGGCTAGCACACGAGCGTGCATTTAATGGTCCTGCAGCATGCCACGATCTACTCCAAGAGGAGAGTGATTTGCTCACACACGAGTCAGTTTCCTATGCTTTGAGGCCTAAAGTGGCCCGGCTACAGATTCGAGCCCCAGGCAGCCGAAGACAAACCCCGCACCAACCCTGGATTTGTCTTTAACGATGAAAATGCCCGTCATGGGGGCGTTCACAGTTTATACACCGGTAACCGGGGCGAGGCTGCGGTGGGATTAGTTGGCAATAGTGGGTTCATGTTTCATTCCCAGTGCCCGGTAGGGATGGAGCACGGAACAGTGTTTGCGAGAACAAAGGCACACGCGATTGCACGGGTGCGGGTGGTATTTTCTCCCAAGCTGCCACTGTGCGGACTCCCAGCAATGCCTTTCTAAATAACTTTGTCATCGCCGTGCGGTCATAGACAGAGTGCTGAGGAAATCACAGTGACCCGTAGGTTTCAAGTAGGATGTGCTACATGGAGTGTTAGCGTGCGGTCCCTTCCACCTGCTTGCTGTGACATCTGAGTACTTTCTACCCCGGCTAACGTGCCATTCCCCTTCACGACAGGGTTTCGGGGTGCCTGGCTTCCTTCCCAGAGCTGAGTCATGAACGGCAGTTGGAAATCCTCCAGGGTGAAAGGCGTCCCTGTCCCGCCTCCGCACTGTGGCTCTCCTGGGGTCCTTAGCTACACTCCGGCGGGCATTCCCCGTCCTTGGCACTTTGGACCGCCTGCGCAAGTCCAGGGTCCAGCAATTCTGCCCGCTTCCTTATTTGCCCGCTCGCGGAGCCGTGTGCACGACAAGCCTGCGGCACCGAGGGGCACGTTCCAGGGCCACAGCGAGCAGGGTCGTTCAGCAGGTATCTTCCCGTCCCTCAAGGAGACACGGCTGCAAAGACGGCTTCAGAGAGAGACAAGCACACGGAATCCATGTGTGGTCCTGCTTTGTGAGCAAGCGACAGGGTGGGCAGGAGGTTACGTCCAGACTGTCAGGAGCTGGCCATGGAGACCACACCCTTGGCGCCATCCCTGACGCCCTGCCTCTGTCTCTCTCATGTCACATGTGAATTAGCCGTAGGTTCAGTCTGCCCTGCTTTCCAAACACATCCCCAGATTCCCCCTCTCTCCCTCAACACCAATGAGAAGTGAGCTGTGACATTCAAGGTGAGAACTGGCTGCATCAAATACTGGGAGCAGTTTGTCTTTAAATGTCTTCAGCTTTGAACTCAGACTTGCCTTTGGTCACTATTTTTATGCTCATTTGTTTTCAGATGCTCATTGGGAGACATAAAACTTACTGACCGTGAGCTCATATTCCAGGTCATGAAGAATGTTGGGTTGTCCCCAGGCTAGGTATATCACTCATTAGCTCTGTGGTACATTCCTACTTTCTCCATGTTTCTATCAACTTATTTTTAAAAGGCAGAAATCCTCACTCGCAGCTCATGATGGATATGAGGAGTCAAGACAGATGACGCTTACTGTGAGCTCAGCTCGCTAACTCTCATCACAGATTATCAACCTCCCTCTTGCCAATCTTCATTTGGTTATTAATACAAGACCCAGCCATTCACTGAAGTGTGTTATAAAATCCAATGTCATTATCAAACGCCTGAGAAGTTAAACATACAATGAGATTGACTGGGGAGGGACAGGAAACTAGTTTTTTTTTTTTTTTTTTTTTTTGATGAGTCCTAGTAATGTTTACTCCTGGTGCCAGATACTCAGGCCTGTCATAAAACATTCCCCCTCAGTTTGGTAAAACTTGGCCTGCTCGGGCTTCATCCTTACGTGAGCTGTGGGCTCCCAGGTCAAGAGAAGGCTCTAAGTTCAATTGCAATGGACAAGTGTAATCAACTTTTAAAATCAAAGGGTGAGATGGTGATTTAGGAATTTATGTGAAAAGATGCTAAAAGATTAGCTGGAATAGGTTAGAGGGCCAGAAATGAGAATTCAAATGATATTTCCTGCGAATCTTCTTAACTTCACGTCAGTGCAGGCTTTGGGCACCTACTGAATATCGGGTTGGCAGCCTGGTTGTGGTAAAGTAGCTTAAGAGCTTACCTGGTCCCTAGCTCTGATGGTGTGAGACTTGTGTCAACATCCAGCCAGGCCGAGAGTGTCATGCAGCTCAGCACCTCAACAAACTGTCAGAAATTGCCTCAAATTTGAGTGTTCCATGTGTTCAAATGTGTGCATTTGCAGCGGGCAAAGGAAGAATCTGGTTTTTCCTCCCATAATGTTTGCATTCTGTTAACCCAAAGCTCCCACTGGTTTAATGACTGCATTAAGTTAGTGAGACAAATGTGGTTCCCAAAGCCACTGTCTAGAACTGAGCCACCGAGGTCCTGGTCACCAGTCATTTTCTCCACTGACTTTCCGGGTGCTGATACAAGGTTCACGGAATGGTGTGTACTGCAAGATCAGTACTCATTAATGAATATATCCCCCCAGCAATCTGCTCTCTGGCATGGAAGTTTCTACACACCCTAAGCTTTGCTTCAACACAGGTGAAATTCCTTCTGAATTGGGTAAATGGAATGTCTTAAATAGGTCACAATCTGATCAGCTAATCTGGCCTGAGTAGAAAGCCAATCCTTTACTCCATTTCTATTTGATCTATATGACAGATTTTTTTATCTCCAACAATTAGTAATTCATGCCCACACATCTTAGTGTTGATGACTGCCAGGGCAGACATTTTGAGAGTCACGTATCAGGCTGGAGAGATGGCTTAGTGGTTAAGGCGCTTGCCTGTGAAACCTAACGATCCAGATTCGATTTTCCAGGTCCCACGTTAGCCAGATGCGCAAGGGGGCGCATGTATCTGGAGTTCATTTGTAGTGGCTAGAGGCCCTGGTGTACCCATCCTCACTCTCTCTATCTCAAATAAGTAAATAAAATAGATAAATAAAAGTCACGTATCTAGGCCCCCAGAAAGACAGTCGATGTCTGAAATAAACACATCCTCCTTTTAAAAGCCTCACTTCAATAAATAGAATTTGCATCTAACACTTGAAGTTTTGCACTATGCTTGGATACTATTTCAACAGAGAAAATGCCTAGTGAAAGAGACATCTAGAACATACTGGAACATAGTTATCAGGCAGTGTGATATCACCTCCTCCCCACCAGGAGATATTTGGCAATGCCTGGTGATATCCTTGGTTGTCACGGTTCGATGTTATTGGCACCTACTATGGTAGAGGCCAGGAGGCTACTAAATATTCTGTCATGCATAGGATAGCTCCCTTCAGGGAAAAAAATACCTGACTCTAAGTGCTGCTGATACTGGTGAACCGGTCTACAGGGACTTCTTTATGAAGGCAAGTACTACCCTGGATTATTGAGTTTAAAAAGTCCTATGAAATAAAGTGATAATAGTATTTAAGATCTTGGACCTTACAATTGAAATTCTGGAGCCATAACTAGAAACGTCCTCACCAGACAGGTGTCTTTAGACAAGTTTCTTAGCTTACCCAAAGCTGTTTATTCCTTTATTTCTTGGTGTTGATGACAGCACTACATTATTTCTATCATTGTGTTGAAAGTGTAATGGTACACCGGAGTGCTGTGTGCATTCTTGGCACACACAAGCATGCTAGAAACTGCAGGCTGTGGTTCACTACTGTTACTGTCTTCTCTGTAGAGAATACAGTTGTGTGGCTTTCAGGAATTTGTGTCGGAGATTGTAACCCTGTGCCTCCTGCCTGTGTGAGCAAATGCCATTGTGGAAATGACAAAAGTGGCTTCAACACTGTGCTGAAAAAATAAAAATGGAATCTGTTTTGCTTTTTCTGCTCCTCAGTTGTATTTTTTTTTTTTTTTTGTCTTCTTGCAAAAAAAAAGAATTTCGCTAAGGAACAGACAGTTTAAATAGAATTTCATTACACTTCTATTAGGCAAGACACAGTGCACACTACAGAGATAGCGAGGAGAGAAGAAAAGAGAACAGAGGAGAGGGGAGAAGAAGAGAGGAGAGGAGAGGAGAGGAGAGGAGAGGAGAGGAGAGGAGAGGAGAGGAGAGGGGAGATTGAGATGGAAGTGAGATGATCCAAAGGGGGGAGGTAGCAATTTACTGGAAATTTTCACTGTGGAATTTTAAGATGTCTATGAATATTTATGAGGAGGGTGGCATATTTGTGGGGAAAGGTGACCTTCCCCGCCCAAATCACAGTGACTAGATATTTCTTTTAGGGCATTTATTCTCATGATCTTATTGAAAAGATCATGGGGGGGGGGTGGTTTTCAAAAGCTTAATGTAAATAATAAATGAAGCGGGAGTCTTTATTTTTGTATTACTTTTGAACTTTACCATATGAACAAATTGTGTATTGGTCACATTCCCCTCATGTTATCCTCTTATATTCCCTCTCTCCACCCCCTAACATCCCCTCCTCACCATGGGGTTGTGACTGTATCAGTCAATCTCTCTCTCTCTCTGTGTGTGTGTGTGTGTGTGTGTGTGTGTGTGTGCAAAGCCCCAGGATACTCCTTGTCACCCTGTGGCTCTTACAATCTTTCCACACCCTCTTCCTTAGTGTTCCCTGAGTCTTGGCATGTGTGGTACAAGTCTACTTTAGCACTGAGCTCTCTGCAATCTCTGGATTTCTGCTTTGACGAGTTATGTTTTTCTTCAGTGTCTATTGCCAGCAGGTTGTCAGGACAGCAGTGAGAGCAGCACTCGTGTTTAAATCTCATCACTTCCTCTGTGACATCTCCAGGGTCCTGGCAGATGTGCTAGAGGTGGCTTGTCTCATGGTAGACAGTCAGCTATCTGTTTTCATCATACTGATGGTTCTTAGTTCTCAGTTTTTGCTGTCATCTGTTAAAAAAGAAAGAAAGAAAGAAAACAGATTCTCCAACCAAGAGTGAGAGCAGCATGGATTAAAGGGGATAAGCATAGTTAATTAAGTGGTATTTTAATGGGTGTAGCCACTCTTCTTGGAAGCCCAGGTCTTTTGGAAATACGCCTCAAGATCTTAATGTTTTTTTTTTTTTTTTTTTTTTTTTTAAGACCTTGGTTTTGATGAAGCTGGAAGAACCTAAATGCGGCTTCAAGGATGTTCAGTCCCAGTGGGGCGTCCTGACCCTCAGGAGACACTGCTACCGAGACGCTGTTTCTTTCCTTGGTTCCCGGCATCTTCCTCCTCCCCTATCTGGTCTCTGTACTGGCTTCTTGGCTCATTCACCGAGGGAATGGCTGTGTTCCCACGCGGCCTGTTGACACTGTTGCCATGGATTCCACGGGGTGTGGAACTAAGGCCTTCTTTCAACAGTCAGTAACTACCCCCTCCATCTGTGCAAGCATCCCAAAGGGAGCTCATTCCCTTTCCAAACGATGCCTGTTCCAGTGTCTGGGTGAGACCACACCAGAGCCCCTTCCCCAGAACTGTCTGGCTGAACCACAGTGAATTTCCTGTCCCTCCTTTAGAAGGTGTAGATTAGGCCACTTGTTTTTGTTCATTTCTTATACGACATCACTACTATAAGCATGTTGCATTGTCCATACGTGGACTTGCTTCTCTTTACCTTCCTGTATCCCAGCGAGGCACCCGAGCATGATGAAGTCCTGTGAAGACCTTGGGAACGAGAGTCTTGTTCTGTCAATGCAGTTGCACACCATGTGGCTGGAGAGAAGCTGAGCACATTAGTCCAAAGACTCAGAACCAAAGCTCGGATCTGCTGCTTTCTAAGCACGAGTGTGTTGAATCTATGGGTAACATTGCTTTGGGGTAACATCTCAAAGCACAGGTGCATTGAATCTATTCAAGGCATCTATGTAATGAGACCGCTTGGGAAGTTATGAAAGACAACTATGTGATGTGCTAAGCAAATAATCTGTAACTGTTTACTGACTCAACAAATATTGTATGATGGCACTTTTGTTTGGAAATCAAATAATTCCAGTTTTGTTTTTTTTTTCCTAGCTCATATGTTTGCCATTCAAAGGTTTGGGAGTGAAGCCATTCTTAAGCTGGTGACTTAGACCCTCTGAGGTTTTGCTGAATTGGACTGGATGTCCATCCATCCGTGAAGCCCAGCATACATCTTCCAGTGCTTTCTATGCAGAACCAGGGCTCCCTAGGACTGGGGCCGGGGAAAAGCAAGTGAGACCCTTACTGTAGGTGAACATTTGATCAGGATGCTACCTAGCAGTCAAAAACAAATATGCAACATTAAAAAAAATACATGGCAAACTACAACCTTCACAGATAATTACTTTTAAGTAAAGTTTAAAATTTTTTAGGGAGAGCAAGAGAGAGAGAGAGTGAATCAGAGAGAGAGAATTGGCGCACCAGGGCCTCAGCCACTGAACTCTAACTCAAGACGCTTGTGCCACCTACTGGGCATGTGCAACCTTGTGTTTGCCTCACCTTTGTGCATCTGACTTATGTGGGATCTGGAGAGTTGAACATGAGTCCTTAGGCTTCCTAAATAAAGTTTTATTAGTCCATGATTATGGCTGTGAATGTTATAACTCTCATCAAACCTTTTAAATAGGTTTATTTATTCATTTATTTGAGAGAGAGATAGAAAGAGGGGGAGAGAGAGAGAGGAGAGAATGGGAGCACCAGAGGCTTTAGCTACTGTAAATGAACTCCAGACACATGCGCCACCTTGTGCATTTGGCTTATATGGGTCCTGGGGAATTGAACCTGGTTCCTTTGGCTTCACAGGCAAATGCCTTAGGTTCTAAGCTACCTCTCCAGCCCTGGCTTTATGTTTTTAGCTTTTATTTTCTGTTAATATGTGAAGGGGTGAATTTTATACCTAAGTGACATGCACAAGCCTGAGTCATTTTGTGTCAATGGCATTCATCTCCTGAAAGGGATCAGCATGAAGTTGGACCCTGTGACAGCTTGCTGGATGCCATGTGGATGTTGATGTCATGGTGCCAATGTGTCTTTTCTTTTTTTAAAAAAATTTGTTTATTTTTATTTATTTGATAGCAACAGACAGAGAGAGAAAGAGGCAGATAGAGTGAGAGAGAATGGGCCCGCCAGGGCCTCTAGCCACTGCAAACGAACTCCAGATGCATGTGCCCCCTTGTGCATCTGGCTAACGTGAGTCCTGGGGAATTGAGCCTTGAACCAGGGCCCTTAGGCTTCACAGGCAAGCGCTTAACTGCTAAGCCGTCTTTCCAGCCCCAATGTGTCTTTTCTTATCCTCAGCCTCTTGCTTCCTTCCTTTCTCACGTGATTTTTATCAAAACCATTGGAACTAAGACCACAACTTGTAAGTTAGTGAGTTTTGAAAGGAAAGGGTTCCAAGCCTTGTTTATAATTTCCAGACATGAAAATCAAAGGGGTAGAGGAGAATAAACACACAGAAAAACATAGAATTATCAATCACCGATATCCACCCAAACCCAAAGCTTTCTTTTCTGCCAAAGCTAAGCACACAGGCTTTTCTTCAGATACAGAGGGTGTTGAAAATAATGTAAACCGAGTGCGGTGGTGCACGCCTTTAAACCCAGCACTTAGGAGGCAGATACAGGTGGATCACTGTGAGTTTGAGGCCAACCTGGGACTACAGAGTGGATTCCAGATCAGCCTGGGCTAGAGTGAGACTCTACCTCAATAAAAAAAAAAAAAAAGAAAGAAAGAAAGAAAGAAAAATGTTAAGAATAAGAAACCTTAAAATCATAACAGACACTTTAAAAACTACAAGAAGGGCTGGGTGTGGTGGCGCATGCCTTTAATCCCAGCACTTGGGAGGCAGAGGTAGGAGAATTGCTGTGAGTTTGAGGCCACCCTGAGACTACATAGTGAATTCCAGGTAAGCCTAAGCTAGAGTGAGACCACACCTCAGAAAACCAAACCAAAAAAAAAAAAAAAAAAAAAAAAAAAAAAAAAACTACAAGAAGACATACCAAGAAAGTATGTAAAAATAATGTAATAAATCCAAGAGTGACAATTTCTAAAAATATTTATTTATTTATTTAAGAAAGAGATAGAAAGAAAGAGACAGAGAGAAAGAAAATGAGTATGGGAGTGCCAGAGCCTCCTGCCACTGCAAACAAACTCCAGACTCATACCCCACTTTGTGCATCTGGTTTATGTGGGTGCTGGGGAATTGAACCGAGTTGTTAGGCTGTCAGGCCTTGCAAGCAGGCACCTGTTACCACTGAGCAATCTTCCCAGTCTAAGACCTGACAATTTTTTAGGAAAAAATGCAATTGACTTAAACTGACAAAAAGTCTGAAAAAGTCAGCAACCATGAAATAATTGAACTCATGTTCAGACATCTGCAGTCCCCCAACCCAGAGCTGGTTCCAGGTGTGGAACCTCACCTGAGCAGTACAGATGTTTATAAGGACCCCACCTTGGGTTGCATGTTTGGCTGTCACATTGAAAATCTTAATTTTGTAAAATAAAGAACCCTACATTTTTATTTTGTTCTGCCAATTATAGAACTTGTCCAGGCCCTGCTGAATGGTTTTTTTTGTTGTTGTTGTTATTGTTTGGTTATTTGCATGTGTGTGGGGGGCATGGGGATATGTCCGGGTGTCTTGCTGCTGCAAACAAACGCCTGACTTATTTTATATGCATGACCGGGGAATTGAATCCAGTCTTGCAAGCTATGAAAGCAGGTGTCTTTAACCACTGATCCATTTCCGCAGCCCCTCAGTTTTGCTTTCTCTTTTTTTTTTTCATCTTAAAATTCCAGATTACAGGGCTGACGAGATAGCTCAGTGGTTAAGGTGCTTGCCTACAGAGCCTAAAGACCAGAGTTCAGTTCCCCAGTGCCCATGTGGAGCCTGATGCATGAAGTGGCACATGCATCTGGAGTCTGTTTGCTGTGGCTGGAGGTCCTGGCATGCACAGTCTCTCTATCTTTCTTCTGTTCCTCTCTGCTTGCAAATAAATAAATAAATAAATACTTTTTAAATTCCAGGTTACAGTCCATTATGGTGAGGAGGGCCACAGTGGCAGGAGCTTGGAGAAGAGCTGGTCACATTCAGTCCCCAGTGATGAATTCTCAGGCCTGAAAATAGATTTACAGGTGAGGTTTACTGTTATAGATAATTCAAAGTACAAATAATCCGAAATTCTTTTGAAAAAGGGAAATGAAGATAAACTTCTAAGATCTCTTGGTTAAAGTCACCTTGAAGTTTGTAAATCAAGCGTGGCTTGTTAGATCTGCCAGAATGGAACGGCTGCAGTCATTCAGTTGCTACAGAAGCTTGGTCTTGGCCCGCACAGTGGAACTGTCCACTCCCCAGGCAGAGCGGTTTTCGGATTTTGCTTCCTCCGGTCCCAACAAGGAACGCGCTGGACCAGCTTTCGCTGGGTTCATTCTGGGTTAGTCGATGAGTTAACTATTTTAAGCTCTTCCGGCACTTGCAGGCTTTTAAAGTCTTAATATGAACGTTGTTACAGGTCACTTGGTAGTGAACCTTGGAAAGCTTTGGCAAGTTGACTTAATGTTTGTCCAGTAGGACTCAGCGGGATTTTCCGGAAGCTTGAAGAAAAGGAAAAAAGAAAGACGGTCCTATTGCTGGGACCCTCAGGAGTCGCGCGGTTTGATGTTGCTGTTTCCGTGGCCCTGCTCCCACCTCCGCTGCCCTCTAGAGAAGACCTTATCGTACTCTTGGGTTGCATGGCTGAATGTGTAGGAGTGCTTGCTGAGCAAGCATGAAGGTCTAAGGGCGCCTGAGTTTGATTTGCTAGCACCCACATAAAGATAATGTTGGCAATGGCCATCTATGCCTTTAAGTCAAGTCCTGTGGGTGGCAGAGACTGGAAAATCCCTGGGGCTCACTGATTGAAAATGGTTGTGATGGGCTGAGTGGGGACTTTGTCTCAAGGAAACACGCAGATGAGCGATAGAGGAAGACACTCAGTACTCTCTGGCTTCTGCATGGACATGCACATGGTGTGTGCATCTACCTGCACATATGCATATGCCCCAAACATCATATCACGTGTCGTGTCACAATTCTCTACTTGCACATGCGAAAACAAAATAACCACTGTTACCAAAGAAGATTGTAAGATATGCACAGGCAGGAATGAGACTTGCTTGTTGTGGTATTTTGAATGAGATGCGCCCCCCCCCCCCATAGACTCAGGAGTTTTATTCAAGCTTGCAACTCGGTGTCACTGTGTGGCTAGGTCCTAGGGTCCAGCCCCAAGGTGTGTGGGGGTGGATTTGGAATTCCAGCCAAAGACATGCAGAGTGCTTAAGCTCTGCCTGGGGTTCCTGGAGTGTGCTTGCTCTTGGTGGTGGTGGTGGTGGTGGAGGTTGCTTCTCTCCCCGGCTGGACCTGTGAAAGGGCACCAGCTTCTTCTGCCATTATGGAACTTCCCCTGGATCTGTCAGCTCCAAATAGATTCCCTTCCTCCCATGACTTGTGTCTGGTGTGCAAGTTCATCCCAGCAATGGAAAGCTGACTTTGACACTTGTGTACCTCTAAACTGTTCCCAGAACATAACTCATGAACGACCTGTATTCGCTCTTAGTAAAATACTTAGACATCCCTGTCATACACTCCCTATGGCTCCAAACACAGTGCTTGATAAGATGCATTCTTGCTACATATCTATAAGTTTGATACCCGGAACACATTGTGTCCTGGGTGCTGGCTCGCTCCTCAGTACTTCTGGTAGGTATTGCCTCAATCATGACCTTCTATCCTGCCACACCTAGACTGTGCTTTATGGCTCTTCTCAAGGATATTTCAGGCTGTGTCACCAATCAATTGACATTGGTATGCGTTCGTTACTTTTTCATTACCTATGACCAAGTGCCTGACAGAAGCAAGTGAAGGAGGAAAGGCATATTCTGGCTCATGGTTTGAGGATAGCTCATCACGGTGGAGAGGGCGTGCTGGTGAGGTTGTGAGGCTGTTGGTCCCATTGCCCCTGTAGTGGGGAAGCAGAGAGCCATGAACCCGCTTTCTCCCATTCGGTCTGGGAGCTCAGCCCACAGGATGGTGATAGCTCCGCTCAAATACCGGATGCACCTTCCCTCCTCCGTGAAAACTTTCTGCAAACTCAAGAATAGACACACCCAGAGATGTGTTTTCCATGGTGATTCTAAATCCCGTCAAGTTGGCAATGATGATTAACCATCACTTGATACAAACTAGAAGCTATCTCTAGCCTCCAGTAACCCTCATGAGTTATAAAGAGATCTTGGCAAATAACTGCAAAAGCATTGACAATAAACGAACTGAAAAGCAAAATTAACCTATTAAAAAGAAGATAAATGCACATAAAAATTCGTTTGTTTTTCAAGTGTGTGGAGTCGACTCTTGGCTTCATAGTGATTTTGTTGTCCTGGCCTCTTTGCCCCACCCTGTCACCTCACCATTCCATGCTACATATATCATTCACATGACTTTTTTTTTAATCACCATGGCCAAACAAATTTGGTAGGGTAAGGGTTCTGCAGTGCAAATCTAAGTCATTTGAAGTCATCAGTGATTGGAGCAGATGTGACATACATGGCCCAGGCCCAAGGTATGGTGATGACTAAGAGTTCTGCAAACACCGTGTTGCTGATAGGAGAGGTTTGGCAGGACAATGGAACAACTGTGGAGCAGCAGTGAGGCTCTGCCACGGAGGTCAAGGTCTGGCCCAGGAGATTAGAGAGAGGGTGATACGTTAGGTTGAGTCCTAAGTGGAACCTTGGTGTTCAGCCAGGAGGTTCTCCTAACTATGTTTTGATAACCATATAACCATTGACTCATTTAGATACTTTAAGTTCTATGGAGTGTGGGAAATTAGTGAGAGCTGTGGAGCCCAGGGTTCAAGCCCAAGCTTCTGTTTGTTGTATTTTTTCTGAACAAGGCATATAACTTCTCCAAGACTATTCAAAACATGCAGATCTCCAGTTTCTTAGTAAGGTTGTACTGGGAATTGTTGAAGTAACCTTTGAATTTCTGAGACAAAGCACTAGACCAAAAGCAGCTGAAGGGAGGAAGGTTTCATTTTGGCTTACAGTCTCAAGGGGAAGCTTCATGATGGCAGAGAAAAGCATGGCATCAGCAGAGGCTGGAGGTCACCTCTGCCACAGCAGGTGGAAACTATCAGCAAGAAAATGAGTCAAGTTCTGGAAAGCGGGAGCTGGACTCGAACACCCCAAGGCCAACCCCAACAACACACCTCCTCTAGCAAGGCTTCAACTCCAGAATTGTCATCAGCATGGGACCAAACATTCACAGCACATGAGTTTGTGTGGACAGCTGACTCAAAACACCACAGATGGTTCTAGAATGTTAGAAGATGCTCAATAAGTGTTGTATTAGCTGCTGTTAGTTAAGATGATGGAGGGAGAGAGAGTAAAAACAAAGCTCTCGCCGCAAAGGGAGCAAAAGATATTTATTCTGGAGCCAAATATCAGTGACCATGGTCTGGGAACATAGATGTAGGTCACCCCAAATTCTATGATGTGAATCCTCTAGGTTCCCAGTCCAATCCCCCTGAATTGGAATCTTGTGTCCCCTACACAACGTCTGGTTTTCCCGAATGCATCACTGAGCTTTTGAGTGTGTTTATCCAGGTATTGAAGTAGAAGAATCACCGCAGTGCCCCGGACAGGGAGGTGGGGAGGAGCGGTAGATTCATCTGCAGCCAGTGCTCAGAAGAGCCCAGTTAGGCAGGGTGGCCCATAACTCTGGACTGCTATTATCGTCACGTCTATAACTGTTGAGTGTCCACTGGAGGGGCTCTTCTCAGAGCAGGGAAGGGCAGCAGGCACTTTCCTCGTTGCAACTTGACCCCTGTCACCCTTAGTCCATCTGTGGGCCTTTCCCTGGTTTCCATGCTCTGCTTCTGGTGGCTGGTACCTGCAGCCCTCCTCAAGGACAGTCCTATGGCTGGTCTTGTCATCATAACTGGATAGGTGCAGCTAAATGTACCTGGAAGTACTTCCCTGTGACAGAGCCTAAATGACAGGACTATGGAAACCTCATTCATTCTCTGGTCACTTCCTTACATGTCTCCAGCAATCACTCTCTCAGGGAGTCTGTCCCAGCGTCAGCCTCCATGGAATTGAGATCAGTGGGGAAGACTTCCTCCATGAAGCCAGAGCTGGGTTGTGGGAGAGAACAGGCAGAGTTACAGGAGGAAGGGCTGCAGACAAGTGTGCTCATGGGAGAATGGTGATGATGGAATAGAGGAGAGTAGCAGAAGGCAGTGTGGTCTGAGATCAGAGGCATGGAGGGTGTATGATGTGGGCTGAGGTCTCTGGATGGTGGGCCCTCCCTTTGTAGGCATGGGAGTCCAGTTTACAGAATTGGATCTGTGGAAAGCCATGTGCAAGAATACGAAAGGGCTTGGAAAGACTTAGGTACCATGGTGCATGCATTTAATCCCAGTACTTGGGTGGTGGAAACCCCAGGATCAGGAGTTCAAGGTGAGAATCACATATTTAGTCTGAGGCCAGCCTGGGCTACTTGAGACCCTATCTCAGAAAGAGAGACAAAGAAAAAGGAAAGACTAGTGAGTCATGGAAATGAAAGATGGAGGGGATTAAAGATGGAGGGGAAGAAAGATGGAGGAGATGAAAGATGGAGGGGAAGAAAGATGGAGGAATTAAAGGTGGAGGGGATGAAAGATGGAGGGGATGAAAGATGGAGAGGATGAAAGGTAGAGGGGATGAAAGATGCAGGGGGAATTCAGTTGATGACGGGCTGCTGGGAGTTACTGCAGTTGTCCAGGCAAGACTTTAGTGGCCATAGCCAGCATGATGGAGATGGTAGCTCTAATGGTTTGAATGTAAAGTGTTCCCCAAAGATTGTGTGTTTGAACACTTAGTCCGCAGCTGGTGGTGGTGTTTGGGGAGGCTGTGGAACTTTTGAGAGGTGGGGCTTAGCTGGAGGAAGTGGGATGCTGAGGGGTGGGGTCCTGGGCTATAGCTGGATCTCAGTCTGTTCTCTGGTCTGCAAGGACGTGAGAAAGCAGCCCCATGCTCTTCTCTCCACAGCTGTTAAAACCATACTCCTGCCACTGTGCCGTCCTCATCCTGGTGACTATGCGCCCACAGGTGTCAGCCAGAAGAAATACTTCCTCCCTCCAGTTGATTCTTGTCCAATACTTGGCCAGAAAGACAATAAAAGTAGCTAACATGGTGGTGGAGATAAGAGGCAAGTAGACTTGTAAAATATTTCAACAGCAAAAATTAAAAAAAAATTTGTGATTCAAGAGTTATTGTTCAGCAAAGCTGCTTGTGGTGGTTTGGATATTACATGGCCCCCCATAGCCTCATGTGTTTGTGATTAAGCCTCATATGTAATACCTAGATGGTGGAGCCTTTGGGAGATGAAGCCTTGCTGAAGGAAGTGTGTCACTGGGGGTGGGCTTTGGGTTTCATAACCCAGCACTACTCGTCATACTCCAGTTCCTCTCTGCTGATGTGATAATGTGATGTTGTCTGTCTGCTTCTGCCATGCTTTTCCCCACCATGATGAAACTTCCCATGGAAACAAAACCAGAAAGAAATAAACCCAATTCTTCTGTTCTGCTTCTGGCCGGACATTATGTCCCAGCAACAAGAAGGTCACTGCTACACTGCAGGCAAAATCTAGTTTTTGGTAAGGATTGATGTGTCATTTAGGGCTTATAAAACGGCCACACAAGAAAACATTTCTTTTTTTACTAATAAAACAAAGTTTGAGCTTCAAAAATTTGCTATTATGGAACACAATGAAGAGAAACAATTCTCTCAAATATTTATAAGTTTTTATTCTTATTTCTAGAGAACTCAATGATACAAACCATAAAATCTGACAATACATGTGGATTTATTTGTTTATTTCACATTGTTTTTAGCAGTACTGTGGGAATTGAACTCAAGGCCTTATGCATGCAAGGTAAATGTTCTTACCCTGAGGTACACACCCAAACCCTGGATTTATTATTCTAAAAGTAATTTTATAGCTGAGGAAAAGTATATGCCTGTCTTAGAAGTCTGAACATTATCAATCACACATAGATATAAATGTAAACTTCAGAAATATTCTAAAAATGTAATGTAAAAAGGGAAATATTTATGCAATATACAGAAATATGCAGTATACTTTTGTTACAAAAGTACTACAAATAAACCATATGTAAACATTTTGTAAGTTTTGTAAATGTTGCATATTCTATTTTAAAAAGTATTTTGCACTTATGAAATAATATTTTCCCAAGAGGTTCAATAACACAACAGATGTTATAAAGCTAATATCTAAAGTGTGCACACTTTACTGTGCATAGAGGAGAAAACCAAGGGATGGAAGATCATTTTCTTAAAGACACACAAACATTTTTGAGCTAAGGCTAAATTTCAGGACATTGCCCTGCACCACAGATCATAAATTAGGCACCATGTATCTTTATATGACAACATGATTGAAGTGAATTACCGTGGAAATATCCCCATATGTGCACCTGTGTGCTAACACTGACATGCATATGCATGTGCAGACACACACACACACACACACACACACACACACACCTTAGAAACTGTTGATTTTTCTATCCACTCTCTAGCACTGTAGAAGAAAGAAATTCATGAAATTTTTAAAAATTACATATCCTTTAAACAAATAACTCAATAAATCATAAAGGTATTCTTAAATTAGGAGTCCTGACTTCATTAAAGGACTTCTTAGGATAGTCTCTAATTTCCCAATAACCTTTCCACTTACCACGTAGTAAAAGCAGTTTCCTGAGGGCCTTTAACCAATATTGAGCTTTGCTTAACATTGTTAAGCTGACATTTCCTCAAATATTACACGAAACAGAGTGGCAATGGATACATCAGCAGTACTACCCAAGCCGTAGACAATTAAGCTGTGTTGAGTCTCTCATTATGAAATGTAAACACAATTCTGGGAATTAAAGCTTCAACCATGGGTTTGGTGGAAGGTGCAGTCTTTCCTGACTGGCAGGACTGACTGTTCATAGCCTGGATCACAAAAGAGGTATTCTCTGGAGTATCTCCATGGACTTGAGGAAGGCTCTGACACCGGGCCAGCCTGGACCAGCAGCGAGGTCTGCAGGGAGCCAGACAGTCAGCACTGAGTTGCTTGCCAGCACTGGAGATGATCTCAGTGCACACTATTGCTGGGAGAGTACAACCTTGAGGGCAGTTCTACGGAAGTCTGTGTGGGGCATGCGTATATCTTGCTGCATGCTCTGTCTTTTGAAGCTTGTTTTTCCAGGAATACTGAAGCCATCAGCACTGCTCTTGTAGGAAGGGGAGGATTGACTTTCTTGATACTGGTCAAAAAGATCTGGAAAATAAAGTGTTCACTATATACATATGCACACACACACACACACATATGTATGTATGTATGTATGTATGTATGTATGTATGTATGTATCTGTCTATCTATCTATCTATCTATCTATCTATCTATCTATCTATCTATCTATCATCTATCTGGAGAGGAGTGATTTTCAAGAAACTGAATGCTCATACTAAAGGTGTGGCCCCCTGTGTGCAACATGCACACTGTCCTTGCTGAAGTTTGGGCTTCTCCCCTAAGGCTCCCTTACATTGCCCCTCTTCATTCGACTCTGCTGGTTCAGATGTGCAGAGCTTGACAGATTTCTGACTGATACCAGACACTTGGGAATAGTAATAAAGCACTCCTTTGGGCCTCATGCCAAACTGTCGTCAGTAACAGCGTGTTTCCCCAAGTGACCCTCCAGCCGCAGGCCCTCTTCCCCTTGCAGCTGGCCAAGAACAGCTGCTCCTGAGCAAATCCTGGCAGGCAGAGGGGGGGGGGGGCAGAGTAATGGAGGCTGAGTGTGGACACAGGCATGCTTCTCTGTCAGACCACATGCTGGACATGCTGTTGCTCTGCACTGAGTGGTAAAGGGGTCTCAGGCTCTCCTTTGGTCACGTCAGTAGTTTTGAGTTCATTTTGGTGTGTATTAGGAGAAAACGACTAGATTTGCAAACTCATTTTTTTTTTTGTTAAAGAAATGATTGCATAGCACAGGTCTAAAAGGATATATTAGACCCTCAATAGAAAGAAAATAATTCACTAGTTTAAGAAATATAAGCTGGCATTTGGATATGAGGAGGCATTGTGAAGGAGGTATGAGAACACCTCAGCTGTGAGAAAAGTTGTTGCATAGTATACTGCAACGTGAAGTATCACATTGCATGCAGTTCTGGACGAGAATATATATACCATTGTACTGCATGCATTTGTGTGACGTGACCCAAAACTCAAGCAGTACCCTTTGTAAGATCAAAAAGACTTTCTATAAGTTTGATTGCAATACAGCCTTGGTACACAGAATCATGACTCTCTAAAGGTGCCAGTGTGCTAATCCCCAGACGCTGTGACTATGTTATCTCTCATGGCAAGGAGGTCTGTGCAGTTGTGAGTAGTGACTAGAGATGGGCGGCCATCCCAGGGAGTCACTTGTCAGGGAGAGGAACACAAGGAAGAGAGGCGATCAAATGCATGAGAGACAGTGTAGTGTCACTAGCTTTTGAGATGGAAGAGACCCTGAGCCAAGGGGCACAGGGGCAGTGTCTAAAGCTAGCGAGGGCTCTCTGATGAACCTACCAATAAAAGAGGATGTTGGCTGGGAGTGGTAGGGCATGCTTTTAATCCTAGCACCCGGGAGATAGAGGTTGGAGGATTGTTATGAGTTCGAGGCCAGCCTAGGACTGAAGAGTGAGTTCCAGATCAGCCTGTACTAGAGTGAGTAAAGTGAGACCCTACCTAGATAACACTAAAAAAAAAAAATATATATATATATTAGTCCTACAACCATAAGTGAAGCAAATTCTACAACAGCCCCAAATTAACATGGAGATACAACATTCCCTTGAGCCTCCACAAAGGAACACAGTCCTGCCAAGACTTTTAAGCCTACTAGAGGCACTACAGACTTCCGATCTACACAACAGTAGGATGGTCAACCTGTGTTGTTTAACCCGTTGCATTTTAGTAATCGGTTCTAGCAGCAGTAGCAAGCTAACGCAACAGTCTACCCTTTCATTACGAATGTCTATGGCGACTTTCATGGCTCGAGACAGGTTTGAGTGGACGTGACAAAGACGGCGTGCGCCACAAAGCCTGAACTATATGCTGTCGGGTCCTTCACATCCAACTGTGTCATCCTCTGCTATTCACCCGCAAGCCAGCAGCTGCTGAGCACTTGCCCGATGCCAGGGACTGTGCTACGTACTTGGCATTCATATCGATTTCTGGTGGTTGGTACTATTTCAGTCATCATTTAGCAATCAAAGCAGGGCTGGATAAATGGCTTAGTGGTTAAGGTGTTTGCCAGCAAAGCCAAAGAATCCCTGTTTGATTCTCCAGGACCCACGTTAGCCAGATGCACAAGGGGGCACATGCATCTGGAGTTCGTTTGCAGTGGCTGGAGGCTCTGGCACGTCCATTCTCTTCCTCTCTCTTTCTCTCTATTAAATAAATAAATAAATAAATAAAATATATTTAAAAATCAAAACAAGCCGGGCGTGGTGGCGCACGCCTTTAATCTCAGCACTTGGGAGGCAGAGGTAGGAGGATCGCTGCAAGTTTGAGGTCACCCTGAGACTACAGAGTGAATTCCAGGTCAGCTTGGGCTAGAGTGAAACCCTATCTCAAAAATACAAAAAAAAAAAAAAATGAAGTTATATTAGTAAAGCCTCCAAGTCACAAAGAAAGTCAAAGATGGGCAGGGCCTAAAGGATGAGTTCAGCTGACCTCCAAGCTCAGCTCACCCCCTGGTCACACACGGCACCTTACAGTGGGCAACCTGTGGCACCCCGGATGCTTACCTGGACGTCCTATCGAGGGCGGAACGCAATGGGGAGCTCCCGGCTGGGCACCAGGATACCCAGGTGCAACATCTCCACAGGATCCTCGTCTGTGGCCTCGATGCGGTACTTGCGGACGATCTGGGGCACACACGGAGAACAAGGCAGCATTAACCCTCCCCCCCCCCCCGCCTTGGGGCACAGCGTAGGATACGGTTGAGATGCAGTAAGGACTTACCCAGCAAAGAGCCAAGTGCAGCTGGAGCTCAGCCAGCCGGCGCCCAACGCACATTCTCTTCCCAAGGCCGAAGGGGAGATGGGCGAAAGGATTGATTTTTTTCTCCTTTCCAAGCCAACGTTCGGGTCGAAACTGACTGGCATCTTCAAAATTGTCTTCGTCGGAACCCAGCACCTGGGTGTTTAGCATTAACACTGTCTGAAAACACAGAGAAACACGTAATAAATAAGTAACCAAGAGAGACTGAATGGCCAAATTTAGAAGGGCAATCATAGTACACATGTAAAAATAACCCACAAAATATGCCAGGTAATAAACAGGCACAGAGTGTTACAATTTTGCATCCTGTTTCCATGACAACCATCTGTCTCTCTATTTTATAGATGAAGGTGTTGAGGCTCGCAGACGTTCCGTAGCTCACTGGGGACCATTCAGATAAGGGCGGGTAAGGAGTGACTTCACGCGCCTGACTCCAGAGACATTGTTCCTGATTCTACACTGAGGAGCATGCCCACTATATTCTGTTCTCTCTAGCCTTCCACAATGAATGTTCTCCTGGTAAAAAAAAAAAAAGTTACAGGGTTCTGTAAGACACGGGATGTGCCAAGTCTACTTACTCCTTTGGGTAAAGTATATTCGCCCACAACTGTTGTCTTATCGAGAGTCCGAGTTGTAAACGGCACACTGGGGGTTAACCTGAAGAAACAAGGTCAGGTGTAAAGGTGGTTGTGGTGTCCAGGGGGAATACTCAGTGGGGGACGTGTATGCAGAGTTTCGAGAGTTCTTACTCAAAATGGGTTCATGGCCACAGTAAAGTTGTATCTCTTTAGTATTTGTTTTTCTTCTTTCTTTCTCATGTTGATTAAAGTCCTAGCACAAAGCTGGTTACTATCCTGTAATAGTGATTTTCTGTTTCATTCCAGACTTGAGCTGCATGTTTTTCATGCTTCAACCCCGAAGCCTGATGTTTGGTCCACATTGCTTCTCTCTACCTTTCATGAACTTAGCACAATTTCTTTCATTAACATTATTTTTATTTCTTTTAAAAAATATTTTTGTTCATTTTTATTTATTTAGTTGAGAGTGACAGAGAGAGAAAGAGTCAGAGAGAGAGAGAGAAAGAGAGAGAATGGGCGCTCCAGGGCCTCCAGCCACTGCAAACGAACTCCAGATGCATGCGCCCCCTTGTGCATCTGGCTAACATGGGTCCTGGGGAATCGAGCCTCGAACCAGGGTCCTTAGGTTTCACAGGCAAGCGCTTAACCACTAAGCCATCTCTCCAGCCCCTCTTTATATATATATATGGGGGTCATGTGCCAGGGAGGGCCTCTTGCTGCTGCAAACAAATGCCAGAAGTTTGAAGCACTTTTTGCATCTGGTTTACAATGGTGGGTTGGGAATTGAACCTGGCTGGTAGGCTTTGCAAAGCAAGTGCCTTCAACCACTAAGTTACCTTCCTAGCCCTGGTATGATTTCTTTCTAACCCAAAGACGAGAGTTTTATTTCCCATGAAGGATGTATAAAGAAAGGTGTCTCTGTGTCATGCCATACAGTAACATGGTTTTCTTACATGCATTAGAGGGGGAGTTGTTACTGATTTTAAAGGGGAAGACATTATTTTTCAAAGATTTAACAGAAGGCACTATCTGTCCGATGATTTAGAAGATAAATACTGGGCTGGAGAGATGGCTTAGCTGTTACGGTGCTTGCCTGCAAAGCCAAAGGACCCAGGTTCAATTCCCCAGGACCCATGCAAGCCAGATGCACAAGGTGGCTCATGCAGCTGGAGTTCGTTTGCAGTGGCTGGAGGCCCTGATGTGGCTATTCTCCCTCTCTCTTTCTGTCTGCCTCTCTCTATCTCTGTCAAATAATAAATAAATAGAAAAATTATTTTTTAACAAAGAAAATAAATGCTATAAAATGATACTGGAATATCTCCAAGGCTCCTTTCTCCAGTCTGGTAGATGTTTATAATTAACCAGGGATGAAGGGTACCTGGGAGGCACCCTTGTTATATTTTAAGAGAACAATTTTCTGACCTGGGGAGAAAACTCGGTCAGTAAAGTACTTGCTATTCAAGCATGAGGACCTCAGTTCAATCCTCAGAACTTACACTAAAAGAAAGCCAGGTGTGGTGGCGTGTGCTTGTAATCCCAGCACTGGGGAGGCAGAGACAGGCGGGTCCCTGGGGCTTGCTGGCCAGCCAGTCTAGCTGTCAGGCAAGTCCCAGGTCAATGAGAGATCCTCTCTCAGAAAAGGTGAATGGGGCTTGAGGAATGAGACCTGAGGTTGTCCTGTGGCCTTCACATGAACACACACATACTTGTATCCACGTATACATGAACATACAGGTTTTTTTTTAAATGATGCGTTAGACTTCAAAAACCAAAAAAGGGAATCGTTTTGTAAAATACTCATATTGGCTCAGACACGGGGCCCTCACCTCATCGATTCTTTCAGACACGCTTTTAAGTATGGAAGATTCCTCAAATCTTCCGCCCGTGGTATCTGGTTTTCAGGAAACGCACTCTGAATTTCCATAAGAAGTTTTTGCTGTACTTGGGGATTACGGGATAAATTGTAGAGAATCCACATTAAGCTGTTTGCTGTCTGAAAGCCAAACAGATACACACGTGAGTTTCTGCAAATAAACACCCTCAAACCACTGCTGGCTGAAAGAAGCGGTGCTACCACCGCCCTCTGCAAACACACCGGCCGGGCTTCTCAGATGCTCCTATTTTCTGTGCCTTAAGCAAATCCAGTGTGGATAAAGTCAGATTTGTCTTGCAAAGCCTTCCAATTCAGGACAGCTTACATGATGAGGAAATCATTGGCTGCATTAGGACATTTAAATTAACGTTTGACATAACTGTTTGCACACAAATAAATGCTTGTGTAACTAGTGAAGTGAGAATAAGATTGGGGGATGATGCCCATGTTAATTTCTGGGTACTCTGTTGCTATGTGGGATGCCACCACTAGGGGGAAGCGAGGGAAAGCTACAAAGAGGTCCCTTCTTCCTCTCAGACTCGAGGTGAATCTGAGATCATCTCAACATTAAAAAGTTGAACTAGAAATTGTTTGATGGAAAAAAAGTGATGTAAAAATTGAGTGAAGGGAGAAGGACGAGCTCTTTGAAGTGTGGCTAACAAGAAGCTTAATTTTTTTGTTTGTTTTGCAGTGCAAATGCACAAGACAGAATTTTATTAAATCTAGAAGTTTTTGCTGAGCGTGGTGGTGCATGTCTTTAATCCCAGTGCTCCAGAGGCTGAGGAAGGGGGCTCTCTCTATGAGTTTGAGGCCAGCCTGGGGATACAGAGTGAGGTCTAGGTCAGCCTGGGCTAGAGCGAGACCCTGCCTTCTTTAAAAAAAAAAAAGTGCTTTACATGCGATAAAAACATGAACAGGCAGAATCAAGGTTTTAGCTGCATGCGACATGCCCTTGTAGGAAAAGGCCCAAACCAAAATAAGAAACGCTGGCATCAAGCTGAGCACGCCAAGGACTCAGCTATGGTTTTGGACAAAGGCTGGGCACCTTTCAAGAGCCATACTGTTTCCTTTCCAAAGGCAGAGAGGAGCAAAAGATATTGGCAGAAGCAGTATCAGGGCACAATATTCCTCACCAGTGGTCATGAGCACTTGTGTTTTAAGCCTTTCTTAGCAAATTTCAGCCAAATATTCCCCTACATCGGTCATTGCATCCTCTCTCTCTCTCTGCAGGCACAAAGGCAGCTACTAAGTGCTGTGTGTTCCTCAAACGCACGAGAAAAGCAAGATGGGGCACAGCCAGTGGTGACTTCTTGTGTTTGGCAAAGGGCATCTCCCGAGCAGGCGGCATGTCAGAGGACTGAGACCTCAACTGCAAATAAACCATGGATGGTGTTGTCACAGGCATCCCAGTTACAGAGCAGGGAAGGGTGCAGCCACCCAATGAGAGGCCCTCAGATCTCCCTGACGCTCCAAGTGTGACTTTCCGAATCACCAGGACTGAAAAGGAACTGGAGAAAGTGCCTTAACCACGTCAGTCAGAGCCTCGCCACAAGTACCAAATAGAGCTCCCCAAAGCTGGCTCTCTGTAGCTTTCACTAAAGCCATGTTAGACAGCCTGGGCATGCCAGGAAAACTACATTCTAGGGGATGCGGGCAGTGAAACCTCAAGGGTATAAAGGGTCGTGCCTTGACCTTCTCTCCTTAACTGGCTTTGGGCTTCTTTGTTCCCTCAGCTAAGCTCATTCTCCATCTACCAGCCGGAGTCTACTGCTCACAACTTAAATTGATCAGGTGACTCCCTTCCTAAAATGATTCAAGAGTTTCCGGTCACAGGCATAGGAAATCCCAAATGCTCACAAGGCTCTGGCTAAACCAGCTCATTGGCTTCTCCAATCCCCATTTGACCACATTTGCTGGTTGTCTAGATAGACCCTTCTTTCCAGCTCGGGGTCTTTGAATGTGCTCGTTCTGCTACTGAGTACATTCTTCCACCAGGCTTCCCCAGGGCTGGCTCGTGTTCATCATTGCAGAATAGGCTCCACTGTTTCCTTCTTGGCGAGGGACCTCACTCCATCCTATCTCTCTGCTACATCCCCCGGATGGTTTTCTCCACGGTGTCTGAAATAATCTGAAATAATCACATGTGTGTATAGATACCTGCTGTCTTTCTTCCCCATCAGCATCTAAGTTCCATGAGGAAGAGGAGGACTTTGTCTCTGGTTCACGATAGACTCTGATATGGAACAATCCCTGGCACATAGTACTCTTGTAGCTCTCATCTTCTTTCACTTACACAGTGAGCACCTATTGGCCACCTACTGTATGCAAGGAGCTCTTCTATGTCCCAGGAGTACAGCAGTAGACAGAAGTAAACTACCACCATTGCTGGACTCACATGCCACTTGGTAAAGAAAATAAGAGATGAAGGTCTCCTTTATGTCGCTTTCTAGGGAAAGGATTGCAACTCAATAGGGAAGAGAGCTCAGGTGAATTTTTGCCTTGTGATCCAAGAGGGGGGAAAGAACAGTAAAAAATCTTTTCTTAATACAAGAAACACTGTAAATGGGGAAAACACAGAGAAGAAATGGACTGAAATTCTTTCTGCTGAGAGACTCTAAGGTGTAGGGAATGCTGCACATGTGGGGAATAGTGCTTTGCGTCATAACAGTGGCAGCTCAGTAAATGAATCAGAGAATTAACCCAACCCAGGCCTGTGCGTATGGGTGTTAGTGTCTGGAGTTCGGCTACATGAAGAATCTACTAAGAGAATCAACTATGTATTCCAAATTAGTTGTTTTATTTAAATTTAAATCAAGCTATTCCAAATTAGTTGTTTTATTTAAATTTAAATCAAGCTATTCCAAATACACTAGGTTTATTACTTTGAGCAGTAAAAATATTATTGGCCTGTAAGGCTGTAATTCAATGTTTATTTCATTTTAATTTAGTAGCCACTTTAGGGTAGTATGGGAAATAACCTAAAATATATCCAGGGTTTCTTTTTGCTTGTGTTTTGAGTATTTGTACATATGTGTGTTCATGTGTGTACGTGTGTGTGTGGAGCCAGAGAACCACCTCACATGTCATCCGCAGGTGTCCTGTCCACTGAGTTGCAGGAGTCCTCCTGTGTCTACCTCCTAAGCCTGGGGTTACAGGCTTCCCCACCATACTTGGCATTTATGTGAGTTCCAGGGATTGAACTCGGGTCCTCATGCTTGCAAAGCAAGCACTTTACCATCTGAGCTGTCTCTCCCCACCCCCCATCCAGTTCTTAGAAACCGAAATCATCTTGCTAGGGCTTGGGAACTTTACTGTTTGTTTACAAATCCCTGTAGCCATTTTGCCGTCAGTCCTAGCACCGGCCGGGCCTGACTCTGGTGTTCCTTTCCACCATGCAGGAGGCTGAGTGCTGCCCCTCGCACAGCAGCTACAATGAGGATTTTTGTTTGTTTGCTTTTGTTTTTCAGGGTAGGGTCTCCCTCTAGCTGAGGCTGAAATTCACTATGTAGTCCCAGGCCGGCCTCGATATCACGGCGATCCTGCTACCTCTGCCTCCCAAGTGCTGGGATTAAAGGCGTGCACCACCATGCCTGGCTTTATAATGAGAATTTTTGGTTTTGCTTGGCTAATGCTGCTCAGGTCATCCTGGTGGAGAGAGCGAGGCCAGTGGCTGCTTAAAAGTCATCATAAAAAACAGAAATAGACACTGAGGAGACTCAAAACTCATCAAAGCAGAAAGTCGGTGCTGCTGAGGGCTCAGCACTAAAGGAGACTTAGGACACTGCTCTAAGGCTCAGGGAACATTGCTGAAGAGGGCCAAAAAGAATGTAAGAGTGGCCGGGTGAAGAGGTATACTCTGAGGCACGGTCCCCCACACAGAGACTGACTGGTGCATTCATGACCCCACGTGAATACTGACAACCCCATACCTGATAGGAATATGACCAATATACACTATGTTCATATAATAAAGTTCTCAATTAAAACAATGCCTAGATGACTGTGTACTCAGCAGAGCACCCTTACCGTTTCTACCGCCGCCAGCTGGAGCTCTGTGACAGCCGCATACAGTTCCTTCTTGGACAGCCGGTTGTGCTGGTAAATGTCACAGAGGAAGTCCGCACCAGGCTGCTGGGAGTGTTTCTCTAGCCGGGTGTTGATACAAGACTTGACTGTTCCAAAGACAGAAGAGAGGGGAAGCCAGATGAAACTCAAGGCAAGGGAAATACCCAAGAAAACCTTCTTGCAACATTGAGTCTCTTTAGGGACATTGACAGTTTGCTAACTGAGCTAATGTGACTGTCTTCCTGTTACACTGGCCAGGGTTTGTCTGTCTCCACACAGATCCCCTGGGCATCTTGAAACGCAGATTCTGATTCAGGGGTTGGAGAGCCTGGAAATCTGCATTTCTGACAAGCCCCCAGGGATGACAGATGCTGCTGGGTCTGAAGTCACGTTTTGAGTAGCAAGAGCTCAGAGCCTGGGAGAGATTAGCATGAGAGGAAAGGGGAACTGGGTTTATGTTCAGAACACACACGCGCAAGCACAGTACCCGGGAATGGTGGCAGTAATTCTAACATGTTGAGTTCTAGGTCTGAACTAGGAATAGCGTGATGCTAACAAAAGGATGATTCCACAGGGCAGTGCAGTGAGTATCTGAGACTCGAAACATTACCAAACACAGAGTCTCGGGAAAGCTACCCAAGTGTGCCTCGGGGGCATTGCTTGGGGCTAACGAGAGGACCTACCACATAGGCTTGTTGAGGAAAGGAACTTTCTTGTGGGGGGTTAAATGAGTACATATACCCATAATGCCTAGCTCCCTGGGTTATGTAGGGGAAAATATTTTTTTAGGGAAAATATTTCTAACCACCAAAATATTGCAATATGCCAAAATGTTGATGTTTATCAAGCCCAGAAAAGGTGCGCTGAGGTAGGAAGTCTTGTTATTCAGGCAACTGAGGATGAAATGGTGGCGCACCTGGGACCAAGACGCCCAAAGCTCTTGTTGTAACCATTTTTAGTTCCCAGAGTGGGCACAGAGAGCTTCCTCTTGCCTTTTCCTCTCCAAACCCATGGGTTTGCAAAGTCTGGGCAATTGTGAGGTGTAATGCTCCCCACCCCAGAAAATCAGAGTGGCTCAGAAGGGAAGATAAGGCCAGACCTTGTCAGCTGTGGTGGCCAGTGTGACATGGGTCCTCTCACCTGACTTGAAGATGGTGTCCCAGGCCAGCGTGTGCGCCTGCCACACCTTGGTGTTGAGGGTCTTGTGCAGCTCCACCGGGGTCACCATCATCCTTCCAAACGTGCTCATCATCTGTGAGAAACACAGAGACTTTCCACTCCCAGTTCTCCTCCAGAGCCAGCGTTCCTCTTGGAGGAGCATCCTAAGCTACAGCCCGTGCCCCACGAGGAGCACTTTAGAGAAGCTCCAGCTCTCTCACACCACTTCCAGTGGAAAATTGGAAGTCATCTTAGGATGACTTTCTTCTCTGTGTTTTATAAAAAGCATTAGGAGGCTGGAGAAATGGCTTAGTAGTTAAGGCGTTTGCCTGCAAAGCCAAAGGACCTTGGTTCAACTCCCCAGGACCCATGTAAGCCAGATGCACAAGGTGGCACATGCATCTGGAGTTTGTTTGCAGTGGCTGGTAGCCCTGGAACACCCATTCTCTCTCTCTCTCTCTCTCTTTCTCTCTCCCTCCCTCTGTGTGTGACTGCCTCTTTCCCTCTCTCAAATAAATAAATAAAATAAAAATAATTTAGATTCTTAAAAAAATTAGGTTTTATGACTTCATTTATTTATTCTCTCTGTGGTACTAGGGATACAAGTTAGGGCCTCATGGATAGATGCTATGAAAGCATTCTGACACTAGACTGTACTACCTTCATTTTTTAAATTATTTTTGTTCTGAGACAGGATCTCGCTCAATTGCTTCAGCTGCCCTTCACCTCCCTCTGAAACCCAAGCTAGCTTCAAACTTTCGGTCCTCCTGTCTCAACCTCCCAAATAGCTAGGACTACAGCCTTTGCCCCCACACTCAGCCCCTTATGGCCCAATTGTAAGGAAAGAATTTTTTAAAAACAAGGAAAGCTATAACATTCATGTTCACTTCAGTTTCTCAGATTGCCTGTCCTTATCCTAGTTATTTCCAAGTCAGTTTCACAGTGCCTACCACATCGGCACATCACCTAAACCATTCAAAAATTAAAACTGAAAAATTGCACAGAATTAAAAAAAAAAACATTTTAAGCCAACTGATTATTAACTGGGATACCTAAAATAGATATAAAATAGCATTTATTTTACTAAAATAAACTTGCTTAAACAGAAAAAATAACATTGGGCTTAGCATGTTATGACATACACATCTATGCCTACACATCTATTAAAATATCTACATCTGCCTGGGCATAGTAGCACATACCTTTAATCTCAGACTAGGGAAGCAGAGGTAGGTAGGAGGATGGCCATGAGTTCAAGGCCACCCTGAGACTACATAGTGAATACCAGGTCAGCCTGGGCTAGAGCAAGACCCTGCCTTGAAAATCCCCCCCCCCAACAAAGGTCTACATCACAGGAAGTGAATGAACTGTTGAAATAAAATGTGTGTGTACACCCTTCCTTGGGAGACACGTGGCGCCCGTCTGGGTGTCCAGTACGACATCTGTCTGTCCTGCCGTCATGAGGGGTGCGGCTCTCCTTACCGTTTTGATGGCCGTGATGAAGGCCAGAGCTTCCTCCCCTGCGTTCTTCCGGAGGAGCCCAAACCGCTTCTCATACAATATGAGGCAGATGCCTGTCAACGAAGACAACCCTCGTCACCCTCTGCTGCGCCGGGCCCTGTGACCAGCTGGCTAGTGCAGCTTGTCCTGAGCCTCATAACACTGCAGTCTTTGCAAGAGGAAAACAAGGCAAAAAGCCTCAAGGAAAAGGAAATCGTGAGAGCGAAGGGCATGGACACTTCTTTACTGCCCAGCACTCATTTCTAGGAGTAAACGATGCACCTTCATTCGAACCTCCTGGCCAGGGACGGTCCGCGGCCACGTTTGTCATGGGAAGCTGGGGACAAAGGGGTTGTTGGGTGAGGTCTCCGCCCTGCCTGCCCTCAGCTGTGCTGTTGGAGTCATGTGTTGGTTTCGTCTCCCAAACTCAGTGGATCGAAAACCTCGTGGGCAAAAGGGCTGGGAAGGAGGAGGTGTGGCCTGCGTGTCCACTGCCTGCCAGGCACTGGGCTAACACTTGATAGATGTTTGTTTTCCCACTTGAGCACAAACTTTTATAACAAAATTCTCTAGCCCTTAATTTAAAACTCATTCCTGGGGCTGGAGATTTGGCTCAGTGGTTAAGGCGCTTGCCTGCAAAGCCTAAGTAAGGACCTGGGTTTGATTCCCCAAGACCCACGTAAAGCCAGATGCACAAGGTGGCACATGCATCTGGAGTTCATTTGCAGTGACTGAAGGCCCTGGAGGCCCTGGAACCCCCATCCCCTCTCTCTCTCATAAATAAATAAATATTTTAAAACTCATAACTAGGAGAAAAGGTGAAAGGCTAGAGTCTGCTTGCATCTCCTGAATTCAGGCGCAGTCATCATTATCATTTCACTCACACCACCTTCTCCTTAGGTGTGTGTTTATGTGTAAGTGTGTTCACGTGTGCTGAATATTTTGAAAATAGTGTCAGCTCTCATGACACTTCATCAGTAAACACGGCAGCAGTCCTCTAAGAATCATGACACTCTTCTACACAGTGATGAAGTCACCAACCTCCCGGAGAACAGGAACCTTTCCATCATATGACTACAGTGTGCCCATTGAGAAAGCTCCTCTGGTTGTCTTAAAATTAACTTCTGTAACTGGTTCCTGTTTTGACTGAACATCACTCAGCACTGTTAGAGAGGTAATCAGCTTGACCCAGGAGAACTGCTCTCGAGAATGCTGGCACGAGGCGCCACACCACACTGGTCTTTTTCCTTTCTTGACAATTAGGCCACAAGGCAGCTAACCTCCTTCCCCTTCCCTCTTGTCTCTGTCTAGACTGCAGAGAGCAGGCTGGGAGCAGCTGATTTCAGTCAGACTCAAGCTAACAAGCTAAGGGTGGACAGCGCAAAGCTGGAAAGGCCCTGGGGCCTCAGTATGCGTCCATCTGGCACTGCCCACTCCCTTCCTCTAGGAGGTGCCTCACAGTGCTAGGCCACAGATCCTAAACCACCCAGGTCAAGGCTGTCTTCCAGCTAAATGCTTTCGATGGTTCTTAGTCTGGGTACTTCTGGAGCTACATTTCCAAAACACTCCTGTCCTTTTTTTCTTCTATAATCTTTTTTTTTTTTTCTCTTTACCCCTCTCTCACTTAATACAAGGTGGATTTCTTATTTGCATGAAACTTTCTATGCTGCTAAAATAAGTGGCAAATAATTTGTTTTTCAAGGTAGGATCTCACTCTAGCTCAGGCTGACTTGGAATTCACTACATAGTCTCAGGGTGGCCTTGAACTCCTGGAGATCCTCCTACTTCTGCCTCCCAAGTGCTGGGATTAAAGGTGTGCGCCGCCACGCCCAGCTGGCCAATAATTTTAAATGAGGTTGATCTGATGGAAGAGACAGGTCATATGAATTCCTGCAGCAGAGGAAGTCCTCTTTAATTCCTGCCACCAGCAGCCAGAGTGACCTAATGTTCATGCCTTTGCCTGAGGGCCTTTGCACTTCCACCATCTGGAGCATTCACTGGAAGATGGCCTCCAACTCCTTTTCTTCCTTATGGGGAGAAGACCCCCCCCCCCGTCTTAGCAAAGAGGGGTTTAGGCTCTGTCTTCTGTCCCTTCTCAGCTCCCTTACTCTTTCGCTCCTCTGGCATGTATACACTGAGACGTGTTCACTGGTTATGTGACCCTCTGGAGTCACCGCTTCTTGAGGGCAATGATGTTGCCTATTTTGTTTGCTGTGTCCCTCGTACCCTGCAGTGCCCAGCACACAGCATCTCGTAAATGTTTGTCAACTTCATAAACAACCTATAGTGCAGATCACAAGCAAAATGCCTGGAGGTGGCATTGAAAGGGTTTGCACACAAGGCCGGCCCCTAGCTGGCTGTAGTGGGTCCTTGCAGAATCATCGACAGAACCACGTTTTATCTCAAACCACATGCAAAAGTAAGTAAGTGACTGAGCTGGAGGGATGGCTTAGCGGTTAAGGCATTTGCCTACAAAGCCAAAGGATCCCAGTTCTATTCCCCAGGACCTATGAAAGCCGGATGCACAAGGGGCGCATGTGTCTGGAGTTCTTTTGCAGCGGCTGGAGGCCCTGGCGTACGCATTCTCTCTCTCTCTCTCCCTCTCTCTCTGCCTCTTTCTCTCTGTCAAATAAATAAATGCCTGGCACTATAAGGAGATGGGCACCATTTTTTTTAAAAAAAAGTAAGTAAACGAGACTGTAAATCCAACTTACTTTCAAATGACCATTTGTTCAGCTCGCTGTATAAGTCCTGGATACGGCCTCTCTCATCACACAGCTCATCTATTCTCCCCATAAAATCAGCCAAGACCTTAAAGGGAAGCAACCAGGCAGGCACATCTTAATGTAGTGGAAGGAGAAGAAGTTTCGAGCTCTGTGAGTAAACTGAAGGGCTTCTCTTCAGCAAGTTCACTTTCCAAGCTGCTGCTCTTCCCGGTGATAATCAACACTGACACACCCTCCTCAGGAGTGCACACACTCCTCCCACAGCCCTGGCCTGCGATAGTTCCTGGGCTCTTCCTGCAGCTACTGAAGCTTACATTTCAGCTTTTTCTTCTTTTTGGGGATGCGTGTGTGTCTGATTGCTCCCCAGCTTATTTTTCAAGTGAGGGAACTTACAGATTCAGCTAGACCAGCCAACTCCCCCGCCCCCGCCAGAGATCCTCCTATCTCACCCTCCCCAGAGCTGAGATCACAGGCATGTGCCCCCACATCATTTTTTTTTTACATGGGTACCAGAAGTTCAAATTCAGATCCCCATGTTTGTACAGCAAGCGCTTTACCCGCTGAGCCATCTCCCCACGCTGAGTTTTAGCATCTGGTCTAAAGCGAATCTGGCATTGTAAGCAAAGGGAACCATTCTTTCCAAGCAGAATGGGTGGCTAAGCCACGGGGCGGATTTAGACAAATGCACTGCGGCTCAAGGACTGTGGAACCGCACAGATGCCAGGTTTGCACTTCACATTTCCATAGCTGCACAACACCACCTCTCCCACAGCTGTTTGTTAGTGTGGAGAGCCTTGCACCTCATACTTCCTAAGGCTTGTATAAGACCACGTAAGGTGCCAAGTGTATTATCCTAGTTGACCCCCACAGCCACCCCATGGGGTAGCTTCCCCCTCCCACTGTTTTCCATGTCCCAAGAGAGAAACAGGCTTAGAGACACCAAGTCACTTGGTTATCTAACGGGTGACTTGTATCCTGGAGACTGTAAGATAAGGGATCAGTAACTATACAGCCTGTAGTTTTAACCGATGGACACGTTTAATCTTCTCACATGATACATTTAAAAGTACCTGAATTTGCTACCACTAAAGTCAGGAGATGTCACATGAATGTATGGAGTTCCTGCCACCTTCCTTATCGTCAGCGTCATCATTATATTATATATTATTATTGTATTATTATGCTATACACTGGGCATGCATTCCTATATGACAGCAGTTTGCTCAATCTAGGGCCACTGAACCCTCTAGGAAGAGCACACAGTATGCTGCTTGCTAAACGCCTTGCTGGACCTACTTTGCTGTTTATATCAGTTCCCTGGCTCCTGGAGGCTTTGAAACTTGCACTACATCCTGTGTGTGACTCCCTGTGGATCCCTGTGGATCCATGTCCCATTCAACGTAAACATCCAAAGTGAGGGGGATTAAAGTGCACACACCTTTACTCCCAGCACTCAGAGGCAGAGGTAGGAGGATCACCATGAGTTCGAGGCCACCTTGAGACTATATAATGAATTCCAGGTCAGCCTGGATGAGAGTGAGACCCTGCTTTGAAAACCCCCCCAAAAGCATAAACTTCTCCCTGTCCCCAATGACCCCCTATTGGTTAAAGGATGTTGTCCAAATGCTGGTGAAAAGCCACTGTGAAGCCCTGTTTCTTGTCCAGAGTCATTTCAGAGAAAGCTTCATCTCAGCAGCAAGAACGAACACCACCGATCCTCTGAACACATGCCATTTCATTCCTCTGAACTTTCAGCAGACTGGCCTCTGCCTGGATGCCCTTTCTATGGTCCTTGCCTTGTAGACTGCTAGTCAGTGCTGAAAAACCCAGTTCCAATGTCCCTGCCTAAGATCGGGGCGACATTGTCTCATTTAGCCCTCACAGCGAGGCTGTGCGAGAGCTACCAAGATTGGGAAACACGCTTATGAGAGAGAAGTGACATAGAGAGGTCTCAGAGTGAGTGGAGGGAAGACTGGGGCTCAAACCCAAGACTGTGGCCTGGGAAAGGCTGCACTTTTACTTTAGAAGGGGTTGATGGAGAGAGGAAGATGAATTTTGGGAGGAGGATGTGGCCAGGAAGGAGAGAAACGGCGCCCCTGAATCACCCAGGCTCTCCCCTCCCCACCCCCTTAGCCGTGACTTCAGCTCAGCTCCCTCTGTCCGCGGGCACCAACCTCGTTGATCTTGCTGTCTAGCTTCATGACTTCCACTGGCTTCATTAGTTTCTTTTGAAAAGCACTGCGGACCCTCTGCCAGTCTTCCCCTTCCCTGGAAAGAGGGGTCCCGGTTAGCGCAAAACTGGAAGAAGTGGGGGTGCGCAGACGCCAGCAGTTCCAACCTTGAACCATGGAGGCCCATGAGGCCCAAGAGTCCCGGGAGAAATAGGCAGGCCACGTTAGCATCAGAATTGCGCTGCAGGTTTGCGATTTTTTCAAAAGTTCTTTTTTCCCCCCCAGCTCAAGATGACACCAGAAAGGAGATAAACGAGGGCTTTTGATGTGGCCTGCTGAGTAGGGAGGGGGCAGTGGGAAACTGAGGGCTAGGGGTGCGTGTGGGGCAGGTGAACACTCCTTTGGAAGACGGGTCTCCCAGGGTCCCACGCTCACATCTACTAGAGGTTAGCATCGCACCCACGCCCGGGCCACTGTCCGTCCAGTCTAAGAACAGGTCCCAGCCCGGCCACCCGCGCTGACTCCTCTTCCTCGCGCCCGCGTCCTGCCCGCGGGACTCACAGGATGAGCAGCCCGTAGCCCTCGCGGCGGAAGTCGCGATAGGCCTTCCACGGCTTGATCTCCAGCCTTTGGGGAAACGCGCTCTCGGCGCGGTACAGCGCTTCCAGCAGGCAGGGCGAGCCCAGGTGCACCGAGTCGAAGGAACCCAACTTCATGCGGAAGATCTTGCCGTACCTCCGGTGGTACTCGGCCTGCGGCGGGGCGGGGAGTCAGGGCGCATCCTCCGCAGCCGCGGCCCGGCCGGATCAGCGGGGCGCCCGGGGCGCAGGGGAGGGCGCACCCCCGGGAGCTCAGCGCAGGGCCGGCAGGAGGACGGATTTGGGGGGGCGGGACAGGGTATTTACCAGCGTGTCGTGCTGTTTCTTCAGGCCACCTTTCCAAAGAATCTCCACTAAACTGCCCAGCAGTGGCCAGTTGGTGGGTCCGGGGAGGGCAGTGGCACTCTGTGTCTCTCCGCCTGCCTTCAGCGGGCAGAGGGCCACCTCCCGGGTTGGAGGGGTGGCGCATGCTGAGGATGCCACGGGCCGTGGGGGCTGCCCGAGGTCGCCCAGACGCCGCAGGAAGGCGACCAGGGAAAGCCTCTTGCTAATGGGGCAGCTCATGACTGCGGGGCGCACGCGGGGCGCGAGAAGGTGGAGACTGAAAAGGGCAAAGTGGTTAGGAGGTGCTGGGAGGATATTTTTTTTTGGGGGGGGTGCAAACAGGTCCAGCAGGAGTGATGAGGAGGAGGAAGAGGGGCCCGGGAGCAGAAGGGACTTGGGCGACAGTGCTGGATGATGCTGCGAGGTGCAGGTGCGACGGCTCGGGGCGCGCGCGTCGGCTTTGCGCCGGCCTCAGGGGCTGGAGAAGCGCAGCCAGAAGAGTTGGTGGCTGTGGGAGGAGAAAAGAGAGGGTCGCGGGTCCCTCTTTGACTTCTAAAGTCTCAAGTCAGCCGTAGGATGACAAGGAGGGCGGGAGGGATGCTTGCCGGCTCCGACGTTCCCTGCGTGCCTCTCCGGGCTCCCAGACCCAGGTACCATGTATTTATGCAGACCGGGAATGCGCTGGGTGGCCAATGAGCACATGGAGTAGGGCGGAGGGGGCCCAGGCTGGCAAGGTCGGGAGGGACGCGGGACGCCGTGGGGAGGGCGGGCGTGGAGGAAAGCGTGGAGTCAGCGAGGTGAGCGAGGGCGCCGGGCATCGGGTGACCGATGCGCATCTTGACAGGCGGGCGCACCGCGGGCTCCACCCCGGAGATAACCCGGGGAAGGCGCGTCGAGCCCCGGGTTCAGCGAGTGCACGCCGAGGGAGGGCGCCTCGCCCTGCCGCTCTCCCGCTGCGGGCAGCAGGCCGCTTTGCAGCTGCCCGGCGCTTGCACAATCGCCCCGCAGGGCTCCGCTGAGGTATCTGAGCGCGGACCGGCCTGCAAGGCTTGCCTTCCTGCAAGACAGAGTTGCCCAGCCTGGGCTGGGCTTTCTGGGGAAGAAAGTGGCCTTCCCGAGCCTACTGAAGAGCGAAGGACTTGAGGTTTACCTACATGCATGGAAGATTTCACCTTCTGGTCTTAAGTTAAGCAAGAAAGACTGCTGCATGAGGGGCTCTTGGGGGATGGAGCGAATCAGTGCATGTTCAGCCCCTATCTCCATGTTTGTCCACAGTCAACACTCAATATAGAATAGCAGCTGGGACCCCGGCATGGTGGTGCACACCTTTAATCCCAGC
Source organism: Dipus sagitta (assembly GCA_036346955.1). NCBI lineage: Eukaryota > Metazoa > Chordata > Mammalia > Rodentia > Dipodidae > Dipus > Dipus sagitta. The sequence goes on along the minus strand of CM070779.1, from coordinate 9,176,843 downwards.
CTTTTTCAGGAGGCAGAGGTAAGAGGATTGCTGTCAGTTCGAGGCCAGCCTGCGACGACAGAGTTCCAGGTCAGCCTGGGCTACAGTGAGACCCTACCTTGAAAACCAAACAAACAAATAAACAAACAACAACAAAAGTCAGTAGGAGCTGAGTGAGTGATTAATGGGGCTTGTTTGCAAGCTTGCCAACCCAAGTCTGATACTCCCCAGCACTCGTGGAGAGTCAGGTGCAAAGTGGCACAAGGGTCTGTGATGCCAATGCACCTACTGCTGTGGGCGCCGAGCCAGGAGAATCCTGAAGCCCAGGGGTAGCTAGTCTAGTCCGTGCAGCTGCCAAGCAAGAGAGATCCTGTCACACTTTTTTTAAAATTTTATTTTAAATAAAATAATGGCTGCTGTTAGTGGTTTCTTAAGGCGGTTGGGAAATGCGCTGGAGGGCAAGGCTTGCAACTGCAGGCTTAAATTCCTTCAGGCTACGCCACCCCTACCCACCCAAGTTCCTAGCCTCTTTATATTCTTGAACACCCACCGCCCCACACAGATCAGACAGGCCCACGCCTTCAAGCAAGCCTCCAAATGTCCCCATGCCATTCTACAAAGTCTCTCCTAGGCAGGCCTAGGTGTGCTCACGACAGACAGACAGACAGACAGACAGACACACACACACACACACACCTCTGTGTTTATATGGCTGGCAAGAGAAGAAGTCACTTTCCTAATTCCAGAAAGGAAACTGGCCTGCTTTACTGATTGCCTGAAAGAGGCTCATATTGTTTCCTGCTGATGCAACACAAAGCTACCAACAGCCAGAGAGGTGAGGAGGTGAGGAACCTCTGCTTCCTCTCATGCTTCCCAGTCACCTGACTTATGGTCACCTTGACCCTGGACTGCAGATCTTTTCCTATTAAGTCTCCTGTAAATATCTGGTTTGTTTCCAGAAAACCTTTTTTTTTTTTTTTTAAATTACTTCTCCATGTGCATATGGAGTCAGAAGATGCTGGTCCTCACCTTCCACCTTGTCTGGGACAAGCGTTCCCTTGTTTCGCCTTGTAAAGGCCGGACTAGCTGCCAACAGAGCTTCACGTTCCTCCGACTCCGCCTTCCACTGCTGTAGGTGGCAGGTTGGGGTTGCAGGTCACAGACCCAGGCACAACCGTGTCTGATTCGAACACCAATCATCAGACTTACGGAGCAAGCGTCTTTAACCATTGAACTACCTCCCCAGCCCTGGAAAATCTTTTGCAGTCCAGCGTGAGCTTGAACAACCATCATTTCAGATTTGTCCTCAGACGTTGATGATACTTAAAGTGATAGCTACGTAAGCAATAATTTATATATATTGTATCAGACCCATTTAAGTATGCATAATGTAGTATATGACCTATGCTATAGGCTTACACAGTCTGTTTGTATGTTGTAGACATCATATAATATGTAATGTGGTATAGGTCATACACTACATGCATGCACCATAGATTTCATTACACAAATGAAGTTTCTAGGGCTTAAGACAACATGGGTACTGGGATGGACATTTTGTATCAACATTCCCATTTAAATTTCACCTCAGTCCAATGTAAAACACATACACAAAAATCAAAGATAAATACAAAAATCTTCCAATGCTTAGGGTTTGTCCAATGTCACAGACTTTATTAATGACCCCAGTGGGGTTCACACCCAGTATTTTCTGATTCCAGTCCAACTCTTTAACATAGATACCCATACACACCAAGTTACTTTTACTTTTATAGTTTTTTAAGTATTTTATTTATTTATTTGAGATAGAGGGGGGAGAGGCAGATAGAGAGAATAGGCACATCAGGGCCTCCAGACACTACAGATGAACTCCAGATGCATGTTCCACCTTGTGTATCTGCCTTATGTGGATACTGAGGAATCAAACCTGGGTCGTTAGGCTTCAAAGGAAAGTGCCTTAACTGCTAAGCCATCTCTCCAGCTCTTAATTGGTTTTTAAAGACAGGCCAGTGTCCAACTCCCAATCATGCAGTGCTGGCATCATAGGTGCATGACATTGTGTCTGGCACTACCTCAAGTTATCTCCTTTGCCTTTACGTATCTAGAGGAATCTCAGGAAGTTGGGAATATTTCCTAAGGGAGACCATCTCCAAGAGAAGGGAGATGCAGTCGTGACAGCATGATGAGAAGTGTGTGTATGTGTGTGTGTGTTGATGGTGGTGGAAAAGTCAACCCCCAAGAGGAGGCCCTTTTGCTCCCCTCTGTGTCTGACTACGTTTGGACGCAGTGAAGACCAGTTCATGGTACTTGTATTGTTACTTCCAGTGAGCTGCGTCCTGCCTTGTTCTCTCCCCCTTCTTCCTCTGCAAGTGTGTTCAAGAAGGGGCAGAGTTCAGACTGGGCAGCGTGCCCTGAAGGTTCAGTGCCCAGCTGCTGCACATACTTGAGGTCAATACTCAGCAGTGCAGGCACTCGTGAGTGACATATGTAGGAGACAATTAGAAAATTCCTAGCGCTGGAGAGATGGTTCAGCAGTTAAGGTCCTTGCCTGAAAACCCCAAGGACCTGAGTTCTATTCCCCAATACCCAGATGCACAAAGTGGCACATGCATCTGGAGTCCATTTGTCATGGCTGGAGGCCCTAGTGCACCCATTCTCTCTGGCACTCTTCTCTCTCTCTCTCCTCTCTCTCTTCTCTCTCTCTCTCTCTCTGCCTGCAAATAAATGAACAATTTTTTTAAAGAAAGAAATAACGAAAGAAAATTCCTGGGCTGAGGAGAAGGCTTAGTGAACCAAGTGCTTGTCCTGCAGACATGAGAACCTGAGCCCCAGAACCCATGCAAATCAAAGCTGGGCACAGTGTGGGCTTGTAATCTCAGCACTGGGGAGGTGAGAAAGGTGGATTCCTGGGGACCGCTGGCAAACCAGTTTAGCCTGGTATTTGGGGAGTTTCAGGCCAGTGACCCCATCTCAGAAATACAGGTGAGTGGTGCCTGACACCCAGGGTTGTCCTGTGTCATGCGTGCACACGCTTTTTATTTATTTTTTAATCCAGGGTTAAAAGAATAAAAGGGCTCAGTGGCTAACTATGCTTTCTGCACAAGCATGAAGGTCTGAGGGTGCCTAGGCTGCTCCAATTTGATTCCACAGCCCCCATGTTCACAGCTGGGCGAGGTCACTCATGCCTTAAAGAAGCACTGGGGATCCCCCAAAATGGCAAGCTTTGGGGTCAGTAAGAAAGTGCTTCAAGGAAGATTAGGCAGGTGAGTGATTGAAGGGGACACCCGCCATTGTCCTCTCACCTCTGGCGAAAGGGACACCACACCATCACATTCACGTGCATTATGCCACCCCCCCCCCCGCACACATTGCACACATGCAAAAATAAATCCCTGTTTCAGGGAAGTTAATTTATTGTCACTTCTGTGCTGAACTGCACAGGAAGTCCACAGTCCACTTGAAGTCCACTGACCACAGCACTCATCTGTCCTCACTGGGGTTCAGAAATCCAAAAGGACTACTGAGAGAAGTCTCGGTGACTTACCCTGCATCACCCCTCTCTTGACTCATCCACACAGGCTTCCTGCTAGACATTCCTAAGGAAAGTTCTAGAATTGGCTTCTCTGAAATGTCCACAGCCACTCCTGAGACTGGCCCACCCAGCCTCCTGTCTTATTCTGGAAGTGTTACCAAGTCCTCTGGAAGTTAATTAACCCTTCTGCTGTGCAACCACACATGACACTGTGTGTGCGTGTATGTGTGTGCAAGCATGCACGTGCACACACGTGTGCAGTGGCGGGTGATATGGAGGCTGTGGGAGGATAAAGGCTGGTTCCTCCATGCTGGGAAATACAAAAACTCTGTGACATATGTGGATGGGATTCATGCCTCATAGTGTGGCTGAAATGGGATGAGGAGTTGAGACCTGCTTTTTTTCCTTTCTTGAATGCGTATGTACACATGGTACATGTGCCTGTGTACATGTGCACAGATGCATGTGTGTGCAGGATCCTGTGTGTATTTGTGTGTTCACAGGTGTGTGGATGCACATGTGTGCGTGTGTGTAGAGGCCCGAGATCAACACTCGGTGTCTTCCTCCACCACCCCCCACCTTGCGTTAAGGAGACAAGGCCTCTCACTAGGCGCTGGGATGCCAGGCGCACGCCCGGCCTTTGTGATTGCTGGGGGTCTGCGCTAAGGTCCTGCGCGTGCAGCCAGCACTTTGCCAAACTGGGCCACGACCCCGCCCAAGGTCTTCTTTTTGGTTATGGAAACTCAGAGGGCGGACTTTCCACCCCTTGAATGGAGAGTGTCGGAAGTGGCCTCACAGTAACTCTCAAACGTCACGGAAACGGGACTGGCAACGGCAGCCAATCTCGCGGGTCTGCCGCGAGGACGACACAGACAGGGTCAGCGAAGCCACCGCCCCGAGACTCGCCTTGTAACCCTCCTCCAAGGCATCCCTCAGTTTGTTCAGGCTGCTCGGAAGGCAGGTGATGTCTGTGTTTGAAACATTACACTTATGCTCAACTGAGTAGTTGTAAATTGTTTTCTCATGACGTTGGGGATTGAATCTAGGGTCTTTGTGAGTGACATGGAAGTGTTCTACCTCTGAGCTACATCCCCCAAGAAAATTTATTTTAAGACAGGATCTCAAAGTTTCCCAAACAGGTCTTGAACTCTTTCTACAGCTCAGGCAGGCCTTGAACACGTAAACCTCCTTCCTGTTGGGAATGTAGTCATTTTGATTCAGGAAACTGTATGATTGTGTTCAGCTTAAGACCAGTAAAGAGATCATCTCAGCCACTTAGCAGCGGATACACCAGTGCCTACGTCCCATCTCTAAGCCTCGGTGACTGCTTCTCAGGGTAGTACCCAGTCTACTGGTTTTGTTTTTCCCTGAAGGTAACGGGCCAAATGCTTGGCATAAATCTTACTGCCGATAGGTTTCAGAACTATGGGGACTGAGGTTGTAACCACTATGACATTCCTCATGTGGTTCTCCACCCAGTTAGTGAAACCTCCTTGAAATCCTAAGACTTGTTTTTCAAATTGTCTCCTTGTTTTTTGTCTGTTCCATAACAAATGACGCAGTGCAGTCTATATTGGCCAGCACCCAACAAGTCAATAATGGGCAATTGATTATTGATTTTTTTCCTCATTCCCTAGTGAAAAATAGAAAGATCAGTGTCAATGTACCCTTTGTTTTCTGAGGAAGTAATTGCTAAATGCTGGGGAGCTTTGTTTGGGCACCACATGGAAGGCCCTATGTGACAGAGCAGTGGTTTGGGTCTCAACATCTTAGGTTGAAACCGTGGCTCCAGTCCTCACTAGCTGTGTGACCTTAGGGGACTTAGTTAACTTCTGTGAGCCTAGCTTCCTCCTTGGCAAAACTGAAGGTTACTAGACCAGTGTCTCAGGAAGGCTGGGATTAAGACTTAAGTGTCAAGGGAATCACAGCATTATCTTCACAAAGACTCACTTGGCCTGGGCACTTGCTTGATCTCTACACGGAATTCGGTCACGTTGGAAAGTTGAGGTTTTACTCCAGGTATGGCTAAAGGGTATCTTGCATCCTCCATGACAGTTACACGGGGAGAACATTTGAATGGATCCGTTGTGAATGACAGGAAAAATGTAGTGTGCACACGCATGTTAACAAATCACTTGACTATTAATGCAAATTATGATTTTCTAGAAACTTATGCAAGAGTTAGACATTGAGCTCAGTATGCAGCTGGGAACGACCTTGAACCCCTGCTTCTCCTGCCTCCACACATAGATCTTCAATCATTCTATTGGTGCTATACATGCTTTGTGGCTGAAATTCACAATTACATCACCACACAGATAGCTTTTTTAGCCTTCCTTGCATGAAGTCACCTCACCCAATCCATCAAGATGAAATTCAGGGAAATTCCACGATAGGAGGATTACTGCCAATTCCTTTTGGACCCAAGCACAGTTTGTCTTGCCCTGTGTGTCCGGAGCTGGCCTTGACCGTCCCAGATGCTGAGGACTGATGTGGTGGGCATGACTGCACTTGGGCTGAGGACTGACGTGGTGGGCATGACTGCACTCAGGCCATACCTTCCTAGAGCTTCCTTGTGAACCAGCAAGTACACACCTGCATAGTGGATTGTCACTAAAGGAACAGTTGGAGACTACCTCCAGAAAACTCGAAGAGTAGTGCAGACAGCTGTTGGGTTTGGTCAACGATCACACAGGGGACCAATGGAACAAGTTCAAACCAAGCACACTCATGATGCGTCCCTTTGTGTTAAAACAAAACAAAACAAAACAAAAAAAAACATTCATTTGCAGAGTACTCTAAAGGTGTGTAGTAGAAATACCAAAATGTTTTCATAAAGGAGATTTTCTTTTAATTGGTGTGTGTGTGTGTGTGTGTGTATGTACGTATGTGTGTGTCTGTGTATGTGTGTCTGTGTATATGTGCATGTATATATGTGTGTGTATGTGTGTCTGTGTGTATGTATGTATGTGTGTGTGTATGTGTGTGTACAGGCACATGTGCGGAGGTGGGAAGGTAACCTCCGGTGTTGGTCCTCCTCTTTCACCTCGTTTGAGCAGGGACTCTGGCTGGACACTGGGTATGCCAGGCTAGCTGTCTTGCAGGTTACCAAGGGACTCTCCTGTGTCCGCTTCCCAGCTCACCGCGGGGACGCTGTGACCACACATAGTCCACCATGCCCGGCTTTTACCTGGATCTGGGATCCGCACTCAGGCCCTCAGGCTTGGGTGGTGAGTGCCTTACCCACTGAGCGTCTCCCCAGGCCGTCCGTCTAGACTCCACCGTGTGACTTTCCTCCATAATTCTATTCTGATTCTTGAGCAGCATCAAATGATGAGTCTGCTTCTCTGAGAAGGACCCTGCTCCGAATCCAATCCTATTCAGCTAGGATAATTCAGAATCTTGTGCTGATGAGAACACTCACAGACTCCTAGAGTGATGGAATATTCCACTGAAAAGTAATGATTTCTTGGTTGCCTTTGCTCTATCCGGTTGGAATCAAATTCTTTGGAGGAACCACTTGATAAATGATAATGAAGTCCGTGCAGTGCGCACAGTACCATCCCAGCACTGGGCCACAGTGATGAACGAGGCAAGCTTCTTGGTGGGAAATACGAACTCTTGTCACTGTCACGCCTCACTGCTCTGGGGGGCTACTGGATGCAGCTCTACCACGACCCCCTCTGAGCGCTCTGAGACCCCGGGTCAATCACACTGTATTCCACACCAATCATTTCCCCCAAGTATGGTTACCCAGTTTTAATGAACATCACATTGAAGCTTGTACCTGACATTGTTAAACCTCTCCTTTTAAATATTTTATTTATTTGAGCCGGGTGTGGTGGCGCACGCCTTTAATCCCAGCACTCGGGAGGCAGAGGTAGGAGGATCGCCGTGAGTTCGAGGCCACTCTGAGACTCCATAGTGAATTCCAGGTCAGCCTGGGCTAGAGTGAAACCCTACCTCGAAAAACCAAAAAAAAATAATAATAATAAAATAAATAAATATTTTATTTATTTGAGAGAGAGAGAAAGAGGGAGAGAGAGAGATTGGGCATGTCAGGACCTCTTCAGACACATGTGCCACCTTGTGCATCTGGCTTTATATGAGTCTTGGGGAATCAAGCCTGGGTCCTTTGGCTTTGCAGGCAAGTGCCCTAACTGCTAAGCCATCTCTCCAGCCCTTAAAAAAATTTTTTTTGTTTTATTTATTTATTTAAACCTCTCCTTTTAAGGATTCAAATGTCTTGGAGCCTGACGTTTCAGTCAGTGTCTTTGCAGAAAGGAGACCGAAACAAACTCGAACCACTTTAAACACAAAGCAAACCTCTGCGACCCCTGGCCCTCTGCTGGAATGCACTGCCAGACAGGTGGGACACATTCAAGGGGACCCTGGTGTCAGCTGTGAGCTCTGTGGAACCGTGTGGCCCAGAACTCACCAGGTAACCAAGGATGAGCTTGGATTTCTGATGCTCCTGCCTCCACCTCTGCCGGTGTGGGCATATGCCAGTGGCGGCGGCTTTATGTGGGCTTGGGGATCACAATCAGAGCTCTGCTCGTGCTAGGCAAGTGCTCTAATAGTTGGGCCACATCCCCAGGCCTCCGGTCGGAGTAACCAGACTTCTTGGGTGTTTCTCTGGTGCCCAGGCTGTTGAAGCTAATGTTTAGATGTCTCTCTTGGGAATGTGCATTTGCGACAAAGAGCATTTACACAGTTCTCTCTCCCTTCAGAATAAGTGGCGCTGCACACAGGCTGTGCCGAGGGACAGAAAGACCCACGGACATGAGCTCCCGCAAGTCCCCTCCAAACTTCTTAGAAAGTCAAGACACACAGAGTACATGGAGGTGAATTTGTGACGAATAAGCATTTTTCTTTGACGTGATCTCGTGAATTTCCATGGTCTTGCCCTAGGTAACTCGGAAGCTGTTGAAACGACCTGTCTCATTTTTCTCAATAGAATCAGGCCATCTCGGTTTGTGGGTTGAGGAAGGCGACACCCTTCTAGAACACTGGGTGGACGACATTTGTATTATCAAATGCTTCTGATATGAGCATAATTTCAGGCGAAGGTTTGCATAGAATCTGGAGACAGAATCCAGGCCTCTTCAGCTCCTCCCCGACAGTGAGGACTATTAAAAAACAAAAACAAAAAACCTTACAATAAATAGTAAAATCACCTGCAATCATAGCTAACTAGTGGAATTGCTTTAAAAGGTTTTTCTTTCTTTTTCTTTTTCTTTTTTTGAAGTATAATATTGTTGTGTGATCCCTCCTGGGGAACACCTATCTTCACCCCAGGTAGGACACTGAAAACAGACCAAAGAAACTATTCTACCCAAGTCCAGCTTTGTGAGCCAAGGTGTTAACTGGGCTCCCTCACAGGCGGATAGGAGAGGAGTTGCTTACAGGAGCGCGGGTAACTCAAAGGCAGCTCTAGCACCAGCACGTCCTCCCAGCGTGCGCCAAGGTCAGGAGACCGGCCACGCTCGAGCTCACCCCACCACTCGCGGGCAGCTCCGCTGGTCGGAGTCTCCTCTCTCCAGCAGTGTTACCACTTGTATGACCTGAATGAGGGTCCGAGTGAATCATGTAAATTTCAGGACCTTCCTGACATAAGTTTCGTTAGCTTCCTGGAGTCCTGTGAGCCTCCCTCAGGAGAGAATGCTTCATTCAGAGGACACAGCACGTTAATCACAGACTGTCTGTCATTTCAGGAAAGTGGAGGAGAGGAGTGTTCGTGACACACAGCCATCTTTTTTTCTTTTTTTTTCTTTTTTTTTTGTATGATGAACTCAGCCGAATTTCCATTGTTCTGCTCTGCCCTAGGTAACTTGGAAGCCGTGGGTAACTGATTCCTTTTACTCTGAATGATGTTATCGCTGTTCATGGTTTGAGGGAGGATGTATAGACCATGCTTTGGGGTGTGAATCTGAGATGTGTCTTTAAAACACATTCTTTTTTTCCTTCTTTCTTTCCATTTAAGTAGTATCACTTCATACCATTTCCAGCACAGGAGGATGGGTTTTTTGTTGTTGTTGTTTGTTTGTTTTTTTCCAGAATTAATATCTTCTGAGGAAAGCCCATATGCTTTTATCTTATATTATTTATTTTGAAGTGCTGGGAACTGAACCCAGGGTGTGATGCTTGCTAGGCAAACGCTCTACCACTGAGCACCTGAGCTGTAGAATTTTAACATTAATGTACTGAAACTATCTCTCCCCAAAGGAAAATTAAAGTTTCTATAGGTGAGATTATCCAAGCAATTCGTGGAAGTGACCCAAGTGATAGTACACATCGCTGACGTCTTATTCACATTGGTGGTACAGGAGGTGTGCCTGAGAACCCCCTGAGTGGGGGCTGGTGAGTCCTTCACTTATCTGGGCCCTGCATGCATCCCATGGCAATGCCCACCCTTCACCACCCACTTCAGAGCATCCACTGGGGCTCTCCCTGGTCGGCCGATCTAGGTGCACTGCTGGCTATTGAAAGACCACCGAGAGAGATTCTCTGTACATGTGTGATGTATTAAAGCATTTTTACCTGTGACTAGCATGCATGTCATCAGCCTCCAACTCGGATATCTTCAGGGACTCTGCAGAGATTGTGGCTGTGCCCGGCACCTGGGGTGGGGGAGAGGCTGCAGGATGTGGTAAGGACTTTGATGAACTGGGAATGCCATCGAATCGCAGCTGACGTGGCAGTTATGTTCCAAGGCCCACCATAAGCCAGCAGTAGCTGATGGCTAGAATGATACCTGACTGTCCCATAAGAAGCTACCCTGTGGAAACTCACCAGCTTCCTGGAGGAAGTAAATTCACCTGACATCCTTCAGCGTAGCCAGATTCCATCATCCCACCCCGCCCCCCCACCCACTGCGCTGGATGGGATCACTGATCCTTCCAGAGCCATAGGGAACCTGTTACATGAAAAATAGCTAAGAATGAGTCTCACTATCTCGAAGACCCCCATCTCTTCTCTCCTGGTGACTAGTGAGGAATGACAGTGGGGGAAGACTGCTTATTTGAGGGGAGTCGCCTCCCTGCCCATGTAACTGGTCTGACTCAGCTATATAACAGAACACTAAGACATTCCTCCAGGAGATTCCTCAGGAAGGGCCCGTATGAGGCTGAAGAGATGGCTCAGGAGTTAACTGCACTTCCTGTGCAAGCATGAGGCCTGAGACCACCCAAGTTCAAATCTGCTCAACCGACATAAATAGCTGTGACTAGATAGACAGGGCTGCACACATCCTGTGGGGAGCCCAGGCTGGAGAATTGCTGGAAGTCGCAAACAACAAGCTCTGGAATCATTGAGAGACTCCATCCCAGGCAAAACCAGGTGCGTGACAGAGGGGGCCCCTCAGTGTTCACCTCTGGCTGCCACAGGTGTGCCTATGGGGTGTTGCGTCAGCACACACACACGGTACATCACAATACTGTGCACACACAAAAGGACATGTGGTTTTGGCACTGTGTGAGATGTCAACATTGCAGCTGTAGCTGGGCTCCCCGACCTCATCAGAAACGACAGGTGATGGTACTGCTGGACATGCTCAGCATCTCATCTTCTGTCCTCCTTCCTTTTTTAAAAACTATTTATTTATTTATTTATTTAATTGAAGGGGGCAGATAAAGAATGGGCATGCCAGGGCCTATTTAGCCTCTGCAGAGGAACTCCAAACGCATATACCACCTTGTGCATCTGGCTTACGTGGGTCCTGGGGAATCGAACCTGGGTCATTAGGCTTCGCAGGCATGTGCCTTAACCGCTAAGCCATCTATCTCTCCAGCACTGTCCTCCTTTCTTGATGCTCTGTCTGTTCGGCTGACCAACAGCTGTGCCCAAGTGACTTTCCTCAGCTGACTGGCCTACAGGTAGCTCCGCAGCCATCTATGCAAGACCAACAGGGAGTTAACGCCCGAGGTCAACCATTGGCTGATGGCTGTGGGTGAACACATTCTGTCTGTCTGTCCATTCTTCAGTTTTCCTTCTTTGCTGCTCACTTTCCAAATGAGCTCATTCATTACATGACAGGATCCATGTTCCAGAGCTTTCATTCTGACAACTGCACAGCCAGTAGGAGGAGAGATCTTTCAGCCAGTGCTAATCAGGGGTCTTGAGGTTAACTGGCTTTGATTTGGTCATGTGCTTTTTTCTGACCAATTATGTGGCCACAATTTTCTGATTGGCTGAAGCCTGCCCTTGGGCTCTGCTTCTAGGGCAGTGTTAGGGCCTGTCCAGGCCACATAGATGAACTGGGCAGAAAGGAGGGGAGAGATTCCCAGATAGAAAGCAAGACTTCAGACAGAAGAGGGGCCCTGGATGTTGGGAGGTGATGCTCAGTATTCAGCAGGAGTAATCCCTTGTCACTAGAAACGTAAACTCAGAGCCTGCGGCGTACACTTTGCCCCCCACCCTCATGGGCAGAGCAACATATAAAACAAAGCTTGTAACAGTGAGTTAAAATTGGACATTAGCCAGGCATGGTGATGCATGCCTTTAATCCCAGCATTTGGGAGGCTGAGGTAGGAGGATCACTGTGAGTTTGAGGCCAGCCTGAGACTACATAGTGAATTGCCTCAAAAAAACCAAAACACAAAACACTGGATATTAAATATACTATGAAAATCAGTGAACCATATAAATGGATTCCTTATCATTTTTTTCATATAATTCCCTTCTTTGGAATGGGGTCTTAAAATTCTATAGGGGAATTTTTCATTCATTGTTTTATCAGTCTATATATTTTGACAAATGATGTAAATAAAAACCAGATAAAACTATGTTTTTTTTTTTTTTTTCAAGGTAGGATCTCACCCTAGCACAGGCAGACCTGGAATTCACTCTGTATTCTCAGAGTGGCCTCAAACTCGGGGTGATCCTCTAACCTTTGCCTCCAGAGTGCTGGAATTGAAGGCATGCACCACCATGCCTTGTGATAAAACTATTTTCTAGGCATCACCATATATCTTAATTACTTGGTTAGTGCTAAAATTTATTCGAACAAAGCTCTGCAGTAAATGGGAAGGAATCTTTTTGAAAAGTATAACACTCACTGTTTCCTTAAAACAGTGGGAAAATAACAATGTCATTGAGGGTAACCAGAACGCACATCGTTGTTTTATCACATCATAGTTACATCAGGCACAAGGGGAAATCATCCAATTGTCCCGAGTCTGCATTTCCCACTCCCTGAAATGGATACCATACTTGTAGTTTGGACTGAATGAGTTTGCAAACCTAATATCCTAATGCATATTAAGTACTTAATAAAGATGGAGCCTTTTGGGGATTGGAGAGATGGCTTAGTGGTTAAGGCACTTGCCTGCAAACTCTAAGGACCTAGTTTTGATTCCCTGGTACCCAGATAAAGCCAGATGCACAAGGCAGCGCTTGTGTCTGAAGTTTGTTTTCAGTGGCTAGGGGCTCTGGGACACACATTCTCTCTTTCTCTACCTGCTTCTCTCTCAAACAAATAAATTAATTTAAAAATATAGTTTTGGAGCTGGAAAGATGGCTTAGCGGTTAAAGTGCTTGCCTGCAAAGCCAAAAGACCTCAGTTTGATTCCTCACGACCCACGTAAGCCAGATGAACAAGGTGGTGCATGCATCTGGAGTTCGTTTGCAGTAGCCAGAAGCCCTGGCGCGCCCATTCTCTCTATCTCTCTGTTCCTCTCTTCCTATTTCTTTCTCTCAAATAAGTAAATAAAATTTAAAAAAATAGTTTTGCAAAGTGGAGCCTTTTCTTAATTCTAGGGAAAACTTAGGGATGGTCTCTCCTCCCCATGTCCTTTTAGAACAGGTTTTCCTCAGCTCTGCAAACAGCTAATCACAAATACTGAACAGAGCTCCCACAGGCTGCACGTCCCACAAGTGCTACCAGAATCTGCTCATGCCTCTGCTGCTCAACATCTTTGTAGGTGAATGAAACCCATCGCAGCCAGGCCCTCTTCATGCCCAGGGGAATCCGACCACACATGGGGTCAGCATCATTACACAAGCTCACAGGAAGAACTACCTTCCACCAAACAGAACTTTGCCTGTAGGAAGACGTGAGCAGTCAGTGTGGCTCACGGCCACCTCTTTCCCCGGGAATGGACTTCACTCTGCTTTGGAAGCCAGTGTATTTATGTGATCACTGGATACAGGAGCAACTGAAAAATAATGCCATTGTCAAACACTACTTTCCCATTGGTACCACGATACCATGCTGAAGGCAGCGTGCATGGCCTGTCTCCCTTGGGGCTCCTGGCTTGGAGGAGGGGACAGAGTTCCCAAGGACATGTGTCAGGGAGTGCGGTAGAGTTGCTAAGGGACTGGGAGTGTTTAAGAAAAGCAGCTGTCTTGGTTGTTTGGAACTGCTACGTGTGTGGGGTGTGTGTGTGTGTGTGTGTGTGTGTGTGTGTGTGTGTGTAATGAATGCTGAACATTTATCTGCTACTTTAAATATAAGCTGGAAAACACATCACTTTTATAATATTCTTCTGGTAGGGATAAATTCTTGGTTCATTCTTTATTTCCTCTAACTTGCCAATAGTGCAAAGCCTGAGAATCCCTAAACTAAGTTGCTTTTATTCCATCATCTTCTTCTTCTCCTCTCTCCCTGCCCCCTCTCTCCCTCTTCTCTCCCCCTTCCCTTCCACTTCACTGCCCTACATTGTGTCATAGGACCCTGGATGTGACAGATGCTTAAATTGTGACCCTGTTCATGGAGCAGATTGTGTTACCCTCGCCTCAGTCACACCATCTGTGATGATTAACTCACTGTCAACTTGACTGGATTTAGAATCACCTAGGATACATGCCTTTGGGGGCATGTGTGAGGTGTTTCTGGAAAGGTTTAGATGAGGAGGGAAGACCCACCTTGCATGTGAACTGCATCAACCCGTAGTCTGGGCTGGAGGACTGAATGAAAATGAAGAGAGTGAAAAGCCAACTGGGCACCGGTGTTCATCTCTCTCTGCTTGCTGACTGAATGCAACGTGACCAGCCTGCCTCACGCTGTCACCACCTGCTTTCCAGGCCACGGTGAATTGTATCCCCTCAAACAGTGAGTTCAAACAAACCCTTAAGGGCTGGAGAGATGGCTTAGCGGTTAGGCATTTGCCTGCAAAGCCAAAGGATCCTGGTTTGATTCTTCAGGACCCACTTAAGCCAGATGCACAAGGAGGCAGATGCATCTGGAGTTTGTTTGCAGTGGTTGGAGGCCCTGGTGCGCCCATTTTTTTTCTCTCTCTCTCTCCCTCTCTCTCTCTGCCTCTTTCTCTCTCTCAAATAAATAAATGTATAATTTTTTTAAAAGTTAAAAATAAAAAAATAAACCCTTAATTCCTTAAGTTGCTTTTGTCAGATATTTTGCCATAACAAGGAGAGAACTAGATACACCCTGGGTATATGTGAGTCACAATGCTTTCTGCCTTCTAGGTCGTGGATTAAACAAAGTGAATACTCTGCCTTTTGTTTCTTACTGATTATATCTAAAGCATTTCAAGACCCCACAGTGTTGACACCATTTAATTGACTTTATTCATCATGCAGTTTCTCTAAAGACTGGGTCTACTTTTCCAGGGTTCCTGCTGTCCTGCCAAACCTTATCACTCTGTTCTGAGTCAGAGTACAAATGGGTTCCTACGACGTTCAAGCCCTCCACAGTGCGGTTTTCTTGACTCTGTTGTCTTTCTGCTGCTTACTGATGGTTTCATGAGCCTTCTCCCAAGAGGAAGATGAAAAAGCCAAATTTTGGGGCCACAGCGCCACCTGCTGAGTGCAGGAAGGCCGTTCAGGGGACGGACGCACAGCATCACCATTTGTGGGTGGCATGTCACAGCAGACCTAACAGGAAGCGAACGCAGATACAGACTTGCCCCTGGCAGCAGAATGAATTCGTTGTAGATCTCTTGCACTGTGCAGCACTATGCAATCCTTCAGCACACAGCCACTCACGTGCTCATGCATTTATTTATTCATTAATTAGTATTTGTCAAGCACTACTTTCTCTGTGGTACCATGATGCAGATCTGAAGACAGTGTGTATGACCTGTCTCCCTTGGGGCTCCTGGCTTGGAGGAGGGACACAGTTCCCAAGGAAATGTGCCAGGGAGTGTGACAGAGGGGCTGAGGGGTTGGGGGTATTTAAGGAAAGCAGCTGTCTTGGTTGTTTGGAGCCTTATGCCAAAAGAAATATGTAGAGCAAGTAACTGGTAAGCAACAGAAATTTACCTAGGAAATGAGAGGCTGAGAAGTCCAAGGTCAAGGTGCCTACGGGTTCAGTGTCTTCAGAGTGTTCAGAGTTGGGCCTGCCCTTTCCATCCGCCATGGAACCTTGCTACGCCATCTCTTGGAGGGGCCTTGTGTCCTCCCTCTGGAAGAGAAGGAACCCCTCTTATCAATCCTTCTGCAATAGCCTTAACCCCACCCCCAAGGGCTCTACCTTCAGACTTAATCACGTCTCAAATGCTCCACCTCTGTGCGTGCGTGGGTGTGTGTGTTCAAGGGAGAGAGTGTGGGTGTGCACATGCCATGGCATGCACGTGGAGGTCAGAGGGCAATTTCAGGTGTCAGTTTACCTTGAATGCTCCCCATAGACTCAGGTCTTTTATTCAAATTGAATGTGCAGCTTCAGCCCCTAGCAGGCAGGCTCCTGCTACAGGAGAGGTGTGTCGGCGGGGCGGATCTGAATTGCAGTCCAAAGGCACCCGGAGATGCTCTGAGCTCTGCCTGTGCTTGTGGTGCTGGCTGCTTGGTGGTTCCATTTGATGGAACACCCCATGGATCTGCAAGCTTGAAACAAATCCCTTCCTCCCATAAACTGTGCCTGGTTCGGCCGTTCATCCCAGCCATGTGGAGCTGACTGCACCACCTTGTTTGAGGCGGGGTCTCTTGTTATTCACTGCCAAGTCTGCCAGGAGAGTTAGCCGATGAACTTCTGGGCAATTCTCCTCCCTGTGGCCCCTTTCTGGTCCCGGGTACACTGGGATTACGAACACTAGTGTCATGGTACTTGGATTCGCGTGGGCTCTGAGGTCCAAACTCAGGTTCTCATGCTTGTGCAGAAAGCGAGTTAGTCACTGAGCGTCTCTAACACTATCATGTTGACCACTAGATTTCAACATATAGACGTGGGGCACATCCTGACCATACACACATCCTTGATGGAGTGACATGGACTATGGGCCTGTTTGAAGGTAAGTAGGACGTGGCCAGGTCAATAAAAAATAAGCAGCAAGGACTCCAGGAAAGCCAGTGTAAAGGGCCCGAGGCAGGAGGGAGCAGGTGGCATTCATGAGATGGAGGCCTAGGACAAAAGAATACAGTGAAGAAGGAAGGGAGGCAGAGGTAGGAGGATCACTGTGAATTTGAGGCCACTCTGAGACTACATAGTGAGTTTCAGGTCAGCCTGGATTACAATGAGACTCCTACCTCAAAAACAAAACAAAAGAAAACAAAACAAACAGGGCTGGAGTGATGGCTCAGCAATTAAGGTGCTTGCCTGCAAAGCCTAATGATCTGGATTCAATTCACCAGTGCCCAAGTGAAGCCAGATGCGCCAAGTGGCGCATGCATCTGGAGTTTGTTTGCAGTGGGCAGAGGACATGGCACACCCATTCTTTCTTTGTGTCTGTCTCTCTTTTCTCTCTCTCTCTCTCTATGTGCAAACAAATAAGTAAACTATTTTACAAAACAAAAAAAGGGGGGGGTGAGTGTGTCTGGAGTTAGTTTGCAGTGGCTGAAGACCCTGGAGTGCCCATACTCTCTCTCTCTGCCTCTTTCTCTCTCTGTCGCTCTCAAATAAATTAATTAAATAAATAAAAATTAAAAAAAAACTTTAATAAAAACAAAAAAGGGGCTGGAGATATGACTCAGTGGGTAAGACACTTGTCTGCAAAGCCTAATGACCCAAGTTCGATTCCTCAGTACCCATGGTAAGCCAGATACACAATGTGGCACATGCATCTGGAGTTCATTTGCAGTGGCTGGAGGCCCTGGTGAGCCCATTCTCTGTCTCTTTTCTCTCTGCCTGCAAATAAATAAAAATAGTTTTTAAAAAAGCTTAAGAAAAAAAAAAGGACAGTGGAAAAAGATGGAGGCTGGCCCTGGTTAGGAACTTAAGCTACACCCTGTGTGCACTGCGAAGATGGGAGAATTTCCAATTAGGCCATCTCAAAATAATTTACATTATTTAGCCAAACATAAATAGGCACGATTTTACACCATCCGTAATTCTAAGATTTAAAAGAAGTACAAGAAATGACCAAGGCGCCCATGAATGGCGAGTCTGAAAAACAAGGTCATGATCCTTGGGCGCCCCCTGCAGGCACAGAGCCAAATTACAAGGTCAGAGTGGAAAGTTCCTCTCATCAGTATTTCTCCTGCAGGTTCTAGCACCGGGAATCTGGATCATTACCGCAGGCTTGACCGACACCCACACACCTACTGCCATGAAATAACCAACGCCCTCGTTATGGCTTTTCAACATCACCTAAAGCTGAGAGTATCTGGACACTTCTGTGACTTATCTGTCAATTCAAGCGCGACTTGGTCTTTCTTTTTATTTTTAAGATGCTTACTTGTGTGTTTGTGCATGTGTACGTGTGTTTGCATGCATGTGAGAAAGTGTGTGTGGAGGCCTGTTTTTTATTTTCTTTCTTGTCTTAAATTTTTTTTTTAAATATTTGTTTATATATTGGAGATAGATAGACAGAGGAAGATAGAAAGAGAGAAAAATGGACACTCCAGGGCCTCTGGCCACTGCAAATGAACTCCAGATGCATGCGCCACCTTGTACAGCTGCATTACACTGGTACTGGGGAGTTGAATCCCCGCCCTTAGGCTTGGCAGGCAAGCACCTTAACTGCTGAGCCGTTTCTTCAGCCCTTGTCTCAGGTTTTTTGGTTTTTTTTTTTGTTGTTGTTCATTGGCATGCATATGTGAATGCATGCTCCAGGGCCTCCAGCTGCTGTAAATGAACACTAGAGCCTTGGGCCACTTTTTGCATGCAGCTTATGTGGGCTGCTTGTTAACTGAACCCAGACAACAGGCTTTGGCAAATAAGCACCTTTAACTGATGACCCATTTTCTCAGTTCCCCTATTTTTTTTTTCTGAGGCAAGGTATCTCACTAGCCTGGAGTTCACTAATTAGGCTAGACAGGATGGCCGGTGGGCCTCTTCACCTCCCTAGCACTAGGATTAAAAGCATGTGCCACCATTTATGGCGTTTTTTTTTTTTTTTTTTAATGGGTTCTGGCAGCTGGTGAGATGGTTCAATGGTTACAGGTGCTTGCTTGTAAAGTCTGAAGTCCCAGGTTTGATTCCTGAGTACCCACATGTACTTGGCCAGATGCAAAGAGTGGCATATGTGTCTGGAGTTCATCTGTAGTGGCAGAAGGCACTGGCATGCTCATTCACTCATTCATTGATTCGTTCTCTTTTCTCCCTCTCTCCTCCCTTTTTCTTTCATTCTGTCTATCTCTTTCTCTGCTTGCAAATAAACAAATGAAACTATTAAAATTTTTTTTAATGGGGGGCTGGAGAGATTGCTTAGTGGTTAAGCACTTGCCTGTGAAGCCTAAGGACCCTGGTTCGAGGCTCAATTCTCCAGGACCCACATTAGCCAGATGCACAAGGGAGCGCACACGTCTGAAGTTTGTTTGCAGTAGCTGGAGGCCCTGGTGCGCCCATTCTCTCTCCCCCCCCCTCTCTCTCTCTGTCTCTTTCTCTGTCTGTTGCTCTCAAATAAATAAATAAAAATAAACCAAAACAATGGGTTTCTGGGGATCCAACTTAGGTCCTTATTCTTGCGAGGCAAGCACCACACTGACTGACTTATCTCTTCAACCCTGAGTTCTCTAAACTTTCCATGTTTGTTTTAATTTAATTTATTTATTTGTTTATTTGTTTATTTATTTATTTAGCCCAGGCTGACCTGGAATGCACTCTGTAGTCTCACAGTGGCCTCGAATTTACAGCGACCCTCCTACTTCTGCCTCCCTAGTGTTGGGATTAAAGGCCCGGCTTAACTTTCCATTTCTTTCCTCATGGCTTCCTTGTGGAGGTCTCATGCTGGGAGTCACATCATATGCCTGGCTTCATTACATGCCCCCGTTGTAGTGACTAGTTACGTTTACACTGACGACCCCTTCTGGCACACTGTGTAATCTGAATTCTCACCTGTTCAGTTGTGTCTGTCTCCTGTTGATGGAAGACAAGCTGCATGAGGTCAGGGTATCGTGTCTGCGTCTCAGCGCAGCGTCTCAAGTGTCTCCTTGGTCCAGTCAGCATGCCTCCAATTCCAGGGCCCCCACTGGCCACTGGAACCAGATGTGGGTTCTTCCTCTTGAGATGGATCCAAAGCTGCAGCGCTGGGCACCATCCTCTGTGGTCAAGGGCTGCAGCGCTGGGCACCGTCCTGCAGCTCACGGCACTGTGATTGGTGATGGCATGCACTGGCCACCATGAGCTTCAGATGTCCAGCCTGGGCCTGACTCAACTTTCTACTTGCAACTGCGTCTTCCAAGCCCCCTTCCTCAGGGATGTGAGAATAAAAGTCTGGGGGTTCCGAGTTCACAGACCCTGAAAGCCTGACCAGAGGGCCCCCGACGAAGGATGAGTGAGGAACTGTAGTAGTCAGCTCTAGTAATTCCAAACCAGGCACAGGTTATGGGAGGAATGGGATTTATTTGAAGCTTCCAGATGCAGGGGAAGTTTTATAATGTCAGAAGAAGCTGGCCCCCTTTATCACATCCATGCAGAGAGAAAAGCAACCGCCACTAGCACAGGGAAGCACATCCCTGGAAGCCAGGCCAAGCTCGGGCACTTTGCATATCTTTACACTGCCATTCCAACACCTTAGAGTTGGACTCTAGGATCTGCCTACTTTGACACTGAAGGACTCAGGAACCAGATAGACGCCATGACAGGCTTCAGAGTCCTCAGTAGGCCTAAGTTTCTATTTCCCGGCAAGATCTATGTTTTTATTTTCTGGTAAGGGTAGGTTTAACAGTTGAACTGATACATTCCTGAAGTCATAAGATAAGTTCAATTCCCCTAGCTCCAGCCCGCCGACCTTGCCATAAGGGTAGGTTTAACAGTTAAACTGATACATTCCTGAAGTCATGAGACATTCCTGTAGTCATAGATAAGCTCAATTCCCCTAGCTCCAGCCCACCAACTTTGCCCGCCAAAATCCTAAACCAACCAGAAGAGTACACTGTTTAAATCAACCAATCATGTACCCATCCCCTTCTTCTATGTTCAAATCCCTATAAAAACCCTACCCTCCCACTACTCGGGGCTCTTGTACGGATCCACTGCGTTGGTGAAGTCAAGAGACCAAGCTTAAGCCCGAAATAAAGCTCCTTGCCCTTGCATACGTGTTTGGTTCTCCTTGGTGGTCACTGGGGATGCCGAGAACTGGGCATAACAGACACCAAGTTACGAGCTTGAATAAAACCTCTCAATCTATGGGGGGGGGGGGCTTCATTCAAACTACTACAGTAAGTAATACACCGTCTCAAGGTGTTACTAGTGAAAATACAACTGTTCCCTCTGTAGTAGACAGCTTCCAGCCCAGACACAGTTATAGAGGGAGGGATTTATTGAAGCTTACCGATTCAGGGGAATTTCCATAATGGCAGAAGAAGTTGGCCCCTCTTAAAGGACCAGGCAGAGAGAGAGAAAAAAGCCATACCACACTTCAGGAACTCCAGGAGGAACTAGGCACTTTGCATATCTTTAGATTGGAATGTCAAATCCACCATGCCCTAGGACTGGACCATAAGACCCGCCCAGTGACACTTCCTCCAGGCAGGTGGCTAGAAATCCAAGAATTTAATAAACTCCTGAATCGTTTTTTGGGGGGCGGGGGGAGGCATCTATTCAAACTACCCACCCTCCAACATGGACACAGCGACGAAGCGGATGTAACCACAAGCATGAGAATGCCACTCGGAAGAGATGAGTGAAGTGTGGACAGCAGAAAGTTGAGAGGAAAACGCAAAGCCTAGTGGGATAGACCTGGAAGCCAGGACTTGTCTGAAGGGACAAAACTGACGCCATGACAGGCTTCAGTAAGGCGCCATTCTAACTAGGCCTAAGTTTCAGTTTCCCAGAGAGGCAGGCAGGACTTCTGGAAAGGGCCCTGCCCTGACATGTGGCCTGGAAGAAAACAGCCCAGAGGCTGTTCCCGACATGCCCAGGCATGTCCCTTTCGTGCCTTCTGCCCCAACCAATCAGAGATGCACAACTGTAAGTGCTGCTTGCCTAGCCAATCATTTTAAAGATCACCTAACCCGCCTGGAATTCCCCTAGACCTAGCGCACTAAAATCTTAGGACCAATCAAAAGAGTACAAGTACAGTTACTGTTCAAATTAGCCAATCAGGTTAGAAAACACTAAGCCCTCGGAGATTCCTCTAGCTGTGCTTAAAAGGAGCCTGCGAGTTCCTCTAGGGAACTTTTTTTTTTTTTTTGCATGAATGGTTGACCCTGCATGCTGGCTGATTCTGTAGAATAAACGCTCTCTGCTTTTACATACTATTTGAGTCCGGGGTCTTTCTTCAGTGATTCTTGGACCCTTACATTGTCGAGGCATGACCAGGCTTCATTTAGGTTCTGTCACAAAATGACAACAGGGTCCGTGCACTTGAGTGGGGATCTGTGGAGTCCTGGAGAGGCCAGGTTAGCTAATGGGTCTTGCCCACTTACCCACTGTTAGGCAGGAATGTAGGCACCATGTCTCTGGGACACTCTTTAAAAAAAAAAAAAAAAACCAAAAAACTATTTTTACTTGTTTATTTGCAAGCAGAGGGAGAGAGAGAGAGAGAGAGAGAGAATATGGGGACACCAGGGCCTCCAGCTGCTGCAAACAAACTCCAGATGCATGCTATGCGTCGTTTGCAAAAAAATATAGTACATTGTAAAAATAAAAGAAGCAGCGCTTTGCTCTGCGTCCAGTGTGCTTCTCCTGAACCACTGGTCCACATCATTTCCTCCCAACGCCACGTCCTCTTAGAGTTCTACAACCCGGCTGAGGCTGGCCTGGGGGTGAGGGGGAGAATGGGTGCTCCAGGCCTTCCAGCCACTGCAAAGGAACTCCAGATGCATGCGCCACCTTATGTGTCTGGCTTACGTGGGTCCTGGGGTATCAAACCTGGGTCCTTTGGCTTTGCAGGCAAGCACCTTAACCGCTAAGCCATCTCTCCAGGCCCGATTTACTTTTAAATACATAAAGAACCTATTTCAATCACACTGCAGCCTGCTCCAGTCTGAATGTTGCAGTGTTCTGGACTATGGGGTTCTGAGGCTGACTCATTTCACTTCCCATGATGATCTCCTGTTTCCTCCATTTTCCTGAAAATGACACAATTTCTTTCTTTCTTACAGCTAAACAAAACTCCATTGTGTACATATAACAGATTTTCTTCATTCATTGATGGGCATCTAGGCCGATTCCATAATTTATTTGTCATGAATATTGCTGCAGTAAGCGTGGCCGGGCAGGTGTCTCTGTAGCACGCTGACTTCTACCTAGGAAGGCTTCTCAGCCTGGCTGCTCCCCTCCCGGGATCCCAGCATCTATACAGTGAAAGGGAAGTGCTGATAGTAGCCACAAAGGTAGTTGGTAGTAGTAACGAATCAGGGGCAGCTCCATAGGTCTTGGAAGTTTTGGTAGAGGAAGTTCATTGTCAGCCAGGCTGAATTGGGAAATTATGACTGGGGAGGCACCAGTGTCTGAGTATACAGTAACTGGTCAATAGTGTGGTTGAATAATTGCCTCCCCCATTCTTTCTATCATCTAATTTTTTAAATAATTTATTTGTTTGTTAGAGAGAGAGAACAGACATGCCAGGGCCTCAAGCCACTGCAAACTCCAGACGCATGCACCACCATGTGCATTTGGCTTACGAGGATTCTGGGGTGTTGAACTTGGGTCCTTAGGCTTTGCAGGCATGTGCCTTAACCACTAAGCCATCTCTGCAGCCCCTGAATTATTTTATTTGGTAGACTTTTTTAGGTAGCACACTTTTGTTTTCTTTCATCACAAGTTTGTTGACTAGATCGGAAAAAAAAATTTCCTTTCCTACCCTTTGGGTTCCCGCTCAGGCGGGATGGACGTCCAGCGCGCCCCCTGCTGTCCAGGGCTAGAAGCTGCGGCCCGGCGGCTCGCCACACCCCCTATTTCTGTCGTCCCACACGGAGGCCGCCTGTCCCTTTAATTGGCACGTACCAAGTGTTCTCCAGGTGATAGTTTCTCCGCGAGTCCTAGTCCCAAGAAGCCAGCGGCGGGAGACCCAGCCGGAGGTAAAGCGGGGACGGTGTTGTGCGTGGAGGGAGTTCCGGGTCGCCAGGGGCCGGGAGGAGTAGTGGGCGGGTCGGGGTGGCCCGTGCGCGCCGGCGCTCCTCCCCCGCGGCCCGTGGTGCAGTCCAAGATGGCGGCCACCATGAAGAAGGCGGTGAGCGCGGCGGGGCGCGGCGGGGCGCGGAGGGGGGCGCGGCGGGCGGCGCGGGGGTCCCGGCGAAGACCTGCCCGGCCTCCCGAGTCGAGGGCGGCCGTGCGACCGAGCTCGCCCGTGGCCCGGTCTCGTGCGGCCCCCGGGGCCGAGGCGTTTTCCCGGGACCCTCGCCGGTCCCGCCGGCCTCGGCCCCGGGGACGGGAACGCGCAGGCTCCGCTTCAGCCCGGGACGCCGTGGGGTCCCCGCGCGGAGCGGCGGCGTGCTGCGTCCCCGCGCTTCCTCGTGAAGGCAGCCGAGGCTCGGCCGGGGGCGGCCAGCTGCCCCATGTCGCGCGGCGCGTGGGCACCGAGCTGGGACGCGCATCCCGGGTACCAGGCCCGGCATCCCTCCCTCCCTGGGCCGCGCGGGATGCACCTGCGCCCTGCAGGCCAAAACCAGCATCTGGGCACCATGAGATGCCCCAGGGCCTACGAACTGCCTGGATATTCTGTCTTTATACCTAATCTAATCGGTTCTGTCATCTCTGTCTCCTGCGTCCACCCAGTCATGCATGTGTGTGTGGGTCTGTATATTATCTGCGTATGTGCTGTATGTAACGTCTATCTGCCAAGCTGTCCATATGTGTCAACCATTCATGTATGTATCTGTCACCTGTGCCTATGCATCTTCCTACCCACCTCTCTCTACCTTCCTGCCACCCACCCATCAATCCATCTATCTAGCCTATCTGTCTAGGTATAACCTTTAGGTCCATGAAAGACACTGGCGGGGGTTCACCCCTGTTTGACAGATGTGGAAATCGAGGTGCAGAGAGATGATGTAAGCATTAAGGAAATGGAAGGAGAGTGGCTTGAACCTTGGGCTTTGCGAAATTCCTGATAAGCAACCTTTTCCACTTTCACTTACTCGTTTCCTTCCTTCCTTTCTTCCTCCCCCCCCCCCAAATATAGTATGGCAAGTCTTGCCTTTATATCATGGAGATGACAGGCAAGCAGTAATGCAGTTCTTGTCCCTTTATCCTCATAGCCTGGTGAGACTTCGCTCTTGTCCAGAGACATTGTTAATACAGACATATGGGAGACTTAAAATTTCCCCCGTGAGGGGAACCGTGAGTAAAAGAGCTCATGAGATCAGGGCTGAGATGTGGTCTCTTAAGACTGCAGAAGATGGCAAGGTGTTCTGCTTCATTGAGGTCTAGCTGTGTCATTACCCAAGGACAAGAAGGGAATATTGGATAGGGAGAGAGACATTTGAGACAAATATCTTTGTGCGAATATTGAATAAGTTTCATGAAAGGAAGACCACAGTGGCAGAGGAGTGAGGGAGGAGGTGCAACATCGGGAGGGGAAGAGAACGGCTGTACAGGGCAGGCGGTAGTCGAAGCATAACAGGTCTCTTTCCATCCTAGGAACTGTTAGGACTTGTAGCTGTCCCCAGCATTGGGGACAGCTCCTGAGAGGTTAGTTTGCTTGTAGGTTTCCCGCTCTGTCTTCAAGGAGAACACACAGGCATTCAAAAGGAGCAGTTAAATAAAAAGCCAGTTACTGTATTTATAAAACATTTTACCTCCCGGTTGGCTGTGACTTTTGTGGTGGGCTGTAGACAGGGTGCTTCACGCGTGTCATCTGTACAGTTCTAGGATCGGGTTCTTGGCCATGGACAGTCATACCAAGTTGTGTTTATGAGCTTTGGTGCCAGTGTCCTTTTCCCAAGGAGACTGTCTTTGATCTTAAGCTAACGAAGCCCCCTTTACTCTTCATTTCCAAAAATTTGCACCCCTAATGTATTTTATTTTCACCCTCACATTTGTCGCCATGTAACATTTTGTTGATGTTGCTTTTTGAGTTCTTCCACTAGAGCATACGCTGGTCAGGTGAGTGTGGGACCATGGCTCCCTCCTGACAGCGCCCGGCACAGGAAACAGTTCCAAGTACTTGTGCACTGTGGTTCTGCGTGCACGAAGGGTGGGTCAACACACAAAGTAAATGTTTGAACCATAAAGTCTCGGCAAATAGTTTTAAAAAGTAAAAATAAAAACCAGTCGAAACTGGCGATGAGCATTTCCGTGTAGGTATCCAGCTGTGCCGTCAGTGCCCAGACTCAGTGTAGGATACGACCAAGGCTCATTTTCTTCCTCCCAGCCTACTCCATGCATTTCAAGAAAGAATGTAGTCTGTGCGCAGGGCATTGTCATGTGACTCTGCAGCACATCACATCTCTCTTAGGCCTGGTAGAATTCCGTACATTTGTGCTTCTTTTGTGTTGACTTTGGACCAACAGTGTCCGGAGGTGAGGTGCCTGGCTGTCATCTACTGAAGGGTGACTGTATGGTGGGCTCTGTCCTTGTTCTCGTGTTCCCATCCCTGCAAGGCACACTGACCTGCGGTACAGGTGACAGACCTGAGGTAGTTCTGAAGGGTTGGACAAACGGCCTCCAGTTCCTGCTGGCATTAGAACGGATTGGAATCCGTTCTGACCTCACCTCTGTGCTGCCTCGGCTTCTAGAAAGTGACTCGGGTGGTGACCGTACCTGGCTTCTCGTAAGGCAGCAGTCCTTAACATTTTGGGGTTGTAGATCTGAGAATCTCATGCATGCTACCAGGACTCAGAAGGCATGTGCTGCACCCCCACTTTGCATCCACTGCTGAGAGTAGATAACTTCTGGGGACCCCCGGCTAAGAATTCTGGTCAAAATGAAGATTTGTGAAATAGAAGTGGGGCTGGTAGCTCAGTGGTAGAGTGCTTGCCTAGCATATGCCAGGCCCCTGGGATCACTCCCCAGCACCTCAGAACAAGCAAATAAAATAAATACAGAAGGGTTCGAGGTGCTGATGTCCTGAAGCATCACAGGTGCTGACTGAGCTGCTGCTGGGGCCACCCGCTGTACAGTGACATTGCAGTGCTGTGTCAGTCACACCACTTCTAGCATAGGGAAACCACTACAGGACATCGGACCCAGGGACCAAGTGCCTGCTGGTAGTAGGGCGACAGCAGGAAATGCCTGCTGCGCAAAGGTAGAAAGTAGGCAGTCAGCTTCTCCAGCACTTTGGAATCTGCTAGGATTGAGTCCAGATGAAGGTCAGAAACCATTAGCGGCTGTTGTCTGACGGGTTCTGGTGTGGGACCTTTCACCTGAGTCACGCTTAGATCGTCATCAGGTCGCACACGTCTCTAATTGCGCACTAAGGTTTACAGGAACTCCGTACTGAACAGACAGGATATAAGCGGTTCAGACATGCAGGAGCTCCGCTGTTCCCTGCCTGCCTAGGAGACTGACATTCCTTATTTAGTGCTGGCTTGTCTCCATGTAGGCGCTCACTTGTCCTCGGTGTTTCTCCTGTGTCCCAGTTTATGTTCACAAAACCCGTAGGCTTGAACACTCAGAGCTGTGTGCACCATGCAATAAAGGGTTTCATCAGCAAGCCTTTGAGATCTGAGCCCAGCGCACGGGAAGCTGGTTACCGGGATGAGATCTTGTAAAGGGGAGGCCAAAATTCTAGCACCTGCCTTCTTAGTCCTACCACTGAACTTATCGTGCTTGAAACTGCAAGTTGCCTTCCAGCCTGTGGAGAAATAAAAGCACACTTGTCATAGCTGTTGGGTACAAGAGACCAGGTCGAGGGTGGAGTGTGGATACTCATTGTGTTATTGTCAAAAAAGCCAGTAGTTCTTACTGAAGCTGCTTTGATTAGGCATTGATATGCTACATACACGTTAGTACATAGGTGGGCTACGTACATACTTGTTAGCACATAGGTGGGCTACATACATACATGTTAGTACATAGATGGACTACACACGCGTTAGTTCATAGCTGTGCTACATACATGCTGGTATGTATGGTCATGTAGCTCCATGAGCACTCAGTGATGTTCTGTGTTCGGGGTGTGGTTGTCTTTGTGATCTTTTACTTCCCCACTAAAATTCTACAAAAACTTCACCTTTTCAGGCTGCAGAGGATGTCAATGTTACTTTTGAAGATCAACAGAAAATAAACAAATTTGCACGGAACACAAGTAGAATCACAGAGCTGAAGGAAGAAATAGAAGTAAAAAAGGTATTGGTTGTATTTATCTTGTTTACACCAGAATTCTATAAATCCTCACTCAGTTAACAAGGCTCCCCACTCTCTGGACTCTTGTTCTCACTACTACTCTAGTTTTGTAGAGTTTTTTTTTTGTTCTTATGTTTGTTTTGTCTTGAGATAGGGTCTCTCTGTAGTCCAAGCTGGCCTAGACTCACCCTGTATCCCAGGCTGGCCTTAACCTCATGGTCCTTTATTCTTAGCCACTCGACTTCTGATTACTGGGGACTATGGGTATGTGAAGCCATTCTTAGCTCAAAAAGTCCCACCTTTTTTTTTTTTTTTTTTTCTTTTCCTTAAGAGGTGTGTGGTCATAGAAGTGGCCAGGGTCTGACTCGAGGCTGAGTCCTCATAGCAGGTTCTAGACCACGTCTCGGGCTTTGGCTGGGGCTGGCCCTGTTCTTGTGTTTACTGATCCTGGAGTGTCCGCCCCCCTCAGTGCAGAGGCTGTGCACAGCCCCAAGAACGTGTGCTCTGGGGGTCCCTGGAACTCAGGGCCCTGTACTCGGCCTCTTCTCAGGTGGCCCTCCTGAGTTGACGTCCATTTCCTGTGAATTGTACTGGAGTGCACATGTCATTTTCTTATACTCTGCTCAGAAGCAAGGCTGAGAAGAAGGTTTGTTGTCAGGTGTTTTGGTTTGGCTTCCGTGAGAAGGCAAGATTTTCAGTGTGAAAACTTGTCAAAAGTGGGAGAAATTTTAAGTGGCCACAGATACTGGCCATCCACCACAGAGACAGCACTTGCTGCAATCCAGAAGCATCCACGGGGGGTGTAGCTCCTTAGAGATCCCGTACAAAATGCCGTCTAAGTCTAAGAGACTAAAGCCTTAGCAGCAGCCTTGGAGATTGAAGCCTCTCCTAGTGCTATTGGGCTCTGTGCAGTCCCCACAGCTGTTCATTTTCTACAGAAGCAGCTCCAGAACCTCGAAGATGCCTGTGACGACATCCTGCTTGCTGGTGATGACTGCTTGATGATTCCATATCAGATTGGAGATGTTTTCATTAGCCACTCTCAAGAAGAAACCCAAGAAATGTTAGAAGAAGCAAAGGTATGCGGGAGTCTTTCCCTGGGTGGTGAAGTCTCATTCTTCAACAAGGAATCACATCATCATAAAGAGTGTGTGGTTGGACATGGAGGGAAATACGTTGGGGGGGGGGGTGACAACACTCAGCGCTGTCTGGAAACATCCCAGGTGGCTCTGGATGCTTTGCCAGCATGATCTTATTTATCTGAATAGCGATCCGTTATCCCAGTTCAGCATGAGGAGCAGAGGCTTAGAGAGGCTGCAGCCACTGTGAGCGAGCAGGAAGTGGGGCTGGGCCCAGTCACTCACATCTCCCAGCAAGACTCCACCTCTTTAAGGTTCCCCAACCTTCCCAGCTGGGGACCAGAAGATCAGAGACCTGAGCCTATGGGGAACACTTTCCATTCAAACCACAACACCCTTCACCCTGCATAAGGGTCCCTGGTGCGCAGTTTCATGCACTCCTGTTAGGGTCCCCCCCCCCACTTCTGGATGCAGTTTGCTTCCTATTTGGGCGTTCCACTGTCTTAGCAGCACATACTCTGCAGCGGCTTGTTTGGGACCAGCCATGCCGGCTTTAAGAACAGCATTCCTTTACGACTTGCTAATGCCGTCTTCAGTATTGTGTTGCACGGGCATTGATTTGGCTCATGGTGCTGTTATTAACTTTAATTTGTTTCCAATATTTTGTTATAATAATGTTGCAATGAGCAATCTTATACATACATCTTTGTGCACATTTAGAAAATTGTTTTGAGGGAATAATCAGAGGTGTAATTCCTGGGTCAGAGTATGGATTCTTGGGTAAGATTCACGCCATGTGATCTAGGGAATGAAATGTCACTTCAGGTTCTGCCGCGAACGGAAGAACACTGGCTCTGTGCCGTCGTTCATTTATGCGGAAGTGTTTGCTGAGTGCTTGTCCGGGTCGGGCTCTGCCAGTGCTACGGTGTGGGGACAGCAGGCATTGCTGGCTCTGCTCCATGCAGCACATGCCCTCGGGGAGAGAAAAATGAACAAGTGAAACTGATCATGAGAGGCCAGGACACTGTCGCCTTGACATCCGGGGGCAGAGAGGGTCTGATGGGAACGTGGTGTGACCACAGGTGGATATTATTAGCCAGAGAGTGAGGTCAGGGTCCAGACAGGAGGTGGTTGTGAAAACCATGTGGCAGACAGACAGAAGGCTCTGGCTGAGCCGGTTTGGGGGTGTCTGCAGAGTGGCGGGGTCTTGGAGAACCCTGTCAGTTGCGCTGAGTACATTGATCTTCGTCTGAGGTTGGGGGTCAGCACATTCAGCCTGTGAATGGCCAGGAGGTACATAATACTGGGTTTTGTGGGGCATGTATTCTCTACCCAGGTCCTGTGAAAGCAAGATGTGTGTGTAAATTTTACAGCCTTAAAAATAAACTCAGGCTGGATGTGGCCTGTTCACTGTCATTCTTCATCATTGATGGTATTTATTTTATGTCTTTATGGAATTTAAGAGAGGTTCTGCTAGGAGCTAAGCAGGCCCATGATAAGCTGTTTTCAGAAGCTTCTGGATAGGGAACTTCCTTCGCGTATGATGACTGAGGAGTGGATGTCTTCGGCTGTTAGAGTTTCCAGATGAGCACTCCAAGGAGACAGCCATGGCTTACTACTCGTGCTGGGCTGGACAGGGTCTGAATTAAAAGTCTCCACATTCTGACTTCTGTCCTAGATCGAATGATTGTTGTTGCTTTGCTGCATGTCCAAGTTTAGAGAGTTATTGACCTAAAATTTTTCCCAGATGCCATGTCAGACACATGCTCAGAAAGCATCCAGTTGAATCCCATTAATTGAAACCTTTTTTTTTTTTTTTCCAGAAAAACTTGCAAGAAGAAATCGACGCCTTAGAATCCAGGGTGGCGTCAATTCAGCGGGTCTTAGCAGATTTGAAAGTTCAGTTATATGCAAAATTTGGCAGCAACATAAACCTTGAAGCTGACGAGAGTTAAACATTTTATAATACTTTTTTAATTTGTTTAATAAACTTGAATATTGTTTAAAATGATAATTTCCCTTCTTCAAATGACATGGAAACAAAATCTTTCTTTTTTAAAAACTTTCATTTATTTAATGGAAACTTGCCTATTTTCACATGTCTTGCTTATTTATTTTATATTTTTTAAAAAAGACAGTATTCATCTGTGTATTTTGCATAATGATTATATCAACCTTAGGAGCTTTATGTCATGTTATTAAAATCAGTTAAGCAATCTTGTTTGCTTCTATATTATCATTCACAAGGAAATGGCAGTGACTGACTCACATGTCCTGTTGGGTTTGAGGTGGAGGAGCCTACACGGGGCTGGGGCCCTGTACCTGCCCTGCTGTGCACTTCACCCCCAAAGCGTTGGCATTCACTAAAGCACATGTGCATGCGTGCAAGTATGTATGTTTCCAAACTCATTACGTATCTCAATTTTATAAATGTTCAGACATGCAGAGACACATCCGTCTTCATATAACCAGAGAACAAGACATTGTAGAAACCAAGGTCTGAGTCTGTAGAAAGATTTTAGAATTAAGACTTGTAGGCTTTAGTGTTTTGTCACTAAATGAGGTTTATGGTGGTAAAGCTGGAGAAGTTAGGCAGTGCTCTATTTAAAATCAAGGCTTTCTTTTAAGGTAATACGTTTGCCCCCCTCCTTTGCAAGCTCTCCTTCAAAGGTCTGCACTCGGAAGACCTCGCTCTGTGTGTGTAGCTTGCCAGCAGATGGCGCTGCTGTGCCAGACTCCCAGGGAGGATCATCCTGCAGAATAAGGATGTTTTTAAGATTAACATAATTTTAGAAGAAATAGTTATCTTCAAGGCTCTAAGCTGTGCGGTGTGGTTTCCGGTTAAGGTTTATGAGGTTAAAGGTAGTTGAATATATAATCCCTAAAACTTGCACTATCATAAGGGCAAATTTTTTTAAATCACTGCAACACTTTTCAAGTAATGATGTTCAAGTTCTAGGAAATGAACCTTACAGGGGCATTTCTTGCAAACACTCAGTTAATATGCTACCAAAGGAGTGGTGCTGGTGGTCATTCAGTGGAGAAAGATGAAAATTGGAGTAATCTGAGAAAACTTGAGCTAAAATTATTATGGCGGAGTGTAATCACTGGGAGGATGCACCCTTAGTTCCCGAGTCAGGGAGGGGGCCGCTTCCCCTGAGAGATGCGCCACTCTCATTCAAGATGGCTGTAAACAAGAACCTGATCTGCTGCTTCTTTAGTTTCATGGGTGGGCCTTTCCTAAGTCAGTGTTCCTCCTGTGTGAGGAGGGAATTTGTCCAGGTTTCAAGTGTCCTCGCCCCCTTCCCAGCCAGGACGGCTTGGGCACGCACCTTCCATCTTTGCTGCCCCCTTACCTCTTCCTAAGTAAATCTCCATCATGTACCTTTTCTGACCTGTGGTTTCAATGCTTTACTAACGTGGACAAGAGCTGGTAGCTGCAGAGCTACTGGTATGGAGTTTTAATCCCACAGGGCTCCAGTCCCGCATCAGCGTGAAATACTGGACCCCGGTGTAGCTTGGGCTACACGGGGAGACCCAGGTCAGACTGGGTTATGTATTAAGGCTCTGTTTCAAAAACAAAAGTCAGAAGTGCAAGGGCACGAGGACTGTCCTCACAAAGAGCCAATGCTATGGCAGACGGACTTGATCCTGCCCGCCACAGCGGGTTTGTCACAGAGTTTGCCCCCCTCTTGCCTTCGCCTCACCTCCTGCTGCAGGAGGATGTGTTTAAAGGGCCTTGGCAGATGCTGGCTTCAAGTACTTTCCCTTTCCAACCTCCAGAGCCCTGAGAAAGAAACTTCTGTTCTTTACAAATTAGTCTGCCTCCGGCATTCTGTTTCAGAGGCACAAATGGACTAAAACGCCAGCCTCCAGGTGGTTTTGAGTCAGCAAAAGAACTGACCTGGTGCAACTAATTTGGTCCTTTAGAGGGTCCGGCAGGGGAGACTGGAGCCCCAGCTGACCGTCCTTAGCAGAGATTAGTGATGGAGAGAGGAGCTTCAAAGAGATTGACCCCCCCCCTGGTTTGGGAGAGGGGGGTAGCTGGAGGCATCCTGCTTGCTGGTGGTAAACAGATTATAAAAGATTAAGCAGTGGGTGATTTGAGACCTGGAGGGAGCAAGTGCAAAGCATTTTTACAAGAAAGTTAGCAGTGAGGGGAAGGAGCAGACTGTCACTTCACTTCCTACCAGTACTGAGGGAATAGATGAAAGAAAGGCCTTTAAAAAAAATTAGGGAAAATTGAGAACAGGTAGCTAAGTGGGTTGGAGCATCCTTAATCCCAGCACTCTGAAGGCTGAGGTAGTGGGTAGTAGTGAGTTCAAAGCCAGCCTGGGGCTACAGAATGAGTAGGTCCCTCAGTGCTGGAGTGAGACTGAAAGATTACCAATAAATACAACTAACCTGCTTCTTTGGCTTCTGTACAATTGCTTGCTTTACCTAGACATAAGGACAACCATTTTATGAAGGAAAAGCATGTTATACGTGACTTTCTGCAGTACGTGACTTTCTGCAGTACGTGACTTTCTGCAACTAGCCGCCTGGGCCCAGATAAGGAACTAGTTAACTGAAATGCTGACCTTTGCCCTAGAGATCTGTGCTCGTTTGCCCACCTGTGCTTGTTTGCCCAACCCCTGTTTGTTCAACCGTAACCCCCTTACCCAATTTCTGGAAAACCTCCGCTCAGAGACAATTGAACAATGCCTAACCGCAGGGGCCCTAGCTCCCTGCCTGAGGTCACGATCCCTGAGCCGAGGCGACACCCTGACGACATCTGAAGAATCCCTGAGCTGAAACGTGTTTGAGATATTTCCGCATGTTTTACGATCTTTTCCTTTAAAACCCCTACCTCCCGGCTGCTCGAGGCTCTTCACCCCTCCTGCGTGAGGACTTCGTGTCGAGCCCCGGTGCACCGGCTTCACAATAAACCTCTTGCGGCTTGCATTGAGAGCTCTCCGTGTGAGTGTCTTTGGGTCTGGTAGACAATCCCGCTTGGGGACCCTCCGGGGGCTCCCCACATTTGGAGGTTCCACCGAGATTTTCCGGGATCTCTACAAGACCCCAGACCTCATTCCGGATCCCTCAGAGGTAAGAGGCGCCTCCTGTTACGTCTGTCTGTCTGTATGTTCATTGTGTTTGTCTAACCTGGTCCAGTTTTGAGAATTCTCAATTCTGGGTGTCTTGCTCTGGGGTGTGGCAGGTCGGGGCTGACGGGCCTGAGGACCACCACCCAAGCAATCTGGAGGACGCTCTTGATTGCCCGGAGGAGACAGACCTGTTTTCTGTCTCCTATCTGAAGAACTCTGACCGAGTTCTTATCTGTCGCAAGGCACCATCCGGGCCTAGCCCCCCGCCCTCTGAATCGCTTTTGTTTTTGTTCAAGCGGCGGGCAGGCCAACTCAGTTTTTTCTTTGTTTTCTGTGTTTTTCTGTTCATTTTGTTCTACTTTCTCTATCCTCCTCCCAAAATGGGACAGACTGTTTCTACCCCTCTGGACTTGACTCTAACACATTGGACTGACGTTAAGACGAGAGCTCATAACTTATCAGTAGAAGTTAAGAAGGGAAAATGGCAAACTTTATGCCAAGGAGAATGGAATTTGCTGAATGTGGGATGGCCTCAAGAGGGAACTTTTGACCTAGAGGTTATCCAAGCTGTCAAGAAAGTTATTTTACAGGAGCCCGGAGGCCACCCTGACCAGCTACCCTACATTTTTACCTGGCAGGATTTAGTGCAGGACCCTCCCTCTTGGCTAAAACCCTGGATTTCCCCCAAATCTGTTAACAAGGACTCCTTGCAGTCCGCCACAGTTCTTGTTGCAGGTTCAGGACAAAGGAAGAAGATCTATCCGGATACACAGACAGACTTACTCCTGTTAGACACCCCACCGCCATACCCGCCATCTCATGCTCCCACTGCTCCGCCTAACCCCTCAGCCGAAGGAGCACGTGGGGGGCCGGCAGCGGGGACCAGAAGCAGACGGGCCCGGACTCCAGATGCCGCTATCACCCTGCCCCTTAGGGCTATAGGTCCTCCTCCTCCCCTAGGACCAGGAGATGACCCAGATCAAAGACCCCTGCCACCACTTCAATACTGGCCTTTCTCTTCTGCGGACTTATATAATTGGAAGGCTAATCACCCCCCTTTCTCAGAGGATCCCTCTAAACTAACTGCTCTCATGGAATCTCTAGTTTTCTCTCACCAGCCCACTTGGGATGATTGTCAGCAGTTACTCCAAACCCTCTTCACAACAGAGGAGAGGGAACGCATCCTGTTGGAAGCCAGGAAAAACGTTCCTGGGGATGATGGACGTCCCACACAGCTCCAGAACGTGATAGACGACGGTTTTCCCTTAACCCGCCCCAACTGGGACTTCAACAACCCTGAAGGTAGGGAGCATCTCCGCGTCTACCGCCAGGCTCTAGTGGCTGGTCTCCGGGGAGCCGCGAGGCGTCCCACGAATTTGGCCAAGGTAAGAGAGATTATTCAGGGACCTGATGAACTACCCTCTGTTTTCCTGGAGCGCCTCATGGAGGCCTACCGTAGATATACACCATTTGATCCAACTGCAGAGGAACAAAGGGTATCAGTTCTGATGAGTTTTGTCGACCAGTCAGCACCAGATATCAGGAAGAAGTTACAGAGATTAGATGGCTTAAGTAGGTATACGCTGTCGGACTTAGTTAAGGAAGCTGAGAAAGTTTACAATAAGAGAGAAACTGAGGAAGAAAGGGAACAGAGAAGAGTAAAAGAGCAGGAGGAAAGGGACAATAGACGAGATAAGAGACATGAGAGAAATATGACTAAAATTCTGGCCGCCGTAATTCAGGATAGAAAGAACCTAGACAGAGAAAAGCATAGAAATCCTAGACAGAGACAAAACCAGGGCAACAGACGGCAGTTGGAAAAGGACCAATGTGCCTATTGCAAAGAAAAAGGACATTGGATAAAAGACTGCCCCAAAAAGAAACCAAGAGAAATCTTGACATTGGAGGAAGACGATGAATAGGGGGGACGGGGCTCGGAACCCCTCCCCGAGCCCAGGGTAACCCTTAAAGTGGAGGGGGAACCCATTAGATTCCTCGTGGATACGGGCGCTCAACATTCTGTTCTGTTAAAACCAGGAGGACCATTATCAGGCAAAAAAAATCGTGGGTTCTCGGAGCCACCGGGAACCAACAATTTTCATGGACTACCCGAAGAACGGTGGACCTAGGCGTGGGCCGGGTATCCCACTCGTTCCTTGTGATTCCTGGTTGCCCAGCCCCCTTACTAGGACGGGACTTATTGACAAAAATAGGGGCCCAAATCACTTTTACTAAAGAAGGCCCCCATGTAACTGATAAGACAGGAAAACTTATTCGAGTCTTAACTATGAAGTTGGAGGATGAACACAGGCTATTTGAGGCACCTCAGACTAACTTAGAAGTTGATAAATGGCTCACTGAGATCCCTGGAGCCTGGGCTGAAACGGCTGGCATGGGGCTGGCCTCCCACCAACCACCCATAATTAAAGGAGGACGGAGGTGGCTGACGGAGGCCCGTAAACAGGCCGTGGAGCAGATTCCAGTCCCAACAAATGCCAGACAAGTACGGGAATTTCTAGGGTCCGCTGGGTTTTGCAGACTTTGGATACCCGGATTTGCCTCCCTGGCTGCTCCGCTTTATCCTCTGACTAAGACAAATACAGCTTTTAAATGGGAAAAAGAACACCAGCAGGCTTTTGACAGCATTAAGCTTGCCCTGCTAACAGCACCTGCGCTCTCACTCCCGGATATCACCAAGCCCTTTTACCTGTACGTGCATGAACAGAAGGGCATTGCTAAGGGAGTGCTTACCCAAAGAACGGGACCTTGGAGGAAACCAGTAGCCTACTTGTCTAAGAAATTAGACCCTGTAGCCGCGGGATGGCCCCCTTGCCTAAAGATCATTGCAGCTGTAGCGCTACTTCTAAAGGATGCAGACAAATTGACTTTGGGACAGACTGTTACTATCATTGCTTCACATGCTCTGGAGAGCGTTATCCGCCAACCTCCAGACCGCTGGCTCTCCAATGCCAGGGTCACTCACTACCAGAGTCTCCTCCTTAATTCAGACCGGGTCAGATTTGCTCCCCCCACCCAGTTGAACCCCGCTACCCTCTGGCCGGACACGGATCCCACCGTACTACATAACTGTGGGGAAGTCCTGGCCGAGGCCACCGGAGTCAGACCCGACCTCATGGACCAGCCCCTACCAGATGCTCAGGTGACCTGGTTTACGGACGGCAGCAGCTACCTCCTTGAAGGATGGGTAGAGGCCTATCCCACTAAGAGAGAGACTGCGGCTATGGTGACCAAGAAACTCCTAGAAGAAATTGTTCCCAGGTATGGAATGCCACAGGTAATAGGCTCTGACAACGGTCCAGCCTTTGTTGCCCAGGTAAGTCAGGAGGTGGCCAGAATACTGGGGATTAATTGGAAATTACATTGTGCATACAGACCCCAAAGCTCAGGACAGGTAGAAAGAATGAATAGAACATTAAAAGAGACCATTACTAAATTGTCCATGGAGACTGGCTGTACAGACTGGACGATGCTCCTTCCCTGGGCCCTTTTCAGGGTCCGCAATACCCCCTATAGATTTAACCTCACCCCCTTTGAGATACTTTTCGGAGTCCCAACTCCACTCAGCACATTGCTGACCCAGAGAGGGCCAGATACAATCTCTAACTCTGATTTGAACTGCAGGCTGCAAGCGCTACACCTCCTTCAGAGTGACTTGTGGCCTAAATTGAAGGAAGCCTATTTGCCTGCTAAGGACCCAGTTCCACACCCGTATCAGCCTGGAGACTCGGTCTACGTGAGACGGCATCGACCCACAAACCTCGAACCTCGCTGGAAGGGACCCTTCACTGTACTCCTGACAACACCAACGGCCGTGAAGGTGGACGGAATCGCCGCCTGGATCCACGCCTCTCACGTTAAACCGGCTCCCTCACCTGACTCTCACTGGCAGCTGACAAAGACTGACAACCCCCTCAAGTTGCGTCTCCGCCGTATTCCTGTTACTGTCTTGAATCATAATGGCTCATCTTAAGGTTTGGTTACAGTTACTACTAATGTTCTTATTGCTACCTTTCCCACTAGCAGCCGCTCCCTCTCTAAAATCTGTAACCAAACTGTCACTGTTAACTCCAGTCTCTCATTCAAATATATCTCTGCACCACTAGATACCTATCTTGCTTGCTCTATAGGACTCACTACTTATGTAAAAAAAGAGACTTTCCTAGCAAAAAAGACTATTGTATACTAATAAGCTTGCTGCCCAGACTTACTGTTAGAGACTCAGATGATTTCCAGAAGATATGAAATACTGATTCAACCTCCCCCCGATTTAAGAGAGAGCCCATCACTACTTTAACTTTGGCATTAGTAGTAGGACTAGGGACAGCGGGGGCAGGAACAGGAATAGCTTCCTTAGTCACCTCTAACCAGCATTATGCTACCCTCAGTGCAGCAATAGACAAAGATTTACAAAAATTACAATCAGGCATGCAGAATTTAAAAGACTCAGTCTCCTCTTTATCAGAGGTTGTTTTACAAAATAGAAGGGGACTAGATTTACTGTTTCTACAGCAAGGGGAATTATGTGCAGCCTTAAAGGAAAAATGCTGCTTTTATGCAGATAAGACGGGCTTAGTTGAGGATAGCCTGAAGCGGGTGCGAGAAAGCTTAGAACAACGTAAGAGAGAGAGACAGCAACAACAGTCATGGTATGAGTCTTGGTTTTCCAGTTCTCCTTGGGTGACCACCCTGATCTCTACCCTACTCGGACCTCTCTTAATATTACTTTTGCTTCTCACTTTCGGCCCTTGTATTTTAAACAGACTACTCACTTTTATTAGAGAAAGAATTAGTGCTGTGCAGATAATGGTGCTTAGACAACAATACCAGCAGTTGGCCCAGGCAGATAATGAATCCACAATTCCATGATTGGAATTATGACAAAGAAAAGGGGGAAATGAAAGATTACCAATAAATACAACTAACCTGCTTCTTTGGCTTCTGTACAATTGCTTGCTTTACCTAGACATAAGGACAACCATTTTATGAAGGAAAAGCATGTTATACGTGACTTTCTGCAGTACGTGACTTTCTGCAGTACGTGACTTTCTGCAACTAGCCGCCTGGGCCCAGATAAGGAACTAGTTAACTGAAATGCTGACCTTTGCCCTAGAGATCTGTGCTCGTTTGCCCACCTGTGCTTGTTTGCCCAACCCCTGTTTGTTCAACCGTAACCCCCTTACCCAATTTCTGGAAAACCTCCGCTCAGAGACAATTGAACAATGCCTAACCGCAGGGGCCCTAGCTCCCTGCCTGAGGTCACGATCCCTGAGCCGAGGCGACACCCTGACGACATCTGAAGAATCCCTGAGCTGAAACGTGTTTGAGATATTTCCGCATGTTTTACGATCTTTTCCTTTAAAACCCCTACCTCCCGGCTGCTCGAGGCTCTTCACCCCTCCTGCGTGAGGACTTCGTGTCGAGCCCCGGTGCACCGGCTTCACAATAAACCTCTTGCGGCTTGCATTGAGAGCTCTCCGTGTGAGTGTCTTTGGGTCTGGTAGACAATCCCGCTTGGGGACCCTCCGGGGGCTCCCCACAAGACCTTGCCCCAAACAAAAACAAAACAATGGTGGCGCACGCCTTTGATCCTAGTGCTCAGGAGGCAGAGTAGGAGGATCACCATGAGTTCAAGGCCACCCTGAAGGTATATAGTGAATTTCGGGTCAGCTTGGGCTAGAGTGAGACCCTACCTTGGGGGGAGGGGTTGGGGGGGAGAGTTTATGTGTTTCCAGAGTTTTTAGAAGAAACAACCTGGACCCTGGAAACTCTAGGAAGCTAAGCTCTGGCGCCCATCCCAATAATCCAATTAAAGTGACCAGTATTGTGAAAAGCAGAGGATATTGCAATGAAAGAACTTTTGTTTTCAGAAGAAAAGATTTATTTTCATGAGTTCTTTTTTTTTTTTAATTGTCATGGATAAAGGATTAAACCCTTGGCATAAAATGGCATTTGGGTTTGAATGATAGTGAAGAGATTTTTGACTCAATGAAATGTCAAAAACAACCTCAGGGGTGGATGGAGGGTGTGATTCCTGGAAGGATGTTTTGTGTGGTTTTATCTGATTTGGAACGGGGTTGAGGAGGAAGAACTGGTGAAATGAGGGCTTCTGTAATGCTTGGTATGAATAATCACAGTTTGGGCTGTTGTAGACTATGTAATTCTACTCTTAGGTTAAATAGTCTATTGGAGCCAATCTAAATACATAGAGATGGGAACATTACCTTTGGCATTGAGTACTTATTTATTTAGTGGTTTTGCGTTACCTGTTTGCCTGTAGTCTGAAGCGCTTTGACAAAGCGTGAGAGGAGGTAAAATCCCTCAGACTGCTTAGCTGGTGTTTGCCTGTGGGATTGAAAGAGCTCTTAGTGAGCAACTGGTGTCTGTAACCTCTCAGGGAGGTGTTGGAGAGTAAGCAAGCACCCAGGAACTGTATTGAAAGTGACACGGGGAGCGGGTGGTAAATGTCACTCCCGTGGGACACACCAGGGTGCTCACACCCTTTGATTCTGCGTGCTTAAGGACAGCTGTGAGCCACGTACAGGGCAAAGAGCACGTGTAAGATAAGGGTTAATTTTGGCATTACAGCTGTTAGTCACACAAAACCAAGGCAACAGAAAGAAAAAACAAACAGTTTTTCTATGCTGTCCGAGAGCGGAAGCTGGGATTGCTCTCAACAGCCGGGAGTTCCAGAAGGGATGGACGTGCTGCCCCCGGGGGAGAGCCACTGTCAGTGCAAAGAAAATGGGTTCACCCCGTCACGCAATCCCCAGATGCCTTTGGCTCTCATCAAGATGATCCTATCCTGGCCTGAGGTGTGTTCAGACCAGAGATGCTCTACTGGGCCTAATTCAGATATCTCCATGGAGCCCAGTTCAATGAGCAAAGCATGCTGGGTAAGCAACCTCTGCATGGCTTCGAGGCAGCAGAACTCTCTAGCATACCATATTCTATCCCGACCCTATTATCTCTCCACGACCAAGTCACATGGAGGCCCAGAGCACAATGTTGGGTGTCCTCTTGATGATGGCTCTTCCGCCTTCTTTCCTGGAGACAGGGTCTCTCATTGGAACTGAAACTTTCTGTTCCTTGGTGAGACTGGCTGACCAGGGAGTCCCAGACATCCTCCTGTCTCCAAGCACCTTCACCCAAGGGTCACAGGCATGTGTGGCCCTGCCTGGCTTTTCATGGGGGTGCTGGGATTTGAACTCAGGGCCTCATGCTTACACAGCACATGCTCTCACCCACTGATCTGTCTCTCCTGCCCTTGATTTTTTTGTTTCAGGCTAATATCACTGTTGTTAGAATAGTTGGGAGTTGGGGCGATGGTGGCCCCAGGCAGGTGACAAGGTCCCCCAACAGGAGAGGCTTCCGCCAGAAGTTGCCATGTAGTATGTGTGTGGGAATGCCAAGCCAAGTCTTCCAGTTGGTCCTGGGAAGCTGGATATATGAATTTCTTTTTGGTTTTGTTTTTCGAGGTAGGCACTCTATCCCAGGCTGACCTGGAATTCACTATGTAGTCTCAGGGTGGCCTTGAAGTCATGGTGTTCCTCTACCTGCCTCCCGAGTGCTGGGATTAAAGGTATGCGCCCCCACGCCCAGCTGAATGTCTTTCCATGTGAAATCTCCTAGGTTTTAAATACCACCAGGCCATTCAAAGATGTAGAAGGCATTTGTAAGGGAACAAGGAACCAACAGCAACACCCACCAACTCCAGTGCACAGACCCCCCAACACGTAGCAGCTCTGCGGGGAATAGGAGCATCTGCAGGAACCTATGTGGGTTGACAACATCCTTTTAAGTTCTCACAAAATCAAACCAAGTGCCATCTTTCTCTTAGCATCTTAAACAAATGGAGTTATTCAACAATGTTCCCCACCTTCAACCACCTTCAACTTCAACCTAAAGGATGCTTCCTTTAAATAATGGAACTTTTAAAAATTAACATCAGTGAGTTATTAAAGCTGGCTTTTAGTTTGTCTTCCTCGGCTGCTGTGCCATGGCAAGTGGAAAGAGACTCCAAAGCGCCTTTGCAAAGGAGAAGAGTATAAAATTTACTCAGGAGCTGCAAGACATCGGTAGTGGACAGATCATTTTTTATAAAGATATGGTCAAGAAAACATCTAAACAAACTCCGACCACACTAGAGAGAAAGACAGTTTGCTCATAAGTCCATAAAGCAAAAAGGTTATTAACCTCAAAACAGCTGCTGTTGATCACAGGAAGCCATCTGCCACGCACCAGTTTTTTTATTGATACTTCAGGGTAAAGTAATAAAACTCTCCCTTTCAATTAAATTTTGGAAACTCATGTTTCTTATTTCTCAAGTGCTGCAAACTGGCTTATAACCATGGCAGTCCCTTCCGATCTCAAGGATCCTCATGGCTA
This sequence comes from Dipus sagitta, assembly GCA_036346955.1. NCBI lineage: Eukaryota > Metazoa > Chordata > Mammalia > Rodentia > Dipodidae > Dipus > Dipus sagitta. The sequence goes on along the minus strand of CM070779.1, from coordinate 9,134,255 downwards.
GGGGGTGAACCGATGGAACGTTCTAGTATCTTCCTTGCTATGACATTTCTGGACAGATTAGTCTACAGGAGGTGGTGTTAACAAAAAGGAGCTCATAACCACAAAGCCAGATGCACAAAGTGGCACAAGCATGTGGAGTTTGTGTGTAGTGGCAGGACGTCCTATGGCACTCATACTCTCTCTGTTCTCTGTCTCTACCAAATAAATAAATAAATAATAAAGTATTTTAAAAAGAGAAATCTAAATAAACGTTTCACATGGGGTGCTCAGGAGCTAGAGATTCAGACTGGACCAGCTTGGCTTATGTACCCATCTCTGCCCCATATTGGGCAGAGTGGTTTGTCTGCTTCTGCATCATGTGATCTACCCCACCCCTGACCCTCAGACCCTCAGGCCAGCCCAGGAAGATGCTGGAGTGGGACTTGGTATTAGTAAGACTGTTGTGTGCTCACTACACAGTGACGACAGCTTGGAATCTGTAGACATGCATATGATGGAGAGAGAATGTATGAGCCTGGCATCATTTTGATCTGTTTTAAATCTCCTCTTGGGATGGGGAGATTGCTCAGTGGTTAGAGGGGCTTGTTTGCAAAGCCTGCAGGCTTGGGTTCGATTCCTCAGGATCCACACAGAGAAAGCCAGATGCACTAAGCGGAGCATGTGTCTTGAGTTCTTTTGCAGTGGCACAAAGCTCTGGCGTGGCCATTCTCACTCTCCCCTCGATTGAAAATAAATTTAAAAAAATCTTCTTTTGACTATTATGAGTGATCTGCTTTATTACATGACTGTGCATTTAAAATTTTATCTGACAAGTCTTTTTTTGTACACCTGCAAAATGAGAATTGACTTTTCCTGAGAATGTGCCTCTTGCAGAAATGTAGGCTTCATCTGTTTATTTCCTTACCTAACCTTTTACAGTTTCCTGTAGCTTTCTTCTTTTCTGTGTTTATATCTTATTTGAAACAACTAAAGAATGAGATAAATTCTTAGCATCAGATGGAAATTAGTATCTATTGTGTTAGTTATTCTCTTTGCTGTGAACGAATACCTGGTCGAAGCAACATAAGGAAGCAAAGACTTTTGAGGAGACGTGGCCCATTATGGCAGGGAAAGTAGAGCAGCCTGGCTTGTCACATTTCAGCCAGGAAGCAGAGGGTGAATAGGAAATGGGACGAGGATATAAAATATTAAGCCCCACCCCCTCCAGTGATCCACTTCCTTCAGCAAGGCTCCACCTCCAGCCTTCTCAAATAGCGCCACCAGGAGGGGACCAAGTGTCCAAACACCTGAGCCTATGGCAGGACATTTTACATTCAAATAACAACACCTGCCAAAATTATAGCACATTAGAAACCTCACTTAAGCTTTCTACAGTCGAGTCCTTTGTACAGCTGACTTAGATGTCACACAAGGCATTCAGTTACATCTTGCATCGAGTTATCCATGACCGTGTAACAAATTGCCCTAAAATTTAGCATCTAGGACAGAGATTTACTGTCTCTAGACAGCTGGGTAGCTCTGCTCTGTCTCTGGCAAGATGGCAATCATAGTGTCTGCAAGGGATGTAGCCATCTCTTGGCTCAAAGTGAAGAGCATCTGGTTTGGAGATCATCTGGGTGGCCTTGGCTAGATCTTGGAAGCTTTACCTAGAAGCTTGCAAACATGGGATTCTCCATCGGTTTGCAGGCATGTTGGTGTGTGTATGTGTGTGGAGAGAGGGAGAGAGGAGAGAGGAGAGGAGAGAGAATCACCAAGTATAGAATACACAGGTTCTTGTTACTTAATTTCAGAACTGACATCCCATCACTTCTGCCATGTTTAGTTCATTAGAAGCAAGCTACTAAACGTACTCAGAAAGCTGGGAGGCAGAGCATAAGGACTATTTTCCAAGCCTCCCTAACATCTCTGTAGGAGCACTCTGCTACAGAACAATGTAATATTTTTTGTATATATGTTTTTTAAAAACATTTTATTTATTTATTTATTTATTTATTTGTGTGTGGGGGGTCTGTGTAAGCCCAAATATAAATATATAAATAAACAAATCAAAAGTGTCTGGCATTCATTTGTAGCAGCAAGACACCCTGGCATACCCTGACATACGCCCATGTGCACATGCATGCATGCACACAGACCCACACATTGAACTCAGCCTGATAGACTTTGCAAGCAAGCACCTTTAGCCATTGAACCAAATCCCTAGCCCTGACATTGTGATCTTTAAGGCCAAAATAAAACCTAGCCTATACGGTGAGTGTTTTGACAAAATTCCAGTTCTTTTTTTCAAAGCCTGGATGGTATATTTTTTTCCCTTTCTAGTTAACAACCTTGACCTGTTTGAGGGGAAAAAAAATATATATCAGCCTGATCATTAACTTAATGTGAAAAGACTTATAAACATTTGGCAATTCCTGATTATATTTTGGGAATAGGGAAAAAAAACCCGAGCTATGGATGAACCTGCTGTAGAAGGCAGAGGTGTGTGCGCAGACGTGCACTGACACGTGACACTGCTACCACTTTTCATCCTGGCATCTAGCACGATTCTAATCTGCTCAGAGCCAGACTCTCTCAAGACAGAAAAAGGAAGAGTGGCTAGGACGTGATTCATACATTCTTTATGCGTGGGACTAAAAGGAAGCTTGTCCCACTTTCTGAAGGAGTGGGTGGATACGCACACACAGTCTTCCCATCTTACCTTTTGTGTGGACTTGCTTCTTAAGCACTTGGAAAATGGAATTAAGTTTTCTCCTCTCTTTGCACTACAAACCTTTATAAGGGTTGCTATAAATGTCATAACGACTTTGTTTCCCGAAAAGCAATTTTCCTGTCAGTTGGCTGGGTTTCTTGGAGATACCATGTTATTAATCTATGATGATTTCTCTAAAATGCATCAAAGTATCCACTTCGGTGTATTTTTATCTCTCACCACCTTCCCGTGAAGTTTTCACGAACTTCAAGGCTCATTTCTAAGTCACTAATTATTCATAAAGGCTGGTGAGATGGCTTTATTTTATTCTGCTAATGAAATGCATTAAAGTTTAAGAAAATCCCTTCACGGAGCTTAAAATGCCAAAAAGCGGCGAGGAAATGAAAAGCCATTTCCAGCTAAAATGTAATTTTTTTTTTTTTTAAAAGAGGAAAGAGAAGTAGAAGAAGGCAGACCACGCTGAGAAATGGTGATATTGTGGGGCTTCTAAAGAAGGGAACAGAAGGGAAGGTGCGCCAGGCAGAGAGACGGGCATCCGGGCAACAGCAGAGGCAGGACGCCAACAACGAATGACCTAATCCTTTCTCTCCAGTGTCTCTTAGTTTAGGAAGAACATTTACTAAGAAAAGATAAAGAAGAGGTTTAAAGAATCAGATGTTTTTTTTGGTTGAACATTATATTGTCAAAGAAAATTTCAATGCCAGGACTGGGATGCCTTCCAGTGAGTTGTTGGTCAAGGAGTCACCAAGACATTACAGGCTATTACAGGTTGGTTGCCCACCAGGATTAGATGGGAAGACCCTATTGCTGAAGACTCCACATGCTTGGGTTGCAGGTCACTGAGAAAATCAAGCTGGAGCTGAGCTGGAAGCCTCTTCCCTGTTAACTAGTTGTTAGGATGCTCGAAAGAGCTATGCAGCCCGTTAGGGGAGAAAAGTCATCAAGTCTTAACCAGCAGCGGATCCTGAAAGCTCTACTCAGTATTCAGATAACTCCATTCTTTGCAACTGGTTGATGTGTTTCTTAAATCTCTCCTGATTCTCTCTCTCCCTGTCTCCTCCTACTTCCCCTCCCTTGGCATTTATTTATTGAAGATCCTGGGTCATTTACCTCTCTCTTCCTCAACCCCTAGATCCTTCCACTTCATCTTTATCTGTGCTCTTGCCTCCATCCCCACCCTCTGGTCTGGAAATCCAGGCCCTTGGTACATGTCATGGCTCTGCTGGGCACTGGGGTTGAGAGGTTGTGCTCCACGGACTCCAGAATTCTGTCTGCTTAGAGACAGGCTTTCCTTTGCATTCTTCCCGTCCTTCATCTCCACAGTGTTCAACAAAGCTGGGACATAAACAGACAGATGGTCTGAGTGGACATGTGCTTTGGCATTGTGCCAAGAGAGTTGCCATCAGCCCCACATCATTCTCTTCTCTCTCTGATTGGATTAGTGACATCCCAGCCCCTGGGCTTCCTGGCAAGCCAGAGGATACCTTTCTGACACCATGTTGTGTGATAAGGTGTGTAAAAAAGTGCAGGCTTAGCAGTTATGGCGCTTGTCTGCAAAGCCAAAGGACCCAGGTTCGATTCCCCGGGACCCATGCAAAGCCAGGTGCACATGGTGGCGGCAGGCATCTGGAGTTCATTTGCAGCAGCTGGAGGCCCTGGAATTCCCATTCTCTTTCTACCTGCCTCTCTCTCTCTCTCTCTCTCTCTCAAATAAATAAATAAAAATGTTTATTTTTTTAAAAGTGCAGGATCTACAAATCTTTTGTGGAGGATCCTTCCCCTGTGAAGATCTCTCGGACTGGAAATCTCTCAGTGAGTGACAGTGGAATGTCACTGATATTGACTTCAGACCTGGAGACACCTTTACACTTGTCAGCTCAGTCCTCCCCCAGGCTTCTCCCTTTGCTCTCAGCACCTCTCAGTTCAGCAGCTATTTACCTCTAGAGCCATATTTGGTGGGATGAGATAGCAGATGAGCAGGTGACTTTTTTTTTTTTTTTTTGGTTTTTAGAGGTAGAGTCTCATTCTAGCTCAGGCTATGTAGTCTCAGGCTGGCCTCAAACTCACCGCAATCTTCCTACCTCTGCCTCCCGAGTGCTAGGATTAAAGGCATGGGCCACCATGCCTAGCTGACCTTTTTTTTTTTTTTTTAACTTTTTTTATTAACAACTTCCATGATTGTAAACAATATCCCATGGTAATACCCTCCCTCCCCCCACTTTCCCCTTTGAAACTCCATTCTCCACCATATTCCCTCCCCGTCTCAATCAGTCTCTCCTTTATTTTGATGTCATGGTCTTTTCCTCCATCATATATCCCTTCCTCATCTCAATCAGTCTCTCTTTTATTTTGATGTCATGATCTTTTCCTCCTATTATGATGGTCTTGTGTAGGTAGTGTCAGGCACTGTGAGGTCATGGATATCCAGGCCATTTTGTGTCTGGGGGGAGCATGTTGTAAAGAGTCCTACCTTTCCTTTGGCTCTTACATTCTTTCTGCCACCTCTTCTGCAATAGACCCTGAGCCTTGGAAGGTGTGATAGAGATATTGCAGTTTCTTTTCACCGGCTGACTTTTTTTTTTAAGTATATTTATTTATTTGAGAGAGAGAGAAAGAGAGAGAGAATTGGTGTGCCAGGGCCTCCAGCCACTGCAAACGAACTCCAGATGCATGCACCCCTTGTGCATCTGGCTCACATGGATTCTAGGGAATCAAACCAGTCCTTTGGCATTGTAGGCAAATGCCTTAACCAGTAAGACATCTCTCCAACCCCCAGGTGACATCTTTTAACATGTCTACTCCCTCCCCTCATCCTCACATATGTATGCAGCATCTCATGTACTTAAGGCATACTATGTACAATTTGATAGATTTTCAAGGACCTAGTAGCTTTCATACATTTTTCAGTCTCTGATTGATTGAGTATTCTAGCATATGTTCTCTCCTTTGGGTAGGTTAAATGACATGTCACAAGTCATAGGCCAACAAGGTGATTAGCACTGGATTCAAAGTCAGAAGCCTGTCTCTAGTTCCCCATACATAACCTCCACACCACGTGGGATTTTCCTATGTAAAATGCACCATGCAGTGAACCAGCTCAGAATCAGCCCCGTGAGCCGGGCATGGTGGGTGATGTTGGGTAATCCCAGAACTCAGGAGGTAAAGGTATCAGGATCTCTATGAGTTCATGGCTATGCTGGGCTACAGAGTGAGCTCAAGGTCAGCATGGTATAGAGGGATACCTTTTCCCTCAAAAAACAAAACAAACAAACAAAGAGTACAATCAAGGGTTCAACAAAAAGGGTACAATCAAATTATCCTTTTCAGTTAATAGTTGCCGAGATGCCCAGCCTAGCCCAATGATGAACACAGGGTGAAGGATGTATTTTGCTGAGTGGACTTCAAATCCTGTACCAAGAACCTCCACCCAATAACAGTTCCTCAGAGAAAACATCCACACATCTTTCAAAACCCAGCCCCAGCACCTTCCAGAAGTCTCTTTGACATACAGACTACTAACTACTATTTTTTATTTTTTAGTCCTAGTAAAATATTGGCTTATTTGGCCACTCTTGTACCACATTTCCAGTCAGCCCTTCTCCAGAAATGCGAATGTCAGCCTACAGATGACAGAATTAGGCCAAAAACACGTTTCTTAAAAAGCTGTAGGAAACATTTGAAAGTTAAAAGAAAAAGAGTCTGTGGATTTATCATGGCTTTCTAGATGGGTTTAAATCATACATTGCAGACCTTAAGCCCTTATCTAGTCCTTAACGAAATGCAAGCTTTCTACACAGCTGCTAAATCTCCCGGGTAGTGTCTGTTTTCCTTAAATTCCGTGGAACCTGCTTTTATTTTCTTCTATATATACACTTTGAAAAGTTGTTTCTCTGTCTTTATTTGAGAGATAGAGGCAGACAGAGAGAAAGAGAGAGAGAGAGAGAATGGGTACATCAGGGTCTCCAGCCATGCAAATGAACTCCACACGCATGCACTCCCTTGTGCATCTGGTTTCCATGGGTCCTGGGGAATCAAACCTGGGTCCTTAGGTTTCACAGGCAAGCGCCTTAACCACTAAGTCATCTCTCCAGCCCTGTTTTTATTTTCTTAAAGTCAGGTTTATGAAGGTGTAATTTACACAGAGAAAAATCCACTCTTAAAATGGTTAGCTGTATTTGTTTTTTAAACAAATGCACACATCGATATAACCATTGCCAAGGCAACCCACATGTGCAATCTTACCACAGGGAAAGTTTTACATTTTATTATATGCTTAATTATTTACAAGAAAGATGTATTGCTTTTGTAATGATTTTCTGCCTGGTGAGTTAAAATATAATTTATCAGGCTGGGAAGATGGCTCAACCGTTGAAGGAGGAAGTCTGATGACCCCTCCTCCCCACACCTTTCCTTCTATGGGGAATGTCAGTAGGTCTAATCTCAGGAGCCTCTTGTGAGTTTGTTCCAGCTGCTCTTGATAAAGCTGGCAACGCTTGCTTACTGCTTTCGTCGCAGAGGAATTTGCCATATAACAGAAATAAAGTGGTCCCACCATATTTGCAGTTTGACCCTCTCTGGATTCAGTTATCCATGCTCTACCACAGCCCAAAAGTGTTAAATGAAAAAAAAAAATATCCAGAAAGAAACAATTTGTGGGTTTTGAAGTTGTTGGTGGCTTTGAGTAACATAGTGAAATCTCAAGCTGCCCGGCTGCCCCTTGCCTGGGACACGAGTCAGCCCTTTGTCTCGCATGTGCCCGCTGTCCGCATGCACCCCGGCTCACTTGTCAGTAGCCATCCACTTATCAGATGAACTCCTGGGATATCTCAGCTCTTGCGTTCAAGTGACCATCCAGAGAAGCCTACTGCACATCACAAAGCCAATGTCATTCACCTCATACCATTTTCTCACATAAGCGTTAGGTCATCGAACACCATCACTGGGAGAGGGAAGGCGGCACCCCCAGGCGTTTTGAGAAAGAAAGCGCACTTACATAGCTTTTGCTGTCTTATTCTTAGGAATAGTTGTTCATACCAGTGCCTAGCTGCTGAATTAGGCTTTGTCACAGATGTCTGCGATGGAAAAACTCCCAGTGTTACGTTAGATTTCGTTACACATAGGGTTGGTTACTGTATGAGGCTTCAGAAGGCTGCCCCTGGAGGCTGTCCTTGGATGTGTTCCCCATGCATGGTTGTCACTTTCCATGGCGTAAGCTTCGGGAGTGACGAAGACCACGGAGACCACTCTGAGGCCAAGACGGAAGCTTTAATTCTGGAAAAGCGCGAGCTGCCAGGACTGACTCTCAAGAGCAAAGCACAGCCATCCTGAGATTCCAGACAGTGGGCTTTAAAGGGCTCTTCAGATGGGGGAAGGTGAGGAAGGGAAAAGAACTGCTTTGTTCTTTACCTTAGCCATTTCACATAGCCAGGCTGTGAGACCAGAAGGGACCAGGTGACCTGGGAGATAAGGGGGCAGGAAACCTAGACCTGGGCATTGTTAGACAAGGAAGGGATGATGGCTGGGTGGTTCCTTGAGGAATGTGGATGACCCACTTCCTATGTCTCTCCTGCTCTCATCAGTGACTCCATTTTGGGATCCTGCCCGACCTAACACATGACTCACTACATCAGGTTTTTTTTTTTTTTTTTAAATATTTAATTTAATTTATTTATTTGACAGAGAAAGAGGGAGGGAGAGAGAGAGAGAATGGGCATGCCAGGGCCTCCAGCCACTGCAAAAGAACTCCAGGCGTGTGTGCCCCCTTGTGCATCTGGCTAACGTGGGTCCTAGGGGATCGAACCTGGGTCCTTTGGCTTTGCAGGCAGATGCCTTAACTGCTAAGCCATCCCTCCAGCCCTACATCAGGGTTGTTTGGTGTGTATATGCAAGTTTATATGTGTGTGGGCAGGCACATGTGTGGATGTGGTACATGTGTGTGCACCTGCATTTGGATGCCAGATCTATAGTCCTCTGTTGTTTCCACCTTATGTATTGAGACAGGGTCTCTCGCTGCATCCAGAGCGAACCAGTGCAGCTATTCGACCAGCCAGCTCGCCCCGGGGAGCCGCCTGCCTTCACCTCCACTGTGCTGGCGTTACAGGTGGCATTTCTGCCTGTGCTGGGGATCTTGAGCTCAGATTCTCATGTACCTTATGATGTAAAGCGCTGAGTCATCTCCCAGGCCTCAGGGATGGGGGTGTGAGGTAATTGCCAGGTATTTAGGGGGCCCAGCAGGGGTGGGAGAGGTGTACGAATTGTGAGAAACACCTTATTGTTGGAAGAGTCAAGGCTCAGGAGTTGGCAACAAAGATTAAGCAGAAGATGATAAGGTCAGGGGTGTCCAAGTGTCCAAGGTGACCTTTCTTATCTTTCCATTTTATGATTAAAAGGCAATTGTGCTTGTGCCTTAAACTGTCAACAGAAAGGGAAGGTAGAAGACAAAATGTCCTTCAAACTACCCAGTTTCCTCAGGAAGAGTAACTAAGAACTTTTCTTGGTTCCAGAGAATGTTCTGGACATATAACAACTATCTATCCATCTATTATCTATCTATCTATCTATCTATCTATCTATCTATCTATCTATCTATCCATCTATTATCTATCTATCTATCTATCTATCATCTATTTGTCTATCTGTCATTTATCTGTCTATCCATGTATGTATGTATGTATATATGTATGTATGTATGTATGTATGTATGTATCTATCTATCTATCTACCTACCTACCTACCTATCAACTTATGAAGCCATTTATTTCCAGACACATTTTACTTTATTTCATTTTTATTTAAAATAATTTTGGGCAGGAGAGATGGCTTAGCAGTTAAGGTGCTTGCCTGCAAAGCCTAAGAATGCATGTTTGAATCTTCAGGTCCCACGAATCCAGATGCAATGAGACGCAAGCATGCAATGTTGCACATGCTCACAAGGGGGTGCACGGGTCTGGAGTTCATTCACAGCAGCTGAAAGGTCCTAACACACCCATTTTTTTCCCTCTCTTACTCTCTCTGCCGTTTTCTCTCTTTCTGTCTTTCTTTCAAAAATAAAATCCTATTTTTTAAAAATCATTTTTATTACTTTTTGTTCCTATTTAAAATTTTAATTTGTCATTTGTTTAGTGTCTGTGTGTATGATGCATGTATATGTGTGAGTGTGGGTGCACACATGTACGTCATGGTGTGTGGACATCAGCGACAGCTTGTGGGTCAATCCTTGTCTTCCACCTTACTTTGAGAAAGAATTTCTTGTTGTTCACTGTTCTATTTGAAAGCTTCTTAGAAATTCTCCCGTCTCCACCTCCGTCCTCGCAGTAGGTGCACTTGGATTGCAGAAGCTCACCACCGTTTCTGGCTTTCCTGTGGGGTCTGGGGATCTGAACTTGGGTACTCAGAGCTGTGTGGCAGTGCTTTATCCACTGAGCCATCTCCTGAGTTCTTACCACACTTTAGAATCTTTCTACAATCCCTCACACTTCAGACAGCTCATTTCCTTGTTTTGCTTAACAAACACCTCTTTCCTGTTCACTTTAGCTTACGTTAGACTCTTCTGGGTAGCTTCAATTTACTTTTAATTAATTTATATTTTTTAACATTTTTTTAAAGAAGTTTATTTAACACATATGTGAGAGAGGGAGAGAGAGAGAGGGAGAGAATAGGAGTGCCGGGTCTCTAGCTACTGCAAATGAACTCAAGATGCAACGCACTACCACGTGCATCTGGTTTATGTGGTTTCTGGGAAGTCGAACCTGGGTTCTTAGGCTTTTCAGGCAAGTGCCTTAATCACGAAGCCATCCCTCCAGCCCTCGTTTTGTTTTTGAATGATGGATGCGCAGAGAACCTGATGCCTTTGTCTGTGATGCGGCCAGGACTTCGGTGTACTCCCCTTGTGGTTCTGCCGTGCTGCCAAAGTGACCTGCCCTGGTTCTCCAGGTTCTGTTTGCAAATAAAAATAAATAAATAAATCACATTTTTTATTTTTTTCTGACAGTGTGTATGTGTGTTTGGTGTGTACATGTGTTTCTGTGTGTGTGTGTGTGTGTGTGTGTGTGTGTGTGTGTATGGCCGTGTGTGCACGCATGCAGGCCAAAGGTTGACACTGGGTGGGATGTCTTCCTCTGTTACTCTGTGCCTTATTTATTGAGACAGGGTTTCTCACTTGAACCCAGAACCTTGCCAAAATTCTGATCTAGCTAGCCAGCAAGGGTCGCAGGAGGGGGTGGGGAACGTGCTTGATTCTGTCTCCTCAGTGCTGGGACTAGTCAGGCTACGACACCCACCTAGCATTTCTGAGCACCTTAGGGATCCAAACTCAGGTCCTCGGTTTGTGCACCGAGTGCTTTACCTACCAAGCTCTCTCCCCAGCCGGCGAGCCAGCGTGTCTAACGAGCCTCTGGGACGTTATTACAAAACTGGTTCTGAGAACTCTCTGGAAGTACCAGGGTACCAGCACAGTCAAAATACAATTCTAGTGCTGGGAGACCTTGATCACAGTTGTTTTGTGGAATGAAGCCATTATCCCCCAGCGCCTCCCATAGATCTTTACAGCGCCTTGTGGGCCAGCCAGGAGGGAACTGGCTTCCCTCTCAGTTCTGGGGTGGTTTCTTGATGTCCTGTGCCCATAGCTTGTGGTGTCTTCAGCAATAAGGTCTTACCTTTGGCAATGGCCAGTACTGCTTTGGGGATCCCATGGGTCTCCCAGACCGACAGCAGAGCATCTTTTATCTCCAACTGATTTTTCACAAATTTTCTTTTCTTATTATTAATTTGAAACATTTTGATTAAATGTATCTTGATGTATTTTTCTTTAAATTTCTTCAGCTTCAAGTATGTGTGAGTTTAGTTTTCATTGAATTTTAAAAGTTTTGGTCTATTAATTTTTTTTTTTTTTTGTCTTTCCTCTTGGACTGTTTTTCTGAGGCTCCAGCAAAACTTTGGACTATTTATAGATATTCTCAACTCACAGTTTGTTCTTTTCTCTAATTGCTCTTTCATCTGCATGTAATTTTGAATAGTATCATCTGGAATATATATATTTAAATTTTTATGTATTTGAGAGAGAGAGAGAGAGAGAGAGAGAGAGAGAGAGAAATTGAGAGAAGCAGTGGACCAGGGCTCTAGCCACTGCAAATGAACTCCAGGCACATGCACCATCTTGTGCATCTGGCATACTTGGGTACTGGGGAATTGAACCTGGGTCCTTAGGCTTCATGGGCAAGTGCTTTGACTGCTAAGCCATCTTCTTCAGCCCTTGAATATATATATTTTAAATCTTTTATTTTAATTTTATTATTTTAGAAAGAGAGAGAGAAACAGAGAGACAGAGGGAGAGCGAGAATTGGTGCTCTAGGGCCTCAGCCACTACAATCGAACCCCAGATGCTTGCACCACCTAGTGGGCATGCAACCTTGCGCTTGCCTCACCTTTGTGCACCTGGCTTACGTGGGATCTGGAGAGTCGAACATGGGGCCTTAGGTTTCACAGGCAAGCACCTTAACTGCTAAGCCATCTCTCCAGCCCTGAATATATAGTTTTTAGATAATTTGTGTAAATCTTATCCATACTTTATAGCTCTTATTTCTTATATTTTATAGCTTTCATCTCTACAACTTTTATTTGTATCTTTTTTTTTTTTTTTTTTTTTTGCCTTAAAGAGACCAAAGAAAGAAGATTAAAACAAGTTGGATGACAGGCCACTGCTTTGACAAGAGAAGCCTGTGCTTTTACAATAAATGAGAGGGTGCTTGGGGTGGGGCTGAGCAGCGCAGTGCTTGCCAAGCATACACAGGACTCCCGGCTCCATCCTCAGGGTCACCAGAAACAAAACTTCCCATCAGAAGAATGATGATGATGGTGACAGCAACCCCCACAAGCACGTATTGCACCCGCGTTTGAGTGCTTTACATATGCAGCTCGTTTAATCCTAACCCGCACCTTTAACATGCAAATCACCAACTCTTACAAAAAGGAAACTGAGTCGTGACCACTTGGCCAAAGTCACACAGCCCACAAGGAGGGGAGCTGAGTTTGGAAGCCACTCTATCTGCAGTACTTGAAGCTTTGTGGTTATTTACACTGTACAGCCTGACCCAGAGCCAGATTGAGTTGTGTTTTTTTTTTTTCTTTTAATCATAGATCTTGGAAATCTTGTAGTCTTAGCCCTCCCAAAATTATTTCATCCTGTTTTTTATTTTGTATTTTTTTAGCTTTTGTGTTGAATGTACCAGCACTTCTTTCTCAAATCTTCTGGTGGTCATTTCAATTGTTTAGGACATGATGCAAACACCTCTGAGTATGTGTGTGTGTGTGTGTGTGTGTGTGTGTATTGAGCTATCTTTGGGAATTTGGGTGTGTGCACCTGATGGATGAATTTCTGTCAGTGGGCCCTGGCCATCTTCACCAGGCACCCACCCACATCCTCAACCTCGGAGGTGGACTCAATTTATAAATTTAAACTTTTATCAGCAATGGGGGGTGGCAGGGTTTCTTAAAGAATATAATGAAGAATGTTCCAGACATAATTCACATATAATTTCAAAATGACAGGTCATTATGTTCCTTCTTTCTAATGACATCTCTTTCATATTTAAAAAAGAAACAGAAAAAAAAAATGAACGATCTTGCTCCAGTTGAAAAATAAATCACTAGATTTTTCTTCTTAGAGGTGTTTTAAAAATACACAAATATAGGCTAGGTGTGGTGGCACATGCCTTTAATCCCAGCACTCAGGAGGTAGAAGTAGGAGGATCACTGAGTTCAAGGCTAGCCTGAGACTACATAGTGAATTCCACATCAGCCTGGGCTAGTGTGAGACCCTACCTCAAAAAAATATAATAAAAATTCCTGGCGTGGTGGCACACACCTTCAATCCCTGTACTTGGGAGGCAGAGGTAGGGGAATAACCATGAGTTTGAGGCCAGCCTGGGGCTAAAGAGCGAGTTCCAGGGTAGCCTGGGCTAGAGTGAGACCCTACCTGAATCCCCCCAAATAAAATAAAATAAAAAAGAAAAGAAAATGCACACACACACACGTACGCACACACAATCACTTATGAGTGAGGAACCCAATCAGGCTCTTGGCCTCTACAGAAGCGTTCAAGTAGAATGGAGGAGCTAGGAGGGTTTCGGGTTTCTTCCTGAAGTGCAGAGGAGTTGTGCATGCTGGGACCGCGAGTGTCTGAAATAGAACCCCCGCAAAGACCGAGCACCGAGTCTAGCCTCGAGCTCGGCCGTGCACAATGGTAGCAGTTAGTCCTGGCTGGGAGCCTGCCGAACCCCAGCTCTGTGTCCCCCCTCTTACATCTTCCGCTGCACAGAGCATGTGCTTGGAAACTGGGGAGTGCACCACGCGCCTCTCTCCAGCCCACTTCGTGCATAGAAATAGTTCTTGCCTTTTTTTTATTTACCTTCCTAATGATTTCATTAGTCACACAGCTTAAGTTGTATTAAAATAATTACTTCCCCTCCCTTAAAATAGTTGAGAATTAGACAGTTCGTATAAATAAGAAATCTACCTAAGCTTACAAATACCTGAATAGAAATTATAAACCTGTCCCCAAAACAATAACTATAGAAGTAAACGTATTTGCCCAGAGGGACACTCAGTAATAAAATTTGGAAATTACAGTCAGTAAACATCCCTTTGCCAATAGAATATCTTTCTTGAGAGCTCAACAAAAAATAATTCTGGAGAAAATAAAAGGTCTAGTCTGTGAAATGCTGACTACAACCCATTCTCTATGGCCGAGTTAAGCAACCAAGATGGAGGCTTTTTGCAAAGTTTTTACCAAAGTGAGCTTTACTATGGCTGTTTGGGGGAAAGGAGCCTGCTTGGAGGTTCAAGTGCCAGGAAATACAATCTTAGGAGAAGGTGGACTGAAACACAAGACAGGTTGCTTTGCAGAGCAGATAAACAAGGTGTCAGCATACAGCATTAAACTGTCTTCCACAGTTACAATACCTGATTCTGCAACACAGGTCAGGTGGAGGTGTTATTTTCTACACTGAAGACTTCATGCTTGGATTGCATGTTACACATAAATAACCTCAATGTGCATATCAACAATGTGATGATCTGCTAAGAGTTTCAAAGTGGATATCTGGTCTGTAACAAGAAGGGGGGTGGAGGTTGTCATTACTTCCATCTGTATATCTACCCCATTACTTCCAGTGAGCTATCTACCGTCCATCTCCTTGACTATATTTTCAGTCAAATACCTGTGAAAGTTTTTCTTTTTCTTTTTTCTTTTTTCTTTTTCTTTTTTGGTCTGTGTCACTATTCTAGCTGTCAGAGACACAGTAGGGAACAAGACAGACTAAGCTCTGTTGTAGACAAGTGTAACTTACTTTAAAAATATATATTTTTTAATTTTTCATTTATTTAAGAGACAGAGACAGGGCCTCCTACCTCTACAAAGAAACTTTATTATTATTTTTTGATTATTTTTATTTATTTGAGAGCTACAGAGAGAGAAAGAGAGAGAGAGAGAGAGAGAGAGAATGAGAATGGGCACACCAGGACCTCCAGCCACTGCAAATGAACTCCAGACGCGTGTACCCCTTTGTGCATCTGGCTAACGTGGGTCCTGGGGAAATCGAGCCTTGAACGGAGTTCTTAGGCTTCACAGGCAGGCGCTTAACCACTAAGCCATCTCTCCAGCTCACAAAGAAACTTTAGGTGTGTGTGCCACTTTGTGCATCTGGTTTTATGTGAGTACTGGGGCACTGAACCAGACCTGTCGGTCTTTGCAAGCAAGCACCATTAACCATTGAGCCATCTTTCTAGGCCCTGTAGTGTACCTTTAAGTGGCTCTTGGATTGGAAACATAACAAGCAGGCTAAAATCTGGTTGATCAGCCCAATGGTGGGAAGAAATAAGGCGAAGCCTGCTGGGGGAAGGACGCATGGTGGGGGGCTGTAAGCGGGCTACTGGGAAAGAACCCACCCTGAAGTGAAGGAGGAAAGCTGGAAGTCATCTGGGGATGTCGGGGAAAGTCCCCAGAGAAGCTGCAAAGGCCTGGCACTGGGAGTGGTCTTGGGGTGTCTAATAGTGATGAGGAGGCCAATTTGGCAGTGGATTAGGGTTTTGAAGAACAGCCACAGATCTCATGAGCAGAGGGACAGCAAGGGCAGGGCCATGCGCCCAGGGCTTTCCAGGCGACGGGTAGTTTCCTCTGGACGGCTGGGAGGCCGGCAGAGGATTCAGAGAATTTTAGTGGCTTCTTCTGACTTGTGTTTTTTACTCCCTGAGACTTCGTGCTGTGATGGCAACATCCTCACCTTTATTGCCATGTTACTTACACGACCGTACGTATTTACCAAAACATAGAAATACATGTCTGGATGGGGTGCACTGTGCTGTGTGTAAGTCATATGTCTGTCAGCCCCGGTTTATAAACATTCCTTGTAACTGGTGTGTAGACAACAGAAGGAGCAGACACTAACCAGGAGGCCACTGGAAAATCTAGGGGAAATGCACTTGTGATTTTAACGGGGTGGTAGCAGAGATGTTTATGGAAGCTACCTGGATCTGGAGTAGATTTTAAGGAAAGATCACTTTTTCCTCCTTGGAATCACAACACAGCTGTACTATGTTGTGTGTAAATTCTCTGGGTTCTTCCTTTTCCATATCACAACCAACGTCACTCCTAGGAACAGTTCTACAACCCAGAACTGGCACTCACGTTCCATAGCACTGTCTTTCCTAGTTCGCATCACCAAGTTCTGTGGTCCTGCTCCCAACACATGGCTTGATTTCCTCCTCCCTTTCATCTTAATTGTATCCCGTCCAAACAGCACCACGCCTTGTTGTCAGGACAACTGGGCTCTCCATCGCCTTGTCTGGGCGTTTATATTTATATTTACTGTCCATGGAAAGTCGTTCTGTACCCAGGAGTTGCAGTAATCACTTTGAAACCTGTATTTAACAAGCATGTATTGGGATTACTGGCTCGGGACCCCTGCTGTTTTACAGGAGCTATCTTCTTTCCTTCTCTTAAACTCTACAAGGAAATGTTTGCTCTGCTTAACTTTCAAAACATATTCATTGTGTGCCTTTACTTATCTGACTCATGAAGAATCTAGAGATCTATCCGGGAAGAAAACAGAACAAAGTCTGTTGAACATGAGTTGGCTTATGAATTGAAATGACAGAGGAGCCTTTATAAACTGCGCAAGTGACTTAGACATACTCTTGCCAAGAAACTACAGAGTGAAGGGAACGCAAGTGCAGGCAGAAGCGTAGTTCAACAAAGATTATCTATAACTGGTCCAGGGGACCAGCGATTACGTTTGTTTACCTAACTGTTGTGTGAACTCTTTGCTGGGGAGAAGCTGAGAATCGCTTGTTCCCCACAGGCAAGGGGACCCCAACAGACTCAAGGCCCGTTTCACCAAAGTTCTCCCCGTCAACCCCATGAGTTGGTTTTTTTTTTTTTTGTTTTTGGCTTCCTTACAGAGCATGGGTGAGAAGTTTCTCATAGAAGCTTGGAGGCCCCACCATCAAAGTATTTGTAGCATCAAAAGAGCCCATCCCAGCAGGGTGATAACCTCTGCACGACTCCTTGGGTGGAGCTGACCCTCCCCTGATCTTCTAACCTCTATGTGTTCTATATCCCCCCGAGACCACGAGATATGTGTGTCAGAGCACACAGTTAGCATGGAGTGGCTGCCGTCCCAGGAGAGGCTCTGATGACCCTCCCCCTCCCTCCTTTTATGGGGGGAAATGTCCACAGGCCCACATCTTGAATTTCTTAAGTAGTTACAGCTGCTTCTGATAAGGATGACAATGGCTGTTTTTTTTTTGGGGGGGGGGGACCACATCATACAACATTACATATAGTCAACAATGGCCTGCCATGTTTGGAAGCATTTCATACACCACAGGCCCTAAAGCAAGCCATAAATCAAAGTTAGAGTGACACCGTGGAACTGCTCTGTCACAAATTATGAAACCAGGAGTTTAAATGAGATGGAGCCAGGGCTGGGGAGATGGCTCAGTGGCTGAAGTACTTTCAGAGCCACCATGAGGACCTCAGTTCAGATTTCCAGTATCCACAGAAAGTGCTGGGAGACAGGCAGACCCTGGGGCACACTGGCCTGCTCTTCTAGCCAAGTTACTGAGCTCCAGGTTTAGCCAGAGACCCTGTGTTAATGAATGAAGGAGACCACAAATGAGGAAGATCCCAATGCTAAACCCTGGCTTCCATATACTTAGGCATGCACACTCACCTGAACACATGTACACACATGAACAATTAAACATATGTACACATGACACACATATATACACACACCCAAAAAAAAAACGAAGAAAAGGAAAAAAGGTGAAAACACGTCCATTCACAATTTGACTTGGCTTTGATAAAAATCACATCCTTCATTTGTCTTTTTCTAATACATTTGTGTATATGTTCAATATAAAGTATATGTTAGCACTATAGATATGTCAGTATAATTTTTTGTGTGTTTGCTGATTTGTGTGTATGTTTAGTGCAAAGTATATATATATATATATATATATATATATGAATTTGTAAATGAAAAATGGCCTTGTGAACTGGGCCTGGAGGTGCAGGCCTGTTATCCCAGTTACCTGCTAAGCAGCTACCCAGGAGGCTGAGGCACGAGCATTGCAAGGTCAAGGCCTACTTGTGCACATTCTGAGTTCCAGGTCAGCCTGGGAAACTTACTGCAGCCCTGTCCCCAGATAGAAAGTCACAAACCGGAAGACCTGGGGTACGGCTCAGTGGGAGAGTGCTTGCGTAGCATGCACGAGGCCCTGGCTTCAATCTGCAGTCCTTCTACTGGGGAAGACACATCTGAAATCCACGGTGTTCACGATCCCAAAGGTTTGTGGAGTACTAAGTACTGCGTGCTACGTAAATGAAATGGCACCTTCCGGAATGTGTGGATTCTAAAACAAGCCATCCATTTTCTATCCTTTGGGATTTTCACACTCATCAACCATGCAGCGGCTCCCCCTGAGGGCTGGCACAATACGGTTTGCAAGCCGAGGTCGGGAATTCAGCAGACGCTGCCCAACTCCCTGTCAGCATCTGCCAGCTTGAGAAAGTTCCAAATGCCAGTGGGCTTGACATTCCCCTAGTGGAGAGCAGCCACTTTTGTTTCAGATGCGGGCTACAATTAGTGGATTTCTTCATCACAGAGTGGAGGAAGGATTTCGTGCCGGGAGCGGTGGTGGGGTGAATACTGCCGCTGCTGAAGACAGGCAGGCATCTTCTCTCAGCCAACGTGGACTCCAGGGTCACAGCTTTCCACACAGAAGAGACGTGCATGACTGCTTGTGATGGCTTGATTTGGTGATACAGTCAGGGGTGAGGGTTAAGCAAGATTGCAGGCTGTTTGGTGGGAACTACATTCATTGTTCGTGTGTGCCAGAGCCAGGTGTGATGCCACCTGACAGGTGCTCCCTCAGAGCCCGATGCCACCCGGAACAGCCTCTGTGCACTGGGTACCTTCAGACTTATGAGCGACATTGTTCCAGCGTCTTTTGCAAGATGAGGAAGTGAAATTCTGGGAGACGTTGTTCCTTGGTAGTGATGCTGTCAGGCAAAGGCTAGGGTTCTTCCTTGTCACTCTGGGCCTCTCAGTAGACTGTACTGAGGCTGTTGTATATTTGCAAGCTGGGGGACAGTCTTCAGGTGGGTTATTTCGAGAGATTGTAGCAGGGAGAAGATGGCAGGTCGTGGGGCGGGACAGGACTGCGGGCGTGAGGAGGGCAGAGACATTCTGCCAAGTTTCCATTTAGGTGCTGAGCTGAGTGGCCGCTCATACCTGCAATAAAGTACACAGTGCTGGTCAAAGCATGAGTGAGTTGGATCCCTCTGCAGATGTGCTACTTACTTATGTCCTTGTGGTGACAAAATATCTGACAAAAGCAAAGTGTTTTGGCTCCTGGGTTGAAGGCACAGTCCATCCTGGGCGTGGGGAGTTGTGGTGGGGAAAGAGGCTATAACTCTGGAGGTGGGGGCACGAGGTAGCTGGTCATATTGTGTCCATTGTCAGGAAGCAGAAAAAATGAATGCTGGTGCTCAGCTGGCCTCTTCCTTTTTCTAAATAATATTTTATTTATTTATTTGAGAGAGAAAGAGACAGACAGACAGACAGAGAGTGAGAGAATGGGTGTGTGAGGGCCTCCAGCCACTGCAAAGGAGCTCCAGATGCACGTGTCACCTTGTGCATCTGGCTTACATGGGTACTGGGGAATTGAACCTGAGTCCTTAGGCTTCACAGGCAAGCCCCTTAACCACTCAGCCATCTCTCTAGCCCCCTTAAGATTTTAGGGACTTTTTTTCTTAAGGTAGGGTCTTGCTCTAGTCCAGGCTGGTCTGGAATTCACTAAGTGGTCTCAGAGTGGCCTTGAACTCACAGCAATCCTCCTACCTCTGCCTCCCAAGTGCTGAGATTAAAGGTGTACCACCACACCTGGCTAGAGCACATTTCTAGTTGGGCTTGGAGCAGAAAAAAAAGTCCCAGGTGCTGCTCTGTGATGACCTGCTTATAATGTTTAACACAAGGGCCTCAAACTCAAGGCCTGGGATTCATTTTTTGGTGTTGTATATACAACACCACAGCTAAGATGGCCTGAGTTTCTCAAGACTCCAGAGAAGAGTTATTTATTGTCACTTTTTTTTTTTTTTTTTTTTGTAAAATAATGTCCAATGCCAAAGGTGAAGCTTGGGCCAGGTTTGTAAAGAGAAGCAATCCTGTCTTGCCTTACATGAATTTCTGGAGATTACCTGTGAAATTTAGGGCTTGTTGGAGGAAGGGAAAATTGTTTCAGTGTGAGGAAACTAATCATTAGTGGTATCAGTGTCATGGTTAGGAGTTCAAGACCTTGAAGCACATAAGTCTGGAACAATAGCTTCACTGAGAGTCCAGGGCACCGATAAGAAGACACAAGAGCAAGGGCCAAGACCGGTAACCCCTGGGTGGGAGATTGAGCTGAGTGTCTCTACTCCATCCCAGACCTTTATTTATCCAAGGTCAGGGTCAAGGTTATCAGTTCATTAGTTCACTTACACATCATTTAACCTCCCTCTTCCAGCGCCCTTCTTTCCAGCCTTGTAATCTCAGCTTCGCATGTCACCTAAGCTAATTTTCAGAGCCGGGCCGGAGGACTGCTACATAATGGATGGCAGAGCATCGCAATCGTGGCTGGCACAGTTCTAAGTAGGAAGTGGCACCCATAAATTTGGGACGTTAAGAGATTTATCTCTCAAGAACAGAGGAACAGACCTTTGTATCATAGCACGTAGGTCCACTGGCAGCCCAGGAGCAGTGAATTGGGATATGTGCTGTGCAGACATCAGGTCAGGGAGCAGAAAAGCTTATGCTTGAGCTTTTGCCTTTGAAGAAATACATCTGTTTACTCCCCAGATTGGATATCGGATACAGCAACTTTCAGGGCAATCATACACTTTTTTATTTCTGTAAAATTCTCTCCTTTCTGATAAGAACTCCGAAAAGACCAACATGTTTATTCTGCTTGCAAGTTGATGGCTTGGCTCAGCTGTGGTTCCTTACAAAGGTGCTGGTGGAAAACACAGGACTCCTCACAGGGTCAGAGACAAAAGATGTTCATTACTTAGGGGATGGCAGGATGTGCAAGTTTCCTGGGTGAATCGGGTCTTCTTTTTCTGATTCCCCAATAGTACTGGGAAGCAGTACATGATGTGTGTGTGTGTGTGTGTGTGTGTGTATGTGTGTGTTGGGTCACAGCAAAGGAAGTCTGAGGTTAGGTAGTGCCAGTCTTTCAAAGAGGGTGTTAGCAAACCTGCCAAGTTTTTCCAAGAGGTCAGTGTTATCTTTCTTTCACTGTAATCCCAGTGCTTGGGAGACAGAGACCGGGGAATCTCTGTTCTTGAGAGACTTATTATCTTCATCCTACAAAGCCTTTGTTTCACCAAGTTTTTTGGAAAGATAGCTTGGAACAGAATCTATCAAAAAGATTGGGAAAAAAAACCTCATTTAAGTGAGGTCAGGGGAAGACACTGAGTAAAGGAAGGGTGATGGGAGGGTTAATCAAAATTTAAGATGAATAAGCCATTATTTATTTTGCTTTAGATTGTTACTAGAAAAATTTCAGTGCCAGGGGTGGGATACCTTCCAGTGAGTTGTTGGCCAGGGAGGTCCCTGATGCCACCAAAACATTACAAAGCCATTGCCAAACTTCTTGGTTTCCCACCAGGAATAGATGGTAAGATCCTATTGCTGAAGACTCCACATGCTTTGGATTCAAGGTTACTGAGAAAGCAAGCTGAAGCTGAGCTGAAAACCTCCTCCCTGTAGACCAGCTGACAGAACTCTGGGAAAAGCTGCACTGCATGCAGCTCTATGGGAGAGAGAAGTCATCAGTGGAGAGAAATAACAGTGCACACTGCAAGCTTTAAGTTCAGCCAGCCAGGCCAAACGACCAAATGGATACAATAGTGACATGCCTGCTGTGGAGGAAACCAACTGCTGTCTAATTGGAGTGGAGGCCCACTCCATGGGAGGGAATACATGCCTGGTACTGAAAACCTAGTCAAAAGTCTATGATAGGGGTCATGAGCCCTAGGGATATAATGCCTGCTGGTGTCTGGCTATGTTCACCAAACTGCCCTGAAAGCACCTTGCTTAACGTTCACACCAATATATTAATGCTACTCTCATTTACGGTTAGAGAAGCTTCTCTTTTCAGATGGTGGGGACCTTGGGATGACTCAGAAAGCACCATGGTGCTGAGAAGAAGCGACAGAGGAGAGTTCAGCACTGAAACATCTCTATCACACCTTCCAAGGCTCAGGGTCCATTGTGGGAGAGGTGGCAGAAAGAATGTAACAGCCAAAGGAAGGGTATGACTGCTTATAATGTAATCTTCCAGGCACAAAATGGCCTGGATCTCCATGACTTCACAGTGTTTGGCACTACCTACACAAGATCCTCATAATAGGAGGAAAAGATGATAACATCAAAATAAAAGAGAGACTGAGTGAGATGGGGAAGGGATATGATGGAGAGTGGATTTGTGAAGGGGAAAGTGGTGGTGGGGGGAAGAAATTATTATGGTTTATTGTCTATAACTATGTAATTTGTCAATAAAAAAGTTTAAAAAGAAAACTCATGGGCTGGTGCTGGGGAATGACCCTGAACTTCCAGTCTGTGATACATCAAAGATGTGGGAGTTGCTTATATCTTCTTTAAACAGTAAGGAAGTGGGTTTGCACTTACTTTGTAATACCTTCCTATGAGGGCTACAAACTGGATACAGAAGCTATAGGAAGTGGTAGGTAGACCAGATGTCCCAGGAAGGCCTCCTGGACCCTTGAAAAGCACCCCAATGTGCACAGAGAGGTAAACCTATGAAGAAGTATCTTCTGACAACCACAGGAGGGGATTTTTGGCAGGAATGGCTCACTAGTGTTACAATACTCACATTCCCAATGTGAAACACTGTCAGTTATTTCCAAATAAATACATTGTCACTGGTTCAAATGTTTAAACAAACAAGAAACAAAGCATGAAATTTAGCCTAAAGAGTATAATCTGCAATATATAGCATCATTATCTTTACTGTCCCCTTCACATAAAAATGCCAATTATAGTATGATTTGTTTCAGCTACAAGTCTTCTATTTTTAATCACCATATGCTGTGTCAGTCACTGTATTTATGTTGGAAGCAAGATCATTAAGAGGTTATCTGTCTTATATGTTGTTAAATAAAGCAAAATGCCAACTCATAATCTCCTCTAGCTTGAGAGGGCCTTGGAGAAGGAAGTAATAGGGTATTTCATCCTCTAAAAGGTAAAGGTTCATTTCAGATAGGGCTCTGTGAATTGCTCTCATTCAGAGAATGACTGCCTCATTTTTTACCAAGAAAGAATATTTCATGAAGTAATTAACCAAGGCTCCACTTCGCCATCTTCCCTCTTCGAATTCATCTCCGTCCAGTTCTCTGGCTTCACCATTGTAATTATAGCATTTGTTCAGCCTGGCCAGTCTCATGTACAAGAAGTGCAGGTTCTTGCAAATATCCCTGTAATTTGATCCATAGCTATTATTTGTTCTTTCTCTTGTTTTGGTTTTTCATTTCTATTTAGTAGCTATCAATTAATCTCAGTTAACAGTCTTTATTTAGAGATTCCACCAAACGCATTTACATGGTTTTCTAAGAATTTAGTTTCCAAAATTTATGTAACCAAAAAAAAAAAAAAAAAAATTGAGCTGTTTTTTTGTTTATTTTCATTCTTTTTTTTTTTTTTTTTCTGAGGCAGGGTTTCACTCTAGCCCAGGATGACCTGGAATTCACTATGTAGTCTCAGGGTGGCCTTGAACTTATGGCTATCCTCCTACCTCTGCCACCTGAGATTAAAGGTGTGCAACACCACGTCTGGCGAGCTGATTTTTTTTGAAAGATTTATTTTTATTTATTTGAGACAGACAGAGGTGGGCGGTGGGGGGGGGGATAGAGAGAGAGATTGAGAGAGAGAGAGAGAGAGGTGTGCCAGGGCCTCTAGCCACTTCAAATGATCTCCAGAGGCATGCACCACCATGTGCATCTGGCTTACGTGGAACCTGGACAATTAAACTTGGGTCCTTAGGCTTCACAGGCAAGCGTCTTAACTGCTAAGCCATCTCTCCAGCCCCCTTGAGCTGATTTTAACAACATTTTGCATTGTGTGTGTTTGTGTGTGTGTGTGTATGGGTTATACATGCCTGTGTGTACGCATGTGGGCATTTTTGTGTGTGTGCACATGTATGTGTTTCCTCTTGGAGACTAGAGGTTGATATTGGGTGTGTTTTCTGATTTTACTTCTCTTTATTTACTGAGACAGGGACTCTAATTTGAACCCAGAGCTTACAGATTCAGTCAGTCTCTCTAGGCAGCTTGCCCCAGGGATACTCTGTCTCCACATCCGGGACACTGGGATTACATGTGGGCCTCCACAATCACCTGGCATTTATGTGGGTGCCTGGGATCTGAACTCTAGCTCTCATTCATGTTCAAAAACCACTTTATTCACAGAGCCATCCCTCTAACCCCTTGCATTCTTTTTGAAGAATAAACAGATAACTTCATACTTCTTTGAAACACTAGTCAAAGGGTTTCTCTCTGTCCTCAGAATCATCACCAAATACACTTTTAGCAGTTTTCCTCCTCTTGATATTTTATTTGTCTCTAGGGATTTTGGTAAACAGAGAAAGAGGGAAAGAATCTTTGAAAGGATACATTGTGATTTTCTTTATAATGCGTGTTCAAGTTAAGATATTTTATGTTAGCCTAAAGCTTAAGTCAGTACCCAGTAGTCATATTTATTAGGATTAAATCTTCTTAACACTATAATAATACGTTGTATATTGAATAATGCATTTGTAATATAGACTTGTATATAGGACCACTAAAATATGCAGCATGCATCAGTTGACGTAATTAAGTAGTTAAATACTGGGGTGGTCCCTTTCCTATTCCCTGGATTTTTGTGTTCTATCTATTTTTGTCTTCATTTCTAAATTCTGAGTTGTGATGAATAAAGCATGAGGTGCATGCGTTTATTAACACAAAGCCAGGTGTGTGGTATATGCCTTCAATCCCAGCACTTGAGAAGTCATGGCAGGAGGATTATTGTGAGTTCAGGGCCAAACTCTGCGCTACAGTGAGTTCAAGGCCAAGCTGGGACACATAGTGAAACCCTGTCTCAAATAATGAAACAAACAAAACAAAACAAAACAAAGGTTAATACTATCATTAGACTACCATAATATAGAAAAAGAACTGGTGCCTATGTTTGACTGTTTTTCTGTAAGGCTAATTACTTTCTTACGATGTTCTATCTTCATATTTTAAAACAAAGTTCAAGATGGTAGATTCACTTGCAATGGCTTTGGTTTCTTAAAAGGGTGTCACTTCCTGTTTTATCCCACCCTACAATTATTATCAGAGAACTATAAAATGCTACTGACAAGGCCAATAGGCACCACATATTGTGCCTGCCCTTAGCACAGTCAAATCTTTTTGTCAGTACTCAAGCAATAGCATCATGTCCCTGGGTGCTCATCCTCTCTTCCTTTCTCCGAGTGGAACTTTCGCAGAAAGAAATCGATCGCGGGCAAAGCAAGCTCCTCCCATCACTTGGAGTCCCCATCATCGATGGTGACTTGTCCAGCCATGTCTGAGCCTGGCACATCTTGGCACATGGTCTCAGTAGGAAAACAACATTTTCCTCATTGATCTAATTCACCTTGAAGGTTAATGTATTCTAAACTAATTCTGAGATTAATAAGCACTTAAAGATATATGAAATACATTTCGCTGTCTTTGAGCAGTGTGTCATAACCTCGTTTGTTGCCTCTTCAGTGACTTGGGGAGTTATTTGAGGAGACTTAAAGGGAAATTTGATTGTCGGATATCAAGAGCGGCAGGTGCGATGCATGCAGGGCTTTGAAACTTATTCTTGTTAATAATAGAAACAAGCATGTAACTTGATTTGCTATAATGTGATCTTCTGAAGCAAATATTTATTCTGAAGGTGGAAATCATTTCTATCTATTGAATGAGATAATTGAATATGCCATCTTGCTAAAAGGGAGAGATTGCCTTTAGGATAGACTATGACACGGGTGCTTTTACTTCCCTCCGTTTCATTTATTGAATCATAACAAATAGCTGAGTGCTGAGTGATCCCTCCACATGGGTCTCTTAAACAGCAGTTCATGGAGTGTTTCCTCTGCTTGTTTCAATGGAGTGAAACTCATTCGTTAGGGTAATGTGGCTATGCCCATTTGGGTATGATAAAGATGAGGCATCCATCCTTCCAATGGCAAGATCATTCTAATAAACCTTTTTCTCTTCCCTGTTTACTTCTTATTTAGCCCACAACAATTTTTATTTTTTGGATGTGTGTGTTTGGGGGTGGCAAGTGCGTACCATGGCGTGGCTGTGAAGGTCCGACAACAACTCCAGGGGTCAGTCTTGCCTCCCACCTTGCTTGATCCAGTGATTCACTGCTGCATTCACCACGCCAGCTAGCCCGTGGGCTTCTGGACACCTCTCCTGGCTCCACCTCTCTTCCCACCCTAGGCATGCTGGAATCATAGACACTAGTCTATGGCATCTGGCTTTGCAGCCAGTGTTTTATCCACTAAGCCATCCCCCTGCTTCCTTTATTCTCATTTTGAGTTCGAGAATGGATGAGAACCTTCGTTAGAGCAGAACCCTTGTGATGTCATAGAGGGTCATGAGTGATATTCCAGGTGTTCTCTAATTCAGCCAAGTAATGCCCGTGGCAGTGAGGAAGCGCTCAGGAAGGATGCAGCAGGCGATGCTACGGATGGCAGTGATGCCTTTCTGCCTTCACAGAGCCTCTTATAAGATAAAGTCCTCGATTTTCCTTTTCCAGTCCTCACAAGTATCGTTGACGTCATTACAATAGCACAGTTGAAACCCCAAATCAAAGACAAGTATAGCTATTCACTCCAGCCACAGTTAGTAAAGGGCCGGACCAGGACCAAAGCTGACAGAGCTTTTTCCCTTTGCCCCGTGTTGGCTTATGCCAGCCTCTTACTTCTCAGAGTTGCTCAAAAGATCAGGCCTGAGGCTTGGGGTATAATCCAGGTCTGGAGACCTCCAAGTGGTCTGCTGACTGACACAGTATACCATACGATTCTTGGCACTGCTTTCCTGTGAACTCACAGCTTCCTGTTGCTGTCTTTGCACCAATATAAATATATTCTGAACTGGTAAACACTAAAAACTGACGAGAAGAAAACATTACTCCAGAATGTGGAAACTGGTAATTTATCTGTTGCTTTCGATGCACAACCATGAGTGTACAATGGGACAAGCGCTAGAGAAATGATGCGTCTCCAGAAATTACTGATTCTCTTGACTCAGGGATTGTGGGACTGGGGGAGCTGTGAGAGATTCATGGAGCGGGCCTCCAGTCAAATTAGAGGGCAGTTGTTTCCCCCATAACAGGCATGCCACTATTGCACCTGTTGGCTCATTTGGCCTGGCTAGACAAACTTTAGGCTTGCAATGTCCACTGTTGTTTATTTCCATTGGTGATTTCTTTATCTCTCATGGAACTGCATGCAGCATAGCTTTTTCCAACTTTCTGTCAGTTGGTTTACACAGAGGAGGTTTTCAACTCAGCTTCAACAGGATTTCTCAGCGACCTTGCTGCCCAAGCATGTGGAGTCTTCAGCAATAGGGTCTTACCATCTGTTCCTGGTGGGAAACCAAGAACCTTGGCAATCACCTGTAATGTTTTGGGAATGTCAGGGACCTCCCTGGCCAACAACTCACTGGAAGGTATCCCATCGCTGGTACTGAAAATTTTCTAGTGACAATCTGTGGCTTCTGGGTGTGCCACTGTCCAAAAAAGTAGATTTCTGTATGACTTACGCATACCCTTAGATTTTGATTAGTTCTCCTCCACCTTCCCTTTACTCAATCTCTTCCCCTGACCTCACTTAGGCCTTTCCACCCCATTAATCTGTTCTTCTACTTACATATATACAAATACCATCCTATTAAGTACCCCTTCCCTCCCTTTCTATTCCCTTTATATCCACTTTCTAGCTTACTGGTCTCTGCTACTGAATTTTATTCCAGCTCACATAGAAATCCGATCATTTGTAGCTAGGAATCACATATGAGAGAGAACATGAGATGTTTGGCTTTCTGGGCCTGGGTTACCTCACTAAGTATAATCCTTTCCAGATCCATCCATTTTCCTGCAAATTTCATAATTTCATTTTTCTTTACTGCTGAGTAGAACTCCATTATATAAATGTGCCACATCATATACATGTGCCACATCCTTGTTATCCACTCATCAGTCGAGAGACATCTAGGCTGGTTCCATTTTCCAGCTATTGTGAATTGAGCAGCAATAAACATGGTTGATCAAGTACCTCTAAGGTAGTGAGATGAGTCCTTAGGATAGATGCATAGAAGTGGTACAGCTGGGTCACATGGTAAATCTATTTTTGGCTATCTCAGGACCTCCACACTAATTTTCACAGTGGCTGTACACCAATGGTGTAGGAGGGCTCCTCTTTTACTGCATCCTTGTCAGCATTTATTGTCATTTGTTTCCACGATGGTAGCCATTCTGACAGGTGTGAGATGGAATATCAATGTAGGATTTTTTTTCTTTCTCGAGGTAGGGTCTTGCTCTAGTCCAGGCTGACCTGGAACTCACTATGTAGTCTCAGGGTGGCCTCGAATTCATGGCAATCCTCCTACCTCTGCCTCACAACTGCTGGGATTAAAGGCATGTGCCACCATGCCCAGCTCAATGTAGTTTTTAAAAAGGATTTATTTTTTATTTATTTATCTATTTATTAGAGACAGAGAGAGGGAGAGAGAGAGAGAAAGTGGGTATTCCAGGGCCTCTAGCCACTACAAACTCCAGATGCATGCACCACCATGTGCATTTGGCTTATGTGGGACATGGAGAAGTAAACCTGGGCCCTTAGGCTTTGTAGGCAT
This sequence comes from Dipus sagitta, assembly GCA_036346955.1. NCBI lineage: Eukaryota > Metazoa > Chordata > Mammalia > Rodentia > Dipodidae > Dipus > Dipus sagitta. The sequence goes on along the minus strand of CM070779.1, from coordinate 9,105,048 downwards.
GTGCCTTAACTGCTAAGCCAACTCTCCAGCCCTCAAAGTAGTTTTAATCTGCATTTCCCTGATGGCTGAGGATGCAGAACATTTTTTAGATGTTTATATGCCATCTGTATTTCTTCTTTTGAGAACTCTCTATTTAGTTACATAGCACCCCTGCCCCCCCCTTTTTTTGAGGCAGGGTCTCACTCTGACCCAGGCTGATCTGGAATTCACTATGTAGTCTCAGGATGGCCTTGAACTCACGACAATCCTCCTACCTCTGCCTCCTGAGTGCTGGGATTAAAGGCATGCGCCACCATGCCCTGGCATAGCCCATTTTTTAATTGGGTTCTCTGATTTCTTATTATTTAGTTTTTTGAGTTCTTTGTATATCCTGGATATTAACCTTCTGTCAGATGTCTAGCTGGCAAAGATTTTCTCCCATTCTGCAGGTTGTCTCTTTGCTCTATTCATGGTGCCCTTTGCTGTACAGAAGCTTTGTAATTTCATGAGGTCCATGTGGTTGGTTAATGGTTTTATTTCCTGGACAACTGGGGTTATATTCAGAAAGTCATTGCCTATGTCAATATGTTGAAGGGTTTCTCCTACTTTTTCTTCTAGCAGTTTCAGAATTTTGGGTCTGATAGTAAGGTCTTTGTTCTGTTTGGACTTAATTCTTGTGCATGGAGAGAGGTCAACTTCTTGTAAGGACATATTTATGTGTAGTTTTGGAGTCCCAGTGCTGACATTTATTATACAACTTACCTTGGGCAAAGTATCACATCTCTAGGTCTCGGCTTTCTCGCTGTACAATGAAATAATTATTACTTCTATGACTACAGGCCTCGCGTTAATACAAGGGTGAGTTCTCAGTGAATGCTAAGTGCAGATGCTCTCGGTTTGTACACTGACCACCAGGCTGCACCCTTAGGAGGCACCAAAGTTCTTGAGAGTGAGAGCTTTAGCTCACTAGTCAGCTACATAAGGACCCAGGTTTGATTCCTCCGGACCCACGTAAGCCACATGCACATGGTGGGGCATGCATCTGGAGTTTGTTTGCTGTGGCTAGAGGCCCTGGTGCATCCATTTTCCCTCTTGCTCTCTATCTGTCTCTCTCTCTCAAATAAATAAAATACAAAAAACTGTTTTTTAAAAATGTCAGCTACATACTATGAATGCTACAAAATAAGCATAGCATATAACAAGATCAAATATCATAATGCTAGTAATCCTATGGGACAATACCTCTGGTCAAGAGACAGCAAATATCTGAGGTCCCCCAATGACAGTGTGAGTGAGGCTGGACACAGCTTTCCTGGGCTCATCTGAGCCTGGGTGATGGCTGTCCAGGAGGCAGCTTGGCAGCACCCTTGTGAAGGAAGTTCAGCCAGAGCCCTGGCTGAGCCTCTCTGGGCATCCCAGCCCTTAGAATCTAGGGAGGAGTCATATGAATGTGTTGTTTGGAGCTACTGAGTTTTGGGTTAAGTTCTTGCCTCACAAGTAACACCTCACCACCCATTGTGAGCTGAATTCTTGACTTTGCCAGGGACATTTCAGTTTTACTGCTCTTTCTTAATCTTTCTTTTCCTTCCTCTTTCCCTCCCTTCACCCCTTCCTCCCATTCTCCTTCACTCCCTCCCTCTCTCCATCCCTTCCTCTGGCTTTCTTTATCCTTCCTTCTTCCCCTCCCTCATTCTATCCTTCCCTCCCTCCTTTCCTATCTTTTCTCTCCTTCCCTCATTCCCTCTCTCCTTTTTACTTCATTCTACTGTTTTTTTCCCTTTTCTCTCTTTCTTGTTCTATAGGACTCAAACTTTTTAATTTTTAAATTTTCTTACTGTAGTTATAATCTACCACTTTCTTTTTAAAAACTATTTTATTTTATTTGAGAGAGAAAGAGAAAAAAAATGGGCTCACCAGGGCCTCCAGCCTCTGCAAGCAAACTCTAGACTCACATGCCACCTTGTGTGTCTGGCTTATGTGGGTCCTGAGGAGTCAAACCTGGATCCTTTGGCTTTGCAGGCAAGCATCTTAACCATCTCTCCAGCCCCCATTTTCTTTTTTCATATTAATTTTTAAGTGAGCATGCAAAGTCATGGGTCTCACTGTGACATTTTCTCACATACATAATTCTGCCTTGCCCTTATCTGCCCCACCTTCCTCCTCTTCCCCCTCCCATCACTTGCTGGTCCCTTTAATCACACAGAGTCATTTCTTCTAATCTTATGTCTTCTATATCCTGTTATGAACTGACTCTCATTTGTTCTCTCCCACATTTAGATCTCTTTCTTCCCTCTTATAGTCAACTTTAATGTCTTACACATATATCTATATATAATTTATATATCTTGATTTTGAAATTAACACATACCTATGTACACACATGTTTGTATATACATACATTTAAGTCTAAGAATCCTCATATGAGAGAAAGCGTGGCATTTTTCTTTCTGAGTCCAGGTTATTTCACTTACTGCAATATCTCAGTTCCACTCATTTTCATTTCATTTTTCTTTACAGTTAAACAAAGTTCCATTATGTATATGTGAGACATTTTCTATACTCAGTCATCTGCTGGTGGGCCCCTCGGCTGGCTCAGTACCCTGGTGACTGTGCACAGCACTGCAGTAACCATGAACGAGCGAGTATCTCTGCGGTGTGTTGGCTGAGAATCCTTGGGGCATCTACTGAGGAGTGTGTCCACCTCCTTCTCAATGCAAGTGTTACACAGGCAGTAGGTTTGGTTCATGTTGTTAACTCCTATGTCTTTAGTACCTGGCAAAAGGACTCAACAAGTGTCTGCTGGGAGAACACATGAACACACATGAGCTCCGATAAGTGACATCGTCTCAATTTAATTTTGGTTTAGAGAACAGTTTCACATTTAGTGTGTTTACTTTTATTATTATTATTTTGGACAGGGAGGGACAGCTCAGATCTACTCTAGACCTGGACTGTTTCAGAGAACTGAGAGATAAGATTCCTGCAATTTAAGGGAATTTTTTTTTTAAGCACTATTAAAAACCAGATTCTTTTTCTAGTAAATTTTCCTGCTGGGAAAAGATGGATGAAACAAATGGCCTTCTGCTTAGGTGGCTTTTACCTGAATGTAATTTTATCTGTGCACAGCGTCAGTATGAAGTCACTTTAGGATTCTCTTGATAAGCACTAACAGGGATAATCACCAAGTAGATTTTTCCTTTGTTTTACTGCCTTGTTTGCTTCTATGTTTTCATCTCCTTTGTACTTCCATACAGAGGCTACATTTTTTTTTTGTTCCTCTTAGACACATTGAGTGTACTCCAATGTTTCTGCTTGCCTTATCCTGAAGAGTTTGCAATCTGTATGATTTAATATGTAATTGGGGCATAACACACAAGAAATTTACTATTAGAATGAAGCTGCATGCTAGACACAGCCTTAAAGGTCATCACTTCCAACTGGAATGAAAAATTCATTTTTCCTCTGAGCCAGAGTCAGAAATCCACCTATCAACCATCACTAACTAGACTCCAGTGAGACTGGAACTCAGTGTATTGATACTGGTTCCTTCCAGGCTTATAGTAGACTTATCCTGGGTAGTTTCTGGAATGCTGTGTAGGCTGCTAGTGCATACATGACACGGTATGAATGATAAAATTTTAGATGGCTTTTCAAAGTGTTATAGCATCTCCTGGTTGGTATACTGCACTATAAATCTAACATTCCCCTGCAAAGTCCCCATGATCTGCTCTGCTGTTGTGGTTGCAGTGTGGCTTTGAGAAGTACATTTATTTGTCCCCAACTGAAAGGATTTAAATGTCACTCTGCATTCATTCCTTAGCATAGGCTGGGCACTTAATCACATGGACTTTGTGCACCAAGCAAATGATGTCTTCTCCAGCCATTAGCAACATCCTTCCAGACTTAAGAAATATAAATATCAGAGCAGATAATGAAAATGACACCCCAGGCTGAGGGATTAGCGTTCTCGAGTGTGATGAAGCACACTGTTAATTAACTCTATTTGCCGGAGTCATTGTGAATGCACCCTCATATTTCAGAGCTGTTTCCACGGCTGAGAAGAGGTTACTAGACCAGCCTGAGATAGTTGGAAGTCAGACATCATTAGCTTAATTAAATTCCATTAATATAACAAAACAGACTCAGGATCTTCAACATTAAAATAGACCCTAATAGGAACAACTATGATAGTTATAGCAGTAGCACCCAGGAAGTAACAGAAATTACCACATTTTATTTGATTCTCTCTCTCTCTTTTTTTCTTTTTAGAGACAAGGTCTCTCATGTAGTATAGGCTGGCCTGGAACTCACTGTGTTGCTAAGACTGGCCTCACACTCATGACAATCCTTCTGCCTCAGCTTACCAAGTGCTAGGGTTACAGGCACGAACCATCACCACTGGTTTAAAATCCTACTTTTAACCAATGGCCTCCACCCCTTCTCCAGTGTATTTTCAAGTGCTGCCCGGGCATGTTTTGGCAACCGTTGCTCATGAAGCACAGGTAAAGTTCCAGGTCCTGGGGAAAAGGCAGTGTATGAACCTGTTCAGCTGGATAAAACAGAGTATTATTGATAAATAACTGAAATTTATTACTTCATTTACTATAGTCCCCAGAGACCCAGCATCAGAGTGCTGGCAGCCTTGGTGGCCAGTGACCACCTATTTCTGGTTTGTAGGTGATACCTTCTTGTGTTCTCACATGACAGATGGAGAGAGCTCATGTAAGCCCTCCTATGACTGTACTAATCTCGTTCAGGAGGGTCTATCCCCTCCTTAGCGTCCCATCACCCCAAATCATTGCTTCGGAAATTAAGATTTCAACAGAGGGAGTAGGGAGGGGACATAAACTTTCTGACCATAAATAGCACTTAGGATATATTCAATGCTGCTCCTTATATCATACTTACATCCTGCTGAGGCTATAGGCTGGACTCCACATAGACATCTAAAGAGGACGGACAGATGTGGGCTGATACAGGAGGCCAGGAAGGCAGGTGAATAACTCTTACACTGGACAGATACCCATCAGCTCTAGGGAGGTGATATCTGTGTAAGGTTTCTCTTGATAAGCTGAACAAAGAGCTTGACAGGGCGAAGGGGCAACTGGAAACAGGCCCACGGTTGTGGATAGGACTGGGAATTAAAATCCAAGACTGGAGGCTGATGAATGGGCTGGTGTTGAGAGACATGGGGACCAAGTAACAGAGGCAGGTCCTATAGAGCCTGTGAAGAGGTTGAATGTTGCTCTTTGGGCACTGGGAAGTCATCCCACAGGGCAGCGATAGCATGGGGTTTCTATCCTTTAAATTGACTTTTGTCATGTTTGGGAAATGGACATGGGGGACAAGAAGGCAAATCAGGAAGACCTCTTAGGAATCTAACGCTATCAGAGTAACAATGCAGGGGCCAAACAGAAAGTTCTGCCTGGAAGCTGAGCCGGCTCCTCAGGCTGGATCCACCTGGCTCTGCTCTTCGACCCTTCCTGCCACTCCCACCACTTCTACTGCCCCAGCGTATTTCCCACCACACCCAGTGCAGTCCACCCATCACCCTGGCTCATGCTATGCGCCCCTGTCTCTCCCCTTTGGTCAGGCTCTTGGCTATCCATGAACTAATTATTCCATCTCTCATTGAGGACATTCCCACCCTTCACTCAGAAAATATTTCCTGAGGAATAGGGAGATGGCTCAGTGGTTAAGAGCATCTGCCACTTAAGCATGAGGGCCTCTAAGGCCAGAGGCCACCCAAGTCCATTTCTCCAGAACCTATGTGAAAAGTTGGGAGTGGTGACATGCCTCTGTAATTCCAGCCTGCTATGGTGGGCAGAGACTGGAGAACCCATGGGTCTCACTTACTGCTAACTATATATACGGTTGAACTAGCCACTGAGGGTCTTAGAGTGTGTCCTCTGTGCATATAGGAGTAACTGTTTTCTCCCTTCATGTTTCCCCACGCACACACCCATGCACCGAGCACAGATATTCTCTTGCTCAGTCCCCCACCCCCACCCCAAGCACTTCTCTGGCGCACTTTTATAAAAGGATTTTATGCATCAAAATGACATCTAGAGTCCAGGACCTGTGCTAGCCTGTGATTTTGCTTCCTGAGCCCCAGCTAAACATTTGAAATGTGTCCCCATAAATCTTCTTTCTTTTTTGGTGCTATTTTTGTCATGTGTTTTTGTGACTAAATTCTTACAGCTTTTAAGTTCCAGCACAAGATATGAAGGCATGTTTGTTGGTGAAGGTTTCTTATTTCCAACCTAAATATTGAAGTGAAGTCAGTGAGGCTGGGTCATGCAGATATCTGAAATTGTGGGTGAGGACAGTGCCCATCTGGTCCTGTTGAGGTCTATTACATCTGCTTGTGCTTAAGTGGGTCATGCGGGTTGTAAATGAAGAGTGCTTAGGCTGGGTCATTTATCAGCTACTTGGGCATTTTAAAATACTAATTACAAAATCTAATGACTGCATCCAATGATGGGCTACTTAACGGGAAACACTGCTAAGTGGTGTCTGGAAAAGTTGGGAGCTTCCTGAATTTTTAAAATTCTAGTCTAGGGAGATTGATAGTATAAAAACATGTGACTACAGTAAGCTGTGTGCATGTGTATGCATGTGCATGAGTTTTGTGTGTGTATGTGTTTGTGTGTGTGTGTGTGTGTGTGTAAATGAAGCTATTCTCTGTGGGGACTTACAGGAAGGTGAAGTGGATACAAAGCATTGCTCTGAATAGACTGCTAATATTTTTGAAATGGGCCAAGAACACCATTTGAAAATTGTACGGTTGTTGTGCCATAGTCCTCTAACCCTAAAGAGCTCTTGCCAAAAACCACAAGGCAGGTGAATTTCATAGGAGAAACACCCAACTCTTAGCTGTGTGGCATATTACACCAAATAGCTTTGCCTTCCAGCATGATGCAGAGAAGGAATTAGAATGGCAAAGGACAAGTTAACTGGCAAATTGTGTACTGACCACAGTGTGTGTCACCAATAATGCTGAATTAGAAATTATTTGAGTCAAAACTATTTGTGCGAGGGCCAATTGTACACAGAATTTCTGTCACCTAATTACTCCGTATACTCCCACCCAGAGCAGAGAGTGTATAATCGAGCATTGTTCTCTGAATTAACACAGCACCACCAATAATAATGTATTGAGACCTCAGCAAGCACTTGACCAAGTGCTGGGAAGACAGTTTGGGAAATAAGAAACATTTGTGTTATTCCTTTGATTTGTCCCTTTGTTTTTTTACTTTTGTTTAGAGAGACAGTATGGGAGTCTGATCTCCATCATAAAGAAGATTGTAAAAGTCTTTGAAATGGTGTGTGTGAGTGTCCCAAGTAACTTTGTCTATACAGGCTAACCTCTGCCTTTGTGTATATTTTCTTTTTTTGCCTAGTGACTTGGCAGCTCTGTAAGAAAGCCGGGACACATGCCATTCTTGTCAGTAGAGAAGGAAATTGAGTTTGCTCAACTGCAATTGATTATTTTTCTGTGGATACCAGAAAGCCTTGCTGGGTTTATAGCCACTTTCAGATTGATTTCTGTTATCTGACTATAAACGTGTGAAGCGATTCTTTTGGAACCATTCCCTCATTAAATAATAAGTTAAAAACTTGACATATTTGTTTTACATGTATATCTCACAATTACATTTTCTTTTAAGAGTTAACCTTGAACGCCAGCATAGATTCTGAAGTCTAGTTGCCTGGATTCAAAGTCTGCTTCCTGCCTCTACCATCCACTTGGAGACACTGAGGTATCTTACCGCCAGTCTACCTAAATTTGTACTTCTGTTCCTCTGTTTGTAGACTGTGGAATATTATAATACCTAAGTAGTCAGGTTATAGTGTGGATTAAATGGTATACTATGCACAAATTGTTAACATGTAAGCATTAGAAAAGTGGATGTTATTCTTATTGGTTATTACTTGTCTTAGTTACTTTTCCTGTTGCTATAATAAAATATCCTGATAAGAGCAACTAAATGGAGAAAGACGGCTAATTTGAGCTCACAGTTTGAGAGCACAGTCCATCATGGCAGGAAAGTCTTGGTGACAAAAGTTAAGGAGGAAGCTTATCGCATTGCATCCATAGTCAGAAATGAATGCCGAATGTTCAGCTCACGTTCTCCTTTTGTCCCAGTCCAGGATCCCAGCTCAGAGAATGGTGCTACCCACAGCTAAGGTGAGTCTCTACACCTTAATTAACCTATTCTAGAGGATCCCACACAGGTATGTCAAGGGATTTACTGCCTAGGCTATTCTAGATCCAATCTAGCTGACAACTGAGATTAACCATCACATCCATGTTTATGGCCCAACAACCCTATTTGATATCAGGTAAACAAAACAAAATACAACAAAACAATATACATGTGGCTGCTGGGATCATGGAACTTATGGTCTGTTTTCTGTACTGAGGATTTGTCTGCTTGCAAATGAACTTGAAATGCCAGCATGAGAAAAGATGCAAAAATGCATCTCCCTCTGCTTTGAGTTGAGTTGTTTTCTTGCAAAAAAGTGCTTAACATGAGCATTGCATTTAAATTTTTACTCACTTCCTTAAAAATTTATTTCCAAGTTAATTACCCACTATTGAAGTTACCTTCTCATGGCGGGCAGAAAACACCCAACCAAAAGCAGTGGATGTGAGGAAAAGGTTTATTTTGGCTTCCAAACTCGAGGGGAAGCTCCATGATGGCAGGGGAAGACATGGCAGAGGGTGGACATCACCTACTGGTCAACCTCAGGTGGACAACAGAAGCAGGCATGTGAGCCTACTAACACTGGCAAACTTCGAGTTAATAAACCTCAAGTTCCAGCCCCCAGTCACACACCATCTTCAGCAAAGATCCACCTCCCAAATTTCCATCAGCCGAGAACTAGGCATCCAGAACACACACATTTATAGAGGATACCTAATTGAAACCATCACACCCACTCATGAACAACTTGAATGAATTTGTAGGTTATAATCTCATCCTATCCAATGTGTTTGATGCTGATGGGGGGGGGGTGGCTAAATCTTCCTAAAAATCAAAATTAACCCTATTCCCTTGGGGGAGTGTAATTAGCTCTTAAAGGGACCACCTCAAACTTTGTCACTCAGCATGGTCCAGGCTCAGCAGTATCAGCACCATCATGACAGAACACATTACATGCACAGAAGCTCAAGCGCTGGCCCAGACTTACCAGAACCTTCAAATCCCCCTGATCTCTAGGTGACTCTAATGCATATAAAAGTCCAAGAAGTATTATTATTATTACTATTATTTTTGTTTATTTTTTCCCAAGCAATATTCTAGAAATCTTTCCGATTACCACACATTCTGATGAATGAGCCGCATCGTCCATCTTCATCACTCAGCACAGTTAATTCTCCTATTTGCCTTTCCCTGCTGTGGCTTCCCTGGGAAGCAGGTCCCCCTCTCACTCGTCTATCCCGAGTGCTATCACTGCAGCCAGGGCTCATCGTGAACTCTGAAGCTTGGCTGGCCGCCTGCGTGGACGCGAACTTCCCAGAATCATCAGTGCTGCAGAACCCAGCACTGAGCTGAGCTTCTCCAGGGAGGTGAACATGTTCTCAAGAAGTTCCTCAAAGATATGGAGATGTTCTCACAGAGGGGTGGGATAAATTATATGGGTACTTTTTTTTTTTTTTTTGAGGCAAGCCCAACAGACTGGTCTTTGTGTGTGTGTGAGAGAGAGAGAGAGAGGGAGAGGGAGAATTGGTGCAACAGGGCCTCCAGCCATTGCAATTGAACTCCAGACACGTGTGCCCATTTCTGCACGTGTGTGAAACTGTGTGCTTGCATCACTGTGCGTCTGGCTTATGTGGGACCTGGAGAGTCAAACACAAGTCAGCCTTTGCAAAGAGAAAGCAGAAGAGTTGGAGACATGGAGAAGATATATGGCATATGTGCATGCCGGCAGACAAATGAATCACCTTCCTTCCTTCCGTATCTACATGGTGAGACTGAAAACTACACATGGTTGTCAGGGGCAGTGTGTGTAGTCCGAGATTTTGTTCTGCGACTTGGAAAATCAACTTTGATATTACAAGTGCATCAGCGTGATTCTCTTGATTTAGCCTGGCAGTTATGACTTCTGTTCAGAGCCAGCGTGCCTCCTAGCCTGGACTCAGTGAGCTTGCAAACTGTTCATGGCATTTATTGTCAGTAGTCACTGGCCTTCATAGTTGCTGAGCTTTCCTATAATATCTTGTGTATACTAACCATCAACACCTCTGTTGTTTTCCTACCAAAAAGAAAAAAAAAAGTATTGAAGTCAGGAAGTCATGGGATAGTCATTCATCATCTTCAGATCAGTGACTTGAAACAGAACATGAAAGAAAAATAAGAACTCTGCCTGTGTCGAGGTGGCTAAACACACAGGAGGAGTTACATGAAAGTGAGACTGAGTCCCATGGGATCCATGTAGTTCACCAGAGAAGGTTTATCCCCCGCCCCCCGGCCCAGATGAAGCATCTTCTTGTAATTTCCATCTTGGAAATGCTATGAATCTTTTGTATGTTTATCTGCTAATTCTCCCTTTAATAGTTATAATTATGTTGAATGACAAACTATTGCTTTCTTTAAGAGAATTATTTCAATGATGAAGTTACTGTATACTCTATATTTGGGAGTGAGTTTTGAAACTGGTGGGTAAAATGTTAAATCTAGTTTGCTGGCCGACATCGTACTGTAGAAAGAATCTTCTTGAACACAAAGCAAATGCCAGCAACCAGAGCCCACTGATCACTAAATGCTCAGTGCTTTTGGACACAACCATACCTGAAGCAGTTTCTGGTTTTCGAAACCAATGTGTTCTAGTTTTCCTTATATCCATTTTGAACCAGATGTTTTTCACTTGTCATTGAGAATCCATAGTAGTACGTTTCTCCCAACATGTTATCAGGCTTGTCATTTTGTAATATTTCTTTTTCTTTTTTTATTTGAGAGAGAGAGAGAGAGACGGAGAGAGAATTGGCCACTAGGGCCTCATATACTGAAATCAAGTTCCAGATGCTAGCACCACCTAGTGGGCATGTGCAACCTTGCACTTGCCTCACCTTTGTGCTTCTGGCTTAGGAGGGACCTGGAGAGTCAAATATGGGTCCTTAGGCTTCACAGGTGTTGCAGTCAGGTTCACATTGCTGATAGAAATCACCCAACCAAGAGCAGCTTTTGGGAAAAAGAGGTTTATTTTGGCTTACAGGCTCGATGGGGAAGCTCCATGATGGCAGGGAAAACAACAGCATGAGCAGAGGGTGAACACCACCCCCTGGCCAACATAAGGTGGACCAGAGCAACAGGAGAGTGTGCCAAACACTGGCATGGGGAAACTGACTATAACACCCATAAGCTCGCCCTTAATAATACACTCCCTGCAGGAGGCATTAATTCCCAAGTCTCCATCAGCTGGGAACCTAGCTTCAGAACACCTGAGTTTATGGGGGACACCTGAATCAAACCACCACAGCAGGCAAGCACCTTAACTGCTAGACCATCTCCCCAGCCCAGTCATTTTCACACACAATTATGTAACAACAAAAAGTAAAATCTCCAAGAAAAGTGTGTTTAAGTTGTGCTGTTGGGATGTGTACTTCCATTGTTGATGGAAGTCCATCTGAAGTTTTAACTTAAATAATAGATTTAGGTCTTTCAATAATATGTAAAATAGCATTGTGTATTTCAAGAGATTAAAACAATAGAAGCATAATCAACATTATGGCTTAATAAGACTGCTGTCATTTTAGTTATGTTGCATTTCTATATATTTTATTTTATTATGGTAAGAACACTTAACATGAGGGCTGGAGAGATGGCTTAACAGTTAAGACGCTTGTCTGCAAAGCCAAAGGACCCAGAGTTGAAGCCCCAGGACCTACGTAAGCCAGATGCACAAGGTGGCACATGCATCTGGAGTTTGTAGAGGCTGAAGGGCCTGGCATATTCTCTCTCCTTTCTCTCTCTTTCTCTATGTTCCTCTTCCTCTCTCTCAAATAAATAAAAAGTTAAAAAGAGAAACACACAAAAGAATACTTAACATGAGATTTTCCCTTATAAGAAAAAATTTAAGTATATATTACATTGTTGTTGACTTTGGGTATAGTGTTGTATAGCAAATCTTTAAAACTTTTTCATCTGGCCTGGAGAGATGGCTCAGCAGGTGAGAGCACTCGCTATGCTAGCCTGAGGGCCTGATAGGGTCTAACACCATCTGAATTCAAACCCCAGCACCTACTTAAACAGCTGGACATGGCCATGAACACCTGTAACCCCAACGAACAGATGTTGACATTGGGTGGCAGGTAGATTGCATGCCCAGTAGATATGATTGTACTGTGGAGTATGTTTATGATGTTAAATGACAGTGTTTTGGAAAGGCAAAATCTTGATTTTCATATAAATATAAAAGACAGATGCATCAACAATTTTGTTCCAGTTATTTAATGAGGGCAACAATAAGGTGTTTTAACTGTTTCTTACTAGCCCATCAAATGCTGAAATTAATTTGTTTCATAGAATGTCAGTACCCCCAGGTTGGATGGCTCTTCTCCAAGTTCTGGATTCAGGGATGACATCCCCATGTATCTTGCTCCAAAACCACGTGCCAACCCCAACCTCTCAGCTGTTTGGCTCCTGCGCATTGAGTAGAAGACAGGAAGTATGGAGACTTTTCACGGGAGGGAGGCTGAAGTCCTGTTTGTCACTGCTTCTGCAGGGCATTGGCTGGCGTCCAGGCTTGCTGATACACTAGCTGGACCCAGGCAGGGAGTACTGTTCTGGTTCTGCACTCGGGAAAAAGGGAAGATGTCATAGGCTACGATGTGTCGTAGGCAGGACCGCAGCCGCGCCAGGTATGATGGGAAGGGCAGAATCCAGCTGTACCGGGCATGGCGTGGGTAGAGGACCACAGCTGTGTCGGGGTGATTTGGGGGGTATGATCACAGTTGTACCAGGGGTGATGTGGAAGGTAGGATCACGGCTGTATCAGGGATGATGTTAGGGTCGGGTTCACAGCTGTACTTGGGACGTGGGGCCATAACAATAGCTCTTCCCAGGCATGATGGATGGGGGGCGGCTGGACCATAGCTGTGGGCAAAGGGCCATTTTCAGAACAGCAATTATCCTGAGTACAGTCCACGTTGTAGAGACAATAATGCTTATCAGAGTTTTTAAAGGGAGGGCATTACTTGTTGAAAATTGAGAGAGGATGTGGGACAAGAAGATTGTAATCTAATATTTGGAAATGATGTTTTCAGGCCAAGCTTAAACAGGGAGTTTTAAAAGAAGAAAGTTCAGCAGAGGGAATTTGAAAGTAGAAATGCATTAGATAAAAACAGCACTTGGCTGAGGAAGCTGAAGTCAGATAGAATGTTGAAAAAACATTTCAAGTACAGTTGAACTTTTCAGACCTGAAATATGTGAGCGGTATTCGCTTTCCGGTTGTAGACACTCCTAACTCCACAATGATAGCTGAATCTGATGAAATGCAAATACTTACTGTAAATCAATCTTATTGACACAGCTTTTCTTTTTTTACTATAGTTTCCTATGGGAATGATATAATTGAATTGCTTTTTTAAAATTCTTTTTCTAAAGCATTTGTTTAGATAGAAAGACATAAATAAAGAATTTTGATGATCTGGGCATTATTAACACTATTAATTTCCCATTTTGTAGGACATTTTTTTTTCCTCCACGAGAAAAATCTATATATCCACTCAACGTGGATCTATGATGGCAAATTAGCATTTGTATGTTGTTCACAGGTCACAGAAGGAAAAATGTAACCAGGTACTAACCACACTCGTTCTTCCAGTACAGTGTGACTTTAATGCCTCTCCATTTGAAGACTTAAGAATGAAATCACACCAAAGGAAATCATTCCTTTCAAAATCCAGTTACAGAACTTGCCATGAAGGTCAAAATTATCTAGCTAGAGAGAGCTAATTCGTGTGTGGAAACTGAAGGCAGGGTGTGGGTTCGTACTTGGGCTTACTGAAATATTGACTCCTGCCCCTGGGTTTTTATAGATGATTAAATCAATCAGCCTGAAGAGTGGCTTCATCTTTCCCCAAACCATGATCGGGAAGTAAGTAAAACAGAAACCAAAACAAGCCTTGCTTTTCACTGTCCCTCTATGCTCTAGCTTTTGGGGTCACCACCTTGGAATATTTGAAAGACAGTCTTCTTAGAGACTGTAGTTACACAGTGTTTGGGGATGTCACTGTTTTGTATTGGTAACAAGAGTTTGTCCCACATCCCTTAGGGAGTGAGTACATGTCCTGTCACCTCTAAGATGCTTACTGTGCTTATTTAGCTGTTACTGCAGAAAACAAAATATGCTCCAACAAAATGGCTGAGCAAAAACAATTTATATTGCATAGTTTCTGTGTGTGCATGTGTGTATGTGTGTGTGTGTGCGTGTGTGTATGTGTGTGGAGGTCAGAAGACCACCTCGGGCTTTGCTCCTAAGGACCCATGCTATTTTGATTTCCCCTGATTTGCTAGACTGGATATCCAGTGAGAAATCGAGGATCCACCTTTCTCTGGCTTCCCAGGGTTGGGATTACACACATGTGACCACATCAGTCTTTTATTTGATTTTATTTTTTAAAGCAGGTTCTGCGATTGAACTCAGCTCCTCACGCTTGCAAGGTAAGCGCTTCAGTGACCGAGCTACCTCCCAAGTCCTCACATGAGTTCTTGATTAGAAATTCAGAAGCAACCAAGGTGAGTGTTGAGGTTGAGGTCTCTCCTGACATTCGTTGTAGACATCAGCTACATCTAAACTCATCTGAAGCTTCCTCAGGGCCTGGAAGATCTGTTTCCAGGAAGACTCACTCCTGGGGTGTTGGCTGTTGGCACACAGCCTCTGCTTCAACAGGAGGAGATGTCCACAGGCTGATCACGTCTTCTTGTGACATAGTGGTTGGTTTCCCCCGGTGAGGAAATGTGGCTTCAGATCAAATCCAGAAGTCACACTGTTTTGCTTGCAGTATCCCAGGGAGCGCGGCACACTAGAAGGTGAGCATTGTTGAGAACCCTGGTTAAGGTCAGCTACTGCAATACGTTTCTTGCGAAAGAAGTCAGAAGACATTACAATTCTGATGATCATTAAATTAGTAACAAGCACATGCAAGCTTGGAGCAGATCTGTGACGTAGCTCTCTAGCTACGGGAGATAAGCATTCAGTTGGCCTCAGAATGCACAAACCCCTAGGCTGAGCAAAAACAATAATTTGTAAATAATTAATAAATTGGCTCAGAAAATAAGTGCCGAATTCTGGCAGCCAGGATATAGTAGAAGCCACATCATAGTTTTTCTCTGGAACGCATTGGTGAGTGTGTGCTTACCTATACGCTCGACTGGTGAGTGTCCAAAAGGAAGTTTGATTTTCCAGAGAAGAGGGTGGATGTCTGCTATAGTTGAACTTTCAGTATGTTGTTGTTTGCCAGACTATCTTAAAAGTTTTGTGTTTAACATTTGTGATGTATTCTCTGAAGCATTTATGTGAAGTTTGTTGACCTGTCTAAGGAATCTACTTATGTGTTCTGTACACGGAGCCGGGAGGTGTGGACGTGATCAAAGGTGTGATTACTCACTCATGCACCATTAATCTCCCCATTTGCTACTGCAGTGAATCCCCCAGTTTACTTCCATTAGATTAATGAAACCTAGTACCACAAGGCTTTGTTTCAAACTAATTGCGATCTTGGACCCATCACTAAATCTCCAAGTCCAAGGTTTCTTTAAATGGGATGCCCATTTCCTTCTTTGCATTCTGCACATATTTATGGGTATTTCTGGGGCTCTCACTGTTCTTGAAACTAGGGCAATGGAGATGAAATAGCAGAGACAGGCTCCTTTCTCAAACACCTCCAGCTTAGTGAGGAAAGCAAAATGAACACATGGACCTCGGACGAGGCAGGTAGAACTGAGCCCCTGGAGAGGAGACTGGTAGTCACAGAGAGTGATTTCAGATTCAAGCTTAGGGGGGCTGTTTTGCTGGGAGCAGGTCCTTGAAGGAAAGAAATGGATGGTGCAGAAATCTGGAGGGAGTGAAGAAGGTAATGGGATAGAACACATACTGTACTGAGTTGAGAAGTGTCTGTCTGGTGTGTGTGTCTGAGGATCAGGACTCATGGTATGTAAGAAGGGACGTGAGGGGAGTGGTGGGAGACAATGTCTGTTCTCTGGACTTTGTCAAAAGGACACTGTTTTATTCTGAGCGGGGTTTATTCAGAGTGATATAAGAAGTGATGTATGCAAGGATTTGGGACATGATCCGACTTGTACTTATTTCTCTCTCTCTCTCTGTGTGAGTGTGTGTGTGTGTGTGTGTGTGTGTGTGTGCACGTGTCACAGAGTGCCCATGTGAAGGTCAGTCTTCACCTCTTCTCTTGTTTAAGGCAAGGTCTCTTGTTACTATTCACAGCTGCATTTGCCAGGCTGGCTGGCCTGTGAACATCAGAGGAGAATCTCCTCATTTCTACCTCCCATCCTGCCATAGGGGCATGGGGGCTACAGATGCCCACTACAGTGTCCAGCTTTTTCTTTTTTTAAAAAAACTTTTTCATTGACAATTTTAATGCATATAAATAATGTGTTTGGGTTACCATTCCTTCTTATTACTTTCTTTTGGCCCCCATCCCCTTTCCACGGAACCTAGCAATAGGTTATATGGAAAAAGCATGTGCTACTTTACATAAGGGACTTGAACATCCGTGAATTTTGATTTCTTCAAGGTTGAGAGGGGCTTGGAATAAATCCACCAGGCCTAGCAAGGGCTAAAATTTTTCCTTTGTTGATCCAGTAATTTTGTATGGATTGACCTTGAAGTCCCCCCTATCCTACATTATTGCTGAGTCCCTCAGGTTTATATGAAAGTAAGGCAATGCTTTTGCATTAACTTAGTAAAATAAGTGACTTTATTTTTTAAATATTTAATTTATTTATTTATGAGAGAGAAAGAGAGAATGGGCACACCAGGGCCTCTAGCCACTGCAAACTAACTCTAGACACATGTGCCCCCTTGTACATCTGGCTTATGTGGGTCCTGGGGAATCAAACCTAGGTCCTTTGGCTTTGCAGGCAAGTGCCTTAACCACTAAGCCATTTCTCCAGCCTTCTGTCTTCTTCTTTTTTTTTTTTTAAAAGATTTTTTAAACTTTATTTTTATTTATTTATTTATTTATTTGAGAGAGAGAGAGAGAGAGGCAGAGTGAGAGGGAGAGAAAGAATGGGCATGCCAGGGCCTCCAGACACTGTAAACGAACTCCAGATGCATGCTCCACCTTGTGCATCTGGCTTACGTGAGTACTGGGGAATTGAACCCAGGTCCTTAGGCTTCACAAGCAAATGTTGTAACCACTAAGCCATTTTTCCAGTCCCCAAGTGACTTTATTTTAGAGACACCCAAGTGTCTTAGGCCGTGGTAAGCAATGTCTCCTGAGTAACCACAAGAAGAAACGCCAGTAACCAAGGAGACGCTCATTCACGTTACTCTCCTCGGGAGCCCTGGACTTTCCCTGGGAGAAATGAACAAATGTCTATTCACCCCGGGTAGGGCACTGATGGCAGAACAAAGAAATGATTCTACTCAGGTGTAGCTTGGTGAACCAGTGAGTTTATTGGGGTCACTCACGGGAGCATGGGTGACTCAAAGGCAGCTGCATCACCCAGCAGAGGTCACAGTCTATGAAAGCGGCATTGCTACATACAGCTCCCTGCACAACTTGGGAGCAGCCCAGCCCATGGGAGAGTCTCCTCCCAGCCATTGTTATCATGAATCTTAGGGCCTCTGAGCTTCTGAGCCTGGTGAACTCAAGCTCTCTTTCGTCTCTCCAGAAGGGAGCTGTGAATCAGAGAAAATGGCCACACACTTTCACTTTTACTTTCACTCTCTCCAGTTTTCTTAGTTTCTTTTTCCACAAAGAAAAATGATTGCCTCTGCTATGAAGGTATCATTTCCCAGGTCCCTGTTCTAGCTGTGGACCAACATCCTCTTGTTCTAGTCCAGATTTCTGCCCAGGAGGAATTTGCTTAACATAGTGTTGGTGAGGTACCTCTCTTGGCCCAGTCTGACATTGTCAGGGGACTAAGGTCTTTCCATATAAACGTGGCTCAGGTGACTAACTCCAGGGACTCATCAGCTCTCCTCAAAGAGCAGGGTGGGGAAAGGACACACTGTCCAATGTTAAAAAAGGGACTTAAACAGAGAGCCTCTAACTCTAGCTCAAGCCTCAAACCCTATGAGAGGGTTTCATGACAGGTCATTTGGACATTACTGCAGGCAACCATGAGCATACCTAGGAACTGTGTGACATCAATTAGCATACATATTGAGTGTCAATCTTATCCTCAAAAACTAATTTAGAACTGTCTCATCAACTTCTTTTCAAAACCTAATTTGTAATTGCCCAGCTAGCTCTTCCCATAACAAAATACTTCTGAACTAATTGTGTTGAATAATAATCAGAGAGCAATTCTCATTTGTTGCCTAATGGTTAGACAATTAGATACAAGGGACAGTGGTCTCCTCTTGGTGCACTTGGCAAACCCCTTAATATTTTTCACTGATTGAGTTTTAATTAAAAATTAAAGATCTATATTAAATTATTCTTATGGATGTATCATGAAGTCCCCAAGAGCACACAAGAAAGAACACAGGGGTGGTGGGATGAATAGTGATTAGTAGTTGATATTCCTTCAATGTCTCAAGTGAAGTTTTAAGTTTTTTTAAATATTTTATTTTAATTTATTGATAAAGCATTTTGTCTACTTGTGGCTTTTACTGTGAATTCATTCAGTGACTGCAGACTTAAGAATGAGATGGGAGGAGGTCATTTCCCAACAATAGCAATGTAAATTACCCAGCCATTTATCCTCCCTCAGAGCACTTGAGCAACAGGAGTTGACAGGGACAGTAACTATCTTAATGGCACCTTAATAAACTTCCATGCAAGAGGATAGAGATTTACGCTTACTCAAACTAGCAGCAAAATAATGTGGCCATTCAGTGAGATCCTCTTGGGGCTCAGAAGTTTCCTCCTGCCATCAGGAATACTCCATAAATCATACGCAGCAGGCCTAAGCACTGAGGTCAGCATGACACTATTAGTAAAACACGGTGTTTTAGAATAAGGAGACGTAGGGCCCATGCGTGTCCATCGCATGGAGCTCCCCTAGTTCAACACTTACAAGCCCAGAGCGCAGTCATCTCAATGACAGTCGGTAAGATGAAAAGTTGCATGGCAACGACCACGCACTGAATCCATGGGAGATTTAGAAGTGATCCATGGTCCTCCGAGGCCTCCGATTACTTACTTATGTCAGCATGGCTCATGAATGATGTGTCTTCGCGTTCCTCATGAATATAAATCCCAATCTCTCTGGTGTCGTTATACATGGTTAGATCATTCATGTGATGACATTTCCCATGTGCCTGGGGGAAGGGGGGAAGGAGGCACTTTATGGTGCTTTAAAAAAAAAAAAAAACACAAGCAGTTTTCTGGTACCAGGAAAATTATCAATGGCTCAAAAAAACATAACGTGTTTCCAAAACCCTGCTAACACACAAGCACACAACATGTCAAGCCTAACAATCACTTCAGTTCAGATATTTGCCTTCCTTTCCTCTAACCATCTGCGTGTTCTTTTTTAAAAATATTGTTTTGGCCGGGCGTGGTGGCGCATGCCTTTAATCCCAGCACTTGGGAGGCAGAGGTAGGAGGATTGCCAGGAGTTCAAGGCCACCCTGAGAGTCCATAGTGAATTCCAGGTCAGCCTGGACTAGAGTGACACCCTACCTTGAAAAACCAAAAAAAATATATATATATATATTGTTTTGGATTTTTTCTTTCTTATTTATTTGAGAGCCCTAGGAATCCTTCTATCTCTTCCTCACTCAGCATTGAGATTACAAGCATGTGCTGCTTTTAACGTGTGTGCTGTGGAGCAAATTCAGGTCCTATGTTTGCACGGTAAGCATTCTTACCCACTGAGCAATCCTCCAAGCCCTTTTCTAGTTTTTTATTTAGTGATTAGTTTTAATTTTTATTTACTTATTTTACTTATTACTTATTGTGTATGTGAGACATTGAGACAGAGAGAGAGAAGGAGAAGGAGAGGAAGAGAATGGGCACTCCAGGGCCTCCAGCCATTGCAAACAAACTCTAGATGCATGTGCCACCTTGTGCATCTGGTTGCCGTGGGTCCTGGGGAATAGAACCTGGGTCCTTTGGCTTTGCAGGCAAGTGCCTTCATGGCTAGGACATCTCTCCAGCTCTTTTCTAGTTTTGTAAAATGAGAGAGTATCATTGTATGCCAGAAATGACAGACGTGATGGATGCTTGCTAGATGATCAAGATGGGGAACATCTTACCCGTAGGATGAACTTCAACTTGCTCACCAGGGTCTCACAAACTCTTGTCAGTTTAGCCTCCTGCCTTACAGTCTGCAACTTGCATAGCTTGTTTCTACCAACCTGCTGCCGCATTGCTCCTGTCACACTGACTAGTTTTGTCTTCCTGCTGTTGTGTCTGTCAGGGACGCTTTTCTTAGACACACAATCTTTGTGATGGTTTGATTCAGGTGTTTCCCATAAACTCAGGTGTTCTGAATGCTAGGTTCCCAGCTGATGGAGATTTGGGAATTAACGCCTCCTGGAGGTGATACATTGTTAGGTCAGGCTTATGGGTGTTATAGCCAGTGTCCCCTTGCCAGTGTTTGGCGCACTCTCCTGTTGCTATTGTCCACCTGATGTTGGCCAGGGGGTGATGTCCACCCTCTGCTCATGCCATCATTTTCCCTGCCATCATGGAGCTTCCCCTCGAGCCTGTGAGCCAAAATAAACCTTTTTTTTCCCCCCACAAGCTGCTCTTGGTGAGGTGATTTCTACCAGCAATGCGAACCTGACTGCAACACGCTTCTTCAGCAAACACTCGCCTATGCTGGTGGAATTTCATTGATATTTTCTGCATTATTCACATTGCTGAATGTCTAGTGTATTTCATATGCTGCAGAAAAAAAAGGTTGAGGACATAGTGGGAAATCATATAGTTATTCTTCATGACCACGGATCCTGACTCTGTTGAAAGCTGGGCCTGCATCGGACTCTTATCTCTTGAACATAGAGTGTAGTCTTGAAGGAGAGGTAAGGGAGCAGGCTGCCGAGTCAGACACACCAGATTCTTGCCTGGTTCTGTTGTCTGAACCCTGGTGAGGAGTTTCTGAACCTTTGTGAACTTCAATCCTCTTCTCTCTAACCTGGAGACCTAATAACTCCTATCTTAAGCTATTTTTGCGGGGGGCAAACCCAAGAGACTGGCTTTTTTTATTTATTAATGAGATAGAGAGCAAGAGCGAGCAAGAGACAGAGAGAGAGAGAGAGAGAGAAAATTGGTGTGCAAGGGCTTCCAGCTACTGCAATTGAACTACAGACATGTGCACCATCCTGTGCACATGTGCGACTTTGTGCGCTTGCATCACTTTGGCTGGCTTGTGAGGGAACTGGAGAGTCAAATATGGGTCCATAGGCTTTGCATACAAGTGCCTTAACTGCTAAGCGGTCTCTCTAGCCCTTATTAGGTATTTTTGAATATTTGACAAGGCCACACATAAAGTGAACTTCATTGCCTCCATCATATAGTAAGTTCTCCAGACAACAATAGCTATTGTTCTAGTAAGTGGTTGTATATATCTGACTAAATCTGTGTTACTGTGGTGAGGTCAATTCTCTTGGACTTGTAAAGACTCAGAATCACATTCCTTCAAAAGTGAAAGCTCTTGGATTTAAACACAAACATCAAAAATCATGAACTATTATAATCACACTGTAAGATATAGGTATTGACTCATCCCCGTAAAGCAATCTGTTTAAAGAACAGCAATCGTCACTTGGGCGAGTTTGATGGGAAATCTAATGGTACTTCTCAGCTGAGGTTCTATCCGTGCATGAAGTGGGGATTCATGACAGTTTTTCAGAGTTGGTGATATAGCTGTTTTATGTTTCCTCCCTCAAGCAACGTAATGATTAATGGAATGGATAACTGTCTGCGCACATGACGAACCTATTTACCCAAGGACACAGTGTAGTCCTTCTAATATGACTTCCTACTAAATGATGCATGGCTCCGAACATCTGGAGTCTTCAACTCAAATCCAAGCCAAAGTTACAAATAAAAGTGGATGGGATTGTCTCTATTTAGCCCGTATCAGCGGATTCATCCTAGGGCTGGTAGTGTGTCCCAGAGACATTTGGAACAATGAAGGCCAAGGAACTCCCAGATAAGGCTGGGAGGACAGTTTGTGGGAGTTGAGGGAAGTCAAAAGAGAAAGCTGGATGTGAAAATGTGACATGTGCAGACAGTCATCGCAGCTGCCTGTCACAGCTAAGAAAGCAAAGCAACCTGATTTCCTACCAACAGGGGGACTGGTAAATAAACCGCAATTTATCCACAGTGGCTCACGCTTCAGTGGATCTACATAACTTCTGCATCTATAACAAGAATAAATCACACAACACCACACTGACAAAAAAGGTACAATTTACCTACATCTTTAAAGGTAGAAAATCAGTATATATTGCTGCTGTGTTATGATACATAAAACCTAAAAATATGTTCTGTAGTTACTCTGGAAGGAAGAAGAAAGCATAAGACAGTGTGAGTCAAGTTTAAATTTTATCTTCTCTAGAAAATAACTGTAGAAAGAGGTGAAGAAAATATAAAAGTAATTATTTTCTCACAATGTCAGAGTCTGAACCTGACGTGTCAGTAGAGTTGAGTTTTTCTTCTGTAGTCTTCTTCCTTGGTTTTTAGGTGGTCATTGTCTCTGTGTGGATCACTCCACTCGCCCATGGGTCCTTTCCGGGGTTACCCAAAACAGATGTTTGTTCGCAGGTCTCCAGGAGAAGTTATGCAACACTGATAGAGAACAGAAATGTATTACATTTCTGTCCAGGAAGCCCAAGATGAAGGCACTGGTCTCTGTTGAATATAACTGTTTAATGCTTATATGGTGAAAGGTGAAGACCAAGAGAGGACTGTTGTGTCTTCACATGACAAAAGAGCAAAAGAGAGCTCTCCAATGCCACAAGTCCTTTGTAGCAACCCCACCCCATCCACTAGGAAAAGACCCTTATGATCTCCTATGTCTGTGACATTGAAGATGAAGTTTCTAACAAATGTTTCAGAGCACACGTTCAGATCATAGCTTGCTCTATCTGTCTGTCTATCTATCTATCATCTATCTTCTATCTATCTATTATCTATCTATCTATCTATCTATCTATCTATCTATCTATCTATCATCTATCATCTATCTATCTATCTATCTATCTATCTATCTATCTATCTATCTATCTATCATCTATCCATCCGTCCATCATCCTTCCATTACCTACCTATATAACATCTATGGTTATTTAGTTTCAATGAATTGGATAGTGAACCCCTAACAGCCATGCTCATTTGTAACCTCAGAATGCAACTTTATTTGGAAATGGGGTCTTTGCAAAAATACTTAGTTAAGATGAGGTTCTACCTGATTAGGGACAGACTTAAATCCAGTGACTTATATACTCATGTAGTAGTAGTAGGAGAAGACACATAGAAAGAAACAGCTGGAAAAGCACGTAAAATTATAGGTAGGGACTGGTGTCTGCAAGCCAAAGTTGTGAGGAGGTCTGTGGCCTCCAGCAGCCAGACCTGAGGCCTGCAGCAGTTTCTCTCCTAGCCTCCAGGGGGAGCTATTTCGCCCACATCTTGAGTTGATCCTTCTGTCTCCCAAACTGTAATAGAATATGGTATGTTTAAATATATATTTTTTATTTATTCATGAGAGAGAGAGAGAGATAATACAGTGTGCCAGAGCCTCTTGCCACTACAAATGAAATCCAGACACCAGTGGGTGGGTACTTGAGAATTCAACCTCGGCCAAAAGGTTTTGCAAACAAGCACCTTTAACCACTGAGCCATCTCCCCAGCCCACATTTTTTTTTTTTTGTAAACCATCCAGTTTATAGTAATTTTTATGGCACCATAGGAGCCCATCTAAATGCAAAGATAAAAGATAAAAATAAGATTATGTTGTTTAGGGCAAAGACATTTGTAGCTTATTTCTCTTAACCATTTGGGGCTATTTCTATATCATTTGATATTCTTTTTCAGTGCAATTTTAATGTTATAGTATTTCCTTTTCAGAATTTATATTAAATTATCTGTCTCATTATGGTTTGGGACTTTTTGACTTTCTTTAGATTTCATTATTATATATATCGCCTTCATGTAGATTTCCATAGCTCACATTTGAGCTAGATAAGTTTTTTTCTTAATGTTTTAAACATTAACATCTATAAGAATCAAGTATGCAGGGACCATATATTGTTCCTTGTGATAGCCATCAAAATCCTGCTTGATACAAAAAAGAAATGTTGTTCATTGTCTTAGACCTGCTGTGTAAAGTAAAACCAAAAAGGTATGCACAATTTTAAAGCTTTGAAAATATAGTTCAAACTTTTCATATCACATAATTTTTCAAGTGTCAAACAAAGGATGTAATTCTTTTTCCCTTTGCAGTCTCAAACACTACAACTGTAGCAGTTAGATTTGTTTTATCCCAGAGTCATCTCAGTGCAAAATTCCTTCATGAGTCCGGAAGTAATTTGATAGGCAAGCCTCCTGATTTAGTTATTTTCAATCACCCATGATGTCACCGATTATTTTGGTTTTGTATTTTCTCTGGTGCATGGTGTTGTGCCTCAGACCATTTATTTAGATCACATTTAGCGTGTAGGCACAGGAGACAGAAATTACTCAACAACTTACCACTTGTTTGAGTCATACTTATATTTTAAAAGTACTCATTGTAGATTATGATTCAATGAATATTTCTCCATGTTGTCAAAAATATTAGTAAAAGAGGAAGAAAATGTATAGTAATATGGATGAGTTCATCAGTTATTTCAATGATTTTTTTTAAAAACCAAATAGCAGATGGTTTAATGTCTTTAACCAACTGCTGGGCAAAGACATATTTGAATGAGAAGAAAGGGTTTGTAATATAGCAACCAGAAGCTCTTAGCATTGCTAGTATTTCTTTTTATTATCAGTATAGTTAATAGAATTAGTTATAAAAATGGAAGAAAAGTCAGAAGAAAAAAAAAGGTACAAGTAAGATATGATTCAAAGGCTGGGATTTTCAGCTCCAACTTTTATTATTTTTTATTTTTAGAGAGAGAGAGAATGAGAGAGAGAGAGAGAGAGAGAGAGAGACAGAGAGAGAGAATCGGCCTGCCAGAGCCTCGGTTGCTGCAACCGCACTCCAGACACTTGCGCCACCTAGTGGGCATGTGCCACCTTGTGCTTGCCTCACCTTTGTGCATCTGGCTTACGTGGGATCTGGAGAGTCGAACATGGGTCCTTAGGCTTCTCAGGCAAGTGCCTTAACCTCTAAGCCATGTGTCCAGCCCTTGCAACACTTTTTAAGCAGTTAAGACTGAGTAGCTGACAGCTTCTCTAGGAATGCTAAAAGAACAAGACTGGGGAATATGGAACAGGAAATACTGGCCCAAAGTAGTCCTGTGGTGACTCACTTAGCAGCTGTGTGAACATCAAAACTGTAGATTGTACCCGCCAAAGACCGCAGAAGGCCTGGCATGCTGCTGTTAAAGCCGGTCCTTGTTGCCCCCTGGAGGACGGATACAGCTACTGTAGGCTGCCTCTGTTAACCAGGCTCCTCCCTTGTAAAGTCTGGTATGTCTCACTGCAGACTTAGAAGTGAGCATTTGGCATTTTCAGACTGTAATGAAAAGAAATCTCTGTAGAAAGTGGGGCATATTTAAAGTTGGATGCATCCCAGCAGAGCCTGAAACATTGAGTCACGTGCTCTTCTACACATCACGCACATAGTCTCGGTAAGAAAAGTTGTTGTTTATTTGCCAAGCATTAGTTTTCTATCAAATGGCAAATGTCACCTTGAGTGTGAGGAAAGTCAAGTATTTGTTACAGAATTATGTGCAGAATAGGTAATCGCATGTTATTGTTGCAGATCATACAGGCATATAATAACTGTTACTGCAGAAGTCACCTCAGGAGGAAACTCTGGGGTGGCTTTGGAGGGAGTGCAATTATTAATCTTATTAATCTGCTTCAGAAATTCTGTAAATTTGAAGTATGTGAAAAACAGAAATTGAAATGTATCACCAGAGTATATTGAGGGTACTAGAGTACTGGTCAGGATTTCTGGGACTACAGCACTAGAGATAAGTGATAATTTAATTTACCACCTTGGGATGGTAGATACTATATCAGGGATGTGTCTTTGGAATTAAACCATGGACATTTTCCTAGTGCCTGGAGAGACCCCTTACTTCCCTATTCAGATTTGGAGTGAGTCGTGTAGAGGGAATGAAGATGGGGGTATTTTATGCCCAGGCCTCTCTGGTTTTGATTAGTATCTCCTCAGGTCCTAAGGAGGCAGCAGAAGCCACTGTTCTATGGCATTTAAAGAGATGAAATAAGGCCTGGAACTGTGACAGAACAGCCACGGGGTTGATGACAGGTCTCTAGAAAGTTCTTGTGGAGATGGATTATCTTAGGTTGATTTTGGATCAATTACTCGGGTATTTCGTTAATTTTTTCCATAGAAATAATTTTGTGTTGAATAGTGATTGAGTGCTTGGCACAAATATGTCACTTTACCAAGGACTTTCTTCATGTTGTGATATTTGTGCATTTGGAAATATCTGTATATTGAGAGCTTGGTAGATAGGTTATTTATATTGTTTTTAATCTTTGTGTGTGCATGTCGTGTATGTGTCATGTGTGTAAGTGAAGCCGGCACTTTCCATGACACACCCATGTAGAGGTCAGAAGGCAGCTTCAGGTGTCGCTTGTTTGGAGCATGGCGTCTTGTTCACTGCTCTGTACACCAGGCTCACTGGGTTGCAGGTGTCTAGGGATTCTCCTGTGTCCACCTCCCACCTGCCACAGGTGCATACTGGGGCTGCAGGTACTCACACTGCTGCTTCTGGCCTTATGTGGGGATCTAGACTTAGGACACTACAATCGTGTGGCAAGCACTTTATCAGTTTAGCCATCTCCCCAGTTTTGATGAATTTATTTATTTTTTAATGTTTTTTAAAATTTTTATTTATTTATTTATTTGAGAGCGACAGACAGAGAGAGAAAGAGGCAGATAGAGAGAGAGAGAATGGGTGCACCAGGGCCTCCAGCCACTGCAAAGGAACTCCAGATGCATGCACCCGCTTGTGCATCTGGCTAACGTGGGTCCTGGGGAATCGAGCCTCGAACGGGGGTCCTTAGGCTTCACAGGCAAGCACTTAACCGCTAAGCCATCTCTCCAGCCCGAATTTATTTTTTTAACATTCTAAGTTAGGAAAGCCAGTCATGCCACTGCCCTGTTTCTAGTCTCTCTTCAGTGAAATAAAGTCCATGCTGTGTTATCCACTTACTTGCAGCTGAATCCTTAGTTTGTCTACCTCATGGCTTCTCCTGTAGAAAGCCACCCCACATCCTCTAGTTCTTCAGAATGCTTTTGGCTTTGGAGCCTTTTCTCCTGGGGCTTCCTCTGCCTGCTATATGGTCCCCTTTCCTCCCACTGCACATGGCTTGATTTTTAAAAACTCAGCCCAGGGGTGTTGGAAAGATTGCTTAGTTGTTAAGGCACTTGCCTGCGAAGACTAAGGACCCATGTTTGACTCTCCAGATTCCATGTAAGCCAGACATGCAAAGGTGATGTAAGTACATGGTCTCACATGCCCACTAGGTGGCACAAGGGTCTGGAGTTCAATTGCAGTGGATGAGGCCCTGGCCCACCAATTCTCTCTGTGTCTATCTTTCTCTCTCTCTAAAAATAATAATAACAAAAACTCAGCCAGAAGTGACTTTATGGACTGGCATGCCCCTACCCTGGCTGTGGCTATCTGGTCTGCTTTCCCATGAGGCTGCTCTGTGAGCACAGGATTCATCCGCTTGACTGAGGGTTCCAAGATTTTCATCAGATCATCAGAAATGTTTATTGAAGGGCTGGAGAGATGGTTTAGCTGTTAAACACTTGCCTGTGAAGCCTAAGGACCATGGTTCGAGGCTTGATTCCCCAGGACCCACATTAACCAGATGCACAAGGGGGCACATGCATCTGGAGTTCGTTTGCAGTGGCTGGAGGCCCTGGAGTGCCCATTCTCTCTCTCTTTCTCTCTGCCTCTTTCTCCCTGTCTGTTGCTCTCAAATATATAAATAAACAAAAAAAAATTTTTTAAATGTTTATTGAAAATATTTCTGCCATGGAGCTGTAGTGTGCAGTCAATCATTAAAAACTCAATATTCAGGCTGGAGAGATGGTTTGGCAGTTGAGGCACTTGCCTTCAAAGCCTAAGGACCCACATTCAACTCCTCAGATCCCACATAAGCAAGATGCACAAGCTGAAGCATGCACACAAGGTGGTGGACGTGTCTGGAGTTCGATTGCAGTGGCTGGAGGCCCTAGCACGCCAATTCTCTCTCTCTGTCTCTCCCTTTCTCTCTCTCTCTCTCATAAAAAATCTCAATTTTCATCTTTGGGAAAAGCAGTACATATGCCAGCTTTCTGAAATGGAAAACTTATCAAAACAGCCCA
This sequence comes from Dipus sagitta, assembly GCA_036346955.1. Classification (NCBI taxonomy): domain Eukaryota; kingdom Metazoa; phylum Chordata; class Mammalia; order Rodentia; family Dipodidae; genus Dipus; species Dipus sagitta. The sequence goes on along the minus strand of CM070779.1, from coordinate 9,076,414 downwards.
TAACATTTGTTCCTGTCCTAAGTCCTGTTTCATGACCTTACCTGGAAGAGGCAAGAAAAGGTTTTCCAGCCAGGCGTGGTGGCACACGCCTTTAATTCCAGCACTCAGGAGGCAGAGGTAGGAGGATCGCCCTGAGTTCAAGGCCAGCCTGAGACTACTTAGTGAATTCCAGGTCAGGCAGGGTTAGAGTGAGACCCCACCTTGAAAACAAACAAACAAACAACTAGTAAAGGCTTTAAGAAAAGGAGCAGACAGACCAAAGCAAGATTCTATCAAGTCTGGCTTGGTGAAATAAATGAGTTTACTGGGGTTACCTGTAGGGCCTCTGAAAAATCCTACCCCGAATCAGTTTTGGATTTTTTTGTTTGTTTGTTTGTTTTTTGAGGTAGGGTTTCACTCTAGCCCAGGCTGACCTTGAATTCACTCCATATTCTCAGGATGGCCTCGAACCCACAGCAATCCACCTACCTCTGCCTCCCAAGTGCTGGGGTTTAAGGCGTGCACCACCACACCCAACAGTTTTTGGATTTTTAATATTATGTATTGCAGGGGCAGGAAGTGGTTGGCATCTCAGGGGATGGTGAGGAGGAGGTCCTTGAGGGTCGTGTGGAGAGCCTGTGACCCTCCCTTTCCCCTCAAGGGGGACTGTTCACAGCCTCATGTGCAGAGATGCAGACACCTGCTGGAAAGTTCTGCTCGTTCTGTTGCCGGGACTGTGGGCCAAGGCCTCCTTAGTCTCTACAGCTGCTGTGCTCCGCGCTGGCCAGGGTTCTGTCAAGTAGGAAACAGCATAAGCTGCATGATCGCGCAAGTCGTCTAGCTCCATAAAGTCCGTCATCTCACTCACATCTCAAGAGCTTTACTCGTGTGTTCAAGCATCTGCCCAGAAAGTTAAACAATGTTGCAGTTAAAATATCATAGATTGATGTCTGTATTTAGCTGTTGTGGAAAGAATGACAAACTGTATGGTCTGTGGCCATTGTATTTTCGAACTCGGGCTCAGCTCAGTGCATCCCTGATACATTTAAGCAACGTGCCTCATCTGTGTTTACAACAAAGAGCAAACGTCTGTGGCGAGGGATGTCCCACTAGTCCTCTTCCTCGTTTCCTAAGGGTTCTATGTTAGCCGAAGAGGCTGATGTCAGTGTGAGGAAATTTAATCTTGTCACTGATGCTTCACGATCTTTACATTCTTTATTCATCCTGGAGCCTTTTGCTTGTTGAAATGACTCCCCATGTTATATGTTCAAGGTGCTTATTGAAGCATAGTTTGAGAAGACAAACAGAAGAAAAGAGGAGAGTGAAAAGGCAGGAAGAAGAAAGGCAGGAAGAGAAAGGGATGCATATGTTGTTAATTTTATGATGTGAAAAATTTATGGAAAGAAAAATAGCAATAAGATTGGTGACTACAGAAATCTAATGTTTTTCTTAAAATATTTTATTTTATTTATTCATTTGCAAGCAGAGAGGAATGGCGGGGTGCGGGGGGAGAGAAAGAGAGAGGTCACGTCAGACCCTCTAGTCACTGCAAATGAACTATGAACTCCAGACACCGCCTGGTGCATCTGGCTTTACTGGAAAATTGTATTCGGGTTGTTAGGCTTTGCAAGCAAGTGCCTTAACCACTGAGCAATCTCTATACTATATGCCTTGTTGCAATGAGAATGTCTTTTAAACAGCTTTACGGGGCTATAATTTACCATAAGGTGTAGTCATTGGAATGTACCATCCAGTCATTTTAGTGCATTTTCTAAACTTTGCAACCTCATCCAGTCCAGGTCTAGCCGACGTCCTCAGCTCAGTAAAGAGCCCGTCATTTCATTACAGTCAACGTGAGGCTCACCCTCAGCCATGCACCTGTTGTGTCTTCTACACATCCATCTTTTCTAGACATCTCACATAAGTAGAAGTGAACATGTGGTCTTTGTATCTGGTTCTCATCACTCAGCTTAAATATCTTGCATGTCCTTCGTAAGTAGAGCATGTGTTCGTGCCTCATTTCTTTAGATGGATATGGAGTTGAAGCAGTGACCTTCTTGTTGCTGAGACAAAGCCCCTTCCCAGAAGCAGCTTACAGTTTCGAGTGGCAGCTTCATCAAGGTGGGGAAAGCAAGACAGAGCAGACGGCTGGCTCACATCTTCCTACCAACAGCAAGAAGGAAGTGGGAAGAGTAGGCTTGCTGGCATTAGCTGGTGGGGCTGGGGTATAAAACCCCCAAACCAGCTTCCAGTGACACATCCCTTCCAGCAGGGGTCCGCCTCCCAAAGGCTCCACCCAGTGGGGATTAAGCACGAGGTTTAATTATAAACACTTGAGACTATGGGGACATTTTACATTCAAACACCACGAGAGTCTTCCATCGTGTGGATAAAGGACATTTGGTGTGCCCATTCTCTAGTTCATGGACATTTTGAGAAGGCTGACACATTCCGTACAGAATTCCTGATTTCATTTGTTTAACTTGTCACAGATAATTAGGGACATATGTACACTAAAAATTGTTTATCTGAAATTGCATTTTATTTACTAAATTTGGCAATGTTTGGGGTTTCTACTTTTTTGCTGTGTGTGTGTGTGTGTATCTGAGTGTGTGCATGTTCATGTGTGTGAGGGTGTGACTGTTAATGTGTATGAGGGTGGGCATGTTCATGTGTAGAGGCATGTTTGGGTCAGAGGATAACTTCTTTTTTTAAAATTACATTTGTTGGAATTTGTCATTTTATTTTATTTATTTCTTTGATGGGGGAGAGAAAAAAAGAGAGGGGGGAGGAAAGAGAGAGAGAATGGGCATGCCAGGGTCTTCAGCTGCTGTACGTGAACTCCAGATGCATGTGTCACATTATGCACCTGGCTTATGTGGGTCCTGGGGAATCGAACTTGGGTCCTTTGGCTTTGCAGTCAAGCCCCTTAACCGCTAAGCCATCCCTCCAGCCTGGAACTTGTCTTTTTATTTTATTTTTTTTTATGAGACAGAGAGTGCACAAGAGTGAGAAAAAGAGAGAGAATTAGCATGCCAGGACCTCTAGTTACTACACTTGAACTTCAGACGTGTGTGCCATCTTGTGTGCATGTGCGACCTTGCACACTTGTGTCACCTTGTGTGTCTGGCTTTCATAGCACCTGGAGAGCTGAACATGACTCCTTAGGCTTCACAGGCAAGCACCCTAACCACTAAGCAATCTCTCAGCACAGAGGACAACTTCTGAGGTCAGTCCTCACTTTCCATCTTGTCTGAGGCTGGGTCTCTCATTCTCATATTTCACCACTGCATTTCCTAGGTTAGCTGGCTCTTAGGCTTCCAGGAAATTCTCCTGTGTCCACCTCCCTACTCATCCTAGGTGCAGTGAGATTATAGGTGCCCATCACAGTGCCAGACTTTTTAAAAATTAAAAGAGTTTTTTATTAATTAGAAACTTTGCTGTATGAACAAATCATGTGCTGGTCCCATTCCCTTTGTGTAATCCTTTTATAGCCTCCATCCCCGCCCCCACTCCACTGAGGGCTGTGCTCACTGGGGCTGCTGGTATTCACCATGGGGTTATGGGCTATGAGTTATGACAGCATAGTCAGTGTGGTGGGGGAGATGCCTCTGGATACTCCGCACCCTGTGGCTCTTAAAATCTTTCTGCACCCTCTTCTGCAACATTTCCTGAACCTTAGGTGCCCGACTTTTATATGGGTTCTGGGGGTCTGAACTGAAGTACACACACTTCATCCATTGAGCCATCTTCCCGGCTCCTCTACTCCCCCCACTTTATTTTTTAACCCACAAAGATGGCTCTTTTTATTTAATTATTTGACATGGGAGGTGGGGAGAGAATATGAGTGTGCCAGGGCCTCTTGGCACTGCAAACAAACTTCAGATGCCTGTATCACTTTGTTCATTTGCCTTTATGTGGGTACTAGGGAATTGAACCAGTGCCCTCAGACTTTGCAAGCACTTTAACCACTTTAACCACTGAGGCATCTTTCAAGTTCCACCCTACTTAAAAAAAATAGTCTTATACATCCCAGAGTACCCCAAAAAGTACACTTGGTAGATCTCCCAAGTGTGAGGGTGACAGGTGTGTGTCATCACACCCGGATCTACTTAAAAAAATAGTTTTGTTACATGCCTGGTACTGAAAACCTAATCAAAAGTCTATGGCAGGAGAGGTCATGAGCCTTAGGGGTATAAAACCTGCTCTTGTCTGGATAAATACATATATTATTCTCACCAAATTGTCCTGAAAGCACTACACTTAATATTCATATTGATATATTGATGCTATTCTCACCTCTGGTTAGAGAAGCTTCTCTTTTCAGATGGCAGTGACCACTGGGATGACCCAAAAGGCAAGACAGTGCTGAGAAGAAGGGACAGAGGAGTGCCCAGCACTGAAACATCTCATACCCTCTACGGCTCAGGGTCCATTGTAGAAGAGGTGGCCAAAAAAATGTAAGAGCCAAGGGAAGGGTATCACTCCTTACACACAACTGTCCAGACAGAAATTGGCCTCGATGTCCAAGGCCTTGTAGTGCCTAGAAATACCTACACAAGACCCTCATAACAGGAGAAAAATATGATAAAATCAAATTAAAAGAGAGACTAATGGAGAGGGGGAGGGGATATGACAGAGAGCAGAGTTATAAAGAGGAAAGTGGGGGAAGGAAATATCATGATTTGTTGTCTGTAAGTATAGAAGTTATCAAATATATATATTTATAGTTGATTTATTTGCAAGCAGAAAAAAGAGAGAGAGAGAGAGAGAATGAGAATATGGGTGTGCCAGGGCCTCCTGCCACTGCAAACAAACTCCAGATCAGATGTATGCAGTACTTTCTGCATCTGCTGGGGAATAAAACCAGGGTCGTTAGGCTTTTCAGGCAAGTGCCTCAACCACTGAGCCATCTCGCAGCCCTGGATCTACTTGCTGGCTACTTTAAGAAGTCCTAAAGTAAATATTTGAGTTCAATTGTCTTGTTGGATAAACATACATTTTTGTATGTTGAAAAAAAATATTAAAAATCAGATAAAATCTCCCCTTTTTGAATAGCTGCCAACGGTAGTACAAATTTAGAAGCCAGTAAGCTAGCTTAAGATATTATTAAGGAATCTGCTACAGAGGAAAACACATAAATCCTGGACTCTGCTTTAATTACACGCCGGCCATCTCCTGCCATGGCAACTAGATGCTGCCTTGCGCGGTTCCTCGCTTGCTGGCTGGCCTGTGGTTATTTAAGGGGACCATAAAACTTAGACACCAGACATGTTTGACATCTAAATAATCTAAGTCCAGCTCATTAAAAGCTGAGATCAATAGCACGGTGAATACTTTTAGCACAGAGTTCTTGCCTGTGAGCAAGAACAATGTGGGGAACAATGTGGGATTCAGGAGGGAACGAGATTTCTCTCCTGCTGTCAGCATCTCTGCACAAACCTCAGCAGAGCCGCGTGTTCCTAGGTCAATGCCTCTGCAGCAGCTTTCTTGAGCCGCGGTGGGTGCGCGCTACTGTTCTTTCATTCTGGCCTCGGTTCAGATACCGCTTTTCAGAGAAGCCTTCCAAACCCACCCTGATCAAAACAAATTCCCCCTTTTCCTCACCCACTTTCTAATCCCTGCCCTGTCTTTCTCCATTGTGAAAGTTGACAGGTTTTACAAGTAAAATATAACATGCTCAGTTAAGTTTGGATTTCAGGTAATGAAAAAAAAAAAAAAACAGTAAAAGTATGTCTCATGCAATGCGTGGGATATACTTGTACTAAGAGTGTCTTTGTTGTTTGTCTACATGCCCTTCAAATGTACTTGTTCAGATTTAATGGCGGGTTCTATAGTTCATGTGAGGGCACTTTTTCATAATCCTGGGAGAAGGAGACGTTGTGGTGTGAAATCACCGGTATGTTTATGTTGCTGATGGTCTCATTCTAAGAGAACACACCTGTGCTACTTTTGTGGGTGTGTCGAAACAAATTTCACAAACCTGGTGGCTTAAAACAAACAATTCTGGAAGGCAGAAGTGTGAAATCATCATGCCAGCAGAGGCATGCTTTGTGCAAAGCCTCCGTAGGAGGAGCCTTCCTCCCTCCTCTGCTTCCAGGTTCTCCTCCTGTGTTCCTTGGCTTCCAGCTCCAGCACGCCAACATCCACTCCTGACTCCATGTGGCCTCTTCCCTGAAGTTCTTTTTAAAAAATATTTTATTTATTTATTTATTTATTTTGAGAAAGAGAGAAAGGAAGAGGCAGAGAGAAAGAGAATGGGCACACCAGGGCCTCCAACCACTGCAAACAAACTCCAGACACATGTACCCCCCTTGTGCATCTGGCTTACGTGGGTCCTGGGGGATCGAACCAGGGTCCTTAGTCTTCACAGGCAAACACCTTAACCGCTAAGCCATTTCCCCAGCCTAGTTCTGTGTCTTTTGACACACGGTTGTGTTTTGGGTCGATTCTAACCCATAAGAGCTTAGAACATTTGTCTTAATTATATCTGCTAAGACCCCTTTTCTCCTGGGGGTGGACCTTGGGGTGTTACCGTCCAACCCTTGTTGATGTTCTCTCTGTCTCTACTTCCTCTCTGCTGCTGTAACCACGTGACCCCAGCTGTCTTCCCTTGCTGTGCTTTCTCCGCCATGAGGAAACTTTGTCTCAAAATTGTAAACTGGAATAAACCCATTCCTTCCACACACTACTTCTTGCTGGAGATATATACATACATACATATATATTTGGTTTTTCAAGGTAGGGTCTTGCTCTAGCCCAGGCTGACCTGGAATTCACTCTAGTCTCAGGGTGGCCTTGAACTCACAGAAATCCTGCTATCTCTGTATCCCAAGTGCTGGGCTTAAAGGTGTGAGCCACCATGCCCAGCTGGCTGGGTATTTTGTCCCAGCAATGAGAAGCTGACTTATACATAGGCTCACTCCCCTTCCCAAATTCATCATTGTCTTAATGACTTCTATTGCTGTGACCAAACACCTGACGAGAAGCGATTTAAGGGAGGAAGGCCTCTCTCATGATGGTAAGGACTAGTGGCTCAAGGGAAAGGTGGATTCTTCTAGGCATCGGAGCCCAAGGGTGTGAGGGAGGGGGTCTGGACGGTCTCAGCTGGTCTTCTCTGTAGCTGTACCCAGGATGCCTGCGGTAGCGTTCGCATATGGGGTGAGTGCACTGAGTTCATAGTGGCAAAGAACAGAGAAGCATCGTGAAGGAGGGAGCAGATGCAGGTATGAGTTGGTTGCAATCACATTCAGAGGAGCTGGCGGTGAACTGAGACAGATGGATGGATAGGGATAATTTCAGTGGCCATTTGAAGAGCACATCTGAGAAGAGTGAAATATGGTGTACACTCTTGGCAAGGTTTCAAATACAGATTTTTTAAAAAATTTAAATGAAAAAGTCATTTTTAAATCCTTTCTTTGTGAAGTTGATGAGGTAACTTTATTACAGGTTTAAAGAAAACAAGTGGGATGGAGAAAAACTCTCTGGAAATCCTGTCTCTTGAGCATCTCGGAACATAATCAAGAGCAGGAGGAGGGAGATAAAGATTAATGTGCTCCAAAAATGTAAATTCACTATTCATTTAACCCAGAAGCTGGTGCCACCAGTCTGTTTCTTAAGATGCAGACAAAATTGGCTCCAGCTCCCTTCACGTCCATTCTGTGTTCTGGGAAATTTACTTGGCTCTGCAGAAAAAAAAAAGTAAACGTGGTGATTTATGTTCTAAATCCATAGTCTTGCTACACTTCGTGTTTCCATCTCATCCCTAGCAGGATCACATTTCAGGACCTTGATCACCAGCATTCTCTAAAGAAATCAAACCAATAGGATATATTTCTATCCCAACCAGCTTCTGATAGGATAGACCCCAAGTCCTGTAGCCAAGTTATAGATGTGTGCATCTGCTTCCTCTCTGTCTATCTATCTATCCATTCATTATCTATCTATCTATCTATGTATCTATCTATCTATCTATCCATCTATCTATCCATTCATTATCTATCTCTCTATCCATTATCTATCATCTATCTATCTATCTATCCATTCATTATCTATCGATCTATCTATCTATCTATCTATCTATCTATCTATCTATGTATCCATCTATCTATCTATCCATTCATTATCTATCTATCTATTTATCTATCTATCTATCCATTCATTATCTATCTATCTATCTATCTATCTATCTATCTATCTATCCATGTGTTATCTGTTTATAAGCTATCTATCCATCCATCCTGTTACCATCTCTGTGTCCATGCATTTGTCTAGCAATAATCTATCATTCACTATTTACAGTAGAATAACTAGCACCTTTTCATGATGACATTTAGGGAAAAACAAAACCATTGGGAATGTTAGATTTAAGATCATCTGGGCTTGGGAGTTGTCTCAGGGGTTATAGCATTTTCTGTGTAAGCATGAGAACTTGAGTTTGATCTCCCTAAACCCATGTGAATGTCAGGCTCAGTGAGAGTACCTATAATCCTGTGCTGGGAAGGTGGAGAAAGGGAATCCCTGTGGCTCACCGACTAGTCTGGCCAAACCAGTGAGAGCTAGTTTTAATGAGAGGCTCAACGGTGAGGCCAAGAGTGATCAAGTAAGACATCCGGCAACCACCTCTGGCCTTGACATGTACACACATGTGCATATGTACCTACACATGTGTTTACACACGTGCATATGCACATATGCACAGTGCACACACGTGTAAAAATCCCAAGGCATGTATATTAATGATTTTAATAATTTTATATAATAACTTAAAAATAAGCATGTCTATATATTTATTCAAACAATAATGTTGTGTGGCTTTAAATGTTTTTCCTTTATAACTTCAGGTTTTTTTTAATTTATTCAAAAACTTTGGGCCATCCCCAATATTGAATTTTGTGTTTTCTTCCCTTTGATGAACAAGGCTGATAAGCAAACTAAATGAAATTGCCATTGCTTATTGAACCACAAGATATAAGTCTCAACTCTCATGAAATTTTGGAGCTGGAGATCTAGTTCAGAGATTATTTACTCCAATAAACTTTCTCTGGAGACACTCTATGTAAATTTTCTCCACCACAGATGCAGAACATTAACTATTCCAGGAAATAAACAAGCTATGTGCTTGAAAAAGAAGATAGGAACCCAGTAGCCAGTAGATTCACAAGTCAGTTTGCAGATATCTTCTTGGGAAATTAACCAGAATAATTTTGCATTACCCATAGAACCTTGCCATTTGTAGAACTCAGACTCATTTTCAAGGCAATAGAATAAAATATCATTTTCTTGGCCATAAATTTTCTCTGAGGTAGCTTTTGCCAACTATTATATTGTATTAGCAAAAATGTCTTTGAAAATTCATGCACTGGTTTATAATGCAGGGTGCAAGTTCCAGATTAATATTTTTATGATTTGTGATAACAGAACCTAATTATGAGGGGTCATGAAACATTTAATGGGCTAAATTTACATGAATTTATTGGAAACAGGCCATATTTTTAGATGATAAACCTGATACAACAAGTAAGTTTTCCCCCAGTGGGTCTGTCCATTGACATTTTAGAGATATTTCAGTTGGAATCACAACAAACAACAAATACATTGAGTTTGGAACCTGTATGATAAAACATTTGGAAGAATTTTAAAAGGTCCAAAACAATTTTAACAAAGAAGCTCAAGGAGGGGAGAAGTTTCCATGCTTGGTAGCAATCTTTTTCTTCTTCTTTTGAACTATTTTATTTTTATTTATTTACTTATGAGAGCGAGAGGGAGAGAGAGAGAGAGAGAGAGAGAGAGAGAGAGAGAGAATGGGTGTGCCAGGACCTCTAGCCACTGCAAGTAAACTCCAGACGCATGTGCCATCATGTACATCTGGCTTACGTGGGTTCTGAGGATTTGAACCTGTGCCCTTAGGCTTCACAGGCAAACCACTAAGTCATCTCTCCAGCCCTTTCTTTTTAACTTTGATTGACAATTTTTGTACATGTATATGATATACTTTGGTTATAATCCCCCCTCCTATTACCTCTCTGGTCCTCCATCTTCTACTTTGATGTCCCTTTGTTTTATTTGGGTGACCTCACTGAGTTTAATTAGGGTGACCTACATGAACATGGGTGGGGGTATTTTAACAGAGCTCGTGCAACATGTCAGGGGCTACACCACTGCAGAAAATGTCCACCCACCCCCCACCATGCACTGGATAGAATTGTTGTTATAAGGTTTACCAACTGAATGGATCCATTTCATAACCTAATGGTTAAACTTTCCAGAACAGTTCTTGGATCTGACTTATGCCTTGGGCACTATAGGGAATATAGGGAATAGAAAGAGATATAGCAAGATTTCAAGCCATGGGTAGAGCAGGAAATACTCTGGGGTGGTATGTGTGGATGCACGGGGTCACCTTATTCCTGGCACACGATACTGGATCCCAGATGTCTAAGTCTGTGCTGAGGTTATTTAGCTGAAGAACATGTTCACACCACTGGCCTGGGACTCACTATGCAGTCCCAACTTGACATGAGTTCATAGTGATCCTCCTGCCTCAGCCTCCCAAGTGCTAGGATTTCAGGTCCGTGCCTGGCTGATTTGAAAAGAGTGTTTGAAAGAGCAAGAGTGTCCTTGGACAAGTCACTAGAGTAGTTTCCCTTTGTCACTCTCTCTAGGGAAGGAGTCTTACTTACTTCATGTCATCTTGGATTTTTCCCTTCCCCATAGGCGAGCCCCAGGTGTACGTGCTCCGGCGTGCCCCAGCTGCGCTCGCTCCTTCCCACAGCTCAGCAGTGGCCCCGCCAGGTCTCGCTCTCAATTCAGCTGACAATTCTGATGATGATGTGGCGAACAGAATGTGGACAGTTTTATTGGCTCTGCAAGTTTTAAAACACATACACAAAATTGCTTTGTCAGTGAAAGAAGCCAACACACAGAACCATTCATTGAGTAATAAGACATTATTTCCCATAGCCTAATAACCATAACCTGTTTTAACGATCGCACATTAGAATATCAATAAAGCCATGGCCATTTATTATCTAGTTTTGAAATCTTCTTCTTTCTGAAAAGATGTTGGAAAAGGTCAGAGCTGCTGTCAGAGCCCAGTGATAAAGAGCAGGCCGGTGTTCAGGGACACGGCAGTTCCTGCAGCGCTAAGGACGATAAACTTTTAAAATTGAATTGTAAAAGTTTATAACTAATAAAGAAACTCTTTTAGGTGATTTTAACGTTATTTGGCCGCTTGAAATATTCCACAGATGGAAACAGATGGTAAGGGCAAGAAGCAGGGCGAGTATTCGGCGGCATCATAAAAGGCAAACGCGCTTTCTGCATGTTGGAGATGTAGTGAGTGATGCAGTCACGGAAGTGAAATAGGTCATTGTCTACTTTCTGTAGAGACCAGAGACTTTCCAGACACCAATATAAATAGAAGAGGGTTCAGGGCTTTTGTTTCTAGAAAAAAGGACTGAATACAGTAAACATAGGCTCACGGAAAGTGGGATAAACCTTTCTCATTTTCTCTCCTTCAAGTGACCTTGACAAGTTCTTTTCTTAAACTAATGTGGTGCAGTTTACCTTAGAGAAGGATGGGAATTCATTATTAGCAAAGGGAAACTTCATAAGAGCATAAATTTGTAGAAAGATAAAAACATGAGCTCAGGTAACAGAATGAAACCTGTTCTTCGTTCCTTCGTGGAGCAACAGTGAGCTGTTCTCACGGAAAACGGGGTTTCTCCCAGCGCGGGGCCAGCATGAGACACGGTAAAGAAACACACAATGAGGGCTGGCTTAGCGGTTAAGGCGTTTGCCTGCATAGCCAAAGGACCCAGATTCGATTCCCCAGGACCCACGTTAGCCAGATCCACAAGGGGGTGCACGTGTCTGGAGTTTGTTTGCAGTGGCTGGAGGCCCTGGTGTGCCCCCCACCCTCTCTCCTTCTCTATCAAAAAAAAAAAAAAAAAAGCTACACAATGAGAGGAGGAAGCCATCTCCAGCTCTGTGCTTATCCATGAATTCAGCAAATCACTCATTTCAACATAATCTTCAAATGACAGGGATGCCCCAGGCACTAATCTTCTACTGTTACTGGACATTAGTAATTTTGCTTCAAGCATTGGTTGCTCCTGAGCATCCTCATTTCCTCCTGGGATTAGTTCTCCCTAGTTCTGTGCAAAACCCTTAGACCGGCGGCCAGAACTGCATGGATCCCGTTGGGAGGCCAGACACACGGTGGATGCATGGCCAGTTGGATGCTTCACCCAGAATTTTGACTTTCCAGCAAGTAAAAGAAGATTTGGTGACTGTTGTACTTACGTTCTCGGTGCTGGGACAAAGCAATTGACAGAAGTCAGCTGGTAGGAGGAAGTGGCCTGTTTTGGCTTGCAGTCTCGAGGGGAGTTTTGTTGTGGCAGGACACGCATGGCAGAGCAGAGGCTGAGCACCATGTCTTGTCTCAGTGGTTGACAGAAAGCAGCAGGACAGTGAGCTGAGCTCTGGCAAGCAGGGGCTGTCTGTCACACCCCTAAGCCTGCACCTCACACATCACCACCAGCTGGGGATCGAGCGTTCAAAAGACATGAGTCTATAAGGGGTGTCAAACCAGCCCAGGGAGCACAGTCGGCAGAAATGTGGTTCACATCACCAGTGTGAGCAATTTCTAGTAGCCATTCAAAGAGTAAAAAGAAATGGTTTTAAGTCATTGTAGTTAGATATTTTATTTCATTGAATATATTCAAACTATGGTCATTTCAGTAATCCTTTTTAACAATGATTCATGAGGAATTTTATATTGTTTTTCTTGTGCTTTTCAGATTAGTCTCAGCTTATTGTATTCAATTTCCACATGAGTTTAGTGGTTATAAGTGTGGGAGTGTAGGGGTAGAGTTCATTCAGTTCAGGGAGCTGCCTTAACTCTTGTGAAGTCCTGTAGAAGTTATATGGCTACTAAAAGGAGAGGATGAGTAAGATTCCAGAGGTTTCTAATACACTGTCATCCCTCTGTACTATAGAAGGTTGGTTCCAGAATGCCTTCACATGTGTAAGTCCCCTCTGTACAACAGCGTAATGATTTACATATAACCTATTCACATTCTCTCAGAAGGAAGTAGCATAGCACAAGTCATTTCTTATAGCAGCAAGGTTCTGCAGGAACCTTTGTATATTATAATGTCCTCAAGGACAGGGCTGGATTTATACTTCTCTTGTAAGACATCCAAGATGATAGGTAATAACTTGTTGTTGAAAGTTGTTACTCAACATAAATTTCATTAGGTTTTGCCCTGGTAGCTCATGTGTATTGCACAGTTCCTGCTCTAGGTTTTCCTTTTGACCATCAATTTGGTCTCCTATAGCAGATACAGTGGTCATTGCATTCTTGGTTCATTCCTCGGGTAATAGAAAAATTTGTTCAACACACTCACCAGGGGGAAAAATGTAGAATAATAAAGTCTTTTCATGGTGTGTATACATTTATAGAACAAGGGTGCATCGATGCTAATGCCTTCATTGTGAAAATCTTGGTCACAAATTTCTCAAGGGTTAGAATGACCAAAGGAACACACAGCTGTGGCTGAAACACTGGATTCCATTAATGTTAGTTCAACATCGTGTTAATGAGGGGGATCATCATGTGATTCCTGTTTTTTTTTTTAACTAAATAAGATATTGACATTAGAGGCTGGACTTCTTTTTGACTATTTTTTTTTTAATTTTAGAGAAGGAGAGAGAGACAGAGAGAGAGAGAGAGACAGAGAGAGACAGAGTGAGAGAGAGAGAATTGGTGCTCCAGGGCCTCAGCCACTGCAATCGCACTCCAGATACTTGCGCCACCTAGTGGGCATGTGTGACCTTGAGCTTGCCTCACCTTTGTATGTCTGACTTATGTGGGATCTGGAGAGTCAAATATGGGTCCTTGGGCTTCATAGGCAAGTGCCTTAACCACTAAGCCATCTCTCCAGCTCAGGGTCTGGATTTGAATCATGTTTCTCAAGAGTAACTTTGGTTCTGCAATGCTGTAATATTGTTGGTACAACACAAGCTTGTGGGAGACTGTGAGCTGGTGCGTACTCTCATGGTGAAATCAGTTCTTTCTCTAGGAAGGGATGAGCCAGTGTCATCCTCACTGTGAAGTTAGTCCTCCAGGGGTGAACTATTCACCCACTGGGAACTGATGCAGGCAGACCTTTGTCACATGACAATTCCTGGGGAGACATAAAGAAATGTCTCCATCTCAGATAGGGCCCCAACAGACCAAAGAGACGACTCCCTCCAAGTCCAGCTTGGTGAATCAATGAGTTTATTGAGGTTACTCCCAGGACTGTGACTCACTGGCCGCCACACCACTGAGAAGTCCCTCCTCAGTCATCTCTCATATAATCTGAGGGATGTGAAGGGCCACCTGATCCCAGTGATTCCTGTGAGCCACTCCCCTTCTCCAGGAGGGAAGGTTGATAGGTTTGCCCTCGTAAAGGTCTCACTCAGGTGATCCCAGCTGCTCTGCTTCAAGACCGTTGTGGTTGCATCCAGCCTGGAAGAAATAGCTACACCCCAACTGACTCATGCAGATCATGTGAGCATTCAGCCATCCAGTTCCTTCTTCTCCATGCCTTCTCCAGGGGCTAATAACAGCAGATGGTTAAGAACATGATTGAAACTGGGACTTGAGTTCCCATGTGGAAGTGGCCAGATCCTGGCTGTATGACTACAGACAAGTTGCTTAACTTCTCAGAACCTTAGGTTCTTCATGTGCAAGACATGAAATGTCCCTTTCTTACTCTTATCATAGGATTAGAGGTCACACTTGATGCTAATTTCCTAGCATATAGCAAGTACTCAGTAATGGTAAACATGGAGACTTGGCACCTAATATAGTTACATAAGCCTCACACATTTTAGTCATAAGAGAAGATTTGGTATAGTTTCTCTGAAAGCTTGAAGATTCCTTATTCACTTTATCTGTCAAAACCTAATTTTGGTTCCTATAGACATAAAAGCTGTGACCAAAACACTGGAATAGGGGCTGCAAAGGTGACTCAGCAGTTAGGTGAGTGTCCTGTGCAAGACTAAGAGCCTGAGGGTACCTGACACTGTCCAAGTTCAAGTCTCCAGATTTTAGGTAAAACAGCTGGGCCTGTAGCCCCAGTCCTGTGGGGGGTGGGGTGGAGAGCAGAGACTCAAGACTTGTCAGAGCCCCACAAGCTCTGGAATCAGTACAAAGAGACGCAGGCCCCAAACAAAACCAAGTGGAAGAGCGATGGAGTGGTTCACACGGTGTTCCACCTCAGCCACAGCAGGCGAGCAACCATATGGGGCAGCACAAGGACACATGCATGTTCACATACCACATACACACACACACACTCGTGTGTGCTCATGCACGCTTGCACGCAAGCAAAAATAATCTTGAGCACATCACATTTCTCCAGTACACTCTCCCCCACGATGATAAGAAGATGTGTTCATATAGGACTGAAGACAAGTTGTGATTAAAGTCAAGTTAGTTTTGACTGCAGGGCTTCTCAGAGCCCTTAGCACACAAGCACGGGTTGTGGTTTTCCAGGGGTCCAGAGCAGGCAGGGTTGTGTAACTCATCGGGCTGATGTGCATGTTATCATGTGGTTAGGTTGTTCCAAATGCCTGTGAAGAAATGATGTCATTCATAGCTGCTCTTCACCAGCTACTTGCCAATTACACACCAATGATCCCAAGCAGACACGCAAACTTGCCCGGAGCAGCCATTGTGAATTCAGTGTAACTGCTAAAAGCTGGGGTTTTTCTTTCTTTCCCTGAATTGAGTTTCAGCCTATGAGGACGAAGTGAATTGCTTCCCCACTGCTCTTGCTTCTGCTCCATCTGTAAGTGTTAAGAAATACCATAAAAGAGAGTCAAACTCCCGCAGCCATAAATATGCAAATACACATTTTCTCCAGCTAGGTCCAGGGCATCGTTTCCCTCTTTACCGCCTCATATTCCCCGCAAAGGTTGGCATCTGTCGCTGAAGGTTTTTAAAGCCGTCTAGCTGGCTTCGGCTTGCTTGCAGACACTGGGAGGCACGTTCCCAGGGGTCTAGGGCAGAGCTTTCTCCTTCTCCCTCCCCCTCGCCTTTCTCCCCTCCTTTTCTCTAAGGTTCCCCTCTAACTCTCTGCCAGCACGTATGTATAAACTCTCCTCCCTCTCTCCCTTCCTTCTTTCCTTCTGCTGCTCATCTCCTCTTTCCTTCTTTTCCCTCCCTTCTTCATGCCTTATTCCTTGTGAGTCTTGCCACTGGATGGCAAATGAAACCCCAGTTAATCATCTGCATGTCAAGCATAGGCAGATGCCATTTGATGATCTCTTCCTATGTCATTGGCCGGCGAGGTAATGACTTTGCTAAACACAGTTTAACCCTTTCCTAGCCTTTGGGTGATGTCCAAGGAGTTTTGCCTGTGGAAGAATGAGATCTTGCCCTCTGTGTCTAAAACGTTCCAGTTTCTGTGCCTGGATGAATCTTGGGCAAATAATCTCCTGTGTCTCTACCAACATTTAGAAGGGCAGCTCAGTGCTATCAGTACCCCACGTGGAGGCAGGAGCTGGAGAAGAGAGAACAAAAGTGTGAATTCTGGTCCAGCTGGTGCTGGAAGCTTCCTCAGGCCAGCAAAGAAGACAATTGTAGATTTCCAGGATGCCTGCCGAGCCAAGGCTTTCTGGAGCCTTTTGCACATTCATTGTAGCAAGTATTCAGATCTGTGGGGCCCTAGAAGCCATGGCTGCGAAGGTGAGACACAGCTGTGCCTTCGTGCTTGCAGCAGCAATTAGGGGTTGGCAGAGTGGCACTACCACATAGACGGGGAGGGGGCATGATAGTGAGGCGTATCTGCTCTCTGGTGGGAGCTTCTCTCTATCTTGCCCACTCTGTGCCCAGGAGAACAGTTGCTCAGGAATAACTTGGCTAAGAAGTAAATAGATGTCTTTAAAGGGGACGCTTCAGCCATGTCCACGTGTCCATTCTGTCTTATTGCTGGAGTCGCATGTCAGGCCTGCGGTACGCCCTTGCCACGTATAACAGCTCACTACACAACACTGACCTTCTGCAAAACACCAGAACCAATTCAGACAATGGATGGAAACACCTTTGCATGGTACTTGGCATATTACAAGCATCTGATTAATATTGTAATTATAGAGGCTGAAGAGAAGGCTTAGTGGTTAAAGTATTTGCCTACAAAGCCCAAGGACCCAGGTTTGATTCCCTGGTACCCATGTAAGCCAGGTGCACAAGTGTCACATGTGTCCAGAGTTCGTTTGCAGTAGCTAGAGACCCTGGCATGCCTATTCTCTCTATCTGCCTCTTTCTCTCTCCCTCTGTCTCTCAAAAGAAATACATAAATAAAATATTTTTTAAAATACTGTAATTATAAACTTGCCATCAAATTGGTTCAGTGGCTAAATCTCAGGAACTTGGTACTATGCTTTGGGGTACAAATTTTGTACAAAAATTTATAAATCAAGATTATGTCCAAAATGAATACAGAACGCAGTACATTGCGGAGGAATTGCCACTACCTCTAGCAAGCAACCATAGATACTGCCTGCTAACAGTTTGATCGTGACGCTTATAGACAGCCCTATCAGTGTCTATTGATAAATAATTGTTTCAAGATGCTATTTTAGGTAACTGGTTCTCGACCTGGGGCAGTTCTGCTCCTTGAGGGGGCTCAGCAATGTCTGGAGACATGTCTTGTGGTCAGAGTAGGGATGGGGTGTGCCACTGAAGACCACGAGTGCTGCCGAGTGCCCCGAAATGCACACTTCCCGTCTCAGTCAACACATATTCTATCAGTACTGAAGCAGATATTTTATTTTAAAAGTATGCGCCTTGGGACCTGAGGAGATGGCTTGCTGAGTAAAGCGCTTGGCTCAAAAGCACGAGAACCTGAGTGTGATACCCAGAACGCATGTAAAACTGCCAGGCAGGCCAGCATGCATCTATCATCCCAGCGCTGGTTGGACAGAGACAGGAGGGTCCCTAGAGCTTGCTGGCTAGCCAGTCTAGCCTAACCGGTGAGCTCCAGGCCAAAGAGAGAACCTGTCTCAAAAGAAGCGGGTAACCTTCTTGAGTAGAACACCCTGGATTGTCCTATAGCCTCCACATTTGAGTGTTCACATGTGCATGTACACCTGTACACATGCATGCTCAAACATGTGCACATCTATGCACATATACCATACACATGCAAAAAAAAAAAAAAAAGATGGGACTTCCGGCCAAGATGGCGACCGCCTAGCTGCGCTGCAAATCCCGGGGAAAGAAAGATAGATGTAGATCCTAAGGAGAGAGCCACCCTATCATACCTCGAAAGGGCCCCGGCTGAAACTAAGAAAAATTGGCGAAACAAGCAAGGGTGCTGTTTTCCTGATGAACCAGATACAAACACAAGGGGGAAGGAGATCAACACAGAGAAAAATCAACTCCTACCAAATCAGAGAGCCAGAGCCTCAGAGGCCCCCAACACCTCATCACTGAAGCAGACCAAAAATGAACCCAACATGGCTCAGAGAAATTTTGCGGAAGAGGGGGCGGAAAGAATGTCAGAGCCACATGTTGGGTCATGATATGCAGAGACATTTAGCTTACCCATAACTATAGGCTAACTCCACAATGCATGACCCATATACCTCAACAAGGAGGGACCAAGGGGAGTGGGTAGGTCACGGATGAGCCTAATAATGGTACCAAACTGACTGTATTTGCTGAATACAAAACTAACTAAAAAAGAAAAAAAAAAGATGATGTGTGGCTTATTTCAGATTCTATCAGAGTGAACAGATCTTGAAGATAAATGGCTTATAATAAAATCATTTTCAGTGTTTGACAACCACGAAGCAGTAAGTCAAGTGGCTGTTTGGCTCCGAGAGCAGTCACAGGGGCCAGGAAGCGTGCGCATTTCCTGCAATGCATTTGTCAGGCGTCAGGGTCAGGGGAGATATGATGAAAAGGCCCCAAGCAAATGTCGTGCTTAGGAATGTTTTCTAAGGGCTCCTTTTCAAATCACTGGCTACTGATCAAGACCTTAATGATGTTGCGCTCTCAATGAAAATAAGAAGAACCGATTGCGCTTAGTAGAGATTTCTGAGGAAACCAGCAAAACAGCCATGCAAGGCAGGCAGAGGAAATGAAGTCTGGAGGGTAATGATGACAATATTCCAGAGCGCTCTCACTTGTTAAGCATGGTCGTGGTGTTCAGTAACACGACAGGGGGCTCTCCTCCCAGCCTGATCGTCTGCCAGCTGCGAGAGCCTGGGCTCTTTTCCATCTTTTGTTTGAACCTGCCAAGTGGGAACTGTCATAGCATGTGTTGTGAATAGCTTTGAGAATGGAACATCATGGTTGACCAGCGCATTTTCTTCGGGTAAATGTGAGTTCATAATTCCAGTAACCCTCTCAGGAATAGGGTGAAGGGATCTCATTAAAGATGAGGACTTTGAGAGATGAGCCAAATGGTTTAGAGAGTACTTAGATGGCCTTACGTCTCCACAAGCAGTGAAGAGCCAAATTGGTTGAATTCTGAGACCTATTTGGTAAGTAAGCATTTGGTAAGCCTGTAAGGTACTTGGCAGATCTTAAGACAAAACAAATAGCCGATGGAGGAGGTAGACATACTCTCCCTTTTAATTTCTGTGACTGTGGTTCTAGGGACTTATCATGGAAAGACAGCTTAGCAACAGAAAAGCATTTCATGGGCACAGAAGCCTCAAATAACAATGAAAGAAACCCCCAAAAGACTCTCAGACCGGAAGGCTCGTGGACTGTTTTCACAAAGTGCTGTAAATTTGTAGAGCAATGACAAGACAGAGAAGAGGGTTCTGTGCTCAAAGAGGTTGTAAACAGTGGGAAGATAAAAACAAAGGGAAACTCATGGCAGATAAGGGCTGCCTCGCAAGGTGTGCACTGCAGACAGCTTCTGTGTCAATCTGGGTGACGAGTCCAGTGTCCCAGTCATGATTGAGAGTTCCCTCCTTCCTGCAGGAGAAGGGGGCTGGGTGATGTAGGAGAACAGGGTAGGCAGTGAGGTCCAGAGTGCTTCTTGCGAGGCCTTACAAACTCAGCGTATGAAAAACAACTGGCAAAGAGGGAGGCTGGAAAAAAAACCAACCAAGACCAACTAAATCCAACAACTCCAGTGTCCCAAGATGGCCCATGGCTCATTATAATACACAAATGTGTGCTCTGAAGTGGAGATCTGAGAAGCCAATGAGAAACGTGATAAATGACGTAGTGTGTAGAAGTTTGTGTAGCAGATAGTACATGGGCAGAAAATCCCACACTATGCAAATGAGCTCAAAAACCATGCTATAGAGCCGGGCTTGGTGGTGCACACCTTTAAATCCCAGTATTCGGGAGGAGAGGTAGGAGGATCGTTGTGAGTTCAAGGACACCCTGGGACTACATAGTGAATTCCAGGTCAGCCTGGACTACAGTGAGACCTTACCTTGAAAAAACCAATCCCCCCAAACAAATAAGCAAACAAACAAACAAACAAAAAACATGCTATGCTAATGACTCCAAAGACCCAGACAGTATGGTATTATAGGCAAGATCCTTTGGGCCCCTTGAGCTACTGAACTTCTTTGGCTCTGGCCTGCTTCCACCCTTCTCAGTATATCTGTTAAAATAAAGTTCTGTTTCTGTTTTCAATGTGCATCTCTGTTCAATTCTTTGTTTGTAGACACAAGATCTTGGAACTCCCAGAAGATTCCTCTGATACCCAAAGACGTAACAGGGACTATTTCACAGAGGCGAATTTGTGTCCTTCTTTTAGGCAAGCTGGTGAGTGAGCAGAAAGTTTATTTTTCTGAATCCACTATTTCTCAGTTGCTCTCTGCTCAAAATAACCTTCATGCCAAAGTGGTATATGTTGGGGTGGTGCGATCTGACCTCCTTTACCATTGAATGAAGAAAGCTCTCTAATATTCATTCTTAGCAATCTACATTTTAAGCTGGTTTTGTTATTTCAGATCAGGAAACAAGACAACTTCTAATTTTCAGCTCTCTAAAACATAAGTGATACTCACAAAACTTGGCAAAATTATTCACAGAGAAGTAGTACAAACCATGGGAATGCTTTCACAGATTTCAAAGCCTTGAAGAAGGCAGTTCATTGCTGGGGACCCCTTTCTGTCCTGGTCACTTGGCGTTCATGGCATTGCCATAGATGTCTTTGAGGTGATGCTGGAAGGGGCATGGAAAGAAACCAATCTGAAGGCTATCTGGTAACTTTAGGAAAATGGGAGAGAGAGAGAGAAGAAGAAAGAGGGAAGAATAGAGGGAGAAAGAAAAGAAGGAAGAGAGAGAAGAAAGAGAAAGGTGAGAGAAACAAAGGAAGAGAGGGAGGAAGAAAAGGAAGAGAAAGAGAGGAAGGAAGAGCAAGAGAGACAGTGAGGAAGAGAGGGAGGAAGAAAAGAAGAAAGATCTTCCTACGTGTTTGGTCATAGGCCTGAAGCAACTTTCATCATATAACTATAGTGACAAATGTCGTGACATTTGGTGGCTTTGACCTTGGGATTGCGGGACTCTGCTTGGAGTTGAGCTCCTCTCATTATGTTTAACTGCACAACCCTGAATTTGACACAGTCTGGTTTGAAACGGATGGTTTGATTCTCTGAGATGTGAAAAGAGCTGATGAGTGCAGCATTTGCCTGCCCCTTGGGAGCTTTCTGCCAGAACCTTTGTGAAGGCTTCCTGGTAGATGGTCACAATCCCGCTGCGCTGGGACGGCAGCGGCCACGGGAGCATGCGGACTTCTGTTTCCTTCAATGCTTACACGTTTCCCTAAATATTGGATATTTTTCCAATTTATTTCTTAGCTCAGTCTTTTGATGATGAGCAAGTCAGAGGACATGAACACCAAAGATGTTCCCGGTCAACTTTTCAGTGTCTTAAGGATGGCAGATTCAACTGCATGGTCTGTTGCCCGAGGCGGAGTGCGGCATGGGCACCTCCCCAGCAGCTGTCTGTGAATGCCCAGGTTCTCTTTCATGTTCCTTCTCCTTTTCAAGATTCAGATATGTCTGTGTGGAGGTTTATGCTCTGTGCACTTCCGTCTACCCAGTGAACGACTAATAATTCTGAAGAGTCACACTTAAGTAAAAATCTTTGGCCAACTGTAGTCAGGGAGAGGGTAAGGTGTGCGTGTTGTGCTGTCACTTGTAACTCATCTGTTCATTCCTACTTTTTGTTTTATATACAGGGCCTTTCTGTGCAGACCCGGCTGGCTTCATATTCATGATCCTCCCGCCGTTGACTCCTAAGTGCTGTCAACACAGGAATGTCCACCGTGCCTGCTTCATATTTTTCACTATTTATATCATGTCTAACTTGGAGGAAATCATCTATAAACAAATTTTTTATTTAATAAAGGTTTATGCTTTTTTTGGGAAAGATATGATATGCATATAAACAGGATAACAGTAAAAAGGGGCATATCTTTATCCTCTAAAGCTCATAAAAACATTTTTGAGAAGGGTCTAATAAATTCTAATGCCTTATATCCTGTTTTGTTTTGTCAGAGGGTCTCACTCTGAAGCTCTGGCTGGCCTCAAACTCAATGCGTAGCCCAGGGTGGTCTTGAAATCATGGTAATTCTCCTGACTCAACTTCTGGAGTGCTGACTGTTATGAGGCACCCCAAACCTTGTTGGATATTGTCAGAAGGTTATTGTCAAGGTTTGGTTCAAAATTACTCATTATAAAATGTTGGGAGATGTTGTCACTCATTTCTATACTGGAAGTGGAATGTTTCCCTGTGTTCCCTCTGGGGCCACTGAGAACACTATTGAGGGGCACACTGACCTGTCCTTAAAGCCCAGGCTTCGGAGGAATCAGGCCCTGGTCTCTTCACCTGCTCTCAAATTCAGACATTGCTCTTGGAGTTTCTATTGGAGACTGTGCTGAAGGGAAGGGAAGTTTATCGGATGTGTTTCAAATCTGGGAGTCTTCTGAAGACTCGGGGAGATCCTGTTGACAAAAGCATCATCAACGGTTGAATTAAATGTGACTTAAAGCAGTGACTTCATTGAAGGCCTGGTTAAATGCACCTCATCTTTTCAAACCCGGTGTTAGTTCTTGTCCATATCTGTGAGGTAGGGATAGTTCAATTGGAAAACGTCAGAGACATCTGTCATATCCAAGTACACATCTGGGCTTTATACTTGACATTTTGCTAAATATGAGATGGATCAAAGTAGTTGCTGCCATACTCAGTATAGTCTTTTACACAGCCAGGGGCAGTGCTCATTACGGAACCTGTCACGCTCTGCAGGAAGAGTGAGTTTCCTTATCACTATTTGCTAAGACAGAGCCCCTTGTGACTGCATTATTTTTTGTAAGATCTACGAAGATGGACATTCTTCAGATTGTCGCATGATGTCACTCAGTCTATATTTTCCTTGGCTTAAGGGCACTGAAGGGGGCTGGAACAACACGGACATACGCATCTCTTTGAGTTGGTAGAGGGCACCTACCAAAGAGGGGCCACCTGTGGCTGTGCTCTGCACGGGGCTGGAAGAACCGAGGTAAGGGGAATGCTGCTCTTGCATTGCACCTTCCATTGAAATGGTGAGTGCGTGAGACTCACCTGAAGTCCTGTCACATTATAGACTGTGCATCAACGCACCGCAGTGGCTTCAGGAAGGCTAAACAGAGCTGCTGCTCCCTAACGCAGCGCTATTGTTAAGAGTGTAAATGGGAGCTTCTTGGCTTGCACAAGTGTGCACAAGTGTGTCTATCCAGGGGACATGTGACAGCACCTGAGGTGTTTTATTTATTTTTTTAAAAATATTTATTTATTTATTTATTGATGAAAGAAAGATAGAGAGAGGAAGAGGCAGACATAAAGACAGAATGGGAAGCCCAGGGCCTCTAGTCACTGCAAACCAACTCCAGATGCACATGCCATGTTGCGCATCTGGCTTACGTGGGTCCTGGGGAATTGAACCTGGGTCCTTTGACTACGCAAGCATTTGCCTTAACCACTAAGCCACCTCTCTAGGCCACCTGAAATGTTTTAGATGATCACTTCAGGGTGATGGGGACTGGGGCCTAGTGTTTAGAGGCCACGGATACTGTTAGGAAGCTAACATAGGCAGCACCCCTCCCCCAGTACATGGCTGTCCTTCTAGAGGGACATCATGAGCAGGCGAGGGTTGGTATAGGGAACAAGTACATGACCACCCGTAATTATGAAGTCTGGCACACATACAAAGGGTGCAAGACAAGACGAGGCTGAGGAAGTGTGTAAAGGCCAGATGTGTGGGGACATGTCGACTCATTTTGCAAATCTTTCCAACAGTGCCCAAGCAACTAATCTTTTACCTGTTTTTGAGCAACACAGGAATAAAAAGAAGTATCATTTCTTTTGGGGGGAGGGCAGGGATTTTGAGGTAGGATCTCACTCTGGCCCAGGCTGACCTGGAATTCACTATGTAGTCTCAGGGTGGCCTCGAACTCACAGTGATCCTCCTACCTCTGCCTCCTGAGTGTTGGGATTAAAGGCGTGTGCCACCATGCCCAGTTTAAGAAGTATCATTTTTCATCAACCTTTTATCAATTTGTGTTCAAAAAAAGTCTTTGACATGTGTACTTTCCAGTTTAATTTCATTTTTAGGAATTTATGTTCAGTAAACAATTTTTCACATGCATGAATTAACATATGTTTATAGAGCTGGGAGATGGCTATGCAGGCAAAGTGTGTGAGCATGATGATCTGAGTTCAGATACCCAGCACCCACATAAAAAGGCGGATATGCTGATGAGTGCATGTAATCCTGGCACTAGGGAGAAGAGACAGGACAGCACTGGGGCTCATTAGCTAGCTTGTTTGCCCAACTGGTAAGGTCTGGGTTCAGGAGGAGACCCTGTCACAAGAATTAGGTTGAGAATGACTGAGGAAGACGTTTGACATCAACTTCTTGTCTCCAGATGCATGTGCATCCACCCTCACACAAATGTCCACACACATATAAACACACATACAGATCACACACACGTGCACATGCAAGGAAAAGGATATGTGCTTATATTTCCAAAACTTCTCAAATTCTTCACTTAAGATGGATGAATTTTATGACATGTAAATTATATCTAGAGAGAGCTGACTTTTAAAAGAAGCCTACCATAGCAAAATACTAACAATTATCAAAGACTCATAAATATTAGATTGGTTAATACATTCTGGATTTAAATCCAGAACCATAGATTCAAGTTATAAGACCATAATAATTACTGCCAAACATTTTTAGTGCATATTTAGTTTCAAGTAAACATAAGTGAAAATTTATGCTTTCATTTTTGTTTAAATTTGATTTAAATTAGAAAGATAAGTATAGGCCTATGGACATGTATGTGAAACACATGAATAGCTGTTATTCCTGAAAGTTTATGGGACTATGGGAATTATTCATGCTTCCCTTTGATATCTGAATGTTTCCATGATAAGCCTGAGTTATTTTGTGATTAGAAATATCCTGAGAGTCAATCCCATGTTTAAACAAAATAAAGACTCGTAGACACAGGAAGATTCTTTCACAGGTCAAGCACCGGCGCTTCGGGAGGGTGCTGGAGACCATGCACCCAGCTCTCCTGCCGTTCAGGAGAGATGAATGTGAGCTGAACCTCAGCTGTGACCACCAACTGTCTTGGAAAATGGGCCAGATGGTGCTTATCTTCTCCTCTGCTGGGCTTTCAAGGGGGCTACTGGACTTTTAACGGACAGCTCAGTAGCAAAAATTACAAAGCTCTGTAGTTAAGTCATTCCAATTATCTTCTCACAAAATAGAAGATATTTTATAAGCATCCTGCATTGTATCCAAAGGGGTTCATGGGCATGCCCACTCATGGCGGCTTTTCAGCCACATCCTGCCGCATTGAGAGGAGGGGCAAGCGCGCCCAGGTCAGCTGATGACTGCATTCCTGAGGGAACTGACTTACAAGCAGAAAAGGTGTATTTTTGGCATAGTTTTGGAAGGTTTGGTTCATGATCAAGTGTCCCCATTGTCTGAGCTTTGTGTGAGGCAGTGTGGATGTACAAGGGGAATCAAAAAGAGAAAGAGGGAGCTGGAGAGATGGCTCAGTGGTTCAGGTGCTTGCCTACAAAGCCTAACAACCCAGGTTCGATTCCCTAGTAGCCACGTAAAGGCAGACACACAAAGTTGTGCATGCATCTGTAGTTTGTTTGCAGTGGCTGGAGGCCCTGGCACACCCATACTCTCTGTCTCTCTGTCTCTGTCTCTGTCTCTCTCTCTCTCTGTCTCTCTGTTTTTTTCTCTCTCTACTTGAAAATAATTTTTTTTTTTAAACGAGAAAGAGGAAGGAACCCAAGTCCCACAGTCCCTATAGAGGTGTGCCCACAAGTACCCAAGAACCTCTCACCTGGCTCTACTTTTTCAAGGTTCCACCAGGTCCCAGTAGCACCACCCTGGAGCGGAAGCCTTACGTGGGTGCCTTTGAGGGACATTCAGTAGCAGTGGGACGCTTGAACCATCTAGTCAAGGCAAAGTTAATACTTGACTAATGAGAAGCAATGTGCACTTCAAAAGAAATACGTTGCTGAAGAGTCTTTTTTTTTAAAAAAAAAAATTATTTGAGAGTGACAGAGAAAGAGAGAGAGAGAATGGGCATGCCAGGGCCTCCAGCCACTGCAAACAAACTCCAGACACATGCGCCCCCTTGTGCATCTGGCTTACATGGGTCCTGGGGAATCCAGCCTCGAACCGGGGTCCTTAGGCTTTACAGCAAGTGCTTAACCACTAAGCCATCTCTCCAGCCCCTGAAAAGAGTCTCTTAAAGAGATCCATGTATGAGCAGGTAGATGGGAAACCTATTTGCACCATTAAAAAGGAAAATGATTTTTTATATTAAAAAATCTCTTCTGAAAGAGAATTATGAACTCATTTGTTTTAAGAGCAGGAGGCATGGGCATCAGAGAAGATGCAAACTTGCCAGTATTTTCAAATGTTGCAGAATTGATGGTTGGGTCTAAAAATGGTATGAAGATTTAAGGTATGTGGTTACTAATGGTCCTTTGCAATTGGGATCCATGCATCTTTTTGATAGATGTTTGTAACACTTGAATATAAGGAAACGTTAACATTTAACTTGGAATCTGACCTCTGAGTCACTGTTCAACACACAATTTACAAACTTGTTTTTCAATGCTGAAGATTGGACCTGGTCCGTAAGTATGGTAACCAGGCAAACACTCTACCCTTGAGCTACAGTCCCAACCTTCAACACATAGTTTAAAACATCATATGGCATATTTAATTGTGGTACTCCTCATGCAATACTGACTGTTAGTTGAAGCAAAAATGGTGTTTTATCATCAATGCCTGAAATAAAATTATAAGTTTCAAAGATGTTTGTTACTTCAGTCTTTAGTAAATCATTTTAAATTTTCTTTTTGTTTGTTTGTTTGTTTTTGTTTTTCGAGGTAGGGTCTCACTCTAGCTCAGTCAGACCTGGAAGTCATTCTGTAGTCTCAGGGTGGCCTTGAACTCTCAGTGGTCCTCCTACCTCTGCCTCCTGAGTGCTGGGATTAAAGGCATGTGCCACCATGCCCGCCCGGCTAAAAGTTCTATTTTTCAGGTCATATAGCATATTATAATTTAATTGGCTATTGAATGTATATGATATGATAAATTATTACATGTATATTGAAAAGTGTGGTTAAAATGCTTAAGCAGAAGAGGGCTGGAGAGATTGCTCAGTGTTAAGGTGCTTGCCTACAAAGCCTAAGGACCTGGGTTCAGTTCCCCAGTATCCATATAAAGCCAGATGCACAAGGTGGCATGTGCGTCTGGAGTTCGTTTGCAGTAGCTAGAGCCTCTGGTGTGCCAATTCTCTCTATATATCTGCCTCTTTCTCTCTTTCTCTCTCAAATAAATAAGTAAAATAGTTTTTTGAAACACTTCAATGAGGTGGAGTGTATCATTTCTTTTTACAAGAGGATTGAGCTTGGTGAGCAATGACTAATTAAATTTTAGATTAAATTTGTAGTTCAAATTACATAAGTAAATTAAGCTCGAGGAGACAAGTTGCAAAACGGAAATGCTTATAGAACGGGGAAGATGATGTTTCATATTTCTCGAGTGTTTTCTAACCTCTTGCACACAGTATCTGTCCTTGAAGGATATGATGTGCGGAGCTGAGGTAGGGTGTAGACCTCACTGGTTCACCCCTAGCTGTGGCAGAGGCCAACAGAGGGGTCCTCACTGCCTGCTCCTCTGTGCCCACAATCATCCTTGCCTCTGCTTAGCCAGGTCACAGCCCCTGGCTGTCCCCCACAGTGTTCTCTGCCTCACTGTGTTTCCCAGGACTCTCCCTTGAGGCAGCCTTATCTCCAAAGACCTGGAACATTTCTGGTAGAAGAAATGAGATTCTGTCTCCTTTGAATTGGAGAGCTGTGGTTTATGGACAAGGGCAGGACTGGATGTCTTTTTAAATCATCTTTATTTTTTGTAGCACAGGAGACTGAACCCAGGGACTTGAGCATGGTACAAAAGCATTCTATGCAGGAGCTGTATCCGCAACACAGGACTGGATGACAAATGACTGGGTAATGGTTGAAATGGTTATGGTTGTTCTGTCAGAATAGATGGTGAAATATAAATTTAAAAAACAACATTAGAAAAAAAGATGTGTTCTTGGGCCAGCCCCCGGAGAGTCTGGTCCACGACAGCAAGTTTAGGGAGGGGAATAGGAAGGAGGAACTTAGGAATCTATTTCTGGAAGTTCTTTGCTAATTCTTACCATCAGTCATGGTCAGAAATGAACACTGAGAGAACTTTCTTATCCTCCCTTCCCCTGTGGTATGATCTTTGGAAAAACCATTGCAGGGTCTGAGTGGATAAAGTGTTTGCATCACAAGCATGAGATCAGAGTGCAGAGTCCCCAGAACCCACATACTCTCTGGGCTGCTGTGAAGGCCTGCTGGTAACGCCAGAGGATTACTGGATCCCTGGGGCAGGCTGGCCAGCCCGACTAGCCAGATCAGAGAGCTCTGGGTTCTGGTGAAAGAGCCTGTTATTTATTTATTTATTTATTTAATTTGGTTTTTCAAGGTAGGGTTTCACTCTAGCCCAGGCTGACCTGGAATTCACTCTGTAGTCTCAGGGTGACCTCGAACTCACAGCGATCCTCCTACCTCTGTCTCCCGAGTGCTGGGATTAAGGGGAGCAATAGGATTAAATGGGGAGCAATGAAGGAAGACAACTGACTTCAACCTGTGGCCTCCACCTGTATACATACATGTGCACGTGCATCCACAAGCTCATGTGCCCACACACATGAAAACACATATAAGCACATGCACGCACACACACACAGAGAAAGAAATTATTGCATCTTCCTAATTAGCTTATAAATGACTCAGAGACAGGATTATTGTCACAGTTTTGCCATAGTTAGGTAAACAAAAGTCAGGTATTCATCAAGAAGCAAGGATTAGTAGATGCAAGAGTCTAATGGGCTGAACCCTTTTTAGGATAACCCCATGAGACTATGTGAAATCCTAATGAAACATTAATGAAATCATAAGCAAAAAGTAGCAGCAAACATTGAATTCTTTCACATGCCAATAGGCATGCTTTCATTTTAGAGTTTTTATTTAAAAATACAAAATTTTGAATCACTTTCATGTGTTCTGATCCAATAAATAGTCTTTTAAGAACTTTCTTTTCACAAATTTCTCTGAAGTTATCTCTGATTGAATACATTCTTAGTGTTCCTTGTTTTAATGAGTGAAATTGAGAATTGGAAAACGGACTTGGGGGAGCCTATTAACAGGCCACTAAATTAGGATACAAAGGACGGAATTTTCTATGGCTCTAGGAAAGCTCTAATTTACAT
This sequence comes from Dipus sagitta, assembly GCA_036346955.1. Taxonomy (NCBI): domain Eukaryota; kingdom Metazoa; phylum Chordata; class Mammalia; order Rodentia; family Dipodidae; genus Dipus; species Dipus sagitta. Next base: position 9,046,564 of record CM070779.1, on the reverse strand, counting down.
GCAAATGTGTAGAGGAAAAAAAATGTATGGTGGAATTTATTTTTAATGGATATTAGATGTGAAAGCAGACAAGGTGTAGAAATGGATGGCATCTCACACTGTGCTGCTTTGAGCTGTGAAGAAATGGGCCAATGTCCTTAGGATGAACTATTTTAATAATAATCTTGCCACATGAGAAAAATTATTAATACATCTAATTAACACTAGTATGTAAATTATTCATTAATGCAACTACCAGGATAAAATTTGAATTTCTAGACTCATAAATTGTCTCTGTTTCTGCCTTCTATGGTGTGAGGTGCTGTGTTTTGGAAGAATAGCAAGTACTTGGATGAAATATAATTACAGATGGTACAAGAAAATAAGGACAGGGAGTGTTATCATAATAAATTAACTCTTAGAAAATAAATATGGTTGGCTATTTTATTATTAATTTAGGACTAAGCTTGTTAAGTGTTTGTGATTTTAAGCTTCCCTAATGCTGTGGCAATAAGCTGATGGTATTTATTAGAGAGTTTTTGGTTTTCTCTCAGGACCGAAGAGCTAGCATTTATTATAGGAACCAAATCTGTCACATGACCAGAAGGAAATGATTTCTCATATTCATTCTTCACTTTCCCCTTTCTCTTATTCCATCCATGATTTTTTTCTTTATTTTCTTTTCTGTTTTGTTTTTTTCAAGGTGGAGTCTTGGCTCTAGCCCAGGCTGACCTGGAATTCACTATGCAGTCTCAGGGTGGCCTCAAACTCACAGCGATCCTCCTACCTCTACCTCCTGCAGTGCTAGGATTAAAAGCATGCACCAACATGTCCAACATTTTTTTGTAGTTTTAAAAATATTTTTAATTTAATTTATTTATTTGAGAAAGATGCAGGCAGAGAGAGAGAGAGAATGGGTGTGCCAGGTCCTCTAGCCACTGCAAATGAATTCCTGAGATATATGCTACCTTGTGTATCTGGCTTACATGGATCCTGGGGAATCAAACTGAGGTCCTCTGGCTTTGTAGGCAAACACCTTAACAGCTAAGCCATCTCTCCAGGCCCTTTTTTTTTTTTTTTTTTTTTTTTTTTTTTTTATGAGAGAGAAAGAGTAGAGAATTGGTGGCCAGGGCTTCTAGCCACTGGAATTGAACTCCAGACATGTGTACCACCTTGTGTGCATGGATGACTTGACACACCTGTGTCAGTTTCTGTGTCTGGCTTACATGCGGTCTGGAGAGTAAAACATGGGTCCTTAGGCTTCACAGGCAAGCACCTTAACCATTAAGCAAACTCTCCAGCCCCACACCCAGATTTTTGATTTTTTTTTTCTTGAGGCAGGGTCTCACTGTCACTTAGGCTGAATTGGAACTCATTCTGTTACCTGGGCTGGCCTGGAATTTACAACAGCCCTCTCAGCTCATCCACCCAAGTGACCGCTGGGACTAAAGCCCTGACCCACCACACCAAGCCATCCATTTCTTCTTTTATTTCATTTTGTTTTACAGAGCACTTTTCCAGGAAGGATTTATAAAATCTGAAGAGGCCGAGGACAGGACTTGACCCTGAAATATCTTCCACTGTAAACCTTTCTGTCCAAAGCAGTTTCATGTCTCAGGGTACAGCAAGTTGCCGTCCCAAATAACTCTCCAAACTGAAGCCTAGAAACCAACAATAAATGTGCTTTAGCAAAGAAAAAAATTCTAAATGTTTCTCTGGGTTTCTTTGGATCAGGTAAGCTAAAGAATTTTCCATATATAATTTACGTGCATCGTGCATGTTTACATCAGTGTGGACACACATATATACAGTGCATATGTTACATGTAGTGTACATGAATTGTGCATTATCTGCACGGCGCCCTTTGCCCTATATTTCCATCGCATGCTATGCTATTTACAACCACTTGCGGTGTCTCATCCTCAGGAGGATCCCATGACAGTTCTCACTGTGGTCTCCAGGGCCAGAAAAGAGGTTTCTCCATAGGAGTCAAACCAATGTCATACTCTGGCTGTCCCCTGGCCAGCTCCAGCCATAGTGGCCTTTCTGCTCTTCCTTTGTGTTCCTGTTTGAGGGTTTGCACTACCAGGTTCCTCTACTCAGAATTCTCTCCTTCCTGATCATTCTATGACTGCTTCTGGAGTCTTTATTCAAACTTTTATAGATATATATAAATTATATTTTACACATATACATATATTGTATATTTAAATATATGTACAGATATATGATATATAATACATACTATATGTAATTATAATATTTACGAATATATACATATATTTTTTAATTAATTCATTTGAGAGAGGGATAGAGAGACAGAGAGAGAGAGAGAGAGAGAGAGAGAGAGAGGGAATGGGTGTACCAGAGCCTCCAGCCACTGCAAACAAACTCCAGATGCATGTGCCCTCCTTGTACACCTGGATAACATGGGTCCTGGGGAATCAAACCGAGGTCCTTTGGCTTTGCAGGCAAGATCCTTAACCACTAAGCAATCTCTCCAGCCCACATGTATATTTTAAATTCAGCTCTTACCTTAAACACTGTATCATTTCACTTGTCAGAGGTCTTCATTGGTCTTTCTAAAGTCATGACCTTTGAGCTCTGTGGCAGGTCCTTAAACCTAAGCACTTGTCATCCTTCCCTGGAGAGCCTTTGACATATTTGATGCCATCATCTCTAGGGTTTCTCATGGAGCAGGTGGGCAAGGCCTGAGGATGAGGATTTCAAACGAGGTCTCAGGGGATGTTACTTTCTGTTGACTTGGAGATATTTCCTTAGGAAGCACCGTTTCACCACATTGTCTGAGGTAATTCTCTCAAAGACACTGATCATTATTTGCTATTTTTTCTTCTTTATTAGTATTTGCTTGCAGTCTATCATCTCAATGAGACTGTAGTCTTTATGAGAGCAGGAAACCTGTTTCTCTTTATTTACTACATCTCCAATATCTGGAATGAGATCCATCAAATAACATACTTAATGAATAGTTCATTGTTGACTTGTCCATTCAAGAACCCATTTTGATGTCCATTCTACTCCAGGTCTGGGTAAGGAGCCCAGGGAGACTGGCATGAATTAACAGAGTCCTCCTCGGTAAGGGCTTAAAACCTCTCTTCCCTCTAACATCTACATGACCCCTTACAGAATGTGACTCTCCACGTTACAAATCCATTCTCTTCTCACAACGCAGCAGATGTTGGTTAAGAGCTTTCTCAGCATTTGGGTGGAAAATAATAAATTCATGGATTGGTATTTGCACCACCTTTTAAAGCTGCATATGCCATTGGTCATAAACATGTGTGCTGAGGTCACTTGATTGACAGCCTCTTGGCAGAGCTCATTAAAAATTTGCTATTTTAAAATGACTTAGGACATGAACATCATTTCCCCCCCCCTGCATTTGCAGTTATAGGCCCTCAGATGTTTTTGCTGTAGGCCACACATTTTTCCAGGTTAGATTTTTATAAAATCCTAGAATTTGGCATCTTAACATGTGGTCAAGGAAAAGAGGTTTATAGACACAGAAACATTATCCCATTGGTTCCATTTCAATAATTCCAAGGGAGAATTATAAATACTGAGTCAAAATGATTGATTGCCCTCTTTCTTCTTCTTCTTTTTGTTTTTCAAAAATATTTTTTTTTGAGAGCGAGAAAGAGGCAGATAGAGAGAAAATGGGCATAACATGGCCTCTAGACATTGCAAATGAACTCCAGACACATGATCCACCTTGTGCATCTGGCTTGTGTGAGTCCTGGGGAATTGAAGCTGGGCCCTTTGGCTTTGCAGGCAAGTGCCTTAACTGCTAAGCCATCTCTCCAGCCCAGCCCTTTTTCTTCTTAAAGTTCAACTTGGCATTGCTAACTTGGCTCCTGGCTCAATTGGGCAGCACAAGCTTCCTCTTACAAAGAGATTACTTGCTTTTCATCCCATGAGCAAGCATTTTTCTTTTCTTTTTGGAAATGGAGAAAGGAGGAGTGATCATCTTGTAAACAAGCCAAAAAATGATGATTCTCTGGTCCCCATATTAAGAAGACTGTTTACCACCAATTTTCATGAGAATAAACAGGTTGTAATGTTTTCAGTGCATCAGAGGTAAATAAAACCAAACCACATTACAAAATAAATTGGTGGAAAGCTGCCTCAGTATTTCAGAGCAATTAGCTGGATGATTCGTTATTGTTTCGCCTTGAGTTTTACATTGGAAAATCAAATTTGAAAATTAGGCTGGGAATAAGGCATTTGCTACAGTTATTACCAATTACTTCTTGAAGGCTGTAGTTATGCATAAAATTATTTCAATTTCAACATCATGAGCAAAGTCTCTGACCTGGAAAGTTTATTTAAAATTCTAACCTGAGGATGAAATTCATTAGCTGACTATTACGGTATGATTTTGGGCCCTTGTAATGAGAAAATGGCATTAAGAATAATATATTTGTTGAGCAATTGCTTTTCAATGCCTTTGATGTTTACAAAGCGTAAACGGCACATATGCTGATGAAAGATGGTTCGTTGGAGATCAAGTCAATCATTCATATATTCATAGCCTCTGTGTTTTGGAAATTCTAATTGCCAACATCAAATTAAAGTCATCAATGTTTTAAAAAAAATGTTCTTGCATTTTATTATTGTGGCATGCTGCATACTGGATCATAAATATTTTATATACCTATGTGGAATTATGTCTCCGAGTGGTTTCCTAAGGTAGATGTGTAGAAGGGAAGGGCATTCTTGAATGGAGAAAGGCCACATCAGTGGCACCCACTGCCAAGAAGCTCTTCTGAAGAAAACCTTTGAGCTCTGGTGTTGGCTTTGCAGGGTCTTCCTGTCATAGCTCCAGAAGACACGCTTGCCACCCCAGAAAGAAAAGACAAAGCCAAGTTTAAGAGAGCCACAAACTCAGTGTCTAACCAGCATGGCCTTACTTGGTAATGAATTGTATGTAGCATTGTGGAGATCTTCTATACCCTCCCCCAAAAATTCATGTGATGAAAACTTGATCCCAAATGAAGCTATGTTCAGAGGTGTGAGCTGCAGGTTCTTGAATCATGAAGGCTGTGACCTCATGGATGGATAGATACACTTGTGCATTCACAGGTTAATGGGCTAGTGGGAGGTCAGATAATGTTTAGAGGTGGTGCTTAGTTGGAGGAAGTAGGCCATTGAGGACATTCCCTTGAAGGGGATATTTTCCCCTCATTCCTTTCTCCATCCTGACTGCTATGAAGTGAATATATTTTGTCCACCGTAAGCTCCCTGCCATGGTGATCTGCCTCACCACAATGTAAAGAACATAGAGCCAGCTAACTGGAGACTGAAACTACCAAAATCCTGAGCCCAGATGAACCTTCTTTTAATTACTATTTTTAAATTTTTTATTGACAAGCTTTCATACATATACACCATGTGTACCCTGATCATAATCCCCTCCTACCAGCCTTCTGTTTTTATAACTTCTCTTAGGTATGTTGTCACAGTAACAGAAAGCTGACTAATACAAGATCTGAAGTCAGCAATATGGAAACATCCCAAGGACTGGTATGCTTGCTGTGTCACTCTTATGATATTGTTTCCCTTCCTGTAATGATTATTACTTATGAATGTTGCATGCCAGTGAGCAGATTTGACTCCCTTCCTAATGGTATCAATCAGAAAACAACCAGAAGTCCATTTCCCTTTAAGCCAGACAGACTCATTTGGGGTAAATTTAAGAACACATGTTCCTACAGCTAAAGGAAGAAGTGGGACCATCCACTGGAAGGCTGCTGTTCCATTCATTCAAGGAGTGGCTGTTTGAGAGGCTCTAGTTCCCTCTGGTTCTGTGAAAACAGTAGAAACAACAGTAATCAGAGCCACTGCTACCCATTCACTGTTTGCAATATGCCACAAGTACATAGGCCATGTCAGTTTATCTCTACCAGAGTCTACCAGTCAGGTACCCCTACTCTAGGCATGTGGAAGCTTGTGTTCAGAGAAGTTAAAGTCTTGCCCATACTGTTCAATTTTCTCTAGAAACGATTCTCCCCCATTCCTATTAGGGGGTGTGGACATCATTTAAACACAGCTTTTAACTTACAACTTGGGATCTATATACTATGTGGCTGATGCTTTATATTATGTTAAAATCAGAATTTTAGTGTACCCAGGAGATTTTGTTGGATGCTTTTATAGCAGTTTGTGTAAGACATCTCTATCTTTTGTAAATGCCAGGTACCATTTAAAGGAAAAATGTTCTTATAGACCCACTTGTGTTAAGGTAGATTGCTTCTGTTATAATAATATTTAATAAACAAGCAAAACTGTGATGATTGTCCTGTATTTATTTCTCATATACAACTATAAAAGCACAATAAAATTTTAAGTTGATTTCAAAGAAAATGAAAAACCAACAAAGCTGAAGTTGAAAACACTGAGGTAATATAATGGATGATGCCGTTGCTGAGTCTCAGTTTACTCACTTTTCATAGTGATGGAAGAGACAAAGGTTTTCTGAGTTTGGCAAGATTCTAGTAAATTATGCCATCTCTCCATTTTTTTTTTCTACATGGATTTCTCATTGCTGGTATTGCTATGATAGATTATTCACACATTACATCCATTTATGTTCTTTATTTTAAGCTTTTTATTGACAATTTTCGTATATGAACATAATGTCATTTGATCTAATCCCTTCCCGTTACCTTCTTTTGTCCCCCCTCTGCTTTTCCCTTCCACTGAGCCTCCTTTGTTTTTATTCAGCTCCTCTTCTATTTTAGTGTCATTTTTTACCTCTTCCATCATCCATGTGGACATGTTGGTGGGCTCAGTGTTGTACAGGTCTTGTGGAGGAAATAACAGCTGCTGTGAGGTAATGAATGCACATGTCTACAAGGCAGCATCCCAAAGCACTCCTCCCAATCCTCTGACTCTAACGTTCTTTCTGCTGCCCTCTCTGCAATGTTCCCCAAGGCTTTAAGGGCATGACAGAGATGTCACGTTTAGCACTGAGCACTCATCAGTCTCTTATTCTCAACACTTTGATGAGTTTTGAGTCTCCCCAGTATCCACTGCCATCTGTGTACAAATAAGATTCTTTGACCAAAGGTGATAGTGGCACTAATCTATGGGCATAAAATATGAATATTTCAAGGATATTTTGATAGGCAAAATGTATTCATTTACTCAAACAGCAGTAGTAGCTTCCCCTGTCAGGTTCTATTGCCTTCCCAGCTACAGGCTTCTGAGTAGGGTTTCAGTACCAGGCATCAATTCTCTCCCTTGGAGTGATCCTCAAACCCAGCCAGAGACCAGTTGGTGTAGCAGTTACATTCTTGTTGCTGGAACAAAACATCTAACCAAAAGCAGCTTATAGGAATAAAGGGTTTATTTCAGGTCTATAATTCTGAGGGAAATTGTCATTACGGCGGAGAAAGCATGGCATTATACATCAGCAGGAGAGAAAGAGAAAGAGAGAGAGAGATCTGAATGAGCTAGGTCTGAACACACAGTAGGGCTGAACTAATAGACCTATGGTGCCCCCCCCTCACCTAGTGACACACCTCCTCAAGCAAGGCTCTACTGCCCAAAGGCTCCACCAGCTGGGGACTAGGTAGGAAGCTTAATCACACACACACTGGGGGCTATGAGGGGAATTTTACATTCAAACTACCACAGTTTGTTACTCCCATCAACAGTCACGCCACTAGTGCATCAATGGACACATGTTGCCTGACTGGTTGATTGTGTAGCATTCAGGATGGATCCACCATTGGGTCAGACCGTCTCCTCCGGTACGCTGTGCGGTACTTCTTGCTCTTTGGCAGCGGCCGGGAGGCTTCCAACTCAGTTCCTGTACGACTATTCAGTGTGCTGAGATCAGCACATGTGGTGTCTTCAGCAATACCGTTTTACTAGTTAGTCATAGTAGCCACACAAGAGACTTGGAAAGACCTTTGATTGTTCTGGGGGAGCCTCAGGGTCCACCCTGTCTGACCACTCACTGGGAGCTATCCCACCTCTGGCATTGGGGTCTATTTCTCTTCATTTTAGAAAGAGTTAAAGTGATATTACATGACCTCAAACCAACCCCAAGGTCATACTTTGGCACTAGAGAGGCGAGACAGTGCTCAGATCACAGTAACTGGTATGGACAGTACAAGTACATGCTCAGTTCCAGCCCCTATTCTGAAGTGTGTGGAAGGACCCGTTTCCCCACATGAAGCTAGGTGTGGTGACAAACACACTTCGACCAGTGAAATGTGGACAGAAGTGTAAGAATCACAGCATGTATCCTGGTGTCCCTTCCCAGCTCCTGAGACTGGGGTGGACGGGTTTTGTTTATTATTATTATTTTTGTTTATTTTATTTATTTATTTGAGAGCTACATACAGAGAGAGAAAGGGCAGAGAGAGAGAGAGAGCGAGAGCGAGAGAGAGAGAGAGAGAGAGAGAGAATGGGTGTGCCAGGGCTTCCAGCCACTTGCAAATGACTCCAGACACGTGCGCCCCCTTGTGCATCTGGCTTACGTGGGTCCTGGGGAATTGAGCCTCGAACCGGGGTCCTTAGGCTTCACGGGCAAGCACTTAACTGCTAAGCCATCTCTCTAGCCTGGGTTTTGACATTCCCGTACAATAGAGGCTGGCCCAACACTCAGCTAACCATCACCCCACTCTGAGAAATAAATCCCTGGGGTTTGCAAGGTCTTTGTTATGGTGGCGTAATTTAGTTTATCCTAATGAATGCACATATCATATACCTAATGTAAACATCATTGTGAGAATTTGGAGGAGGTCTTATTTAAATGGAAACACAAACCTCTAAAGCTCACCTTGGACCATTTCCAATACCCCAACACATTCCTTAGGGTTCTACAAACGCTCAGACTTCAATTTGTAGCCATTAATCCACGTGTGCCCTTACCCCTTATCTTGTAAATGGCGCTTTCAGATACCACCTGGATATAGTTGCCTTTTTATTTAAAATTCTCTTTAAAATCCAGTTATGCTCAGGATCAGGAAATTGGTAGCTGATCCTAAATTGATTGGGTCAATAAAAATCTAATTTCCTGGCTGGCTGCATCAGCCTACTTCATCTATGAAATCCTTCTGTGTATAAAGCTTCTGGAAAACAGGAAGAAACAGATTAAGTACCAGGTACTGAATATTAAGGTTAGTCCAGGCTTGGGTTAAATGTTTCTGGCTAATAACGTAGGTAGCAGAATTAGCAGCTGTATCTGGCCCTGCTCTTTAGGGGCTGGGAAAGCGAAGGACCTGCATCCAGCTTCTCTTTCTGCTGCTGGGAACTCGGTGATCCAGTCTCAACCATAGTGAGACCATAGTTTTTAGAGAGAAATTGGTAGCCCCAACTGGCTAGGCTTAACCATTGGTCCCAATATGACAAGACAAGAAAAAAAATAATGGTGACAACCAAAGATCAGAGATTTAATTAATGTGACCATATTGAGAAGAGGGACAAAAAAGGTGGATCGGTGAATCTAAGTCCATCATCAGGATACTGACACGAGCCTTAGGTTTAAATAGAGGAAGCCCTGGGCAAGGGCTAAGAGGTGTTTATACTTAAGCAGTCCTGGCTAAGGTATGGTCTGGGTGAGGCTGATCCCAGCCCTGTTTCGGGAAGTGGTCCAGTGGAAGAAGTCCCTGCTACCATTGTCTCTTGAGGGAACAATCGATTGCCTACAAGATGGCCACTTCTGCCCTGGGTGAGGTCTTGTCTTTGTGGATAACAGCCCTTCTCTGGGGTGGAGAGGATTCTGTCCTGCATGGATTTGCTCTGGTGGGAATCTAAGGTAACTGCAGGTTTAGGACAATGACTTATCTTTGTCCCTTCTGTCAAAGTCAAGGAGACAAAGAGACACAAATGAAGGCTCAGACTCCACGCTCTCATCTTGCTTGGAGTTATTTTTAGTTCCATGCGGGCTCTGGTGGGGAGCCAAGGCTTTTAGCAGAAGAAGCCTCCACGTGTCTGTTTCAATTGGACCTAACAGGAAGTCATGGCAAGGGAGATATAGAAACAAGGAAGTTTTATTTAAATAGGTAGTCAGTGAGGGGTAGAGATCCAAAGAGCATGAGGAGATGCCACCTTGCTTGTCCTGGCAAAGCTGGAACTTTGCAGCTGATCCAGTCTCACCTTAGCAAAAGTGCCCCCTTGCCTCTTCCCCATTATGACATGCCTAAGTATGCTGGCCCCTCTTCAGTCAGCCCCTTGAGTCCAAAAAATCCAGTCAGCTCTCTCCCTTACTCACCTGAGCCTGACAGTAAAGCCTGTCCCCATGGTGGTCCTATTTATACAACCACTGTCCCTTACAGGAAGAAGGGTGCGGGAGTTGGCTTCAATGTGGGAAGCAGGGATCTATTTGTAATGCTAATGAAATGGCCACTAGTTGACTTACATACACACACACACACACACACACACACACACTACAAGTGCTTTCTCAAAATTACAAAAGTCATCCCTAAATACAAAGATATTCTAATGAACAAACTCTTTCTGGCATCTTGTAAACACCCAAAGGCAAGTAAGGAACTGGAGATGTTTAGAAACCGTTCCTGAGAAGGGGGGGGGGGGAAGGGAGAAGAAGAGAGGGAGGGAGGAGGAATCTCAGGCTGCTCATTAAAAGGAAGAACTTGAGTTAAAGTGCCACATGGGACTGTTGTCGTAGTAACATTATCCAAGTAAGAAAGCATTCCAGAGCTGCTATTCAGAGGGGTTGGAGGGGGGGGAACCCCAAACTCACAACTCTCTTGGTTTAGGAAATATTGCTTGTTATGTGAGATGCAGAGTTTTCAGCCCTGAACAGAGACCAACTTTAAGGTATTTATACTATGTGAGGCACACTAATCCCTAGACTGAGGGAAGACTGCCTGTCATATTGTGCAAATAGCCAGTAAGGGAACACAAACACCAGATCATTTCTAGGCATCGTTTGTTAACTATTAAATGCTATTGGAAAGAAAATAATTGGAAAGATGCATTTTAATAGTCATATGCATCTTCCCTAATTCCTTTGGAGTAGCTAAGAAAGCATTTGATTAATATGTTATATCCAAAATGATTTCATTAGAAGGCAGTCACTGTTTTCAGCTGTATAATATGTGGATATGCCCATTAGTAATTGCTGGATGACCACTCCCCTCTCCAATCCCAGTGGCTTATGAAGCATTTTTATCATGGCTCTGTGGGTCAGACAAGTGGATCTCAGGATGGTGCAGGGCTCAGGGGATCTCAGTCAAGCTTACTTTGCTTACATCTAGTGGGGGCCTATGCTTAGCTAGGTTGGCTTTTTCCAGTGGTTAGGAGTTTGTTGGCTATAGAGTTAATACAAAAACATAGTTCTCACCTCAAAGAGAATGAGAGATATTTTATTCTGGAGCCAAATATAAGTGACCATGGCCAGGGAACTCGGATCTAGGTTACCCCAAATTCCATGTTCCAACGCGGCAATGGTTTCATGAAATCGTTATAGCTACAGACAAAGGAAGTCATTGTCAAGATACTTTTCAAATACATTAGTGGAGACATCAGGCAGGCAGGTTATACTAAAGGGGAGAAATCTCAGCTACTATCAGCTATCAACATTATCTGGTGATATTCTTGGCCTTTGGCTTAGTAGAAGCTAATTGTCTGTACATCCCAAAGCACTTACCCATTAGTCACAAATATTTTGGACCCAACATAGGTAGGCAGTGGATACTACATAAGGGGCTTAACGTGGCCCAAAATGACTTGGCTATGAATCTGTTACATTCCAACTCCCCACATTCACTGAAGTTCTAATCACACTGGAATGCAGGCTCAGCTTCTTTTCAAGGAACTTTAGTTCACAGTAGATTGGCCCAAAATGCCATTGGCCCAAACAAGGGGCTTCTCATCTGCCTATTGTCTGGTCCATACCTGTTCCCATGAGGGAGTCTCTTTCTTTTCTTTCTTTCTTTCTTTCTTTCTTCTTCTTCCTTCCTTCCTTCCTTCTTTCCTTCCTTCCTTCCTTCCTTCCTTCTTTCCTTCCTTCCTTCCTTCCTTCCTTCCTTCCTTCCTTCCTTCTTTCCTTCCTTCCTTCCTTTCTTTCTTTCTTTCTTTCTTTCTTTCTTTCTTTCTTTCTTTCTTTCTTTCTTTCTTTTTATTGACAAGTCCCACTATTGTAAACAATATCCCATGGTAATTCCCTCCATCCCCCCCATTTTCCCCTTTGAAACTCCACTCTCCATCATATCCCCTCCCCCTTTCAATCAGTTTCTTTTATTTTGATGTCGTAATCTTTTCCTCCTATTATGATAGCATTTTGTCTCTTGAGCCCAGAACTGACATCCATACTTTCTGTTACATTGTATTCAACAAAATTACAAGACTAGCTCAGGTCAAAGAAGGGAGGGGGAGGATGTTCTCTTGTAAGGTCAAGTTACAAGTGGTATAGAAATGGAAAGGGTTAAAACAAAAAACTGGGAGTGCTTTAAAAGCCCACGTACCTCACAGGATGAACCTTTCCTTTCTCAATCTGGAAATGATTTAGTGATGTTAAGCACACACAGTAATGAATTGCTCCTCCCTGGAAATACATCATTGCAGGAAGGCACATTATCTTCGTGGAGGGGGAAGGTTGAAGTAACTCATTACACAATTGGGGAGCTGTCCCTTGAGCTGAGTTCTGACTTAGGTCTATAAAGCAACCTTAGAAGGACAGCATAGGGGCCCCACAGAAGCAAACAGAATCTTGGAAGTAGCTAAATACAGTTTAAACCTATAGTATGCCTATTTTATATCAAGGAAATATTAAAACCAATATCTGAATTATGTGAAGTAACTTCTATTTTAAATATTTAAATTCTACAAAGCAACCTGTGTCACAGAAATACAGAGCACTGTGCTTGTGATCAGTGCAACTTGTTTACAGATGAAATTGTAAAACACCAACTCATAGTGTCATTTGACAGAGTTGTAATTAATATCACCCAAATCAAGTGCCTCTGTCACACCATCTGTGCCTCAGGACCACAGTTCGTGATGACTCAGGGGATTTGAAGTCACAGGTTTAGATCTGAGGCCTGTTTCATTTCTTTACTGATGTCAAGTAGCCCTCCTGCCTCCGCATTCTTATCCCCAAAGCAATGATGCCTGAACCCCCAAACCTCTGGTCTTTTAGTGTGTGAGTGCGCCTGCATTTGTGCAACCTGGAGGAGGGGGGGGTGTTGTCCTTCTGGCTTCTTTTTTTTTAAGGCTTGTGTATGAGAGGCCCAGATGATAACCCCGAATATCATCTTCAGGAACCCTGTCCATCTTCTTTCTGACAAGATGTCTTGTTGGCTTAAAACTCGCCAGTTAGGGGCCAGAGAGATGGCTCAGAGGGTTAAGGCACCTGCACACAAAACCTGTCTGCCTGGGTTCAATTCTCCAGTGCCCATGTCAAGCCAGATGCTCAAAGTGGCTCATGAATCTGGAGTTTGTTTGCAGAGGCAGGAAGCTCTGGCACACCCCTTCCCTTACTCTCTGTGTCAAATAAATAAGTAAACATTAAAAAATAGAGCTCGTGGGCTGGAGAGATGGCTTAGTGGGTAAGGCGTTTTCCTGTGAAACCTAAGGACCCAGGCTTGATTCTCCAGGACCCACGTAAGCCAGATGCACAAGGTGACGCATGCATCTGGAGTTCGTTTGCAGTGGTTGGAGGCCCTGGTGTGCCCATTCTCACTCTATCTCTCTCTCCCTCTCTCTATCTCAAATAAATAAAATAAAATAGATAAATAAAATGTCTGAAAGAAAAAGAAAGACAGCTCGTCAGTTAGGCTAGACTGGCTGGCCAGTAGACCCTGGGGATCCTCTTGTCTCTGCCAATGTTGGGGTTATAGGTTCGCACTACCACGTTGGACATATTACATGGGTACTGGGTACTGAACTCATAGCCTCAAGCTTGCAAGGTGAACACTTTATTAACTGAGCTATGTCACCAGCCTCACACAGCTTTCTTTGATGACCTCCTTTGAGAGTCTTTGTAAATGTCCTCCTTTTAAAAATATTTTCTTTGTATTTATTTATTTGACAGAGAAGGGGGGAGAGAGAGAATGGGTGGGTCAGGGCCTCTAGCCACTGCAAACAAGCTCCAGATGTGTGCACCCTCTTGTGCATCTTGCTAATGTGGGTCCAGGGGAATTGATGGACAGTCCTTTGGCTTTGCGGGCAAACGCCTTAACCGCTAAGCCATCCCTCCAGCCCATGTTCCCTTTTTCATAAAGTTTTTCTGGGCTATTCCTTCCCATGCCTTTCGGTCTCCAAACTTCCACACCTTTCCAGCCCATCACCTCTGCAAAGGGACATTAGTAGACTGCTTTCCAATCCGTTCCATTGTCATTCTAATATTCCAATATTCACAATGGCCAGCTAACATTTAAAAATAGATTTGATTTCTATGCATATTTCTCATGGGAACCGGCCACATTGAATTGAAGTCTTTTCTCTACCATCTCCCCACATGGAAATATGCATTTCTTTTAAAGCAGGATCCATGTTTTATTATTCCCTTTAATCGCATCCCCTAATGCAATCTCCAGCACTAAGTGTAGTAAGTGTGTGCTGTGACATTCTAGACGTGAATCAAGTGCATCAGGGCCTCTGCCTCAAATCCCATACTCGTTCTTTGTGCCCTCCTCAGAAAGTCCATCATCCATTTCACACTTTTTATTTCTTCATTTCTCTCTCATGCATTATGTTGCACCTTTCTGGGTTCGATTTCAACACTAATAATTAACTCTGTCAAGTTATTAATTTTGTCATTCACCTCCCTCATGCATTTTAATTCTTCTTGAATTATGATTTTCCTTTTGTGTCTTCATGTTTTATCATTATCTTGGGTCTGAGATTTCTCCTTTATCCTTCCAGCCCATCCTTTTATGCTCTTTTTTTTTTTTTTTTTTTTTTGAAATTTTGTTTTCCGAGGTAGGATGTCACTCTAGCCCAGGCTGACCTGGAATTCACTATGCAGTCTCAGGGTGGCCTTGAACTCACAGTGATCCTTCTACCTCTGCCTCCCGAGTGCTGGGATTAAAGGCGTGCACTGCCACGCCTGGCTCCTTTTATGCTCTTTTAACTTCATAGTAGTGATCACTTCTTGAAGTTACAGTGTAGATGAATAAGCATTTCTTAAAGTGTAAAAATAAATATTAGGGATTTGTTATCCTTTGGTAACTATAGTTTTATATTTTTATCACATTCTTGAAGGAGCTCCCATAGTCTCCTTTTTTTTTCATATAAACTCACCCTAGGGGCTGGAGAGAGGGTTCTACTGGCAAAATGCTTATCTTGCAAGCACGAGGCACTGACCTTGACTACCCAGAACTCCTGTCTAAAAAAAGGCAGGCATGGTGGCATGTTTCTAATCCAAGCGTTGGGGAGGTGGAGACAGGCAGATACATGGGGCTCACTGGCCAGCCAGTCTCACCTACTTGGTGAGTTCCAGTCTAGTGAGAGGACCTTTCTCAAAGGAAGGTGGGTGGCACCTGAAGGGGCAATACCTGACTCGTCCTCTGGCCTTCATGTGCACCTTCACACACAAAACAAAACCGCTGGATGATTCACATTTCAAGATGAACGTTACCCAACGTGCATCTCATTTTTTATCTAGCTTCAATTTTCTTCATTTCTTTATGTGTCATCCAGTCAACTGTGAACAAAACAGACATTTCCTTTTGCAAGAGTCAAGAAGGGGAGATAGCCAGCAAACAGATGAATGTGTGATACCTCATCCAGGCTGTGAGAAGTGTAAACTTAAATAAACAGGAGGCTGTTAGCCTGAGGCTGTCAACACACCTGACATTTCCTATAGTGAACTGATATCCCAACATATACCTCAATATACAAATAAACTGAAACGTGACGTAGGAGTATAACAAACAGCTGATGTTCCACCACTCCCAGGCAGGCAGCCAGCCAACTCCTGACACCATGCCCAAGTAAGGAACGTGGCTGTCCCTTATCAGATGATCATCTGTAGCCAATCCAGTGATTTGTCTCCTTTGCATCTATGTCCGGCCTTACAGTCACCACACACACCCTGTGAGTCATTATCAGAGTTGCCTGGTTTGTGTATCTTTATTTGCAAATATAAACACTGCTACATTTCATAGGTTTAAAGTCTTTTTTTTTCTTTGAACATACAGAGACGTACGGAGGAAATTATGTAGGAACTGAAGGTTGCAATCTTAGTCAAGATGGTTGAGAAGACCTGACCTCCCTGAGAAAGAGCTACCTGAGCTTAAGTGTTGAATAACTAGCTGCCTTTCCACATTCTTCCCAGAACACATTGCAGCAGTTTCTCTCCTACCTATATGTGGAGCCATGCCCCCAAAAGTTGTCAAATTTATATTTTCCCGAAATTCAAATTTTAATGGCTATCTTGGGCTTCATTTGCCAAACTTACCACCCAGTGTCTCCTTGAAACTGAAAATACTCCTAAGAACCTGGGCACCATGCTTATGCTAATTGGCTTAAGGCACCACTGTCCCTGTGACTTCACAGTTATGTGGAGACATTTTATGACCACATTTCTGCTAAGAAACAAGAGGAGTCAACCCCACCTGATCCTCCTTTTTATTTTTACACGTAGCAGAGAACTCCATCCATGAGGCTAACTGGCTGAATGGAGGCATGGGGAGTTTATATTGACTTTGAAATGAAATCATTAGCTGAACAGGTAGTTTTTCAGGGCAACTGCATTCAACCCTAGTCACCTTATAGGGGTACATACCTTTAATAAGTTTGACTTCTGGCTGAGCATACAAAATGGCTAAAGCTTATTATATAAATATGATTTAGTGTCCCTTCTAGATTGTGTTATAGAGCACACCTGTGTGTGCACTGCTTGTATAAACACCCCGTGACCAGAGTGAAGAGCACAGGTCAGCTCTGCCCTGCTTTGCATTGCAACTGGCATCTGCTAATGTCTACCCTGTGTGCCTTCCTCTAGCTGGGCTCCCCTCCACGAATTCCCCTGGAACTAGACACACCTCAGGTTTGTGTTTCAAAGTATTCCAAGTAGTCTCCAAACTGTCCTAAGCTTTTGCTCCAGTATCCTCATGTGTGATTGAGTGAGTCACACTTGCTAAGTACACAGTGCTTTTGTCAATGGTGGAGAAAGATGCAGCCCTAGGCTGTGGCAGCCTGAGTTCCTTCAGAGACCTACACCAGGTGAAGGTGGGTTTCTTGACCAGTCAGTGTGAAGCAGAGTTTGGATTTATTCAGAAGAGATAGATAGATAAACAGATAGCTGGAGGACAGATGATGTATATATAATGAATATATATAAATATATACATATAATGAATATATACATTCATATATTTATTATATATTATATTATCATGTTATAATAAAATGATAGATACTTATGAAAGGAAAGCACAAGCATAGTACCTACTCTAGTGTGGGTATGGGCTTCTCAAAAAGGAGTCCTATTTAGTATCTTAGGCCCAGCCTTATATATGAATGATTTTCAAGTTATATATTTGAAGGGACCTGTAGTGCTTTGAATGCAAATTATCCCCCATAGCTTCATATGTTTTGAATACTTGGTCCCCAGTAGTGGCAATTTGGGAATGATGTGGAGCCTTTGGGAGGTGAAGCCTTGCTAGAGGAGGTGTGTCTTTGGGTGTAACCTTGAGGTTTATTTCTCCAGCCCACTGGGTGTGGAGGAAGAGCTCAAGCAGACTTCTTCCTTCCTGCTGATGTGACAAGAGGTGACACTCTAGCTGCCTCCTTTGCCATGCTTTCCCACCATGATAAGACTGCTCTTCAAAACTGAAAGGTGAAATAAACTCTCCCATAAATTGCTTCTGGCTAGGGGCTGTTTGTCCCAGGAAAAAGAAGGTAACTGCTGTAGGACCCTTCCCCTTTTATTTATTTATTTTTTGGTCATTGAAATTGCAGGCTGATTTCTGAGGTGCACTGGACATGATTATGATTTGATAAGGTAAAACCACAGGTCACAAGGGATGAAGGAACCCTTACCATGCTAGCGACAAGGGATGAGGGAACTCTTCTCATGCTAGGTCACAAGGGAGTTAAGACATATTTTGAATGTAAGCAAAGTTTGTACTGCTGTTGATGAGGTTTTTTTTTTAGAACATTGCAGGTTTATTACTGGGAGAAGGTATTGGTAGTCCTCACAGTCTTGTTACTGGTGCCAAGATTCTTGACTTTCGGCTGTTCAGAGTCTTCACCTGGACTCTAGGGTGAAGGACTCTTTCCCATCCCATGACCATTTGGTGTTTTCCTGTTTCTCATTCCTGTTCTACATCAGCTGTCACATCACCAGCTGTGCACTAATACTGTTGCTACTGACTGACATTCTCTGCTAAGAGAACTTTGCAGGTTGTATGTATGAACTAAAATTCTCAGGAAGCTTCTGCACCTATTTCAAACACCCCGGAAGGCCAATTGACTTGGTAGAATTTAAGTGATTGTGAAGAGAGGCTGGGATGTTGGAGATCTACAGCCAAATTGTCTTGGGCTATCTCAGCCTATTGCATAGCCAGTTATTGTTGACCTCTATGTCTATTGAACTTCATAGGATTATTAAAAAATTCCTTTATGGGATGTATGAACAAACCACCTGCTTCCACCAACCTTAAAGCTAATAATATCATCAAATAGCAATTGAAGCCTATAGCAGAGATTTCCCCACTTAGCTCTAATCATCCATACAAACTGTCTATCAGTGTTTCCACCAATGTATTTGAAGAGTGTCTTGGACCTATGAATTTGTTATGTTACTATAAAAACATGAAATTGTTAACATAGGAACATGGAATTTGGGGTAACAGAACATCTGTGTTCTGAGGTCATAGTCACTCATATTTTGCTCCAGCATAAACTGTCTTTTTAAAAAAATATATCTTATGAAGTGAGAGCTGTTTTCTTTTTTTCCACCTATTAGCAGATGTAGTCCTGACAATAGGTTAATATGTATCCCCAGGATAGGATCTCTGATAACTTTGACCTGGTTGGTCACATAGTAGGATCTCTGGTTACTTTGACCTGGTTGGTCACTTAGCCCGAGCTTTCCAAATTGACTGAGCTTCCCTCTATTGTCTTCACCCCACTTTGGTCAGCTGACCCATGCCAAGTTTTCTAATCACATAAACCTTTGGGCTTTCCTGTGAGATTACAACTGGCTGCCACTTTCGTGACTGTCCACTGGTCTTGTCTTCTAAGAAGTTGAAGACCCCTTGGAGGGCTAGTCGGAGCATGCTGAATAGTTCTCCACCCTCATTGTTTCTCCACGTGTTGGAGAGGGGCAGGGTTCTATCTCTTAGGTCACCCAGCTGTTACCAAGTATGCTTTATGCCTCAGAAATGTATTGAAATCTATTATTTTTTATTGTACCCCATACAGTTTTTTTTAATTTAAAAAAGCTTCATATTTATTTCGCCTTCTGACTCTCTGCTTGTGCCTTCAACACCTTCACGATGATTTTCTCCTCCTCAATAAGGACAGCTTCGCTCGATCCTGTCACGGACACATTTAGCACACATGGAACCACCATAGCCCGGCTGACATGTTTTTTTTTTTATTATTATTTGTTTGTTTTGGATCATCTCACAAGGACTTTAGGTCTCATAGCACGAACTCCTCAAAGTCGGCCTGGGCACACGCCACATACTGACTTTGGTTCTTTCCCAACCTTCTTGGTGGACAGGTAGACAACTCTAGTACCAGGGGTTCGGGACAGCCTAGTTTTGTTAGAGGCTGTGTTGTAGGAGAGCCTATGACAGTATGCCAATGCTGGACCATTCTGAGTGCCTCGAAACACCGGCCCCAGAAGAGGAAAAAATGTATAGCCCAGGCTGGCCTCGAACTCCTGATCCTCCTGCCTCTGCCTCTTCAGCAATATCCCACTGGCATGCAGCACCACAACCGGCCCCATCCAGTTTTTTTGAGGTATAATTGACAAATGAAAAAGGTAGATATTTAGGGCTTATTGTGAAATGATTACCACTATGAAGCTAAGAAACATGTCTACATTTCATAGTGCTGGCTATACAAGTATAGAAGCTAAAAATATTTTCTTGCAAATACTACTGTACCTAACTGAAAATTTTGTTCATTTAGTTTTTTTTTTAAATTCATTTATTTATTTATTTACTTTTTGGCTTTTTGAGGTAGGGTTTCACACTGTCAAGGCTGACCTGGATTCACTATGTGGTCTCAGGGTGGCCTCGAACTCATGGTGATCCTCCTACCTCCACCTCCCGAGTGGTGGGATTAAAGGCACGCGCCACCACATCCGGCTCTTTTAAATTTTTAAAATTTTTATTGTGAACCTCTAACAGATGAACATACTGTAAGTTTGTTGTATTCCTTTAAAAGCATTAATTAATTAATTTGTATATGTGTCTGTGTATGGGCGTGCATGCTGTGATGTGTGTGTAGAGGTCAGACGACAACTTTGGGGCTTTTTGGTTCCACATTGTTTGAGCCCGGGTCTCTTGCTGCTGCAAACAAATGGCTACACTGCCAGTGAAGTAGCTGCTCCCCGAGCTTTGGATTCTCCCAGATCTACCGCCCATCATCACGGGTGCACTGGGACCACAGATGTGTGACCACTTGGCATCTGGCTTTCTGTGGGTTCTAGGGACTTGGACCTGGGTTGGCAGGCTGGACAAACAAGCGCCTTTAACTACTGAGGTAACTGCAGCTACTCCACTGAGCCTTTTACCTTTGACTAACGTCTCCCCACTTCCCCCATCCCGCTTTTTCTATCATTTCTCTCTAATGAACTCTACATTCCACATATATGTACAAGCATAGAGTACTTGCCAATCTCTGCCTGGCTTGTTTCAATTACTGTTATGTCATCCAGCCATGTTGCAAATGTTCCATTTCTTTTTCTTTTTCTTTTTCTATTCTTTTTTTTTTTTTTGGCATGTAGATGTGTGTGTCGTGCTCATGGTATGCATGCATGTGTATAGGCACATGTGTGGGCAGGTGCATGTTCATTTGTGCACACGCACGAGGAGGCCAGAGGCAGACATAGAATGGCTTCTTTGGTTGCTCTTCCCTTTACTGAGGCAGACACTCTCACTTGAACCCTGAATTTGCCAATTCAGCTAGTCTAGCCAGCAAACTTGCCCCGACGATTGCCTCTGACTCTAAGCCCTGGGATCGCCGGTGGGCTGTTGTGCCCACCCAGCATTTATGTGGGAACTGGAGATCCAAACTCAGGTCTTCATGCTTGCACATAAGTTCTTTTCCCACTGGACCATCTCCTAAACCCTTCTTTACATTTAAGATGGAATAATACTGCATTACATGTAAGCCACATTATTTCTTTACCCATTCATGCACTGGCGGGGGTTGGGTCAATTCTGTATCTTGGCTGCTACGACTAGTTCCGCGGTGCACGTGGCGGTGGACATCCACTTCCAGGTACTAATCTCATGTCTCCCACAGTATCACCTGTCGTTATATTTTAAAATTTTGAAGAAACTCCATACTGTCTTTTTTTAAAAAAGGTTTTTATTTATTTATTTGAGAGAGACAGACAGAGAGAGAAAGAGGCAGAGAGAGAGAGAGAGAGAGAAGAGAGAGAAAGAGAGAGAGAGTGAGAATGAGAACATCAGGGCCTCCAGCCACTGCAAACGAAGATACATGGGCCACCTTGCGCATATGGCTTACGTGGGTACTGGGGAATGGAGCCTCAAACCGGGATCCTTAGGCTTCATAGGCAAGTGCTTAACCACTAAGCCATCTCTCCAGCCCCATACGGTCTTCTTTAACAGTCATTCCCATTTACAGTCCCACAAACAGTGGACAGGGTTCTATTTTTCCCACATCCTCACCCACAATTGTTTTCCCTTATCTGTTGATAACAGTGACTGTAGCAGGCAGGAATGGGCGCCGTCACTGTGGCCTCAATTTGCATTTCTCTGATGGTTCCTAATGGTCAGTACAATGTCAGGTATCTGTTAGTCATTGTTAGATTGTCTTTGGGGGGGCATTTAAAATATTTTTATTTATCTGTTTATGAGCAAAGGGAGAGAGAGAGAGAAAGAGAGAGAATGTGTGGGCATGCCAGAGCTTCTTGCCACTACAAATGAGTCCCAGATGTATGTGCCACTTTGCGCATCTCGCTTTCCCTTGGTGCTGGGGACTTGAATCCCCGAACCCTCAGACTTTTCAAGCAAATTCCTGTAGCTGCTGAGCCATATTCCCAGCCCTGGGGACACTTTTTATGTCTTCTACCTGCTTTTAGATTCTTAACTTGCATTTAATTTAATCTGTTTTGCGATTGTATCTCATGGGTTCCTTTGATTTTAATTAACCCCTTATCAGATGTTGGTTTTGTAAATATTTTCTCCCATCCCCTGGACTGCCTGTTCTCTTTGCTGATTGCTGACATACTGTGCAGAAACTTTTCACTTTGATGCAGTCCCACTGCCTTATTCTTGCTTTTCTTGTTTATGCTTTTGGTGTCCTGTCCAAAAACTACTGCCCAGGTGAGGCAAGAAGCTTTTCCCTGTGTTTTCTCTTCCTGGGATGTTGCTAACCAGACTACTTGTTATCATAATTTCCCCTGAGCAACCCAGCCAAATTGAAAGAGGGAAAACATGTTAATTTAAATATTTTATGAAGCATATAAAACCACTAAAACGTTACTCCAAAAAGAAACCAGACCCACATCTGACTCCCACAAAAATCATTGCATCTCATTCTCTTTGTAATCCGATTCTTCTTGTTCTGCATGCAGAAGTGATGGCCATGGGCTTTTTTTTTTCTAGTAAATTCTCTGGATTAGAATTGCATCAATACTCATTTCTACATCGCTGAGAAGCTAGGACAATGCAGGGTGGTTTTTAGAGCTGCACTGCACAGTGGAAGGAACAAGCATGAAACTGAATTGTGCTATTGCTATTACACTTAGTCTATTTCAATAGACGAAATTATTTACCTTAGAATGGTCTCTTTCTTCTCTCTCTCTCTCTCAATTTCTTAATTTGGATTAGAAATAATGTCTGGCTGACATCCCACATGGTGCGTACGTGTCCTTGACAATTTATTCCCTGTCACGGTGCCTGCTTTGAGGATTTTGCATCGGAGACATTTAATAACAGTGGGATGGGGATTGTTCTTGGCTCATAATGCCTCAAAGTCACAGTAAATGGTAGAAAAGAAAAATAAGAAACAGAGGGTCAATAAGAAGACATTGCCTACTTTTCTTCACCTCACGTTTGAACCCTTACTACTAAAGCTCTTAATGGAAGCTAACGTAAAGAGTTAAATAAGCTGATTCTTTTTAGACCCACGATGGATTGAAAAATAATGTCGATAACTCCAGGCTCAATTTTTGCAAATGTTCTTCAATTCTGGGTTCAATGGAAGAGAAATATAAATCATTTTCTACTTCAGTGCACAAATGAAATGTTACATCCATAGATGACAAACAGCTCCTGGGTTTGGAACACCTCCATGCTTGTGGAATATCACACACTTGTGCACATGTACACACACACACACACACACACACGTGTGTGTGCATGCACGTGCCATAACTTGTGCCACAACCTTAATCTGGTAATATTTCTCATTTCTGAAGAAGACATCTTGGTCCTTATGAACAAAGCAAGCGACACTTGTTGTATTTGTGGCAATTTCAGATTAATGGCCTCCTCCACCGTGAAGACGAAAAGAAATGGTACCAGTTAGAAGAATTAATCACGACCTGACAGCTTGCCCTAATAGCACCATTTTTATAGCTCTGTGGTAAATTCTGTTTTTGAACTGAAACCATTCGGTTATATATCATCTAGGTTTGCAACAGCTTTCCTCGTTTCATACACAAAATCCAAATGCAAGGAATGGAGTGGGGCATGGGGGAGAGAGAGAGAATGTCTAGGAGATGCATTTTCAATGAATCAGGACCCATCCTGTCAGCTTTGATTTTTGGTTAAATGTAAACAACAATGATATTAAAAACAGAACCGACCAGAGAGCCTTGCCTTTGAAGTCGGAGATAAAAGCACATGCAAAAAATAAGAGATAAGCTCTTCTCAGTGACAACTTCCTCAATGCCAGTAAATATAAATATACATGGGATTTTTGCCCTGTCTCTCTTGTTTAATACATGGAGATGTTTCTTTATAGAAGTACTTATTTTAAACACCATTATAATGGGTCAAAATCATTGCCCATACAGTGGGAATTGACAAGATGTTTTATGAATTAGAAATGGTGTGTCCACCCACAGCCACGGTGATTAAAAATAGTTAATATTTCTGTGCTGTCATTTTGAGGTTTCTGTCTCCTCTCTTCCATGTCTCTGCCACAGTCTCTTCCAGGTCTCTGCCTCACATTCTGTCAGTTCTCTGCTTGTTCCTTCCACGTCTCTACCTCAGTCTCTTTGAGATATCTCTGCCATGTCAGTTCCCTCTTTCATCCTTTGACCCTCCTTCCTCTCAACGTTACTCTCCACAGTGAGTCAAGCCGGGCCCCTCATCTGCTCCGGCTTCTCCTCCTTCTCATCCCTCGGAGACAGGCAAAGCTTTCTTGTGATCATAAGGCTCTGTGATAGGGGTTGGCAAACAGCAGCCCGTTTGCCTCATCCAGCCTTTGTTCATTTTAGTGTAGTTGGCAGGCTAAAAAAAATTACCATTTTAAATGGCTACAAAAATTCAAAGGGAGAACATTTGTAGCATTTGAAAATGATATGAAATTCAAAAGTTGGTGTCCACAAATAAAGTTTTATTGGCATACATTTATGCCCATCCGTTAAGTGCTCCTTGTGTCTGCTTTTGTACTACAATGCCAGGTTTTAGGAGCCTCCTTTTAGAGATTCTGTCATGCTCAGAATGCCAAAAGTGTACCATCTGATGTGTTATAGAAAATGGGCCAGCCTCTGCCCCGTAGCTCCCCTCTGTCCTCCATCTCCTCATGTCTGTCATGGATCCCTGTGTCCTCCATCTCCTCATGTCTGTCATGGATCCCTCTGTCCTCCATCTCCTCACGTCTGTCATGGATCCCTCTGTCCTCCATCTCCTCATGTCTGTCATGGATCCCTTTGTCCTCCATCTCCTCACACCTGTCATGGATCCCTCTGTCTTCCATCTCTCACAGTCTGTCATGGATGCCTCTGTCCTCCATCTCCTCATGTCTGTCATGGATCCCTCTGTCCTCCATCTCCTCACGTCTGTCATGGATCCCTCTGTCCTCCATCTCCTCACATCTGTCATGGATCCCTCTGTCCTCCATCTCCTCACATCTGTCATGGATCCCTCTGTCCTCCATCTCCTCACTCTGTCATGGATCCCTGTGTCCTCCATCTCCTCACACCTGTCATGGATCCCTCTGTCTTCCATCTCTTCACATCTGTCATGAATCCCTGTGTCCTCCATCTCCTCACGTCTGTCATGGATCCCTCTGTCCTCCATCTCCTCATGTCTGTCATGGATCCCTTTGTCCTCCATCTCCTCACACCTGTCATGGATCCCTCTGTCTTCCATCTCCTCACATCTGTCATGGATCCCTCTGTCCTCCATCTCCTCACATCTGTCATGGATCCCCTGTCCTCCATCTCCTCACATCTGTCATGGATCCCTCTGTCCTCCATCTCCTCACATCTGTCATGGATCCCTCTGTCCTCCATCTCCTCACATCTGTCATGGATCCCTCTGTCCTCCATCTCCTCACACCTGTCATGGATCCCTCTGTCCTCCATCTCCTCACGTCTGTCATGGATCCCTCTGTCCTCCATCTCCTCACATCTGTCATGGATCCCTCCGTCCTCCATCTCCTCACATCTGTCATGGATCTCTCTGTCCTCCATCTCCTCACGTCTGTCATGGATCCCTCTGTCCTCCATCTCCTCACGTCTGTCATGGATCCCTCTGTCCTCCATCTCCTCACATCTGTCATGGATCCCTCTGTCCTCCATCTCCTCACGTCTGTCATGGATCCCTCTGTCCTCCATCTCCTCATGTCTGTCATGGATCCCTCTGTCCTCCATCTCCTCATGTCTGTCATGGATCCCTCTGTCCTCCATCTCCTCATGTCTGTCATGGATCCCTGTCCTCCATCTCCTCATGTCTGTCATGGATCCCTCTGTCCTCCATCTCCTCATGTCTGTCATGGATCCCTCTGTCCTCCATCTCCTCACACCTGTCATGGATCCCTCTGTCCTCCATCTCCTCACATCTGTCATGGATCCCTGTGTCCTCCATCTCTTCACATCTGTCATGGATCCCTGTGTCCTCCATCTCTTCACATCTGTCATGGATCCCTGTGTCCTCCATCTCCTCACACCTGTCATGGATCACTGTGTCCTCCATCTCCTCACATCTGTCATGGATCACTGTGTCCTCCATCTCCTCACATCTGTTATGGATCCCTCTCTCCTCCATCTCCTCACACCTGTCATGGATCCCTCTGTCCTCCATCTCCTCACACCTGTCATGGATCACTGTGTCCTCCATCTCCTCACATCTGTCATGGATCCCTCTGTCCTCCATCTTCTCACATCTGTCATGGATCTCTCTGTCCTCCATCTCCTCACATCTGTCATGGATCCCTCTGTCCTCCATCTCCTCACATCTGTCATGGATCCCTCTGTCCTCCATCTCCTCACATCTGTCATGGATCCCTCTGTCCTCCATCTCCTCACATCTGTCATGGATCTCTCTGTCCTCCATCTCCTCACATCTGTCATGGATCCCTCTGTCCTCCATCTCCTCATGTCTGTCATGGATCCCTCTGTCCTCCATCTCCTCATGTCTGTCATGGATCCCTCTGTCCTCCATCTCCTCACATCTCTCATGGATCCCTCTGTCCTCCATCTTCTCACGTCTGTCATGGATCCCTCTGTCCTCCATCTTCTCACTTCTGTCATGAATCCCTCTGTCCTCCATTGCCACATGTCTGTTATAGACCCCCTCTGTCTGCAGTTTGGAGAGGTTCAGAACCCAGTAGCTGTTCTGTCCGTGAAGCTGACCGCCTCAAGAAGGCCAATATGGAACTGAAGGCCTAGAGGAGTCTTGGCAAGGCATGCATCTTCAGTCCTTATAGGAAGGTTGAAGAGGCTGGGTTCTTATGTCGGCAAAGGGTGGTAGCAACAGGGTACATGAGCTCACCAAAGAGGAGTGGTGGCAGGCTGGCAAGCATGGCTGACTTTTCCTAGACCTCTTATATGTACAGTGTACACTAGAAGTTTCAGCACATTCTTTCCCCTCCATGAAGCCTTCCTAGAAATGCCCTCGGGCCCACCTAGGGCATGTGTCATAATTTATTGTCCAGTCAAGTTGACAATCAAGAGTAACCTGCACTTGGGAGGCAGAGGTCGGGTGATCACCATGAGTTCAAGGCTACCCTGAGACTACATAGTGAATTCCAGGTCATCCTGGGCTGGAGCAAAACCCCCTGAAAAAACAAACAAAAATTATAAAAAAGAATAAATAAATAAATAAAGAGTAACTGAAGTAACCATTACAACATACTATGACCATATTATCTACAATATGGATAGAGAGATCTTTGGGCAATTTCACAGAAGAGTTAAGTGCTGAAGACAAAGTCCTCAGTATTAAATCCATCTTCACAATGGTTTTACATGGCCTTCCTTTTGAGTGTGTTTTCATTCTCTCTCCAGGGTTGACACTGCTTTCCCTCTCCTTTGAACAGATCATCTCTGTTGGAGGTTCCATCACACCCCACACAGGCAGGTTACTGAAAAAGGAACGTTCTCTCCCTTTGACCTTGCCTGGGCACAGGTTACCTTTCTCTGTCTCTCCTCATCATCCCAAGTTCAGTGTCCTGAATTCTCTTCAATCCATGCAGCAATGATTCTCACATGCAAAACTGAGGTAGTATTGTAACATCTTCTCCTGCAGATGCTCTGCACAGTGTAGATTCCTCCAGGGGAATCAGCTGAGTTGAAGCAGTTTCTTTGTGAGCCATCTTGATCTCAGGGCATACTGCAAGAGAGAGGAGGTGGAAGCCACAAGACAGGAGAGAGTGGAAATCACTCTCAGAAGCTTGGGTAACCACCATGAGACACTGGGACTGCATCCTTCCAGGACCCTTGGGGAGTTGATAGAGCACAGCTCAGGGTATCCCCTGGGAAATGAGGAAGCTGGGCCATTGAGTGACAGGTCTCCTGGGGAATGACTCCTTCAGTCCTTGTAATACTGGTCTGTCCCATGTGCAGGCTGAGCACAGCTCTGCCCAGTTACCTCCATTGAGCAGAGAAGAAACTCAGCCACAAGTGTGCTCTGTGGTGTCCTACATTTGCCTGTGGGATAGACCAGGACATGGTGGGACACGGAAAGAAGCATCTCTTAATCTTTCCACTGTTGTTTTCCCAGTGACGATGTGAAGTCAATCTTCATGGCCTCATTGTATGGACAACCTGACGGAGACTGAGAAGTGACATAATCAGGGCATGAAAGACATGGCTCACCTGGGGCTGTCTGGCTCTCAAGTTCACAATTGTAAGTACTAGGCTGTCTACCTCTCCCGAGGCCACAGTGGACAATGGTCAGCTCTTTTTCTTTTATTTATTTAGAGACAGTGAGATAGAGACAGAGACAGAGGTGGGCAGAGAGAATTGGTGTGTCAGGGCCTCAACCACTGCAATGGAACTCCAGATGCTTGTGCCACCTAAAGGGAACGTGTGACCTTGCGCTTGCCTTGCCTTTGTGCATCTGGCTTACATGGGATCTGGAGAGTCAAACATGGGTCCTTAGGCTTTGCAGGCAAGTACCTTAACTGCTAAGCCATCTCTCCAGCCCAATGGTCAACTCTTTGTTTGTTTTGAGGTAGGTTCTCACTCTAGCTCAGGCTGACCTGGAACTCACTATGTAGTCTCAGGGTGGCCTTGAACTCACGGCGATCCTCCTACCTCTGCCTCCCAAGTGCTGAGATTAATGGTGTGCGCCACCACGCCCAGCTCCAACATTCAACTCTTTAACCACTATGTCCACAGATGATGATTCCGTTGGGTCCACCCTCATCAAAGGCACACACATGTACTCTCCCTGTCCCTCCACCTCTTCAGGAGAGGCAACCCCATTTTCAGAATCCATATCCATGACAACAATGTGCACCCATTGAGGGCTTCATCCTCCTCTTCCTTTTGCTCATCGTCCTCTTTTCTCTTCGGGACACAGGGCCTCACCATGCAACTCAGGTTGATCTGAAGCTCATCATCATCCTACCTGTGCCTCCCAAGTGCTTGGACTGCAGGAGTGATGGAGCACACCTGGTTCTCCCATTTCCCCCTCCACATGTCTGCGTGGCCTGCCCCCCTCATTTGCTTTAGGGATGTTTCTCCCTCTTTGCCAGGCCTTAGCCTGAGGCTGCTTGGGCTGGAGGCTCACCACAGTGATGTTTTAAAAAATACATTTATTTATTTATTTATTTGAGGGAGAGATAAACAGGCGGGGGGGGGGGGGTAGTGGAGGGAGAGAATGGGCGGGCCAGGGCCTCCAGCCACTGCAGATGAATTCCAGATGCATGCGCCTCCTTGTGCATCTGGCTTACATGGGTCCTGGAGGGTCAAATTGGGATCCTTTGGTTTTTCAGGCAAACACCTTAACTGCTAAGCCATCTCTCCAGCCCCAGGGTGATGTTTTCAAAATGCAAATCTCGCCCCTCCAGCCCATCCTCCCATCCTACTCCCCTTGAAACACTCAACTATGCTTCCTATTACTTTGAGAACAAAGACCAAATTCCCCCTGGAGGATGAAGACCATGTAGATGCTCAAATTTACAACTACACCTTCCACGTCTAATCCCCAAAACTTAATTTAAGAGAATGTTTTGTTCTGCCTTTCTCAAAGGTTCCCTGCTCCCTTCTGTCACTGTGCTGTGCACACTCTTCCATTTGAACGACTCCTCACTGACCCAGCCCAGCTATCACTGCCTCAAGGAAGTCTCCCCTGACCTCTGCCACCCTCTGCTCCTCTTCTGGGTCAACTCTGTATTGTTACTTTTCTTGTCACTGTGATGGAATACCTGACAGAAAAAACTTCAGGGAGGAGGGACTTATTTTGGTTCATGACCTGAGAGAGCATTGTAATGGTGGAGAAGATATGACAGCACCCAGATTGGTGACCTAGGGAGCACGTAACACTTTGCCTTACAGGGTACCTACCAGGAAACACAGAGCTGAGGCCCAGATTGGCCATAACTTTCCAGTTCCACCCCTTCAACCCATCATCTGCCAAATAAATCCCATGCCTGAACGGTTCCACAGTCTTCAAAAACAGTGAAACCACCTGTGAATTAACCATTCAAACACATGAGCCTGTGGGGGGACATTCCACGTTCAAACCATAAGTTCCATTTTTAAAAAATTTTTTGACAATTTCCATAATTATAGACAATAAAACATCATAATTCCCTCCCCCTTCACTTTTCCCCTGACAGCTCCACTCTCCATCATATCCCCTCCCCCTCTCAATCAGTCTGTCTTTCATTTTGATGTCATCATCATCTTTTCCTCCTATTATGATGGTCCTATGTAGGTAGTATCAGGCACTGTGAGGTCATGGATATCCAGGCCATTTTGTGTCTGGAAGAGTGCGTTGTAATGAGTCCTACCCTTCCTTTGGCTCTTACATTCTTTCTGCCACCTCTTCCGTGATGGACCCTGAGCCTTGGAGGGTGTGATAGAGATGTTTCAGTGCTGAGCACTCCTCTGTCACTTCTTCTCAGCACTTTGGTGTCTTCTGAGTCATCCCAGAGGCCACAGTCATCTGAAAAGATAAGCTTCTCCAAGTAAAAGTGAAAGTAGCATTAATTTATGGGTATGAACATCAAGAGAAGTGCTTACTGGGCAGTTTGGTGAGCATAACATATGCATTTAACCAGACACCAGCAGGCATTACACCCCCAAGGCTCATGACCTTCTCTGTCATAAGCTATCAGTGCATGTATTCCCTCCTGTGGAGCAGGCCTGCATTCCAATTAGAGGGTGGTTGGTTTCCTCCATAACAGACATGGCCACTATTGCACCCATTGGCTCATTTGGCCTGGCTGGCCAAATTTAAGGCTTGCAGTGTCCACTGTTTTGTATCTCCACTGATATCTTCTCTCTGTCCATTTTGATAGACAGTACCCTTTTTCTCCATGGTATTTCTCTACCTGGATGCAAACTGTCATGAACATTGCTATCTGATCATTATATCTGTTCTTCCTAAATATGACCTCCATAATCACCACTGCCATTTTCATTGTTACCACTTCTTCATCCTCGCAGATGCCCCGCCTGATAGTCTCTCAAAAGGACCAACAAGGCTCAAAACACCAACAGCCTGTCTGCTTTGGTCCTACTGCTAGTGATGTCAGCCCAAGGATGTCCATATTCAACCCACGTTAAGATATGTAGAGAAGCTTCTGTTTTGTTTTGCAGTTAGCTGTTTTTCTGTCCCAGCATAGATGAACTGATTAGTTTGATCATGGCCTTGGTGTTACCAATCAATCCCTAAGTGAAATATCTCACCGACTTGCTTCTTGGATTTTTGTTTAGTTCCTAGAAAAGAAAAGTATTTAATGGATGAATCAGCTACAAGTCAGTTATCGTTCCAAGCTGAGTTTCAATGGGAATTGAATGAGCGACTGCAAGATCTCCAAGGTTAATGCATTTTGAGTGGTGTGGTGATTGGACTTACCTCTCCAGAATGAGTATAGTAAACTTCTTATAGAACAGAGAATGAGTTGAAAAAACAAGTAAAACTGTCCTACAGGACATGATATAATGTTACAAGCTAAATATTTTTTTGTCAAAGCTTAGAATGGCCTTATTAAAATGGCTATGTTCATCAAGATAAGCTAAGTAATGCTTCAGTAACAAATATCATACAACTCAGAAATGAATACATCTCAAATCCCAGTTACTGAACATAATTGAAAATGTCTGTGTGTGTGTGTTTGTGAGTGTGTGTGGAGTATGCTTTCTGCAGTGTGTTATGTACGCTGAGGCCAGAGGAGAACTTTGGGTGCCCTTCTTGATTGCTCATATAATTCACTGAGATAGGGTCTTTCATTCAACCCGGAGCTATGGTTTTCTGTGAGCAAAGCCCAGAAATTCTCCAGTCTCTTCCCTCCTCTGGGCCCACCAGGTTTACGGATGTGTGGGACCATGCCCAGCTTTTTACCAGGCTCTCCTAGGCCCTCATGCTTAAGCAGCACTCTAAACCACTGAGCCATTTCTCATCTCCCTTGCAACCATAGTAGAAAATTATGTTATGTATGTCATGGTCTAGTTCCAATTCAGCAATGATGTACCATCTGGGTCAGAAGATCTCCAAATCTCTGAGGCAGAAAAGGGGGCATCCTGGCCCTGAGATTGGCTGGCCTGAGAGCTAGTCCCACCATGTCTCCTTTTCTCTTACCCTAACTGCAAGGGCCACGTCTTGGGTTTTCATGGGTCACACCTCCTGCTGTGGCAGGCAAAGATGGGAGCAGGAAGATTAGCCAGGCAGCTAGTATGATCATTAGAGAAGGCATTGTAGAAGGTCAGATCTGCAATCCTTGGTGGGTGGTTTTCCCTAACTAAGGACGCTGTTATGGTTTGAATGCAAAATGTCTCCCAGAGGCTCATGTGTTTGAACGCTTGGTCCCCAGCTGGTGGCGCTATCAGAGAGTTGCTGTTTAGGAGTCTTGTGGGAGGAAGAGTGTCACTGCGAGCATGTCTTGAGGCTTTATAACTTGGCTACATTTCCTGTTCACGCTCTGCTTCCTGACTATGGATGCCATGAGACCAGCTGGGTCCCTGCTGCCATTTGTCCCCTCCATGATGGAATGCATGCTCTGGAACTCGAAGCCAGAATAAGCCCTTCCTTCCTTGAGCTGTTTCTTGCCTTTAACTAATACAGACACCGTTCTGTCTTCTCCTTGAATTTCTACCAACAGTCCCCCATTTGCTTCATCATTTCCCCATTCACTGACCACACGCCAGCCAGGCTATGTGTTTATCCCTCTCTAGCTTGGCCTAGGCTGGTCATTTCCAGAAGACATCCTGCACTGTTCTGTGGAGGGGACCGCAGGTGCACCCCTGCCTTTGAATTCAATGCCATACGTGCAGATCTGCGTCACCATGAGCACCACGGGCTGTGTGTGTGACATTGAACGTGTGAGCCGGTGATAATTTGTAGAGCAGTGTGTTTACATATCACGTCTGCAGTCAAGCTGTTATGATCTTTATTACAGTGCAGAATGATCCGGCATAAAATCGATGCTCCCATATGTTTCTGGTAATAAAACTTTCTGGGAATCATGCAGTAATTCGGCCGCAATCATGAAGAACTCCTGCTGTGGCCTGCTGGGCTCCGAGATGAAGAGTTCTTGTTGATCTGTTTGCATTTTGCTCCCAAAGCAGAAAGCATTGCCTTTTAGCTACACACCCCATTGAATGTCCAGCTTTTGTTGTGTTGAGAGCTAAATCAATACTTACAATAAGTGATTAAATACAGCCTGGAGATGCCAGTCATGGGTCAATTCATTAAGGAGGGAGCGCCAGGGAAGGCAGATACTGCATAGCACAAAGATGTGTGAGTCAGAGCAAAAGGAGGCCAGGATTCTGGCTCTTTCTGTGGGGCTACGTGGCTCTGACTTGCCCTTTTGTTATTCCATTTTCTCATGGGCATTCCAGGAGATTAATCTGGAAAATTCCAAAGCCTCTTTCACCACTGTTGTTCCTTTATTATACACCCTTTATAAAAGATATTGGGACATTAACTTGCTCTTCTGAGTGTATCCTACACACGTAGACAGGATCACTTTTGATAGAACGTTATGCATCAGCTAATAAGATATACTGAAAGAATAATTAATGACATGCTGTAAGAAAGATTTCTAAAAGCAATATAATCCCAACTTCCTTTGTAAAATTATTTATTTATTTATCTGCAAGCTGAGAGAGATAGAGAGAAGAGAGACAGAGAGAATGGGAGTACCAGGGACTCTAGTCATGACAAATGAACTCCGGATGCATGTGCCACCATGTGCATTTGGCTTACATGGGTCCTGGGGAATCAAACTCAGGTCATTAGGCATTGCAGGCAAATACTTTAGCTGCTGAGTCACCTCTCCAGCCTCCAACTTGTTTTTTTTTTTTTTTTAATACATTTATTAGCAAGAGAAAGAAAGTATGCATGGGTATGCCAGGGCCTCTTGCTGCTGCAGATGAACTCCAGACACATGTGCCACTTTGTATATCTGTCTGGCTTTGTGTGGGTACTGGTAAATTGACCCTTGGTCAGCAGACTTTTCAAGAAGCACCTTTAAATGCTGAGCCATCTCCCCAGCCTTGCATGCCTAAATCTTTTTTTTTTTTTTTTTTTTGAGGTAGGGTCTCACTCTAGCCCAGGCTGACCTGGAATTCACTATGTAGTCTCAGGGTGGCCTTGAACTTATGGCAATCCTCCTACCTCTGCCTCCCAAGTGCTGGGATTAAAGGCATGTGCCACCATACCCGGCCTCATGCCTAAATCTTAATCTCACCTAGTGGCTTGCAATCTATGTAGCCCCCAGACTGTCCTTACCTTTTAAAATTATTTATTTATTTTGAGAGAGAGAGCAAGAGAGCAGATAGAGAATGGGCACACTAGGGCCTCTAGCCATTAGCAAATGAAATCCAGATACACGTACCACCTTGTGCATCTGGCTTACATGGGTTCTGGGGAATCATATCTGTGCCTTTAGGCTTCCCCAGGCAAGTGCCTTAACCATTAAGCCAACACTCCAGCCCATTCCTTACCTTTAAAAATACATATTTATAAAGTAATCTTAATCATCATGAAATTAAATTCATAAACAATATAACCTAATAATGCATATGGTTGATACAATACTGCAACTGCTATAAATGAGGAGAACAAAGAATATGCACTAGGAGGAAATAATGTGTGCTGTAAACCATAAACACCGGAACTTTATTTCTGGAAGCTACGCTGAAGCCTCTGGGAGTTTATCCCATAAGTGGAAGCATTGTGGCTTTGGTATGTTCCATAACTATCCTAACTCAACTGTGGTGGTCAGCAACCCAAATAGCGTGGCCCTCACAGTGGTCGGCAATGGAACGTAGAAGCGGGGAGTTTGTTATCTCTCCAGTGAAACAAAGAACTGTTCTCTCTTCTCATCTATGGAAACTAACTCATGGGGTGTCAGAATCTTCAAAAACATATTATTTTCTTGTGAATATGGCTCTAAGTTAGTCTGCTACTTTTCAAGTGTAAGTGGCACTTAACTGTCAGGTAGAAGGTGAGGCCGTTTTTGCTTAGGGCATGGCTGTCTCATACATTGTTAGACATTTGTGCCTGACGTCCCCTCCTATCTCCTTTAATTGCTTGTGGACCCTTCATTACTAGGACAGCCAAGCAATGTCCCCATCACTCATCCAGGAGGAGACACTACACCCGCCAGAAGTCCCATTCCACCTTGGTGTCCTCCATCCTTGCTGTTTTTCACTGATCAGGTGAATGCATGCTCTGTTCGCTGGGTGCAATGACACAGTGTGCCTCTGCACTTGCACACTGCTGCCTCATCTATCTTGGGTGTCCTGACGCCCCTAGTTTCCTGCCATGATGTCATCATCCTTCATCAGACCTAAGGTGCATTTGACATCGAAAGCACACAATTTCTTTATATGGCACCAGGAAATTTTGCTGTAGCACCAAGAACCCTTTGACTTATGATTGGCTATAAGTTGTGCTCCAAATTCTGAGACATAAAACATGAAAAACAATGGGCATTTAAATCAATGAAACTGATTCAAAGCCAGGTTGTGTAGGTAGAAGGATGTTATAAGTGACAAGGATACAGGGACTTGGTGCTCTGGGTCAGACACCAATATTACACCTGGGTCAGAAGTGATTCTAAATGGAGGTGGGGTGGATAGATTTTCCAGAATGAAACAAAATTCAGCCAGGTTTGGTGGCACATACCTTTAATCCCAGCACTTGGGAGGTAGATGGTAGGAGGGTACTCTGAGTTCAAGTCCATCCGGGGACTACAGAGTGAGCTAGATTGAGCCCCTAATTCAAAAAGACAACAACAAAAAACAAGAATGAAACAAAATTCATCATAAAACTCAAACTGAATAAAAATCTTCAGTTTATTCAGTCTAATAAGTGAAAAAAAAAAACATTTTTTTACTATTATTACCAGCAGGCCCAGGAAGCCAAATATCACATGTTCTCTCTAATATGTGATTCCTAGCTACAAATGTTTGGACTTTTATGTGAGTTGGAATAAAACTCAGTAGCAGAGGCCAGAAAGCTAGAAGGGGATATAAAGGAAATAGAAAGGGAGAGAGGGGAGACTTAATAGGATGGTATTGTATATATGTAAGTAGAAGAACAGATTAATGGGGGTGAAAAGGCCTAAGTGAAGTGAGGGGAAGAGATTGAGTAAAGGAAAGGTGGAGGGAGGGCTAATCAAAATCTAAGAGGACATAAACAAGTCATATGGAAACCTACTTTTTTGGACATTGGAACAACAAGAAGACATAGACTGTTATTAGAAAATTTTTGGTGCCAGGGATGGGATACCTTCCAGTGAGTTGTTGGCCAGGGAAGTCCCTGATGCCCCCAAAACATTACAGGCTATTGCAGAGGCTCTTGGTTTCCCACCAGGAATAGATGGTAAGACCCTATTGCTAATGACTCCATATACTTGGACTGCAAGGTCACTGAGAAATCCTGCTGGAGCTGAGCTGAAAACCTCCAACATGTAGCCCAGCTGACAGAAAGCTAGAAAAAGCTATGCTGCATGCAGTTCAATGGGAGAGAGAGAAATCACCAGTGAAGATACTCAACAGTGGACACTGCAAGCCTTAAATTTGACCAGCCAGGCCAAATGAGCCAGTGGGTACAACAGTGGCACATCTATTATGGGGGAAACCAACCACTTTCTAATTGTACTAGAGGCCTGCTCCATGGGAGGGAATACATGCCTGATACTGAAAACCTATGACAGGGGTAGTCATGAGCCCTAGGGGTGTAACATCTGCTGGAGTCTGGCTAAATGTATATATTATGCTCACCAAACAGTCCAGTAAACACTTCTCTTAATGTTCATACCCATACATTAATGCTACTCTCACTTTTGGCTAGAGAGCCTTCTGTTTTCAGATGGCCGGGACCTTGGGATGACTCAGAAAGCACTATGGTGCTGAGAAGTGACAGAGGAGTGCTCAGCACTGAAATATCTCTGTCACATCTATCACACCTTCTAACGCTCAGGGTCTGTTGCAGAAGAGGTGGCAGAGAGAATGTAAGAGCCAAAGGAAGGGTAGGACTCCTTATGACATGCTCCTCCAGACACAAAATGGCCTAGATATCCATGATCTCACAGTTCCTGACACTATCTACACAAGGCTATCATAATAGGAGGAAAAAGATCATGACATCAAAATAAGAGAGAGACTGATTGAGAAGGGGAGGGGATATGATGGAGAAGGAGTTTCAACGGGGAAAGTAGGGAGAGGGAGGGAATTACCATGGGTTATTATCTATAATTATGGAAGTTGTCAATAACAAAAAAGTTTAGAACAAAACCCCAAAATTCATGTTAAATACAGCACTCACAGATGGCACACTGTAAGCCTTTGATGCCCATCACCCATTACTTATTTATATTGTCTAGCTGTAATCCCACCTCTGCTGTGACTCTGTACTGGTTCTCTCTGTCAGAGGTTCCCCTTCTAGAGCCAACAGTTCCACTCAAACACTGGTATGTCTTTGTTTCTTTGCTTGCTTTAGAGGCTCTGAGGAGAAGGCAGGTATGTCCACCTCAGGAACATGACTGCCCGGTGCACAGGAGTACAGTAGGTCTTCAATCAGACTTTGAAGCTGGAAGGAAATATGGACCACTGATGTTCAGGCTCTCCGTACACTTGTCCAAGAAGCAGAGCATTTTGCAGAAGAAACCGTCAGCAGCGCCGACTGTGAGGAAAGGCAGAGGAGCTGCTTTCATCTCGCAGGTCTCTGGAGCCGCCAGGCCTGCCACGCGCCATCTTCCCAAACTTAGCGGTCATCAGAAGGCCCGACAGGTTTCCTTGACACACGCAAGGAACACATATGAGGAAAAATTCACTCACACACATATTCCCCCTCCACACACACCCTGAGGGTCCCAAAGGGAAAACTGCCTCATCCAACTCTAGATATAGTGGCCTTCACTGTGTTGATTCTGTAATGGGACAGCCAAGTCATGTCCTTTTAGCTGCACATGTTGCAAGCATTTCCAAGGCCTGTCATTTGTGAGTCATTGTGAAAATCCCAGTCCACAGAGGAAGTCACTGTCGGTGAGCTCAGACAGCTGATGGAGCAGACAGGGCCTCTGATATTCTCTCTCCCTCTCATCTTCTTCCTCGTCTTTCTCCATTTCTCTCTCTCTTTTTAATTTTTTTTTTGGGGGGGGGATTAAGGTAAGGTCTCGCTTTAGCCCAGGCTGACCTGGAATTCACTCTGTAGTCTCAGGGTAGCCTCGAACTCTTGGCAATCCTCATACCGCTGCCTCCTGAGTGCTGGGATTAAAGGTGTGCGCCACCTCACTGGGCTCTCTCTCTTTTTGATAGGATCTGGCTATGTTGCCCAAACTGGCCTTAATGCTGGAGCTCAAGAAAGCCTTCTGCCTCAGTTTCCCAAATAGCTGAGAAGATAGTTCATGTCACCACCCTTGGCCTCCAGGGTCTCTCATTCAAAAGCCCCAATTTTGAATTAATGATACATCTTGGCTCATTAAGTGTCAGGAGGAAGTCTCTAAACACCTGGCTTCTCTGTCAAATGTGTCTTCTCCAGCATAACCACAATCAAAAGGTTTATTTCATGATCTTTCATATTCTGGGATTTGATACAACCATATTTGTTCATTTTCAGGAGCTCTTTAGTCCTCCACAAAGCTGTGTTTAGAAGGAAAGATTTGTTGCCTGTAATTTTAGCCCCAAAGAGCAAGCCAGGTGGGGAAGAGAAAGGGAGAGGAAGGGAAGATTTTATTTATTCGTTATGCCTACCTCTGTACAGGGATGGGTTTCTGAAAAGAAAAGGGAAACAGCCTTCTGATAAACCAAGCATCATTGCAGGAGGCATCTGGCTGGCTCCCCCAGATAAACAGCCGAGCTCTGATTTCTCTCCTGGGAGAAGCACAATGGCATAGCTTAACATGTGCTGGCTTGAAGTCAGGAAACTAAATGCAAGATTTCCGTTGAATCTTTGCCAATTCCAATCCCTCTATTCCATTCTGTCCCCAGTAATGCATGCTCTTGAAAACAGAGAAGAAATGATGGACATCATAACCAATGGCTTCGTAGATATGCAGGTCATTTTCCCTCCTCTTTTCCTTTGAAAAGATGGCATCGCAAATTTGCCAATTCATTTTTCACCCCCAAGGCAGTTAAGAAATGTATAGAGCTGCCAAAACCGTGCTGAGCAGTGGCCAACATCTGGAATTCAGACTGCTGCCCCTGTTGGGGGGGGGGGAGCAAGTCTCCCGCTGTTCGCAGCAGATCAAGTCATGCTCATTAAGGCTTAGAGTGATGCCCAGGGATTCCGTTTGACTGTGCGAATTCCTGTCATCTTGTAGGGGTCTTGCCTCATGTTCCAGAAATCTCCTCAAGGAACACCAGATGCTGTGAAATGGTGGGAATGTTGCCTTCTACAGACACTTCTCAGAGAAAGGCGCTTTGCTTAAACACCCAGCCACTTGATACACAGTAAGCGTTTGCCTACCTAGAACTCAGGAAAAATAAAACTTTTAGTGAGCCCATCATGATGAGGTTATTGTCTTGCTGTGCCATTGTTTCCTCTTATTTCTTTTTAAAAACTTTTCCTTAAATTTATTTATTTATTTGAAAGAATGAGAGAGAGAGAGAGACAGAGAAAGAGAGAGAGGGCGTGCCAGGGCCTCCAGCTACTGCAAATGAACTCCAGATGCATGTACCAACTGGTGCATCTGGCTTACATGGGTCCTGAGGAATCAAACTGAAGTCCTTTGGCTTTGCAGGCAAGCACCTTAACCACTAAGCCATCTCTCCAATCCCCTTTTATTTCTTAAATTAATTACTATTTTTCTGTGTGTGTGAGAAAGTGCAGTCATGCACATGCCATGGTATGCATACAGAGGTCGGAGGACAATTTGGGGTGTTGGTCACTGCTTTCCACCTTGTTTGATGCAGGGGTTCATCATTTACCCCTGCATTTGCCAGGGTGATGTCTCTCAAGCTACTGGGGGATTCTGTCTTTGCCTCCTTTCCCACTCTACCTATTCTTGGATTATAGGTACTTGCATCTGGCTATGCATGAATTCTGGCAATCTAAACTCAGGTAACTCAGGATTGTGCAGCAAGCACTAGATCCACTGAGCCATGTCTCTGCCCCACTTAAGTTTCCTTTGACTTGCTAAAAAAAAGGGGAGAGGATTGAATTCTATTAAGTTTCTTTTAATGTTTTGCACTTGCATTTAAATCACTTAATAAATATAACAACCAAATCCAGGATAGCAGATGTGACCTTTAATCATGCCGTCACCCCGCCTCAGCCCAGTGTATAGGGCAACTGTTATGAACTGGTCATGAGGGTTGGGCATGCTGGTGTGTGCCTATAATCCCAGCACTTGGGAGGCTGAGACCAGCCTGGGCTTTGTAAGAAGACACAGTTTCCAAAGAAATCAAGAGCTGGGATGTGGCTGAATGGTAGAGCACTTCTTGCCTAGCATGTGACCCTGGGCTCAGGACTGACACAAAGTAAAAGTAATTTAAAACATGGATTGATAATGAGCTGCTTCCTTCCAGGTCTGAGTTCTGGCCTGTCACCCAGCAGCTACTAAGAGCTGGATGACACTGATATAAAGCTCTGGCCTGACACCATTTTGTTGTTAAATTAGTAGTTAAGTTTTATTCAAAGATTTGTTTTTTTAACTTGACAGCTACCTAAGTAGGATTGTGTTGGTCTTAAGGAAAGCTCTGCTGAGGGGGAATGCATCTTTATGTGGTAGCAAGGTCACGTGTGACTGGACGTTTTTTTCAGTGTCTACAAGGTTGGTGAACATAGATAATGTTCATGGAATATGTAACGATCCATATATTTAAAAGGATGAAAATGTGACTAATTATAATTATGAGCAATCATGCCTATATTATAATATGGCATTATAAAACTAATAGATAATTCATAATTAAACTTTGCTCAGTTATCAAGAGACCACGCATTGAGAGTAACAGCCGATGCACAGGAAGAAGGGGTTCTGTTCATGCAACTCCGTGTGTTCATTTTTAGTGGGTTTAGACATTCAGGGTGTGGTTCCGTGTATACACTTATATAACTTATAAACCTATCAGTTTACCCAGCTGTGGATTATTTTATCATCATCCCCCAGACTGCACCCTTCTCAATCCCTGCTCTCTTCTATCAGGCAAGAGCAACCATTGCCTGACTTCACGTCCCCTGCACAAGTTCAGCTTGTTCTAGAATTTTCCATCAGTAGAATCGCACTGCTTATACTCAGTGCCTCTCACTGAGCAAAACTGTCTTGTTTGAGATTAAAGTGTAGTTGCATGTAACAACTAGCTGTTGTTTGATTGCTAGAATTATATTACATAAAATTGTTTATTTTCTTATGAGTGGACATTTGTGTTGTTTCGAGTTACGGTAATTGCAAAGAAGGCCAGCATGTGACCTTTGTTAGACAAATAATTTTTGTAAATATATCGTTTCATTTATATTGAGTAGATATATAGGAGTAGAAATACTAAGCAATATGGTAATATATAAACTTACATGAAACATACATATAATTTTCCAAATTTCCAAATCCAAAGGTGTAGCTGAGATTGGCCTTGGACTTATAATCCTCCTGCCTCAGCCTCCGATGTGCAAACATGCCTGGCTAGAATAACTGCATCTGAAGATTCTGAGTGTCACAGCTTTCACATCTTACTTTGATCATTTTGTTAAATGAATATAATTTAATTTTATTATTTTGCTGTGTGTATCCAATAGTGAATCAAAACATTGGTAATAATGTGTGATGAGGTATCACTGCCGTGTTACAAATAGAAAATTTGAGATTCAGAGAAATTACCTCAGCAAAATGTCTTTGTGGGTCAGAATTTATTAATTTTTTTCTCTCTGGCTTAATTAACAAAATGAGGCTGGAGAGATGGCTCCACAGTTAAGGTATTTGCCTGCAAAGCCTAATAACCTGCATTTGATTTCCCAGTACTCACATAAAGGCAGATGCAGAAAGTGGTACATGCATCTGGAGTTTGTTTGCAAAGGCTAGAGGCGTGACATGCCCATTCTCTCTCTCTCTCTGTCCCTCTCTGCTTACAAATAAGTGAATTAAAAAAATAAAATAAAATAGGCTTCTACTAGTTTTAATCTTCATGGAAATCTCTCATAAAAAGTTGACTTTCTATCTCTCTCTCTTTCTTTCTCTTTAGTGGTGCATGCATGTATGTGGTGTACTCTGTGTGGCATATGCATGTGGGATATGCACATGTGTGTGTAGCTATGCCTCATGCACACACAGGCAGAGGCTAGAGGAGGACATCTGGTGTCCTCTTCCAAAGACATGAGTTTCTAAATAGTAAGACGCTAAGTGTGAGGCTGGGGAGATGTCTCAGCAGTTAAAGGCACTTGCTTGCCAGCCTGCTGGCTCTAGTTCCAGTCCACAGCACCCATGTAAAAGCTGGACGCAAAGTGGTGCACACATCTATAATTGCAATGCACCTATGGCAACAGGAGGCAGGGCCAGCAGAGCCTAGACTAGCTAGATTGGTATGTAGATAGCAACAAAGAAACAAGGGAGAGCCTGTCACAAGCAAGCACAGAAAGAGACCATAAACACCCGAGGGTGTCCTCAGACCCAGCACATGCACCAGTAGCACACGTGTGCACCCATGCACATACACATACATCATACACACCCACGCCTCCACACACACACACATCATAGACATACACATACCCACACACAATAAAAAAGACTTTATGCACATAGCAATTTTTTCCATGGAAACAGGCCCACAGATCCAAAAATTGTAACTCTAGCTATAATAATTTTTTAATTAGTTGTTTGTGTGTATGTGCCAAGGCATGCACATAGAGGTCAGAGGACAAACCTGGAGAATTTATTCTTGCCTTCCACATTATTTTTTAAATTTTTACTTATTATTTTAGAAAGAGAGAGGCAGGAAGGGGGAGAGAAGGGGCATTCCAGGACCTCCAACCACACAACAAACTCCAGATGCATGTGCCACCTTATGCATCTGGCTTATGTGGTTACTGGGGAATCAAACCTGGGTCCTTAGGCTGCACAGGCAAGTGTCTTAACCACTAGCCATCTCTGCAGCTCCCACCTTTTTTTTTTTTTTTTTTTTTTTTTTTTTTGAGACAGAGTGTCTCATTGTTTTGCCACTGTACATCAGTCTAGCTGGCCCATGAGCTTCCAGATTCTTCCGGCTCCACCTCCCACTGCCATAAATACGTTGTGATCACAGATGCACACAGCACTCTGTCCAGCTTTCACATGGATGCTGGGATTAGAGCGTGTGCAGTCAGGCTTGCAAGCAAGCACCTTTAGCCACTGAGCCATGTCCCCAAGCCCGGGCTGTGATGCCACAAACAGGAAACGGCAGGGCCCTGCTCACATCCGCTCTGTTCTTGTTGCTACAGGATGAGTCGGTCTCAGTCCCGTATCAGTTCATTCAGCTTCACTCCTGGTTGTGCACTCGGACGTGTGCTTCAGCGTGACCGACTTATCCTCTCACACAGCATCCCAGCGAGAGCAGAGCCTCGGAACCACAGCCTCGCTGTTTGTCTGGGTTGTGAACAGAAGTGAGTGATATTTTTAAATGTACAGTGAGAAAGTGGCAGCTCTAGAGATGACGCCAACAATAGGCAGCTGCAGCTGTTGCAGTCGTCGCTAGCCTCGTTCCACAATGTCTTAATGATTGTCAACAGTCTGCTGAAGCTTTGATGCCTAACTGTATTCCACTGCAAATTCAGGCTGGGCACCAGTGTAAATTTTAAGCATTATAGGCTATGCAGTCTCTGTCCCAATGTCTTGATGTGCAGCTGCACAAAACAGCTATAAACAATAAATAAGAGATGGAGCTTGGCTTTGTTCCAATACAACTTAATTGATTGCCTCGGGAATGTGAATTTTGTATAGTTTACATTCATCACAATCTTTCTTTCCTCAATTAAAAATGTAAATACTATGCTTATGTACAGAGCTGTATTATGTGGTGGTCAGGATTGGGTTCACAGACCATAGTAGTTTGTCAGTTCCAAATTCTGCCGTGGTGTTCAAGTGTAAATTGTCCCTCAGAGCCTC
Organism: Dipus sagitta; assembly: GCA_036346955.1. Classification (NCBI taxonomy): domain Eukaryota; kingdom Metazoa; phylum Chordata; class Mammalia; order Rodentia; family Dipodidae; genus Dipus; species Dipus sagitta. The sequence goes on along the minus strand of CM070779.1, from coordinate 9,002,272 downwards.
ACCTGTTTGCAATTAAGCCTCCTACTTAGTGCCCAGCTGGTAGTGTGTTTGGGAAGCAGAGTCTTGCTGGAGGAGGAATGTTGCTGGGAGCAGACCGGGGGTGGGAAGGGATTGTTTATGTCATCCTCCTGGATGTTGAAGAATTAGCTCTTTCCTGCTGATTTCTCTCTACTGCTGATGTGTGAAGATGTGAGCCAGCTTCCTGCTCCTGCCACGCTTTCCCAGTCATGATGTGACTATGAAGCAAAATACACCTTTCCTCCCACAGGCTGATTCTACTGACGGGTTTTCTTCCAGCAACAGAAAGCTAAGTGCTACACTGGTATTCAGTGGCTTCCACTGATCCAAATCATTAAAGAGGCTGGGTGCTGACTGGCATAGTGAGCAGGAGCCAGGTGTTGGGGCTTCTCAAACCAGACTGGCTACATGCCTTAGAACCTGGGTAATCTTGGGTCAGTTACTAAATCTCCCTAACCTTAGTCTCTTTATCAGTAAAATGATGTTAATGATGTTGGAGCATTTTATAGATTGGATGAGGATGCCACACGTGAGGGAAATAGCATGGGGCTTGGCACATAGTGAGTGATAATGAAGTATTTGGTTTAGTGGTATGCAGAACCACATACAGCTACAAGCTGGTGTGCATGTGTGTGTGTGTGTGTGTGTGTGTGTGCTCCCATGTGTGGCATAGATGAGGGTGCATATGTGCGTGTGTGCGCATGAGCATGGAGGCCAGAGGTTGACGTTACGTGTCTTCCTCAATTCCCTCCACCGTATTTTTTGAAACAAGGTCTTTTGCTGAACGTGGGCCTCAGCTATTTGACTAGACTTGGCAGCCAGCAAGTCCGAGGAGTCCTCCTGTCTCTGTCTCCCAGCACTGGGATTCCAGGTGTGTGACTCCATGCAGGACTTTCCTTTGAGCAATGGGGACCTGAACGCAGGTCTTCATGCGTGTCTGACACATGACACAGCCAGCTCCAAGTCCCTGCAAGCTCCCTGCTGTGGTAGCCTGTGGCTAACTACATCTTAAACTTTGGGTGGATGGTGGATAACATTTGAAAGGGAAAGGCTATGAAAGAACTAAAAATGTAATTTTTTTCCTTTTAAAAATTCTTTTCAGAGGGTGAGAACTGAAATAGATTCTCTTTTAAAAAGAAAACAAAATTCAAATGTGATAATTGGAAACAAAGTCCCATTTAATGCCAAAAATGAGTTTGACTAGAAAAGTTAGCATACCCCCCCCCCAAAAAAAACACAGAAAGCTACCTGGGTGGAAGCCAAGCTATGTAAGAGTTCTAGGGCTGCCAGAAGTAGAAGCCAAGCATGACAGATATGAGAACAAAGAGAATTTATGAGAACAGAATGGAGCCACAGCTCAGGAGGGCTCAGAATTAGGGAACTGATGCCCAGGTTTGGACCAGGAATGTTGAGAGCACAGCAACATCCTATTAAACTGAATGATCTGATCACGACGCTAACATCCTCTTCTCTGTGCAGTGTTTGCATGTGTGTGTATGTGTGCTGTGTGTATGTATGTGTGTTTGCATGTGTGTGTATGTGTGCTGTGTGTATGTATATGAGTTTGCATGTGTGTGTATGTGTGCTGTGTGTGTATGTATGTGTGTTTGCATGTGTGTGTATGTGTGCTGTGTGTATGTATATGAGTTTGCACGTGTGTGTATGTATGCTGTGTCTGTATGTATATGAGTTTGCACGTGTGTGTATGTGTGCTGTGTGTGTATGTATATGAGTTTGCATGTGTGTGTATGTGTGCCATGTGTGTGTGTATAAGTGTTTGCATGTGTGTGTGTGTGTGCCGTGTGTGTGTGTATAAGTGTTTGCATGTGTATGGGAGCACATGCACATGTGTTTGTGTGTGTGGAGACAGGAGGTTGACATTTTCTTCTTTGAAGGTTCTCTACCTGTCCACCTGTGTCAATTACTTTTTGTTTCTGAGACAAAACCCAAAACAGACGCAACTTCCTGGAGGAAAAGGTTTATCCTAGTTTATGGTTTCAGAGGACGAGAGCCCAAAGGAGCAGGAGGCCAGCATGGTATCATCACATTAACAGAAGGAAATACAGAAATAACAGTAAACAGGGCTGGAGCATAAAACCTCAAGGCCCTCAATCCTCACCTCCTTACTTTACTCTCAAACTACCACACCTCCTTATTTTTTTATTCAGAGTCACTGACCATATTCCACTTGGTATATATGTGGTTGCTAGGGATCCAAACCCTGGCCCCCATGCCTGTGTGGCAAGTGCTTTCTGGACTGCGCCATCTCCCCAGCCTATTCTCTCTGTTTTGTTAATTGCTAAAATTAACATCCTAGGAGATTTCCTAGATGTAAAGACTAAATTGTATGCAGGCCCCTATTTCATGACAATAGGGAAAAGTATTTTTCTCACACTAAGTTCCCTAGGGAGAGGCACCTCCTGGGATTATCCTGCTGCCAAGACTGTATACAAGTGGAACAAAAGGATGCTCAAAGGGTCTGGGCACTAGAAGTCGGCGGGCCACGGCAAAGTCCTCTACCCAGAATGTTCTCTAATACTAATAATTCACAAATGGCTTAACCTTTACTCTTGGACTTATGCAGATAAATGACAGTGTTTATTATTAAATGATAACCTGCTTATTCTGTCTGGCCAAATCTGATCTCAGATAATTAGCTTTTAGGCTCCCAAATTATTTCTTAAATGCAAATTGAATTCCTAGTTTGCCCATGCCAGTGTCATGAGATGTAATTATGTACTATTAAATACCTGATAAATTAAAAGAGATGGGTGAGAGAGTATAGTTGAATATTGATGATATGAAATTGATTTTCATTATCTCTAGGCAGAGGTGGCTATCCATGCCACGGACCTAAGAAAACTGGCAATTCAATATGTGTCCTGCATTATCTAATATTTTTGTTGCACCTTTGGTTAGTGCCTTTCTAATTAGACTCAGCAAAATCAGTGATTTCATGGTATTTCAAGTCAGATCACATTTGGTGAAGAATCCAAAACTTCCTCAATTGTTCCTGCATCAGGATAGAATTTCCCATGAATTCCACATCTTATACGTGTCTACTATGTGTCAGGAATTAAGCTGCCTGTGAGGTATGTTGGGAATGAAAAAGCCATGGTTTCCATATTAGAAAATTCATTCCATTTAGGAAAGAGACAAACATAGTAAGTATGCATTCGATGCCACGGAAATCTATAATGGGCTCTTCAACCAATGTGGGGTTATGTGTGAGTTATTTTCCCCATTGCTGTGATAAAATATCTGACAGAAGAGATTTGCAGAAGGAAGGCTTTGTTTTGGCTCACAGTTTCAGGGCACAGTCCACCATGGAGGAGGAGGTATGGTGGCAGGAAGTTGGGCGGCTGGCTGGTCACAGTGCATCCACACTCAGGAAGTAGAGAGGGAGAGGTGAATGCTGACCCTCAGCTGTCCAGGAGCCCAAACCCCTGGGATGATGCTACCCACATTCAAGGTGTCTCCTTAGACTGAGGTTTCCCATCTCCATTATCCTCACCTACAACTCCCTCACAGATGTGCTCAAGCTTTGCTTCCTTTGTGCTTCTATGAGTTTTATGTCATTCCACATCTTATCACGTTGACAAGATCATCACAGAGGGTTTCTCTGGCAGCAGCACCAGTTAGCCTTACTGGGAATTTGGTGTACACACTTCTTCAGACCCCTCCATAGATCCAGTGAATCAAACTCCCTGGAGATGGTGCCAAACACTTTTAATAAACCCTCCGGGTGAAATGTGATTCATCACATAATATGGTTCCACTTAGAAAACAAAAACACCCACAATGGCTCATATAAATTTGAATAAAAATGGAAAGAGGGGCCAGGCATGGTACCACATGACTTTAATCCCAGCACTCAGGAGGTTGAAGAGGAGGATTGCTATGAGTTTGAGGCCAGTTTTAGACAGTGATTCCAGGTCAGCCTGGGCTAGAGTGAAACCCTGCCTGGAAAATCCAAAGCCGAGAGAGAGAGAGAGAGAGAGAGAGCGAGCGAGAGAGAATTATTCCAGACCAATTTGATCAAAATATTGCTCCAAGTTTAGAACTAGAAAAAAACTAGATGTGAATTGCTGACTTTTATTGCTTTGTTCTTATTTTTATTTTTGTTAAATGCTTGAAGAAATAATGAGTGGATAGTACCAAATCTAGTATATGTCAAACTGTATCGTTTATACACTTAAAGTATGTCTCTTACCAGTGTAGCTATATCTTTTACATATTTAACTTATGTCTAACTATTTCTTTCATATGTTTAACTACAAGTATCTGTTTAGCTCTGCTTTCCATGTGAACTGTGCCTTTCCTGTCACGTGAAGAGGTTCTTCAGAGCAGGGTTCTGACACAATCGTTTTCCCCCTTCCGGGGCCACCACAGGCCGAGGCTCATGGATGTGGAGAACTCACGTGCGTTGTATCGACCTGCACTTCTGAGAGCTCACTGAGCAGAGTTGACATGTGGCCTGAATGTAGTCACTGCCACAACCCATGTCAGCTTGCTTGTCTCCTTGACATCCGATGGGGAGGAAGAAGATCATTGTCACCTTGACTGCCCTCAGGTAAACCAACCTGCTGGTTTTTGTCTTGAAATCCTCACATGCATACCATGATGACTTGAGCTTGGCTTGCCAATCAGCTGCACCCTTTTTCTACTGAGGGGAGTTAGGCACATATATGCCATAAAATGTGCGTGTTCTTGATGTCTTTAGAAGTAAGTGAGTTGCAAGCACACAGTGCGTGGATTTGCACCACAATGGACACTGTAATCCCCCCTCAGTCAGAGTTCGGGAACTTCCAACTACGGCTTCCCTGGCGCTTCTCACTAGGAAAACTTTGCAGTCCATAGGCGATGACAAAAATGTGCTTGAAGCCTCGATGAAAGTCCCCTGACCTGATCAGTAATGAACTAGTATGAGGGCGATGGGAGGAACTTACAACAGGAAAGTGACGCATACTTGGAATTTATTGCCTCATGTCCCAGCAGATGTGAAATATAGGCATGCTCATTCCATAACACCTTGAAATCACCTCGGGGTAATAGATTAGTCCGCCTCACTCAGCGAGCAAGCTCCGTTGATCACTTGTCATTTGTAGGTGGACTTTTCCTTCCCTCTTCCTTCTTGTCCTAAGAATATTGGTGATTTAAGTATGAGAGCCTTGATTCCTTTTCGTCCTCACAGACCTTGGCCGAGGCTGTACCCAGAAGGCCTGGCGAAGCCATCAGATTTCAATTGCTGCAAAGGAGACTGAGCAAAGCTGGAAGAAATTTGGTCTTCCTGCTTGCATACTGCCTTGAACTTGCAATGGGACTTTAGCAAAACAACATGTCACATGTAAACACAAAGAAAATAAATGCACTTGAATATGGACTGGTCCCTTTGGAAATGACTTCTTCTACACTTACATTATTTATTTATTTATTTATTTATTTATTTATTTATTTATTTGAGACCAACAGAGAGAGAGAGAGAGAGAGAGAGAGAGAGAGAGAGAGAGAGAGATGGAGGATGGGTGCGCCAGGGCCTCCAGCCACTGCAAACAGACTCCAGATGCGTGCGCCCCCTTCTGCATCTGGCTCATGTGGGGCCTGGGAAACTGAACCTGGGTCCTTTGGCTTTGCAGGCAAGCGCTTCACTGCTAAGCCATCTCCCCAGCCCTACGCTTACATTTTTTATTTTTATTTTTTAAAAATTATTTTATTTTTATTTATTTATTTGATAGAGGGAGAGAAAGAGAGAGAATGGGTACGCCACGGCTTCCAGCTTCTGCAACTGAACTGCAAACGCATGCGCCACCTTGTGCATCTGGCTTATGTGAGTCCTGGGGAATCGAACTAGGTCCTTTGGCTTTGCAGGCAAGTGCTTTAACTGCTAAGCCATCTCTCCAATCCTAGACTTACATTTTTCTTTTGAATGTCCCTGAGTTACTCAACTCACAGGGAAAATAGTATCCTGTTAAATCCTTATCATAAAATAAAATTGTTCTGAAAAAAATTGAATCCTTATATTTTTCAGTTCTGGGGATCAAATCCAGGGCTGTATAGTACATGCCACATATAAGAAATATAAAAGAGAGATATGCTGTCATTTCTATCAAAAGGTTTAAAAATAGAGAAACAATTCTGGAAGGTAGCCATTGAGAACCCCTCTTCCTGAGTCAATAATCCTCTAGACCAAAACTTCTATTTTTTTAATTAATTTTTTCCATTGACAACTTCCATAATTATAGACAATAAACGACGGTAATTCTCTCCCCCAACCCATTTTACACTTCACAACTTCACTCTCTATCATATCCCCTCCCCCTCTCAATCAGTCTCTCTTTTATTTTGATGACATCATCTTTTTCTCCTATTATGATGTTCTTGTGTAGGTAGTGTCAGGCACTTTGAGGTCATGGATATCCAGGTCATTTTTGTCTGGAGGAGCACATTGTAAGGAGTCCTACCCTTCCTTTTGCCCTTACATTCTTTCCACTACCTCCTTCACAATGGACCCTGAGCCTTGCAAGGTATGATAGAGATGTTTTAGTGCTGAGTACTCCTGTCACTTCTTCTCAGCACCACAGTGCCTTCTGAGTCATCTCAAGGTCACTGCCATGTGAAAAGAGAAGGTTTTCTAACCAAAAGTGAGAGTAGCATCAATATATGGGTATGTACATTAAGATAAGTGTTTACTGGGCAGTTTGGTGAGCATAGTATATACATTTAGCCAGACATCAGCAGACATTACAATCATAGGGCTCATAACTTCCCCTGTCATAGGTTTTCAGTATCAGTTATATATTTCCTCCTGTGGAGCTGGTGGTTGGTTTTCCCCAAAACAGACATGCCACTATTGCACCCATTGGCTCATTTGGCCTGGCTGGCCAAATATAAGGCTTACAGTGTCCACTGCTGAGTATCTTCACTGGTGATTTCTCTCTCTCCCATTGAGCTGCATGCAGCATGGCTTTTTCCAGCATTGTGTCAGCTGATCTTCATGGAAGAGGTTTTCAGCTTAGCTCCAGAAGGATTTCTCAGTGACCTCGCAGCCCAAGTATGTGGATTCTTCAGCAATAGGGTCTTACCATCTATTCCTGGTGGGAAACCAAGAGCCTTGGCAATCATGGCCTGTGATGCAAAACTTCTGCTTTTATATTTGGTAGAAGATCCCCAATTCTTACCCTTTTTTAGGTTTCCCCTAGAAACAGCATCATCTTTGTATTTTAGCCAATGGCATAAGAACGTGATGTCAAGCTCTGACCATGAGGCACAAGACCCTCAAGGAATGAAATTCCCAGCACACTTCCTGCAGGTCTGCCTTGCCTGTCTGGACTCGTGACGGCCGAGCTCCCTTTACAGAAGTAAACTTGGCCTTGTCAATACACTTTGGATTGTGAGGTCATTCTTGGACCCCAGAATCATTTCTAATACAGAGAAGCACTCTACATTTCAATTCAAGACTAGATTATTTTTATGTGTAATGTGGTTTGCATGTATGTATATGTGTTCACATGTTAATGAGTACGTGTGTGTTTGTACATGCATGCATGTGGAGTCCAGAGGTCAATATCAACTATCTTCTTCAATTGCTCTCCACTTTATTTTTTTTTTTTTGCTTTTTTGAGGTGGGGTTTCATTCTAGCTCAGGCTGACCCAGAATTCACTATGTAGTCTCAGGGTAGCCTCAAACTCTAGGTGATCTTCTACCTCTGGGATTAAAGGCGTGTACCACCACACCCGGCAAAATATTTTATTTTTTAAAATATTTTTTGTTTGCTTTTTATTTATTTGAGAGCGGCAGACAGGGAGAGGAGGTGTGTGTGTGAGAGAGAGAGAGAGAGGGAGGGAGGGAGAGAGAGAGAGGGAGAGAGAATGAGCGCACGCACCAGGGCTTCCAGCCAATGCAAACGAACTCTAGATACGTGCATCTGGCTAACGTGGGTCCTGGGAAATCGAGCCTCAAACAAGGGTCCTTAGGCTTCACAGGCAAGCACTTAACCGCTAAGCCATCTCTCCAGCCCAAAATATTTTATTTTTATTTACTTATTTATAAGAGAGAGAGGGAGAGAGAGAAAGAGAGAGAGGGAGGGAGAATGGGCACACTAGAGTCTCTAGCCACTGCAAATGAACTGCAGATGCAGTAGCCACCTTCTACATCTGGTTTACATGAGTTCTGGGGAATCGAATCTGGGTCATTTGGCTTCGCAGGCAAGTGCCCTAACGAATAAGCCATCTCTCCAGCCCAAGATTAAGTTCTTAATGAATCTCTCTGAGAAATCCCTCCCTGTAGATAAACACCATGAAATTCTTGCTTCCACCAGGTAGTTGAGAATCGCCTGTGCTATTCCTAAATTCCCAGTGTTAGGCCAATGATAGTGACCTATGTGTCAGAATGCTGGCTGTCAGACTGTCCTCAGTGAGAAATGAGGCGTTGACTAGAACAGAGAAAATAAGAGATAAATAAGAGAAAAACTCAGAGTAATCTTTAGGTGCAACTGATTCCAGGTCCCTGGGCTTTGTCATGAGGGGTTTGCTTCCAACTCTTGTCCCTGCTTCTATTTGAGTTTTATTCAGGCTTTTACACATGGCTTCAACACACCTTCCGGCAGCTTGAGGCATTCATCCTGCTAGAGTAGCATTTGCACTGCACAGAGTTTTAATTAAGATCTCAAGGCCATGTTGTAGTGGTTAGGTGGGTATACATACGTTCTTGAACCAAAAGTAGAAATGTGTTGGTTGGCCATGTCTTACTCCTGACTGCCTGGAATAAAGTGAGTGGATTCAATCATACACGAACCATATGGACGAAATAGAGAGGATTTCTTTGCAAGGAGGAAAAGAGCAGAAGATGGACAAAATAAACCAGCCAACCAAGAAAACACAGCTTTCCTTTGGGGCTGGGGATGGGCAGATGCTTGGCATTTAAATTCATTTCTTGGCTCCATGTTTGCTTCAGTAGGGTCTCTGTGGGGGCAATAAAACTATGACGACTAAGAAGGAACATTGTTGACCACCTACATCTCCCTGATCATTTCCTGTTTAATGCATTCCTCTGGAAGGAGCCGCTCAACTCAACTCAGTACGTAACTCACTCTGAAAATCAATACAATGTCCTGAACTTTTCATTTCTGTTGATAAAACTGAAAAGTACTAGTGATACCAAAATGCTAAAGGAAGAAACAAAGTTGTGGGCGTCATAGAAAGCAGTTGAAACTGGAAAAGATTGATTAAAGAGGGTCTGAATATAAGAAAGAGTGCTTACACTTTCAAATACCAAACTGAGAAGAGGGAAAATAGTTACATTACCTTTTACTGATAGGCAAATGGGCTCAGTCAGAAGGTAGAAGGCTGTGCCGTTTGTAAAGAAATGTGAGTATATTTGACATTAAATTCTTCCTAACGGCCCCAGGAAGCATCAGTCACACTAAAATAAAGAGGGAGTTGGCTTACGCTGTAAGAAGAAAAGGGCAGCTGGAGACCACGCCTTTCCCCTACCCAGGGCTCTTTTATTACACTGGGCTCCTTGGAAATGAAAGTGTTTATTCTAGAGCCAAGAGATTTCTGCCCGTACCACAGTGCTGGGATTTTATTTCCGTCTCAGAAGATGAATATGAAAGTCAGAGAGGTTTAGGAAGGATGAAAAGACCAAATGAGCATCACAGGAAATGGTGACTCTAGTATGTGACACTGTGTTTCATCCCTAATTAAGCTGGGACAAGACAGGTGTATGTTGTCAATGAAGACATTTCTAAGGAGGTGTTTCTTCCTGAAACGCTCCTTTAGAGCAGAGGCTAAATTCAAATAAAAAATGCAGGGTCCCTGTAATCTCTGTTCTTCACGTCAAAGAGGGATCTGTAGAAAATGCCATAGCTTTTTGTTTAATACCCCCTTAGGTAGAAATTCATTTACCGATTCACCCCTTGGTCACCTCACTGGATTCCTCTCTGAGCTTATACGTGTAGGCACTGGGACACCTTAGGGAACACGGCAGAGCAGGGCTGTCCTGGAAGGAACAAGACTGGAACACAAAGTAAGCAAATGCATGTGCACGTGATTGCAGTCCAGTCTTCATGTGATTTCAACATGAGAGACGGGGCGGGGGGGGGGGGCTCTTTCTAGATGTAAAGAGGCATGATCAAATGCACGTTGTGAGCCTTGATCCTATTTTAAATAAATGAACTAAAAACGTGCCTTTAAAACAACTGGGGAATTTGAATATGACACATTAGAAAGTGTGTGGGTGCGTGTGCGTGAGCACGTTGCACATGTGTGGTGTGGTTATGTAGGGAAAACTTTTAGATTTCTGTGGCTCAAATCTATATATTGAGGGTAAAATGTCAAGATCGTTGCAAATCTGTTTAAACCAAAACAATAAACTGAATGAAGAAAAATGGCACGCGGAGGAATATTGTTACATCTTGCTGGTCAGTGTCTGTTCGTCATGTCATGGTCCTTCCTTTCCAGCGAACATTTGTGCGGTGGGTCTGCGTGCTGTATTCATTACCCCACAGCAGAGATGTGGTCGCTGTGCTGGGCCCACTGAACCTGTGTGATCAGGGAAGTTCCTGGGAAGTGACACTTAACAACTGAGACCTGCAGGGAGAGGGTAGAGGGACCGCACAGGGGGCATGAAGGGATTATTGAAGGAATGACTTGTTCAGAGAATATATGATGAGAAAAAGCTTAGGATACTGGAGGATGGGAGAGCAGATGACTGCAGCCCAAGTGAAAAAACAAAACCAGACAAATCCTCTACCCCTTCATGCTAAAAGCCCAACAAGACAGCTCCAGCAAGTATGGAACACATTTTGATTACACCAGCTGGTGCCAGACTTACTTTGAAATTTTTACAGAGGAATGGATTTCTTCATTTCTCTTGTGAATATTCAACATGGAAAGAAACCCAGCTGAGGCGGAAGTACCCATGTGTGCTAAGCCCTTGAGGTTAGCCTCCATTGCTGTATGGTGAGCTTTTTATTTACAGTTTTGCAGTAATACAGTGTGTTCTAGGGCTCACGGCCAGGGACAGTTGCATTAGCCACAGGGAGAGGGCCTTCAGATATGTCTAATTATGTTTTCAGTATGGAAAAGTAGGGTACAATTGCAAAATCATCAAGGACAATTTTGAGGGTCACTGGCCTTTCTGCTTGCTCTGTGAGGTTCAATTTCCTCTTCCAAAAACTGGGATAGTAACAGCATTTAACTCACAGTTGATGAGAGGGTTAAATACAATGAGAAACTATAAGGAAATAGTAAATGCTTGCTATACATCTGCTGTTACAATGCCTCAAAATGTTCTTGGCAAAGCCCATGTTACTGTGTTCAATTTTATCTGTTATCCATGAATTTACCATTGCAATCAGAGGTTCTGCCTTATGCAAAGTATCGCATGGGTGATGCAGAACATGGAAATATAAGGCATGCTCTGAGCTCATAGCTTAGCTCACTACCTTTTAAGGAATTTACATGGTAGGGTGTGGACCACTGCAGTGCATTGAGTGCTAAGTGAGTCATGGTAGGGACCATTGGCAGTAGACCTCAGGGCTCAGAACAGGATAGACAGGGTCTTATGTTGCTTATTTTTCTTGTTGCCATGTCAACATACCTGACAAGAAGCACCTGAAGGGAGGAGAGGATTTATTTTAGCTCATGGCTTGAGAGTCTCAGTCCATCATGGCGGGGAAGGCTGGAGGCTGAGGCATGGTCTGCGGCCGCTGGAGCTTGGGGAAACTTGTTACGTGATGGCACTTCAGGATGGCGAGGTTTTGGGCTAGAACCTGGGTGAACTCTAACACCTATTTTTTTCTCCCCCTATGGACCTGGATCTGTCAACCAGGTCTCATGTACAAAAAAAAAAAAAAAGTGCCACAACTTCCCGAAATAGCACCAAAAGCTGGGGACCAAGTGTTTAGATGTATGATCCTAAGGGAGATATTTCACATTAACTTTAGAGGAAAGAGAATTTCAGGAACTGGATTAACTTACATATTGCACTTGTCAGGTGTAGCTCAGGTTCTAAACAGAAGCAGCAGTTCTCCCGGCATTCACTGGGTGCTCACCTGTGTGGAAGAAATGGCTACAGGAGGAAAGATCCTATCCTTGAACGACTATAGCTTTTTTACATTTGATTTCAAATTGACTCACTGAAAATACTTCCCTGAACAAACTACTAAGTGTCAAAATATGAAAGAGCTGGACAAATAATAGGAGTCGTATATTATTGATTCACAATGGAGAAAAGATCGGATACTGAAGTTTGTGTTTTCCAGATAGATGCCATGGGCATGAAACCAAAAATGGGTCCCACTCCTAAATAAAGATCTCACCTCTATGGCAAAGCTTTGTGTACTGACAGGATTCATTCATTTCATTCTAAATCCTTCCTGAAACACGACATTAATAAAAAGATTTTAATGTTTATTTATTTATTTATTTATTTATTTATGTGTATGTGTGTGTGAGAGAGAAAGAGAGAGAGAGAGAGAATGGGCACATCAGGACCTCTATCCATGCAAACTCCAGATGTATGCCTCACCATGTGCATCTGGCTGACATGGGTTCTGGGGAATCGAACCTGAGTCCTTAGGCTTCGCAGGCAAGCACCTTAGTGCTAATCCATCTTTCCAGTCCTGATTAAAAATATTTCATGCTGGGGTTGGGGAGATAGTTCAGCAGTTAAAGGGGCTTGCTTGCAAAGCTTGCTGGCTTAGTTTAGTACCCATGTGAAGACAGATAGATGCAAAGTGGCACATGAATGTGGCATCTGTTTGCAGTGGCAAGAGATTCCGGTGTGCCCATACACACACATGCACATAAATTACTTAACTAAAATATTTTATGCAACATAGATTGTTTTAGGCAACTTGATATTAAATGCCTTCACTAAGATTTGGAAATTTAAAACTGACAAAACCCACTTTCTCCTAGCAGCTTATGGTAGCACACAACTTTAGTTCCTGTATTAGGGAGATTGAGGTGGGAGGATTGCCATGAGCTCAAGGCCAGCCTAGGCTACAGAAGGAGTTCCAGGCCATCATGTGCTACAGAGAGGGACACTGTCTCAAGAAAAGGAAAGAAAAGAACAAGAGAAATAGACAAAAGAAGAAAGACCTAGTTTTTCTCTAATGTCTTTGTGAGGTTTTTCTCTTTGTTTAAGTGTGGTGTGGTGTGGTGTGTGTGTGTGTGTGTGTGTGTGTGTGTGTGTATGTGTATGTGTATGCACACACACACACTTGTTATTAAAACTTTGAGCATACACAAAAGTACAGAGAATAGTATAATGAATCTATGTGTCTACCAACCAGAACCAGCAATTACCAACCCATAGCCAAATATTTCCCTTTCCTTCTCACCTCTCAGCTATTGAATTATTTCAAAATTAGTCCTGCATATCCTGTTTCCATCTGTTAGAGTTTCTTAAGGTTTGTTGAAAATTTCACAAATTCATTGCATCATCATCACATAAAAATAGCTCATTAGTTTTATAAAATATCAGTGTTCACATTTTCTTTCTTAAATATTTTATTAATTTATTTGCAAGGAGAGGAGAGAGAGAGAGATAGGGAGAGAGAGAGAGAGATTGTGGGGGGGGGGGCGAGAATGGACATGCCAGGGCCTCTTGTCACTGCAAACAAACTCCAGACACATATACCACTTTGTGTACCTGGCTTTATGTGGGTGATGGAGAATTGAACCTGGACCACTAGGCTTTGCAAGCAAGTGCCTTTAACCACTGAGTTACCTCTCTAGGCTCCAAATTTTCTTGATTATGTCATAATATTTTCTTTGTATATTTGAGACAGGGTCTTTCTATGTTGTCCTGGCTGGCCTGGAACTCACTATGGACATTGGACTTGAACTTGAACTGGCTAATGTCTTCCTACCCCTGCCTCCCAGGTGCTGAGATTTTAAGTATGTACCACCACACCTAGCTTATGTTTTCTTTTTAGATATTTTCCTTTCTTTCAGGACCCAAAGAAAGTCTACACGGTGCATTAAGTTTTTGTCTCTTAAATGTCTATAACTGTGTAAGTTCATTTCCTATTTCCTTCTTCCACCCTTGACATTTATTCATTGGAGAAACGATTCCCATACTATTCATCTCATGGAGTTCACATGGTCAGTATGTGTTTTTCCTTTTTGGTGGTGAGCACAACTGAGATCCACTCTTAGCAAATTTAAGGTAAACAATATATACTCTTATTAACTGTGGTCCCCTTTCTGGTGCTTCCATCCTGTTCTGACTTATGCATATAGGTGATTCTTATTAGTCATACGTATGTATATAAGTATGTGTCCATATATTATCACTTACATTTACATGTATGTATTACATTTTTATATTGTATGATTAATACTAGACCTAAGTATGCATGTGTAAAAAATAATATCAATATCATTCAAAAGGATTTTACCCTCTTAATGTGTCCCACTCAGGATGTATAATATAACTACTGTGTTTTAAGGTCACGTAAAGTAATTTCTCTCTGTGTGTTGTTAAGCCACCAATCAGTACTTGTTAGGTTGATACATTTCATTTAACAGATTGCTTAGGTTTTCATAAAGCTAATTAATTAATTAATTTATTTATTTTGGTTTTTTGAGGTAAGGTCTCACCCTAGCCGAGGCTGACCTGGAATTCACTATGGAGTCTCAGGGTGGCCTGGAACTCACCGTGATCCCCCTACCTCTGCCTCCTGAGTGCTGGGATTAAAGGCGTGCACCACCATGCCTGGCTTTTAACTTTTAAACTTCAATGAAATGTTAGTTCACCTTGGCCTCATGATCAGTGCCCTTCTCTGTTCTCTGTTGCTTCTTAGATGTTCTGGTTTTTATTCCTATTAGTGTTTATGAAATAAGCATATTTGAATATAAATCAGCATCATGTCCTTTTCTTAGGCAAGACAAACAAAATGCACTTTCTGCACCTCAGTTTGCAAGTTAACAGTGTATTGCAGACATCACTTCCCGGCAGCTTATGAAGATATTCCTCTCTCTTTGACAATCACGTTGTACTCCATGATATGAACATTTCATTGCTTACTATCTGTTGATAGGCATTTGGGTTTTTCTACTATTTTAAATAGGGCTACAATTAGGTCCCAATATTTGTTTTGTTTATTTTTATTTATTTATTTGAGAGTGACCAGCAGATAGAGAAAGAGATAGATAGAGAGAGAGAGAGAAAGAGAGAGAGAGAGAATGGGTGCTCCAGGGCCTCCAGGGCCTCCAGCTACTGTAAACAAACTCCAGATGCATGCACCACCTTGTGCATCTGGCTTACATGGGTCCTGGGTAATCGAGCCTCTAACTGGGGTCTGTCCTTAGGCTTCACAGGCAAACACTTAACCACTAATTCATCTCTGCAGCCCCAGATCCCAATATTTTTGTTTATACTTTTTTTTGTCTAGTGTTTATTTAGGATAGATGCCTAGAACTGCTGAGCTTGGTCAAAGGGTAGATGCCTAAGTATGCTACAGTGTTAAATTTCACATGCTTTTTTGATTTCCAACCATTAATGTGTAAATATGCTTCCTACCCCTTGGCAACACTGGTAGATTATTTCCACCAAGCTAATGCATGAGCAGTACTGTCTAGCACAGAATGTCAGCTTGCCAGATCAACTTGAGGAAATCACAGATCTTCCCTGACACTAGACTGTTAGTAATGACTCAGAAATCAAGCAAGCAGTGACACAGATACAGCGAGCTTCTCCGGAGGGTCCCCAGACCATCAGATGCCGCCTCCGTGAAAGCATCCTTTCTCTCGCATTGGAACACGTTTCAGTGTCACGGGAAGACGAACGCTGACAACGTGTTTGACACAAGTCAGCCCAGAGAAAGCTAGGTTTGAGAGCTTCTTCGATTTTATGCTCTTGCTCGTGATGCAGAGAAAGAATTTCTGCAACCCAGCTTCCATTCTGCGGTAGCCCTGCCCTGTATGTTCCTAAATCCCAGGTTGGTTTATGTTAAGCAACCTACACAAGCCAGGCCTCTCCTAAGGAAAACACCAGAATGCTTCCTTTAAGAGAAAATTTGTTGGAGAAGTTCGCCTGCGTGTGAGAGGCACTCTCAGGTCTGCTGTGGATTCATGCCTTCCTCGCTCTTTTTGTTTCAATGGGCAGGAGTGGGGGAGCACCTGCAGGCAAGCTCTCTACCACTGAGCCACATCTCTTGCTAAACCTCATCCTTATCACATGAGGATGAACATCGTATCAGGCCTTCTTCCTGTGGAGCCTCCTCTCACCTCCGCTTCTTAGTTCTCTAATGGAATTGTTGAATCTTTTTTTTTTTTCTGTATAATTCTCTAATTGAATTGTTGAATCTTTCTTCCTTCGTAGAGTCTCTAGATTTTAAAGGGATTAGTCCTTGGGTCTAATCTGTGAATATTTCTGTCATTTACATCTTGACTTTGCCTACATAGTCATTTCCTTTGTGTCTGAGTTGAAATTATAGTTAAGAAAATTTGCATACCCATGTTATAAACATAGTCCTCATGGCTTTCTTCTAATGTTTGTATGGTTTCATTTTTCATATATTTACCTTTGGAAATTATTGTTGTGTACAGTATGAGGATTTTATCAGGCTTATCTTTTTGTATATCCCATTATTTCAACATCAATAAAATGGCTACCTTTGCCCTATGTAGTTGAGTTGCAATCCTGAATTTTTTATACACAAAGTTGCCCACATACAAACCTAAATTTCATACATACACACGCACGCACACACACACACACACACCACAGTTTTTTCTATTTTGGGATTTTTTCCCATCATCTATTGTTCTTTAGGTGCATGCATATGAAAATACTATATTTTATTTTAGAAGACTGTATATGTTCAAGTAACTGGCAGAACTAGTTATTCTGTCTCTTTAAAGTTTCTCTGGCTTCATTTTCTATTTTTGCTATGCCATACAAACTTCATAATATACTTTTCTAGCTCCAGAAGAAGTACATTTTTACTTTTACTGTGGTGATGTTGAAGTTATTGTAAATTAAGCTAATGCCACATCTTTATATGATACCATGCCTTTTCTTTTGTTCATATTAATTTTTATGTCTCTTGGGAGTATTTTGTAGTTTTCTTGATAATTCAACCTTTTTCTTGCTAGGTGTATGTCTGGGGACTTATTCATTCCCTTGTTTTAATTTTTTTTCTTTTCCACGGTGTCTTCTAAAATTTATCATTTTGTATACTATCTGTATAAAGGCCACTGGTCTTAAGATGTTGATTTTGTACCTACTATTTTAATAAATTATCTTATCATTTGTAGACATTTTCCACTGATGATTTTAGTATTTACAAATATATTAAAATACATGAATATGAATGTAGTTTTTCCTGTTTTTAAATAAATTCTTATGATTCTTATTTCTTTTACATTGTGTCACAATTTCTTTCTTTCTTTCTTTTTTTTTTTTTCTGAGGTAGGGTCTCACTATAGCCCAGGCTGACCTGGAATTCACTATAGAGTCTCTGGGTGGCCTCGAACTCACAATGATCCTCCTATTTCTGCCTCCCTCCCGAGTGCCGAGATTAAAGACGTGTGCCACCACACTCAACTATGATTTCCTTAGTATAAAGGAATTGTGATGCCTCCAGTAGTGATCTCTTTGCTTAGACTAGCCTTGGCTGTGTGTGGTCTTTTGTGTTTTCATGTGACTTGTTAGATTGGTTTTGTCATTCGAACTTTGATGGGAATTGCATTGAATCTGTAGATTGTTTTCACATTCAGTGATCCCACTAATCCCAGAACAGGTCTCTTCAACATATGGCATCTTCTTTTGTTTCTTTGTTTAGCATGTTAAGGTATTTTTTTTTCCTAAGGATTATTTACATCCTTGCTAAGGCTTATTCCTAGGAACTTTATTTATTTATTTATCTGGAGCTATTTTGAATGGGATATTTTTCCTAATTTCTTTCTCAGAAAGTTCATTGTTAGAATATATGGAAGCCATCAAATATATAGAAGCTACTGATTTTGGTGTGTTGATTTTGTTTCCTGAAACTTTGTTGAATGTGTTTATTAAGTCTAAGAGGTTTCTGGTAGATCTGTAGGGTCACATATATAGACTCATGTGTCTGCTAAATAGAGGTAGTTTCATTTCTTCCCTTCCTATTTTGTTCTTTTAAGTATTTTTTTTTTTTAATTTTAGAGACAGTGAGTGAGACAGATTGAGAGAGAAAGAGAGAGGGAGAGAGAGAGAGAGAGAGAGAGAGAATGGTTATAGCAGGGCCTCTAGCTGCTGCAAACAAGCTCCAGATGAATGCACCACTTTGTGCATCTGGCTTTATGTGGGTAGTGGGTAGTGAAGCCCAGGTCATTAGGCATTGCAGGTAAGCACCTGAATGCTGAGCCATGTCTCCAGCTCCCCCTTTCCTATTTTGATCCCTTTTATGTACTTGTCTTGTTGCTCTAGCTAAGGCTGTGAGAACAATGTTAACTTGTTGTTGAGTGGCAGCGGTAAGCACCATTGTCTTTTTCCAGATTTTGGAGAAAATGTTTTTAGTTTTGCCCCATTCAGCTTAATATTAGCTATAGTTCTGTTATTTATAGCCTTCATTATTTTGAAGTATTTCCATCTCTTCAGAATTTCTCTGGAATTTTCGTCATGAAGGTGTGTTGGACTTTGTCAGACTCTTTTTCTGCATCTATTGAGATGATCATATGATTTCTACCCTTCAGTTTATATGGTAAATTATGCTTCTTAAATGCAAGATGAAAACAGTAATGAAATCTACTTCATAATTCTGTTGTGTGTGTTAAATGATATGGTACATGAAACGCTTGGAGCACTGCCTAGAATACTATAATTCCTTAATGACTATTTCATAGGTATCTGAAGATATAACTAAATAGTTCCTCACACATATATGTGTATATGTATGTTTGTGAATTTATGTTTGGTGAAATAAATATTCTAGAGTTAAGCATTTATTCCTGAGATAAGCTTATTGTACATCTTTAATCTAAAATTATGTATGCTTTATAAAGTCGCTTTCTGATCAGTGTTTTTAAAATTCTGGTTGTATACGTGTTGTCATCACAATTTTTTTTTATCATATATCATTTCTGTGTTTATCTAATAGCTATCTTTAAGTGGAAATCCTCCTTTTAATATACTATATATTTGAATATATACATATATAATACATCATTGGCTTAAATAGAAAACCATTTGCAGACACAATATAGAGGTATTATTAATTATTACTATTTTGTTTTGTGTGTAGTGGGGTTCAGGGGTACGTGCTATAGCCTCAGCCACTTGGAAGGCTGAGGCAGATGGGTCATTTGAACCCAGGAGTCACAGGTCAATCTTGGCAATATCACAAGACCCTGTCTCTCAAAAATGTCACTCTATATCTCACATTTTACGTTTCAGGAAACATTCATGAGTTTATCACTCAGACAAGAGTCCTCTCTTCACTAGGTGAAGAGGTTGGCAAGCTTATTTTTAAAACTCTCCTGAGAAAGTTTTATAATCAGCTTAATTACAACTGGAATATGAGCTCTATAAAGGTGGGTCGTTGCTCTTACTGCTCTGGGAATATCTGTGGAATTAATTGATAGATTCAGCTACTTTCTCCCTGTCTTCTCTTTGCACACAAGGCTGTGGGTGAGTGGCAGTTGTCACAATGGGCTCCAGTAGTGTGGGTCATGGCTAGTGGAGCATCTATGATAACTTAAGGGAAAAGAACAGAGTTGGGAGGACGTCAGCTCAGTTTTAGAAAGTTGATAAAGCAAAGAAGCTAGGCACTGGCCTGCAACCTCCACATCAGGGAGGCAGAGGTCAGGAGGTCTAGAGTCCAAAGTCATCCTCGACTGCATAGTGAGTTCACAGCCAGCCTGGGTTACGTGAGACCCTGTCTGCAAACAAAGGAAATAAATTAGTTATAAATACTTGTGTTTGCAAGAGCTTGTTATTTTTTGGGGGGGGGTATATATCTTCCTATGCTACTGAGCCAAGTCGTCATGTACATTTTTCCCTCCCTTCTAGGTGTTTCCCTGTACATTAAAGCAAATCATGGGGTTCTTAAGATTTTTGCAGAGGGGAGTTCTGGTACTATCACGACATAATTGGATATTTAGAGATGCAGGGTACATTCCAGCTCTGCTATATTCAGAGTTAGATCTGTGGCATATAATCAGCAGTAATTGACTACCAAACCTTAAGCATTATGTATAATTAGAAAGACCCACTTTCCTAATCAGTGGTTAAACTTGTAACCAGTGCTTAATGGACTTAGGTCAAGAATGTGTAGACAGCTTGTTTATGTCTTCCAAAGTAAGATTCACGAAACCTATCCCTTTAAAGAAATAAGGTCACTTTACGAAGCTGGCTTCCTGTAAGTTATGCTTTGTCAAATGACAGCCACCATGGGTTTAGGAGAAGCCATCTGCATTCTGTAATTAGAGCTGTATATTTCTCTTCCAAACATTTGACAAACTAAGAGTTCTAGGGTCTCAAACATAACTTTTCACAGCATGAGCCCCATGCTGGGGGCTGGATATATATCAATTTTAAGATAAGGATGGGCCATCAGGAATTTTTTTTAAAAGACTAAAAAGAAAAGAAAGACATGGACTTGGAGAAATATGTAAGTTAAAGTTATGACTCAATCCCTCACCATCTTAAGGAATTCTCTGGCCCCAATGGGTACTTTTCTTGTCTGGAAAAAAAATGGAGGGCTGGAGAGATGGCTTAGTGGTTAAGGTGTTTGCCTGCAAAGCCAAAGGATCCTGATTCAATTCTCCAGGACCCATGTAAGCCAGATGTGCAAGGGGGCGCATGCATCTGGAGTTCGTTTGCAGTGGCTGGATGTCATGGCACGCCCATTCTCTCAATCTCTCTCTCCCCCTCTTTCTCTCTCTCTCTCAAATAAATAAATAAAATATTTTTTTAAAAATGGAGATACCAGAATCATGAATATTACAGTCTGAATTTCATGTTTGGAATACGAAAACCCCCATTTTATTATTTTGAAGACTAGGAGACCCTTAGGAGCTCGGGCCTGGCTGACAGAAGTATTTGGTTACTGGTAGACCTTTGAAGATGCCACCATCTCGTGTTTCTAGTCCAGCACTCTCTGCTTCCTGTGCACGCCACATGAATACTGGCTGCCTCACACTGCTGCTGGCAAGCCTTCCCCACCAGGATGGACTGAACGCTCCCTGACACCATGATGCCTTCCTCCCTTGTCCCTCTCAGGTATTGTGGTCACAGTGACACAAAACTAACCAATACAAGGTAAGAGAGAGAGAGAAAGAGAGAGAGAGAGAGAGAACAGTGTGGTCCATGAGGTAGTGTTTGGAAAATGTGGGGGGTTGGGTCCTTCTTTAAGGTGAATGGACAGAGAAACATGGGATGGTCTTGTCACTAGGGTGTTTACAGTCTGTTCTTCAGCGCAGGAAAATAGATAATGGCATATGAATAAAGAGGGACAGAGTGTCAATGGGCAAAATAAACATGGGTAAGAGACCAAGGATAAGTAGACAACTCTTTCTTCATTCATTTATCTACAGGTATTGACTGGTGACATGAAAGGGTCACCAATGAACCAAACCAAATGCCTCTGCTTTGTGGGTACATGCTATTTTCTTCCCTCCTGCCCTGCTTCCCTTCCTTCCTTTCTTTTTTCCCTTCCCCTTCTCTCCCTTCTTTCTTCTTCCCTCCTTCCCTCCTCCCTTCTTCCCTTCCTCCCTCTGTCCCTTCCTCCTTTCCTCCCTCCCTTCCTTCCTTCCTTCCTTCCTTCCTTCCTTCCTTCCTTCCTTCCTTCTTCCATCCTTTCTTCCTTCCCTTTATATATTTTGAGGTTGTGTCTCACTTTGTAGCCCAGAATAGCCCAAAACTCACTTTGTAGCCCAAGCTGGTCTCACACTGCGGCAATTCTCCTGCCTCAGTACCCCCCACCCTGAGTACTGGTAGTTCTGGTATGAATCACCATACCTTGCTGGCAAATGTCATTTCATGCATGCCCCATCATGGGCATGAGGGCTATGAGGAAATATAGAGTAAGGTCAGAAATCGAGAAGAAGTGGAGGTAGCAGAAGATGCTGTGTTGGCTGCCGACCCTTGCAGAAGGTAGAAGACGGAGCCAAGGGAGAGAAGTGTATTCCAGGTGGTGGAGCTGTGACCTGAAAACCCAGAGAGTGGTTACGCACTTGACAGCAGCAGCAAGTGAGAGTGGGACACTAACACTTCAAGCCTTGCAGGCCATGGGAAGGAGAGCAGATTTTATTCTCTGTGGAACAAGGGTAATTAGGTGGTTTTAGACAGAGCGGCACAATCTGACTTGCGTATTTTACAAAGATCCTTGTGGCTTCTTTGCAAGGCAAAGTTATAGACAGGGAGAGAAGGCGAGAGAATCGGATGGAGAACAGATGCGCTGGCCCCCAGTGGAGAAGCCATCTCGACATCATGATGTGGTGCCGCCACTGGGAGAAGCAGTGAGATGTCAGGAGGCTGCTGAGGCGCCCCTTGGCCTTGGGAAATGTGTGGAAGAAGACACATGTCTCCTTCAGTCAGCCCACTGTGAAGCAAAGGTTTCAGGTGGCAGTGAGGGATGAGGAGAGCCAATGTTAGAGGGTAGGTTGAGGAAGTGAGCCTCCATGCTCATCATCATCACCATCCTCATCCTCATGGGCCCCTCCCACTACAGATGCTCAGACATAATGCGCCTCTCTCAAAGTTAACCTGTCTGATTCTCATCATTTGATTTGCTTAAAAAAGTCACACTTACTTTCACCAGGTGAGCTATGATATCTAGGAGTCTATCAGTGTTCTCTGTGTCATAAAACCCCTACTACTGGACACGTATCATCCAATGACTGTCATCACAAAAAAGCTGAGATCACAATGTTGACATTTGACCTACTCTGCTATTCCACTTCCATCTCTGAGGTGAAAAGCTCTGAATCTAGGTGTTTAAAATTTCAGAGTATTTGATAATAAACCCATAGAGTCAAAGTCCTAAATGAGACCACATAAAAATGTTATCTATTATTTACAGCACTATACAATTTATTTGTACACATGTCTTCCAGCATTAAAGAAATTGATGGGGGCTGCAGAAATGGCTTAGTGGTTAAGGTGCTTCCTGTGAAGCCTAAAGACCCAGGTTTAATTCGCCAGTACCCATGTAAGCCAGATGCACAAGGGAGGAGCATGCATCTGGAGTACGTTTGCTATGGCTAGATGCCCATTCTCTATCTGTCTCTTGCTCTCTCCCCTTCTCTCAAATAAATTTTTAAAAAAACTTAAAGAAATAAAGAAATTGGTGCTTATAGCGCCTTATTAAGACAAAAGTTGCTTTCCCAATAATTCTTAAACTATTCTTTCTAAGAAAAGGCTTGCATTTCTTAAGAATTAAAATTTTTATTTCTATTTATTTATTTTCAAGCAGAGTGGAGAGAAGAATGGGTGTACCAGGGCCTCTTGTTACTGCAAACAAACACCAGAAGCATGCATAACTTTGTGCATCTGGCTTTACATGGGTACTTGGAATTGGGCTGGCAGGCTTTGTAAGCAAGTGCTTTTAACTGCTGACCCACCACCCAGCCTGATGAGGCATGAGTTTAATGAGGAAAATAAAACTTATCCGTGTTTTAAAAATTCTCTATTTCTCATCATCGCTTGAAGATAACTCTTATGATATAAGTTGGGGCCAGCGAGAGCTATAAACAGAAGTTACTTGGTGAGACTTCCCAGGACACACCTACGGAGTTTATTTCAGAGGTCCCCTTTGTCATTTTTCTTGGCTGGAATGTAGAGATCATGGCTACAACAGCAGCACCATTCAAGTATCATAAGGTGATCTTGAGAATGAAATCACACACTAGCGAAAGCTAAACTGAAAGAAAAGAAACTCACAGCAGAGTTGTCTACCTTCATGCCAAAATAAATAAACTCATATTTAAAATCTACATAATTTTCCTGTCCTGACTCTTTCCAACATGGCATCATAATTAAAATAAACAGTAAAAACTTAGTTTTAGTCCTGTCATGGTGGCGCATGCCTGTAATCAAAATACCTGAAAGCTGGAGGCAGGAGGATCATAAGTTCAAAGCCAGCCTTAGAAACACAAACAAAATCAGAAAACACCCTTAGAATTTAGTTATTTTGGTATGTGACTGGATCGTACTGACATTATTTTTTCATAGTAAAATATTTTCATTATTTTATAACAACAAATTAATATTCATGCTAATAAACATGAGCCATCTGCAAGAGTTGTGATAAGCATTGTGAGAAAGGCAATGACTCCTTGCAATTTGTTTCCCTTCTGAAAACACACTTCAGAGTGTGGCTTCTTCATGTTAATATGTCAGACTTGGGCTGGAGGGATGGCGTAGCAGTTAAGGCATTTGCTTGCAAAGCCAAAGGACCTGGGTTCAATTCTCCAGGACCCACATTAGCCAGATGCACAAGGGGGCGCATGTGTCTGGAGTTTGTTTGCAGTGGCTGGAAGCCCTGGGTGCCCGTTCTCTCACTCTCTCTCCCTCTTTCTGTGTCAAATAAATAAAATAAATAAAAATGGTAAGTCAGGCTCAAAAGCCTGAACAATGCAGGAAAGTTACATATATGCTTGACTAGATTTTATTTGCACTGTTAAAATGACATTAAGGTAACATCTGCTCTTAATATTCAATAGGAACTGGGTCTAAACATACTTCTTTCATGGATTTTTTAAAAGCCCTTCTTTTACCCGTCCCCAAAAACCCACCTTATTTCCAAATGGTAAAGAAAGCGCATTTTAGATGATTGTTCTGAAACTAGCAATTTTCTGTGAGATATATTACTACACATCAGAAATGTCATTTTGAACCATAAATGTCTGTGAGCAGCTCATGCTCAAAAATGCATTTGTCCACAAGTCAACAGCATGAGTTTATTTTTCTGTGTGCTTTGTGAGCTTTTCTGATGGTTCTTCTCAGTTCCTCTGATGTGTTGAGCTTCCAACAATGAGTCTGAGTGCTCACAGACACAGCAGTCAGGGGACTATCTGGGATTAAGAGCATCTCCAGGGAACGCTTGGCCCTGGGGCTTCTTTGAGAAACTGAAAGCCCACCACCGTGCCATAGCTAGTTCTACCATGGCAAACAGGTTAAGATACGATATTGAGAAATCACCAGCTTTCCTACAATAAACACGGATTTGGGAAAGCCCTGGGGACAGTTATTTCCTATACTGAGATGCTTGATGGCTGCTCACCCGTGCTGCTTCAACACCCTGGTGACAGAGTACAGGTTTCACTTTCATTCATCCAGTAATATGGAAAGATTACAGGCAAAGCTTTTTATTGACAACTTCCATGATTAAAAACAATATCCCAGGGTAATTCCCTCCCTCCCCCCACTTTCTCCTTTGAACTCCACTCTCCATTATATCTCCTCCCCCTCTCAATCAATCCCTTCTTTTATTTGGATGTCATCATCTTTTCCTCCTATTATGATGGTCTTGTGTAGGTAGTGTCAGGCACTGTGAAGTCATGGATATCCAGGTCATTTTGTGTCTGGGGGAGCACATTGTAAGGAGTCCTACCCTTCCTTTGGCTCTTACATTCTTTCCACCACCTCTTCTGCAATGGACCCTGAGCCTTGGAGGGTGTGATAGAGATATTTCAGTGCTGAGCACTCCTCTGTCACTTCTTCTCAGCACCATGGTGTGTTCTGAGTCAAGGTTACTGCCAATTGAAAAGAGAAGGTTCTCTAACAAAAAGTGAGAGTAGCATTAATATATAGGTATGAACATTAAGAGAAGTGCTTACTGGGCAGTTTGGTGAGGATAGTATATATGTTTAGCCAGACAGCAACAGGCGTTACACCCTAGGGCTCATGACTACCCCTGTTGTAGGTTTTCAGTATCAGGGATGTATTCCCTCCCATGGAGCGGGCCTCCAGTCCAATTAGAGGGCGGTTGGATTTCCCCATAACAGACATGCCACTATTGCACCCGTTGGCTCATTTGGCCTGGCTGGCCAAATTTAAGGCTTTCAGTGTCCACTGATGAGTATCTTCACTGGTGATCTCTCTCTCTCCCATTGAACTGCATTCAGCATAGCTTTTTCCAGCTTTCTGTAAGCTGGTCTGCATGGAGGAGGTTTTCAGCTCAGCTCCAGCAGGATTTCTCAGTGACCTTGCAGCCCAAGGATGTGGAGTCTTTAGCGATAGGGTCTTACCATCTATTCCTGGTGGGAAACCAAGGGACAGACACTATTTTTAATTTTAATATTTATGAGAAAGAGAGAAAGCGAGAGCAAGAGTGAGAGAGAGAGAGAGAGAATATGAGTATGGGCACACCAGGCCTCCTGTCATTTCAGACAAACTCCAGATGCATGTGCCACTTTGAGCATCTGGCTTTCGTGGATACTACAGACTCAAACCTAGGCCATCAGGCTTTGTGAGGAAGTGTCTTTAATCACTGATCCACAGCTCCAGACCCAGGCACTCTTTTTTAATGGAAAAGTTATAGTAATTAAAGATAGAACTCATATCCTAAAGTGAGAAGAAAATCAAAAGTAAAACTTCCTAAGGAAAGAAAAAATAATTTAGGGTTATTCTGTGAAACTGGTATAAAAGTTGTCACTGAACAGTCTTGATAGAGAGATAAACACATTCTGAACAACCTTTTCAGCCTAGATCTGTGTCATAAGTAGCAGTGAGCTATGCAGAGATCTGGGGGGAGGGGAGGGGTTTCTTATTTAGCAGTCATTGCGAGTGTCAGTTCTCAGCAATAGGAATGAACTTGAATTGTTCATAGAGGACAATAGAACATGGGAAGATTCAGAGGTGGGCTAGGAAGGCGCAGAGACAAGGATGGAGAGATGGACCCATGGTAAGTGCTTGCTGTGCACGTGCTAGGACCTGAGTCTCGATCCTCAGTATCTAGGTTAAAATGTGGGGCCTGACAGCCCACACCTGTAATCCCAGCATAGGGGATGCTGAGGCAGGAGGATTCCTATGGCTTCCTGCCTAGCTATTCTAGCTAACTTGGTGAGTTCTAGGTTCAGTGTGAGACCCAGACACATATGACACTAGTACACACATGCCCCTGCAGTACACACACATATGC
This sequence comes from Dipus sagitta, assembly GCA_036346955.1. Classification (NCBI taxonomy): domain Eukaryota; kingdom Metazoa; phylum Chordata; class Mammalia; order Rodentia; family Dipodidae; genus Dipus; species Dipus sagitta. The sequence continues at coordinate 8,975,177 of CM070779.1, read as the reverse complement.
ATGCAAACCCCCAACACACAGAAAAATGCCCAGAAATGAATGCCAGTTTTATGTACCAGTTAGAGATTGTCACGTGATTATATCCACTGTCAGGGGTTGGAACAAGAAGACATAATCTAATTTGTAAAATATTATTTTGACTGCATTGTGGTTTATTAATCAAAATAGAACCAGATTGTAATCGGGAGACTGGTTAGGAGACTTTGCCATCCTGGGTGTAGAAGAAGCTGTGGAGACTGCTTACAATGTGTTGGACATCTGTGTTTCTACAAAATAAAAACTCCCACCACTGTGTGAAAAGGTGCTATCATTATTTCTATTCCCTGAGCAAGAACGTGGGAGCTCAGAGAGGCTTTCAAAAGTTGCCCAGAGCCACAGGGCCGAGAGTGGTCGGTTCAGCATCGAGACAACCCTTAAAGGCTGCTCTTGGTGTTCTAGTACCATCACTTAGCTTGCTGCAGTGTTCATGGGAGGAACCGTGAAAGTGAAGGCCACAAGCTCAATGGGAGAACCCTCGTCATCTCTGGGGGACATTTTGGTTATCCTACCCGCAAGTAGTGTCGTGTCCAGATGACAGAAGGCCTGGGGGCCGTTGGCCCAGAAACAAAGGACTTTATTTCAGGCAGCAAGCAGCTCAAGCCCCATGCATGTGTTAAACCAGATGTGACTGGGACAGTGAAAGCACAGAGGAGCCCATGCAGGTTGAACCACTGTGAAGAAATACTGCTCTCGAGGAAGCCCTCCTTCTAGAATTGTGAGCAGTTAACCAGGGTGCCCATTATCTAGGAGGGGACTGTGCCACACCCTTCAAGGCTCCCCACTGCAAACCAAACCCTGAAAAGTGGCCCCAGGCACAGAGCGGTCAGGACTTTGAGCTCTTGACATGTCCAGGAGGAACAGGCAGTAACACCCATGGCCATGGCTTCTCCACGCCAGACCCACAGCTCCCCCAGTGGAAACAGGACCATCTTCATAAGAGCCACGTCCTGAGGTTCCCTGCAGGCATAAGTCAACCCTAACCCTAAGGACAGAGACAGGGCCATGCTGGAGACACTGGGATGCGGGCGTAAGAGGTGTGCATGCTGCAAGGGAGAGAATGCTCGCTGGCCAGGTTGTAGAGTGCTTGTCACCATCTCTCACCTTCCTGGAGAGAGGTGGCTTTCTAGTCACGGTTCAGTAGCATTAACTCTCCAGGTCAGCTTCCTTGCAACTTTGTCCACCTTCTACTGCTCATCACTTGGCCCTGACCCTTGTGAGCATGGTGACCTACGCACATTGCTCGGATGGAGAGGAGGGGCACCAAGCTTACTTCACATCTTGTCTGAGGTCTCACCACTAACAGACATTAAAATTCACTCCTTGGAGCCGGGCGTGGTGGCGCACTCCTTTAATCCCAGCACTCGGGAGGCAGAGGTAGGAGGATCGCCGTGAGTTTGAGGCCACCCTGAGACTCCGTAGTGAATTCCAAGTCAGCCTGGACTAGAGTGAAACCCTACCTTGAAAAAACAAAAACAAACAAACAAAAAATTCAGTCCTTGGGGCTGGAGAGATGGCTTAGTGGTTAAAATGTTTGCCTGAAAAGCCTAAGGACCCAGGTTCAATTCCCCAGAACCCACATCAGCCGGATGCACAAGGTGGTACTTGTGTCTGGATTTCATTTGCAGTGGCTAGAGACCCTAGCATGCTCATTCTTTCTACCTGCCTCCTTCTCTTCCTCCTCCTCCTCTTTCCCCAATCAATCAATCAATCCATAATTTTTTTTAAAGTCACTTCTCTAGAGGAGTCCAAGGAACTTGTGCTTCCTTCTTTGTGGCCTGGGTCAGTATCACCACTGGTAGGGGGTGTCTTCTCTCTCTTTCCAAAGAGGCCCTTCCAGGAAGGGGGATGAAACTGAAGCTCTGTGTCTTAGTCCTTTAAGGGTCTGAAAGCAAAGTATCACAAAAGGCAGGTCTCGTGAATAGCACACATTTGTTCCTCCCCATTCCCGAGACTGCCATGTCCAAGGTCAAGCGTCTGCTGGGAGCCTCTTAACTGGCTCACACATGATGGTCTTCTTGCTGTGGAAGCAGCAAAGCCATTTCTGGAGTCTCTTTTGGAAAGACACTCATCGGGTTCATGAGATTCATCCTTGGGATCCAGTCACCCCAAAGCCTCCACTGTGTAATACAACACCATTGCATGGAAACGAGGGCTTGCCACGGGGATTTTGAACATGAGCGTGTGAGCCAACCCTCTGAACACTGTCCTGAGACTGGGCAACGAGGAAGTCATGGCCTTGGTGTTGGCACTCTTCTACCCTAGCCGCCCTCTGGCATTTAGACACAGGCCCCACGCAGGAAGGACTGATGGGTTTGCTGGGATCATTGTGACTTCGGAGGTCGTCAGGTGAAGAGGAGCTGTCACCGGTGCAGCCTGGTGTGGCCATGGACACAGAGCCTGCCAATAAGCCTGGCCAAGCGCTGCCCTTCAGCGAGCCTTAAATAAAAAGCGCAATTGAGGGCAAACGGGGACTATATTCTAATGGGACTGGAGCCTTGCCCGCGCACAAGTCGCTGAGCAGAGCCCGGAGAAGGGCATATGCTGTGGGCAGCCCCAAAACAGAAGGCGGCACAAGGGAAGCTGCTTGTGCTCCTGGAGTCTGTCACGAAAATTCCAAACAAGCAAAACGCAGGCAGCGCTGCTCAGCGGGGAGAGCGGCCCCGTGCGGGGCTCGGCTCGGTCTGGCTGCTCACAGGGTTAGTCAGCGCTGTTTTCCTCCTTTTAATCATATTCACCGTTTTGGCAGTCATTTGCAGGTTTTTAACTTCTGCATATGTTCCCGCTGAAATAACCCTGCTTTTCTGCTTCCCTCAGACTTTGTTTGACAAACCACCTGAGCTAAGCGGAAAGAGAGAGAAGAAAAGAGAGAAATTGCGCATTAATCAGAAAATGTCTTTGGAAATTTCCCCAGGCCTGTGCATACAAAGACTCGCCCATATTGCAACGACAGCGGCAACACTGGGGAATTTACTGTTATGGATTGGAATCATAATCTTAAGATATTTTTCATGGAGATTTATTTTACGCTATTAGGTCTCTAATACGTTTTTTTTTTTTAAAAAGGTTTTAAAAACAACTTGTTTGTTTTTTAAACTTGCCGAAGTCAGCACATTTATCACACCGAGGATCTATTATTGTAATTTATTAGCAATCCTAAGTGTTCCTGGAACTATAAATGTATTTTTGTGCAGATAGCTGCACATGGTGTGTGTGTGTGTGTGTGTGTGTGTGTGTGTGTACAGGAAATCTTAAAGGGATATTAAGGATAGATCTAAATAGGTAACAAGTTCAAAATTTCACTAAGCCTCAGCTTCTTCACCTAGTGAATGAGTTAATAGAAACACAATAGTAAGCCGGGTGTGGTGGCGCACGCCTTTAATCCCAGCACTCGGGAGGCAGAGGTAGGAGGATCGCCATGAGTTCGAGGCCACCCTGAGACCACATAGTGAATTCCAGGTCAGCCTGGGCTAGAGTGAGACCCTACCTCGAAAAACCAAAAAAAAAAAAAAAGAAACACAATAGTAATATGATAGCATCAACAACGGTGGGGGTTGTGGTAGGGAGGCCGCTGACAGTTATTGAGAGATACTGCCCTGCCGCGGCCCTTGTCCTGTTCATTTGCTAACACTTTCCCAGCTTTATTGAAGTGTAATTGACAAGTAAAAGTTATATGTGTTCAATGTGTACAACTTGGAGTTTTGATGTATGTATACTCTGTGGAATGATTACCACCATCAAACTAAGCAACATACCCATCATTTTGCATAGTTACCATCTTCCCTCCTTCCTTCTTTGTTTCTTTCTTTTTCCCTTCCTTCCTCTCCCTCTTTCTTTCTCTCCCTTTCTTCCATTCTCCCCCTCCCATTTTATTTCTTCCATCCCTCCCTCCTTTTTCTCTCTCCCTTCCTTCCTTTCTTTCTTTCTTTCGTTCTTTCTTTCTTTCTTTCTTTCTTTTTCTTTCTCTCTTTCTTGTCTTACTATGTTGCCCAGACTTCCTTGAACTCACAATCCTCCTTCCTCAGCATTCCAAATGCTGGAATTACAGACATATGCCCTTATTAAATGGCTACTGCAAATTCTTCCTCCTTCTTCTCTTCCCACTTCTCCTTCTTCCTCTCCCCCTTCTCTTTTCTGATAAGACATTTTGATATCCACCCTCTTAGCAAATACAAGCCAGTATTGTTAACTATAGCGACCATGCTGTCTATTAGATCTAGAATCTGTTTACCCTGCATAACTGAAATTTTACGCCCTTGACAGTCGTCTGCTTCTTCTCCCCTGCTGTTCCAGCAACCCCCATTCCTTTTCTGCTTCTATGAATTTGACTTTTGCAGATTCCATATAAAAAAATGTGATCATGTACCATCTGCATTTTTGTTTGGTGTTGTTTTGAGACAAGAACTTGCACTGCAGCCCAGGCTAGCCTCAAACTCAGGATCCTCTTGCCTCCACTTCCCGAGTGCTGGAACGCGTCACCACGCCCAGCTTCAGTATCTGCCTCTTTACATCAAGGCTTTCTATCCTCCAGGTTCATCTGTGTGATCACAGGTGGCGGGCTTTCTTTCTGTTGTGCCTGGAGATGGGGCTCAGTGGGCAGGGTGCGTGCCTAGCATGCACAGAGCCTTGGGTTCTATTCCCCAACCCCGAGTAAACCAGGTGTGGTGACACAATCCTGTAATCCCAGTGTTCAGGAGTTGGTGGCAGGAAGATTTGAAATTCAAGGTCATTTTTAGCTACATAGAGAATCAAGGGCCAGCAAGGGCTAGACACCTTGTCTGTAAATAAATAAATTCCATCATTAGAGGTTGGTGAGGACTATATGCAATGTTTTATATGTAGCACACAATAAATATTTAAAGCATGCCTCATCCTTCCTATATGCATTAAACTTAGGCTTAGGATGGCAAATCAAAGTCCACAGACCAACCTTGCTACTAGATCCAGCCCCAAAGCTCCAGATCCTTTTGGTCACTTAATTGCAGAAGCCACACCAGGTCCTCTGGGCCAAGGAATTTCAAAGCACATCCTACCCTGGCAGAATCATACAAACGTATCGACAGCCAGACATCTCTTTTAATCTAAGCCCTGAAATATTTCTGTGTTTGAATATAGATCTGGTTATTTCTAGCCAGAGCCTCAAGAGTTTAATTAAATATTTTCACAACAGATTCTTAAAAAGAACGTTTGGGGAAGAAAGAGGAGCACCTGCCTCGTGCGGCCACTGATGGCGCCTCCCCGGGCTGGCAGTGCCCCTCTGTGCTCACAGCTCCAGCACTCAGCAGCCTGGCGAGGGCACACTTGAGTGTTTTATCCCCTGTTGACGTTTTAATAATGAATGCATAGGCTGCCTATCACTATTTGTTCATTAACTGCCTCATTCACTCATTCATTCATTCATGTAACCTTTCCTCACCAGAGAGATCTTTGCAGAAAGTAAATAGAATCCCCGTTATTGTGTGTGTGTGTGTGCGCACGCGCATGTATGTGGATGCATGCATGTGTCTAGGACGTGCATGCAGATCACAGGCTGATGCTGGTTACCTTCCTCAATTGCTCTCCTCTTTCTAAATTTGCTGGGGTCTGGAGAGACGGTTTAGCAGTTAAGGCACTTGCCTGCAAAGCCTAATGACCTGGGTTCAATTCCCCAGTACCCACGTAAAGCGAGATGCACGAAGTGGTGCATACATCTGGAGTTCAGTTGCTAGCGGCCCTGGCCTGCCCATTCTCTCTCTCTCTCTCTCTCTCTCTGTCTTTCTCTTTCTCACTGTCTGCAAATAAATAACTAAACAAACAGATTTTCTGAGGCAGGGTCTCTCACTGAGCCCAGAGCTCACCGAGTCAGCTAGACTAGCTGGCTAGCTGGGCAGCTGCGCCAGGGATCCTCTGCTCATGCTCCCCTGTGCTGGGATGACAGGTCATAGCCAGGCCCACCTAGCATTTATGTGCCAAGGTGCTGAGGACCTGAACTCTGGTCCCCATATTGTATAGCAAGTGTTGGGTCCACTGAACCATCTCTCCAGCAGGTTCCATTTCTTAAATGTTTAAAAGTAAGTGTAAAATTTCAGAGATAGTTTTCCCTGATCACAAACGCTTTCTTAAAAAAAAAATATTTTTTAAAACTTGGCAGTGGGAAATAGTTAATGCAGGGAATTATAACTGGTTAAATATTGAAAATAAGTGACTGATGAGTGCTCAGCCTACACAGGACATATACGTCATCTCCAAGGCTCAGGAGACATCATGGAAGATGGAATGGAGAGGATGTGAGGGCTGGGGGATGGGAGGAGTGCCTTGGGACTCTATTGACTCAACATGACAAAGCCATCGCACTCCTGACCTTACAGCAGCTGTGGTTACCTGCACATGACATGACCCGCATCTGATGCGGCCAGTCCATCCTCTGTTATAGATGGGCGGGGGGGGGGGGGTCTTGGGAGACCACTGCCCTCCCTAATGAGCTCATGACAGTTAAAAGCTGCCATGGAGGGAGAGTCATTCTCTTCTGTGGCAGAGTCACTATTAAAAGATGGGAAGAAAGAATAGAGTGAGACTGAGGGGAACAAGAGAAGGTAACGTGGGGTATATGTGATAAAAATGTGACGCCTATGTACGAAAATGTGAAAAGTACAAATGACAAAAGACACGTTCTAAGAGAAAAAGATTCAGCATTTCTCATGGCACCCAGAAGAAAAGCCAGTGTCTTGACCAGAGCTCATGAAGCGCTACGTGGTCCCCTGCGCACAGCGCTAGGTCCTCTGTATCACTCCCCCGTCTCTCTGCCTAGGTCACACATGGATGACTGGCTCTCACTGAAATAGTGGAATTCACTCAGCCTGAGGCCTTCTCCCTGTTCAGGAATCAGAAAAGGATACTTTTCTGTATCCTTTGATCACCTTTCCCAGCCTGGCCTGCACTTGACTTGGGGTTCAGCTCACGTGTCTCCTCCAGGAGGGGGTTCTACGTTCTCCCACTTACAGTAACCCTTCTTCCCAGAACCTACAGCAGTTCAGGTGGTTCACTTATGTCACATGTGTTATGCTGCTAGTGTGTGCACAGCTCTCAGTTTTAAAAGATATTTAATGATATCATCCTACCCAAGAAGAACTAATGACATGTTATATGGCCTTGTAAAGGAAAAGAAGTAAGAAGAAAAGACTCACATTAGGAGTGGTGGCTCAGCTCAAAGTGGCTCCGGTAGCTGGACAGGTGGATAGCAAGTCAATGTTAAAGAAAGGAGAATTGGTGAGGGCCATGCCCAACTCGAGTCCTTGTAGCTCAAAAGCAGCCATGGACATTACATAGGACAACTGAGGTGTGGTTCTGACCAAGACAAGTTGGTTTTCAGAATCAGGCAAGGGCTGACTTACCTCTGTAGAGTCCCTGCCCTTCTAGTAAAAGATCAGTTATGGGCTTGCATTGCAGCAGCTGGTGACGGCCGGAGTTTGAGCTCAGGTTGTTCTGATCCCTGAATCTCACCTGTCCAATATCATGCTTCCATACTGCTTCTCCTCATGCTGGCCAGTCCAACAGGTCAAGGCCACCGTGTTTTCTTCTTTTCTTTTCTCTTCGAGAGCGAGAGAGAGAAAATTGGGACTCCAGGGCCTCCAGTCACTGTAATTGAACCACAGACGAGTGTGCGTGTGTGACCTTGCATGCTTGCGTCACCTTATGCGTTTGGCCTGGAGAGCTGAACATGGGTCCTCAAGCTTTGCAAGCAAGTGCCTTAACCACTAAACTATCTCTCCAATCTCTCCAGCCCCACTGTTCTTTCTTTTGGTTTTTTTTGTGGTAGGGTTTCACTCTAGCCCAGGCTGACCTGGAATTCATTATGTTGTCTCAGGGTACCTCTGCCTCCTGAGTGCTGGGATGCTGGAATTAAAGGCGTGCGCCACTTAGCCCTGCTCCCACTGTTCTTTTTAATAACTAATAAACCTTTCTTGAGTCCTTAATAATCAGGTACTGCCTTGGAATTGACCTGTCATCATCCATCTATCCATCATCTATCTATCTATCTATCTATCTATCTATCTATCTATCTATCTATCTATCATCTATCTATCTACCTACCTATCTATCTATCTATCATCTTCATCAATATCACCATCATATCCACCATATTCAGTGCTTCATTCTTACACAATCACCTGAGTTCATGGCTTAGTACGCATGGGAGACCTCTCTGCTACAACTAACCAGAAATAGCTGACCTTCAGCAGGGTTGGCAGCATGTAGCATCAAGGAAGCATGTAGAAGGTTCAGAAACAGAGGTGAGCGCTTGCAGGCCATCGGCCCTGGGGCCTGGGTAGCTGCCCGAGGCTGCTGTGGGCTCTGCTGGAGGTGGGAGTCAGGGTGAGTTGCCATAGTTTGGTGTATTTTGAAACAATTTCTGCTGAAGACTGTTCCTGGTATGGACTTGGATGAAAACACAATCAGCCTCTTGAATTTGGATTCTAGTAGCTTTTTAGGCCCATAACAACCACATAAGGGACACAGTCTTCATTTGATATGTGTGAAAACGGGCAGAAGGATAAACATATAAGGAGAGGTAGGTGAGTCATCTAGCAACTCAGGTGTGCAAGGGTACATGAGGATTGTGATACGACTGATCATCTGTCTGGTTCCTGACTCTGTCCTCTGTGTGTGTGCATGTGTGTATGTGCATGCATGCATGTGCATTCATGTGTGCAAGTGCATGCATGTTTGTGTGTGTGCATGTGTGTGTGTGTGGTGGCCAGAGAAAAACCTTGGGCGTTTTCCTCAAGCATTATCTATCACCTTTTAGAGACAGTCTCACTGGTCTAATCAGGCTAGACTGTCTGGGCAGAGAGCCCCAGTGCTGGGATTACAAGTGCGTGTCACCATGCTGAGCTTTCTTTATGTGAGTTCTGGGGACTGGACTCCAGTCTTCACGTTTGTGAGGCAAACACTTCACCAACAGAGCCAGCCCCAGACTGTCTTGTCAACATGACTCTCCGCGGTCTGTGCTGTAAGTAACAAGAACTGGGCCATTTCAGCTCCTTCCTAGTTGACAATGGGCCATGTTATTCATAGTAGCTCACTTTGTATTGAATCTCCTTCTTCCAGGGAACAGATGATCACTCAGGAAAGGACACTCACAGGCCAAATTCTTGATGTTAAGTGCAGTGCCATCTAAGGTTCCTAATAGTCCAGCTCCTAAGCAAGAAGTCAGGCTTGCTCTTGCTAAGGTTAGTAAGCAGAAGTCTTGACTTCATGGACAGGTAGATGGCTTTATGAAAGGGGACAGGAAATCACAGCCTCCTTTAACCCTCGGGCGCTATTCCTGGCTTCAAGATTAACTTTGCAAAAGATGAAGTGGAAAATTAAGGGAGAAGACAAGTGTATCTCTTTGTAAACTTAGATCCTATGTTCTACAACTTAGAGTACTAAGAAAGTTGTGGCCACATGTATGGAGGAACTAGGAGAATCGTCTCTAGAGAATTCTAACCAGACAGCTATAGCAGCTCCCAACACAAGGCTTGGATAGTTTACCTAGAAACAAATTCCCAGGAAGTGTGTTGGATCTACTAGCATGTATATTTTGCTGATTGCTGTAACCACATACAGTCATGCTCTGCATGGTAAGTTTGGCAGGGATGAACCCCACATATGACAGTGGCTGGACATTTGGCTGAGGAGTGCAGCCGTGTATCCTGTGTCCTTCACACAAGAACAGACTTGTTCTTGTCCTTATACAAAACACGACGGTACTACACACTGACTCATTGTAGAAAACCAGAAATGTATTAACTTACAGCTCTGGAGGACAGGACCCTAAAATCAAGGTGTCCACTGGACATGTTCCCACTGGAGACCTTAGGGGAGGGTCCTTTCTGGCTTCTTCTGGCTCCTGGGATTGTCTGGCCGTCTTCGGCAGTCACTGATCAGTGCAAGCATCCCTGTGTCTCTTGTATTCTTTTCTTTTATGACGCGTGTATGTGTGTGTGCCTGTTTATGTGTGTGAGAGTGCATTGCGCATGTGCACATGTGTGTGCTGAAGACAGAGGACAATCTCGGGGTCATTTTTCAGGTGCTGTCTACACTTTTTTCTTTAGTGTTTTTGAGGTAGGGTTTCACTCTAGTCCAGGCTGACCTGGAATTCACTGAGTAGTCTCAGGGTGGCCTCGAACTCACAGCGATCCTCCTACCTCTGCCTCCCGAGTGCTGGGATTAAAGGCGTGCGCCACCACGCCCACTCACATTTTTTGGCCTAGGATCTCTCACTGGTCTTGAACCCACCAAGCAGGCTAGACTGGCTGGCTAGAGAGCGCCAGGGGTGCTCCTGTCTCCACTCCCAGCACTGGCCTAGCAAGTGCTCACCACCGTGCCTTGCATGTCTAGTGGTTTCTAGGGGTTGAGACTAGATCCTCAGCCTGTGAGGCCAGGCCTGTACTGTTTGAGCTATCCCCCCAGCTCTTCCCCTACCTTTAGTTTTCTTTAAACTACATTTTCTATTGCACTAATAACCTAGCCTAGCAACTGTGAACTCATGGCAACCACATAGATTCACAGTGCCCTTGTTTCTAAGTAAGTTAACACTGGGAGGTACTGGGGTTAGGATTTCAACTCATCTTTTTGAGGGACACAATTCACCCTCAACACAATGATTTCGCCTTCCAATTTGTTTTGGGGTGATTCACGCAGTCCTATGAGGAAGAAGTACTGTGTAATTACAAAACCTATCACTGTCATTTAATTCAAAAGCTGAGGACAGATTCATAGGATGGCCTGTATGAGGCCAGGGATTCTTTTGATTGTAGATGCCCCATCTTCCTTCTACAGAAGTAAGTTTCCATGGTTTGTATTCACCAACAGAATACATACCTTCAAAATAAGTGGGCTACATTCCATTTCTGACCTAGCTGTGACTCTGTAGCAAGTTTTAGAAATTGCTTATTTATACTCCAGACGCTTCTTATGAGAAAACCAGCTTCTCCCAGAGACGCGACAGGATGTCACTTCTGTCTGTTTTGGAAGCAAAGGAAGGCTTTGCCCACAGGGACAATCTGCATTTTGCTTTTCTTCCCATTTCTCTTAAAGAAAAGAATGTAGGGCTGGAGGGATGGCTTAGCGGTTAAGGCATTTGCCTGCAAAGCCAAACGACCCTGGATTGATTCCCCAGGACCCATGTTAGCCAGGTGCACAAGGGGGCGCACACATCTGGAGTTCGTCTGCCGTGGCTGGAGGCCCTGGTGCGCCCATTTTCTCTCTCCCTCTTCCTCTGTCAAATAAATAAAATATTTTTAAAATAGAAAAGAATTTGACAGTGACTTTACAGCAAAGACAGGAAGTGCTCTAGGATCTTCCAGGAAGTAAGGTTTGTGTGAAGCAAAAACAAACTCCCGTAATCGTGGTTTGGGTTCTGCTGCTCGTTTACTCAGCAAATATAAAACACCCTTAATGTCAGCGCAGAAGCCGGATGCATGGAGATCTGCCAGAGATGGCGTGTCCTCTGCAGTCATGGGCGGGAAGAGAGAACTGGCCCAGCCACAGCCAGTATGCGCTGGGTTCCAGTCGAGAGGTGTTCCTGAATTGCTGCGAATGAATTCATGCCACTGGAAGAAGTAAGAAAGGCGTCCTCTAGGCAGAAACAAAGGCAGGGACTGTGGCCAGTCAAAGGTCTTGCTTGGGGTACACATGTCACATCCATTTCCTCAGCTGAGGGGTTGCAGCTTAGGGTGGGCGTTGTGTGATGACGGCAGGAAATAGGACAGAGAGGAAGACTGGGGAAAACTGAAAATATTTTCTTCATGTTGCGCTAAAGAATTTGGATATTAAACTTGCAGAGTAATAATTTATTTCATTACTTAACACATTTCTACGTTTCAAATTAATCTGAGCTTGTTATATAGAATTTAAAGTACAGAAAAGAGCGAACATAAAAATTAAAATCACCTTTAATCTACACCCAGAGAAAAAAAAACAGTATTATATATAGTATAACCTTCTGTCCCTTTCATAATTAAATTTATATATTAATTTTTGATTTTTATTTATTAAAATATAAAGACATTTCTATTAAGGGAATTTTGTCTCTTTTCTGTCCTTTCTAAATTGAAGATTAGTCTGTGAACTTTATACTAAAGGAGTTTGTTTAAAAGGTACTTTTACATAAGCACATTTTAAAGATGATTAACCGACAGAAAAGAGAGCTTCTAGAGCCTGGATAACATCAAGGTAGCTTTTGTCAGGTGCCTTAGAACCCCCACCATGCCTAACCTTGGAATTGATTTAGCCTTGATGTATGTCAATCCATAGTGTGATTCATAGAAATAAAATTTAGTGTTCCTTTTGAATTTTTTAAAAACCTTTATTTATTCATTTGAGAGAGAGGCAGACAGAAAGAGAATGGATGTACCAGAGCCGCTTGCCACTGCAAACAAACTCCAGATGCATGTGTCACTTTGTGCATCTGGCTTTATGTGGGTACTGGGGAATTGAACTCGGGTTGTAAGGCTTTGCAGGCGAGTGCCATCTCTCCAGCCCTAGAGTTTCTTTTTTTTGTGTGTGTAGGGTTACTTTAAGTGAAAGGGAAAAGCAAATGTCTGAAATAATGAGGAAAACCATCAAGTTTAAAGTGTTGAGCCTACTTTCTAAAAATACACACCACTTTACTTGAACTTACTGTCTGAGCATGCCGAGTATGTGGCACTTTAAGCCTGGGGGGCTCTATAAACAGCATCCCGACACACACGCAGCTTTGCTGGCAAACTTTCAGATAAAGTGTCTAAGGAACAAATCTTAGATCAAAATCACATAATAATACACATTGGACTTTATCCTTGAAATTGAAGATAATTGAACCATTAGGATGGATCCAGATAAACCCAGTGGGCATTAAGTAAAATGATCACATGTAAGAATGCGGGCTTTTAGAATACCAGTCACTGCCCAATACTAAGATTGTTTAGATGCTTCTAATGTAAAATAAGTTTGGCTTAATTTGGGCGGTATTTAATAGTGTTTTTAAGATTCCACTAAGTCATGACATTCGAACACACTGAGAGAATCTGGATGATTTTTAAAACTATTTTATTTATGTATTTATTTATTTGAGAGAGAGAGAGAGGGAGGCAGATAGAGAGAGAATGGATGGATGTGTCAAGACCTTTAGCCATTGCAAACAAACTCCAGACACATGTACCACCTTTTGCATCTGGCTTTACGTAGGTATTGGGGGGATCGAACCTAGGTCCTTTGGCTTTGCCGGCAAGTGCCTTAACTGCTAAGCCTTCTCTCTAGCCCCAGGATGATTTTTTGTTGTTGTTGTTTTGTCTCAAGTTAATGACTCTCTCTCTCTCTCTCTCTCTCTTTTGGTTATCAAGATAGGGTCTCGCACTAGCGCAGGCTGACCTGGAGTTCACTATGTAGTCTTCTCAGGGTGGCCTTGAACTCATGCCAATCCTCCCATCTCTGCCTCCCAAATGCTGGGATTAAAGGTATGTGCCATATTTTTAAATTCTCTCATATTTTTAAATTCAGTTTACAACAAAAATCTGAAAGCATTCATTTATGAAGACATTTCATATCTTCAAGGGTAAAGAAAAATAAGCATATAGAGGGGGAAATCAAATTATGGATTTGAAACCAAAAATAAAGTCAGTTTGGCTCTAACCCTCCCTTCTGGCAAAGGACAGAGAGATCCTTAGTCAGCTCTGTCCATTGTTAAAGGATAATTTTCAGGAAGAAATTAAATCATGATTTCTATATAGATAGGTGAAGAAGTGTTGAGGATTTCATTTTACTTCTGTGGAGGATCCAAGCTGATGTTGTAGCTGGTTAAAACAGTGCAGATTTGGGCTGGAGGTATAGCTCAATGGTAGAACACTGGCCTCATATAAATAAGGCTGTGGGCCCCAACCTCAGAATCTTGGTCATACACTTGCTTTCTCTGGCGGGGGGCGGGGTGGGGGGGGCAAGGTAAAAGGGAAGACAATTTGAATATTTTGTAGACTATTTTGCCTATGTGCTAGTTACCTATAATTTATAGAATTGTAATGGCTCAAGGTCAAGGAACCAAGCAAGTGTTAGTAACTGAAAAGGGTGTAGGCTAGGCAACTCTAGTGTTCCATTCAGCTGTGAAGTTTTATACTGTGACATCCTCTATCCAGCACAGAGGCTCTGTTAGACTCCACGGTTCTAATCTCCTGAAACACTAAGCTTCCATATTACACAGAAACAGTGGCTGTATATTTAAGAAGAGAAAAGATCCTAAGAGCCTAGGCACAGCTATATCACTATTGATCTTCAAATGCAATTAAAGTCCCACGAAGGGAGGAATGTCAGCTCTCTGAGCTACCACTTCAGCTGTTCTGGAGAAAAAGCATATAAAATTATGAATATAGAATTAGGTGCAGAGAAAATACTTATTAAGAATCAAAAATAGATTATAAAAGTCATAAATAAAAAGTTAAAATTTATTTTAAAATAACTGGGAATAAAGCTCAGTGGTGAAAGGTGCTTGCTTGTAAAGCCTACCTGCCTGGGGTTCAACTCCCCAGCATCCATATAAAGTTCATCCTCGGCCACACTCATTTCATTTGCAACAGCAAGAGCCCCTGTCTCAGAGAAGGCAGAGCACAGACAACTCCCGACCTCCACACACGTACACCTATTCACACACATTCATATATGCACACAAATAAATGCATCAAAAATTTAAAAACCATGTGGTAAAATCTAGAAACTATATATTTTATAAAAATAGAAAAAAACGAGATGTTAAAAATTATTACCCATACCTTGATTCTCCATCTATTTTATAGGCATCCTTTTAAAAAATGTTTTTATTTGAGAGAGAATAAGAGAGAGAGAGAGAGAGAGTAAGTTTGGGCACACCAGGACCTCTTGTCACTGAAAATAAACTACAGACACATATGATACTTTACGTATATGGTTTTATGTGGGTGCTGGAGAAATTGAACCTGGCCTGGAAGGCTTTGTAAGTAAGCTCCTTTGATCACCAAGCCATCTCTCCATCCCAAGCATTCCTTTTATTTATTTATTTATTTATTTGAGACAGAGAGAGGGAGAGAGAGAGAGAGAGAATGGGCATGCCAGGGTCTTTAGCCACTGTAAACGAACTCCAAATGTATGCACCACCATGTGCATCTGGCTTACGTGGGACCTGGAGAGTCGAACCAGTGTCCTTAGGCTTCTTAGGCATATGCCTTAACTGCTAAGCCATCTCTCCAGCCCCCAGGCATCCCTTTCAATTATTCCTTCAAGTGATTATAATTTTATATTATTTTCTCGAGGGAGACTTGAAATATAATTGAAACTTTTTCTATTATAATTGATTATTATTATTTTATAGGTTTTTTGTTAGTTTGTTTGATTTTTAGACAGGGTCTCATTATGTAGCCAAGGCTGGTCTCAACTCACAACTCTCCTGCCTCAGCATCTCAAGCATTGGGAGCACATGTGGGTAGTCCATGCCAGGCTCCTGAGGGGAGTTCCGTATGATGTTTCTTCTGGGTCTGTGAGACGTCACGTGGACAGGATGCGTCAGACATGCTGTGACATGATTTAACAAGCTGGTATTACTGTCTGTGCTTTGTGCACTGTAAACAACTCTGTAAATCTTTCTGGAAATTCTTGTCAAAAGAGAGAAGGATGTGTGGCACATTTCTTATCACTTATGTTGTATTAACAAACAAAAATGCCAGAGGCCTTTGGTGTCTGAGGTAAATTTTATTTGTCTTGTGTGGTGTGTTTCTGCCTTTGGACATTCCGCGCCCTTTTCTCCTCCATGGCTCAAGTGCTTGTGACCGCTCATGTCCTTCTGTCTTTGTGTCACTGAGACAGAGTTGGCACTGAAAATCTCCCAGGAGCATTCTCTACAAAAGGACAGTCATAAAGTGAACTTAAGTGAATGCATCAGTAACTATGACCACATAAATACATCCAGTAAACCCAAAATCAATGTATCCGAAGTTCATCTTCTCCTGAGACAGTTCCAAGTCCATGGTCACGCCATACCATGTGAACTAAAGGAAGAAGTAAGAGATAGCTGGTGGGGATGCAAACATCTTATCCAAGTTATGATTAGAATTTATGACAATGCATGAACATATTGCTAACCACCTTCCTTCATGCCTCACCGTATCACCGCATCTTTCCCATTACATGGATATAAAAAGCATCCAGGGAGTCCACGTTGGATGGCTCAGCAGAAGTCTGATGAAGCAATGTGTAAGGAAGCAGGAAGCATGCATTCATGTGAGGGCTTTGGATTCACTTGAGAGTGAATTGCATGCATGGAAAATGCCATTCAGAAAGCTGTTAAAATGTAACATTTTGGGGCTGGAGAGATGGCTTAGTGGTTAAGGCATTGCCTGCAAAGCCAAAGGACTCTGGCTTAATTCCCCAGGACCCACATAAGCCAGATGCACAAGGTGGCACATGCATCTGGAGTTCACTTGCAGTGGCTGGAGGCCCTGGCATACCCATTCTCTCTGTCTCTGTCTCTCTCTTTCTCTCTCTGACTCTCTCAAATAATTTTTTTTAAATGTAGTATTTCCTTCAGGAATTATATACTTAGAACTTATTAGATATAATATTAAATACCTTACAAGCTATTTAATAAGTATAGCTAATTTTATATTTGTAACTTACTAAACTTGCAAAAGTAGCATCTTATTCTATCTGTAAAACACATCAGATATAATTACATTCAATTTTAAGGGATCTCTGACAAATATTGGGTGGCTTTTACCACTCAAAATATTTGAAACAGCTTTTATAACTTTAAGTATCCCAAGGGCATGAATTTATATAAAGCAATCTTCCTGAATATTGCCAAATCTTTTTTCATTTTCTAACCTTTAAATCTATAAAACATGAGAAATTTTCATTTCCTTACAATGCTTCCAATGCAGAGTATGCATAAATTCATTACTTATAGAATAACATCATTGTTGTAGTGGTTATAGTTTATGTATACATGGATAAGTGTATGTATATATTCAGTTACTTATTTATTTTTGCAGTATTGGGGATGGAATCTGCAGCCTTGCATATGTTAGGCAAGTATCACTGAGCTCCACACAGTTTAACATTTTTATATTTAATATAAAGCATGAGAGGTGGATTTCCTTTGAGGGACTTGTAGCTACCATTTCAATTCACTGCCTCTATCTGTAGTCATAGTTTTCATCCAAAGGACGGCCTCCTTTTTTTTTTCTGGCCAGCCTCCTGGGACTGACGGAAATAGATACACACACACACACACACACACACACCCATTCCTAAGTCTGTTCATAAACTTTAATTCTGACCCATGTTGATTATTTGATTTGATTCTGCTGTTTTCCCACATCGTGGAGCTCTCCATACCAATCCTTACTGATGCAAGGGCCTCTTGAACTTTTCCTCTGCAGCGTCAGTGACTGAAATAAAGCAACCAGAGATCAAGAAGAGAAAATCCGGAACGTATTTGTTAAGATGGAAATGCACAAAAGCTAAGTAAAATAGGGGAGCCCCATGAAGGTCAGATACTTCTGGCTTAAGTAGCCTCTTCCCAGGAGAATGGGATACAAGGACTGCGGCCAGGGCAGGAGGAAGTGAGGCGAGAGGACACGGAGGGGCCAGGAGCGCTCCCCCATCGAGGCTGCCTGGCTTCAGGTTGGTGGTCGCTCCCTCTTGCATCCCTGTGTGGTAAGAGTCTAGTCCCGGGTCTTAGTGAAACCTCAGCAGGAGGACTAAAGCTGTCCTCATCCGTGTGGGGGCCCCCAGTGCGGGTTGGTAAAGCCATTCAGGGAACCCCTTTCTGTACCTGGGAAGAGGCTCAGAGGTCAGAGGAAGGTCGGAGACCTTGGGTCTGCTTCTTTACTTCGGCATGTCAAGCACCACGGATTTGATGTGTCGTTTTCTCAGCTCAGCACCAACTCTCAGACTTAACATTCTGATGGGATTTTTAAAGACATGGGTAATTTCTGCCTAAAGGCAAAAAGATTCGTCATTTCGATGAGATCATCCTTAGCATCTTCTCAAATTCTCAGAAGTGGAGGAGGTGTTTGGAGTACTTTCCCGTTGCTCTGGGTGCCCCTCCCACACAGCCTTTGTCTGATTAGCCATTCACACTCATGAAGTCATTTACCACCACGTAGACGCATTTCGGCATTTCCCGAGGTAACATCAAAGCCGTCTTCCTGCTATCCACCCGAATGCAACAGCCACCTCTAGGAAAGGAAAACAGGGGGCATAGAAAGTGGCGGTGACTAAAGGAGACTTCATTTGGGGTAGGGAGTGACCCGGTGGATAAAGTGCTTGCCACACAAGCCTGAGGATTGAAGTTGGGCTCTCACCACTCCTGTGCACACCAGGTGGGTGCAGCATCCACCTGTAATCCCAGCATACGAGAGGTGGAGACAGGGACTCCCCTGCGCAAGACAGCTGATTAGACTAGGCAGACATGTGAGAGAACTGGTCTTGGTAAAAATGAAAGGAGAGCAATCAGGAAAGACACATGATATCAACCTCTGGCCTCCACGTGTGTGTGTGCACACACACATACACGCAAATGCACATGCATGAACACCACCACATACATGTGCCCAAACACATGAGCACATACATACTTACGCAATAAAAGAGACTTAATTTCACATATCCAAAGCTCAGGGACCATTGCAGAAGAGGTGACAGAAAGAATGTAAGAGCCAAAGGAAGGGGAGGAGTGCTTACAATAGTGACTTCAAGACACAAAGTGGCCTTCATGTCCGTGACCTCGCAGTGGCTGACATGATTTACACAAGACCTGTATAAGAGGAGTGAAAAATAGTGACAACAAAATGAAAGAGACACTA
Organism: Dipus sagitta; assembly: GCA_036346955.1. Lineage (NCBI taxonomy): Eukaryota > Metazoa > Chordata > Mammalia > Rodentia > Dipodidae > Dipus > Dipus sagitta. The sequence goes on along the minus strand of CM070779.1, from coordinate 8,956,311 downwards.
GTTGAGAAGAAGGCATTCTGTAGGGGTGATATTCATAAGGGGATAAAAGGAGGGTTCTGGGAGAGGATTATGATCATGGTATACCGTCTATATTTATGGCAGTTGTTAGTAAAACTAAAAGAGACATTTGATTTAATAGAAGGGTTTAAGGTTTATATCATTATTATAGTGAACACAAATCTCACAGGTAATTTTTGCATGAGAAAATTTGGGAAATTACTCACTCTATGGATACAGTCTAATGTTAATTGATGTTAGAAGAGGTAGAATGGAACTGATTAATATAAAACAAACATATTAAGTTTTACATCATGGATGTTTACATACTAATAAAATCCAATACAAGTGTCAAAATAATTATTAAATAATAGAATATCATTGCATAACACTAAGATGCAATATCATATCATACCAATAAAACCCAGAAAATGGGCAAGGTGATGGGATGTAAAAACTGAGCCATTTTTCAACTTCAACAAAAAAACTTGACTTTACATTTTTTAACATAAACATAAGATTAAGTAATTTAAATATATTCACAAAATTATAACATTGACTGCTAAAGTAAAAAAAATAGTGTAGTGTTGAGAAAGTGAAAAATCTTTTCTTCAACATGCTTGTTCAGACACCGGGGCCTCTTAATAAAACTTAAAAAAGAGATTTGCAGGAGAGAAAAGTGTATTTATGTGTGCGGTCCGCAGATACATAGGCAGACTTGGTGATAAATAAGTCACAGGGATGATTAGAATTCTGACATGTGACATCTTCCTAAGTGAAGAGAAAGGGGAGACAGGCCATTATGGGAAATCAAATAACTTTTTGGAAGGACAAGTGGGTTTACAGAGAACCAACAGGAGATGAAGACGTTTGTGATGAATGTTTACACGGTGACGAGCAGACCTTCCATCTTCTCCATGGCCACGAAGCTCTCATGGAGGAGGGCTTGGTGTAGAGTTACTCAGACTCTCCCTTATGGTAATACATCTCCTATAAAGCGAACTTTATGTTGGCCTGTTTCCTCAAGGTTATTGTATTTATTCAGGTAAAGGAAACTCCTAAAGGGTTTTCCTCTCCCCTATATCCATTGAGCTTCAGATTTCTTAAGTTTACATGATCTTCATGCCAACTCCAAGGATTCGAGTCCATCCCCACAATGACAATTAAGTGCTTGAGATATCAAAATAGCTCGAGGAAGAAGCAAAGCCAAGTTGATAGTATCTTAAGCAGGATAAGCAGAGGGTCAGTAGCATTTGTAAAGGGGAAAGTTAAAAGTTGGCTGTGTGCACAATAGCATTGCTAGAGAGTGGGACATCTAAGTGGTTTCTGTGAGCTCTGGGGATTTCCTCACAGAGGATTGACTGGGGTGTGAGAAAGTTTGTGATCCAAAATCTGATATTGATAGGTATACACGGATGAAGATTTTGAAATAAATCTTCAGAGAATAAGCAATAATTTGATTTATCCACTGGAGAAGGTGATTTTTCTTCCTTTTTCAGAAGAGAGTAAGGTGATGAGACAACAGTTTAGATTTACGGAAGTACCTGAAACAAATAGGAAACTTATTTATAACTTCATTTTCTGGGCAAGAATTTCCTGCCGTACGAGTGCATTTCTCATTGCTGGGACAAGATACCCAGCCAGAAGGGAAAAGGTTAAATTCAGCTGATAGTTCCAGAAAGCAGAAACCGCCATGGTGTGGAAACCATGGCAAAGCAGAAAGCTGGAATTATGTCACAATAGCAGGGAGGAAGAAAAAGAAGTGGGGTGGAGGGTGGGAGGGGGAGAGAACACCAGAGCAAGCAGAGTCAGGCTGTCACATCTGAAGGTCGGAAGTGATGTACTTCCTCCAGGCAGGTTCCAGCTCCAAAAGCCTCCACAACCTTCCCACATAGCATCACTGCTGAGGACCAAGTATTCAAACACACGAGCCTGTTAGGGCTCTGCATTCAAGTTACCGCACCTGCTCAGAAATTTATTGCATGATAATAAAGTCATGTCAATATAGCTAGGAAGTTCTGTGCCAGTCCTCAGTAATATTTTTTACATCAATACCACTTAATATAAAGAAAACAGCTTTTCTAGAGAAAAAGAAATTGGAGAGAGAAGAACAAAATGGACATGAATTCAGAAAGCAAAAATTAGGATGGGAGGAAGACCAAATACACCATTAAGTATTAACAATGAAAATGAATCAAATTAGTGAAGTTATATATATATATATATGATAATTCAAGGCAGATATACCTTTATAGGATGCCTAGAGATTACACCAGAGGATGTGTAGTGATGTTTCAGGCTACCGAAAAAAAATTTTAAGAGAAAATTATGTTAATTAAAAATATTATAATTCATGGAAAAAATTACTGATCTTGTAAAAGAAAATTTTTTGATGACCCACCAATCAGTGGAAAAATACATTCAACTTTATGCACAAAATAAAAGAACATTAAAGCATATAAATTGTGTGTTGAGGATGGTGGATATGAGAAGAGATAGTAAAGGTTCATGTATATTTTGGGCTTAGAGTATGAAGAAACACTTGGATTAAATGACCCAGCGGGGATATAGTGTGTAGACAGGTGCGTGGGTGTCGGCTCTCAAAACAGTACAGTGATTGCACCACAGGTTTCAGTTGCAGGACATGGAGAAATTAAGCAGGAACTGAGCTGGGAGCTTCCTCTCTGCTAATTAACTGTCACAGTGCTGGAAAGTGCTATGCAAGTCGCTTGGGAAGAAAAGTCATCATCAGTCCTTACCAGCAGTGGGTGCTGCAAGCTACACAACCTGTGAGCCAGGCAGGATGTACCCACTGGTGCAATAATGACAGGGCTGTTCTAGGGGAAACCTGCTGCTCTCTGGATTTGCAGTCCACTTCATGGGAGGGAATTCACACCTAGTAATGAAAATCTAGTCAATGGCTTATGGTTGTGTTATAGTTACTTTCTTGTTATTGGGATAAAACCCCTGACCAAAAGCAGTTTATGGGAGGAAAGAGTTTATTTTGGTTTACGCTCTCTAGGGGAAGTTTCGGCATGGCGGGAAATGGATGCTAGAGCAGAGGCTGGGCATCACATCTTGCCACAGTGGCTGGCAGAAAGCCGTAAGAGTGAGCTGAGCTCTGTAACATCCCTAACCCCACACCCAACAACACAGGTCTAGCAAGGCTCCACATTCCAAATTGCCACCAGCTTGGGGCAAAGCATTCAAAACTCATGAGTCTGCAGGGAGTCATCGGATTCAGACTATACAAGGTACGAATGTCATTGGCCTTAGGAGGAAAGCTACTACTGTTATTTGATTAAATGGACATGTTGTGCCTATCAAATTTCACTCTGAATATTTATACTCACACCCGTAGATTAATGCTGTTTTCACCTTTGTTCAAAGAAGCTTCTTTTTGGAGTTGGCAGTGACTACCAGGAACATTCACAACATGACAAAGTGCCAAGATTAAGTGACTGCTGAATATTCAGCTCTACAAGAAACATCTATTTCACTCCCTCCGAGGCTCAGGGAACCATTGAAGAAGAGGGGAAAGAAATAATGTAAAAGCCAGAGGATGGTGAGGAGTGCTTTGAAATACTCTGTCCATACTGAACTCAGTGCTTTGAGATACTGTCCTTTAGACATGAAGTGGCCTTTACATTCCTGACATCACAGTGACCATCCCTAATAGCACAAGACCTGCACAACATTGGGCCCATCATTATTTTTTCATAAATGCTGAAGGAGAACAAAAGGCCTAAGAGTAGAAGAAGGACCAGTTGGAAAGAAGAAGGGGTTTGTGAAAGGTGACAGGGGAAGAAGGAAATGACAAAATGGTATAATGACTACCACTTCATAGACACACCACAGCAAAAGTACACATGTTGATTTTATATGTTCTATGTGATACGGGAGCCATCAGAAGTGAAGACCCAGTGAAATGGGAAAACCATGTATGTTTTTGATTAGGCTTGATACAGAGCAGACAGTTTTAGAAGTAGTCTTGGACAGAGGCAAGTACAACTTAAAGGTGGTAACGCTGTAGGGGGTGAGGATTTAGCATGTCCACCTATTCAGATTCTCTTTTGGACCTCTCAGAAGAAAGAACACTTCTCCTCCACCCTCTACGAGTTCAGGAAACAAGTCTATAAAATATATTGGCAGTTAGGCGGATAAAGACCAGAAAAATGACTCTAATTATGTACATATGCTTGGAATTCTGACTAAATAGGAGATATAAAGATGAATCACATGTTTGAAGTTATAGAGAATCCTGTGATACAGTGAGGTACAGGGGCCTGGGCTCTGGGGGTGAGGACCTGTGGTGGTTTGAATGTAAACTGTTCCCCATGGAACATCCTCAAGTGTTTGTCATTCAGCCTCCATTTCCGTCCCCAGCTGGTGAAGCCTTTGGGAGGTGGAGCCTTGCTGTAGGAGGTGTGTCCCTGGGGAGTCCAGCCCCCTGGCCAGTTACTTGCTTACTCTTGCTGCCTCTTTCTATTTCTGAGACAAGATGGGACTCCCCAACTACCTGCTGTGCCATGTTTTCCCTTCCATGATGAAACAGCCCCATGAAACTATGAGCAGAAATAAACCCTTTCCTCCCGTAAGCTTCTTCTGAAAGGGTGTTTTGCTATGGGACCTAAGTGACAAAGACTCAGTCATGGGAAAGTCTGGAGAAAGAGGAACATGTATACGTGCTGGGGAGGGACTGTGTGGTACATTGTGGGAATGGAAGGAAGACTTTTGTGATGGTGGGTAATGAGTGGACAATTGGAACGCTGTTATGCCAGGGTCTGCCCTGGAAGTAGGGTGAGGACACAGCACTCAGATGTAATAGAAACTTGGAAAGGGAGAGAATTTTGTTCTATGGCCAAAGAAATATGATCATGTTGGGGCTACTTCAAAAGGAAGACCCACATTGGGTGTGGTGGTATACTCCTGGAATCCCAGAACTTGGGAGGCTGAGGCAGGAAAAGCATCATGACTTACAGGTCATCCTGGGCTACAACATAGTGAGGACCTTTCAAATAAAAAATAAAAATAAAAAAGACCAATGTTACTTTCTATTCAATTAAAATATTAATAAAATATCCTGAAAGTTCCTGTTTGTATCATGAACAGTTACATGTCTACAGTTAACTGCCTACTTGGAGGTGAGAGTTAAATTTGGGGCTTACAAGGGAAATCTAAGAAATATTTAAACTATATTAGCTTAGTGTAGATGCTCCCTGCAGTCTCTGAGAAACAGATTTTTTATTGCACTATTGCCTTGGAAAGTCTATGGAGCATTTGATTTCACTTTATAGAAATCCCAGGAGCACCTATATTCTTTAAGAATTCTGATATTGAGGGCTGGAGAGATGGCTTAGCAGTTAAGGCACTTGCCTGCAAAGCCAAAGGACCCTGGTTCAACTCCCCAGGACCCATGTAAGCGAGATGCACAACATGGCGCATGCATCTGGAGTTCATTTGCAGTGGCTGGAAGCCCAGGCCCACCCATTCTCTCTTTTTCTCAAATAAATAAATAAATACATAAATAAATAAATAAATAAATAAATAAATAAATAAGAATTCTGATATTGAATATAAATGATTGTCAGTGGCTTCAGATATTTTTTAAAGGTCATTATTATAGTGATGATCTCATTTCCAATTGAAAGCATAGCAATCTACAGTCTATTCCTTATAATGGGGATAAAATGGAAATAATTTAACTGTTTGTCAATGAAGAAAGACAGAATAAAGTGTGTCATTGTCATATTGTGGGCTATGACTCAGCAGTTGCATAAATTAGACCTGCATGTGTAATCAAATAATCTCTGTTCAGGTATCCACAGAATGAAAGAGAAAAGAAAGGTAGTAAAATAAGTGCAGAAACACATTTTTTTAACTGCATAAAGAATTAGCCACATATATTTTTACCTGTATATTGCATTGGAAATATACAAATGACATCATCATCATGGATTCAACTTGAGAAAGGGTTAAAGGACTTTTCAGTATTACTGATAAAAATTATCTGTGGGGGGGGGGGCTTCTTGCCTTGTAAGCATAAGGACCTGACTCCAATGCCCAGCATCCAAGTCCTGAATAAGTTTTAAACAGTGGAAAGTGATTAGACTTGTTGTTTGAAAAATAATTGTCGGCATCTGCAGGAAAATTAAGTATAGACATAGGTCAGATTTGTAAAGAGTCCATTGTGAGTTCAGCCAAGATGCATGTCTGGTGGTCTCATAGGGTGGAAATGGAAACACAGATGACCCATTGTCTATGGAGTCCTTGAGGACTAAAAATAAACAACAGTTGATGATAGGTTTAATTGTGGTGACAGAAAGAAAGACAAGTATATAAGAGGTTTGCTAGGGTTTCTGGACCATGCAAGTGGCTAGATAGTGGTACAGATATAAATTTAGAACTTGTACTCCCTATCTAGGTGAGGTTAACTTTGAGCTTCTGATCCTCCTGCCTCTACCTCCTGAGTGCTGAGATTAAAGGCATGCACCACCATGTCCAGTGTATGCAGTACTGGGGATTAAAGCTAGACCTTTGCACATGCTGGGCAAGCACTTTATCATCTGAGCTCCATTCCCAATTCCACCAAAAATTATTCCTCATATCCTCTTCGGTGTTGAGTTATAGAGGCCAAATACAGCCAAGTAGTCATTTTCCCATCTTCCCTTGCAGCCATCTGCAAGTGTATGAAGTATGTAAGAAGTATATTTTACAGGACTTATGGGGATATATTTATTCCCAGCTAAAAGGAGAGAGGCAGACTCTAAAATTACAAGGCAAATATTTATTGCTAATAAGCCATTAGGGGGAATAAAAAAGGATCATAAATACATTAAAGTAAATTTCAAGGGGAGAAAAGGGAACGGGGGACAAAAAGAATAGATTAATAAGCAGAACAAGTAGAAAAAAACAAGATAACCAACTTAAAGCTAATCACGTCAAGAGTCACATTATTATAATGATTGCAACATCTAAACCAGAACAAAAGAGTCAGATGGAATAGCACATGCCTGTTACATAGCACTTGAAAGGTGGAGCCAGGACGGCCAGGAGTTCAAGGTCATCCTCAAGTACATAATAAGTTCAAAGTTACCTTGGGATGCATGAGGTGCTATCCCAAAAATAAAAGAAGAAGGATTGTCAGGAAATATAACCCAAACTATGCTGCTCACAAAACCTCACTTAAAAAGATAGAAAAGGTTAAAATAAAGATGGGTAAAGATAGATACCCAAGTCAAATATGAGCTGAGGTGACTGTTTAATATTCAACAAAGTAGATTTCAGAGCACATAATATTAGAAGGATAGGAGGAAAGGGATCAATTCATCAACATCTCAAATATCTATGCAACTAATAACAGCACTTCAAAATACACAAGGCAAAAGTAGCAAGGGAAAGACAATTGCACAATTAAGATCAGCAGTTTTGATACTCATCTCTCTGTAACCAACAAAACAAGCTGGCAGAAAGTCATCTCCTTGACATAATATGTGTAGAAATTTACCCCCGGTAACAGCAGAAGGAATATTCCTTCCAAACCCACACAGAACACTTACTAAGATAGATCACATTCTGGGCAATGAAACAAGTCTCAATACTTTCAAAAAATATATATTGATTGGCACTGGGCAGATGCCTCAGCAGTTAAGGGTGCTGCCTACAAAGTCTTTCCACCCAGGCACAATTCTCCATGCCCACATAAAGCCAGATGCACAAAGTGGAGTATCCATCTAGAGTTTGCTGCAGTGGCAAGATGCCCTGGCACCCTCAGGCTCACTCTCTCTCTTCGCTTGCAAATAAATAAAAACTGTAAAAATGTATGTATGTATATATGTATGTATGTAGGTACGTATGTGTATATGGGAGCATGTGCCATGGTGCGTGTGTGGAAGTCAGAGGACAACCTTAAAGTTTCACCACCCCACCTTCTTTGAGACAGTCATTTGCAAAAAAAAAAAAAAAAAAGAAAAAGAAAAAGAAAAAGAAAAAGAAAGAAAGAAAGAAGAAGAAAAAAATAGAAAGTCTGGCCTGTGAGGTTTAGATTCTCCTGGCTCCACCTCCCATTGTCATGTGGGTACTGGGATCACAGACACATATGCTATTTTGCATAGAGCTTATTGAATTGAACCCAGGTGAGCAGGCTGTGTAAGCATCACTTTCAACTGCTAAGCCATCTCTACAGTCCCGCAAAATATTTTTAACAGAGATGAAAAGTTAGGGCTGAAGAGATGGTTCAGCCGTTAAGGTGCTTGCCTGCAAAGCCAATGGACCCAGGTTTGATTTCCCGGTACCTACATAAAGCCAGATGCACAAGGTGGGACATGCATCTAGAGTTCATTTGCAGTGGCTAGAGGCCCCGCCGTGCCCATTCTCTCTCTTGATCTGCCTCTTTCTCGCAAATAAATAAATAAAAATATTTTTAAACATGAGAAATCAACACTTGAAAGATACCTGAGAAACTCTGAAACCTAGTATTGCATTTTCCCTCACTCAAGGTTCAAAGAAGAAATCAAAATAGTATTTTGAATTTAGTAGTAGCAGTGAAAACAGAGCATACGGAAGTGTACTGAATAGCACACAGCAGTAATTAGAGGGAAATTTGCAGCATGACATACCAATATCAGAAGAGCAGAAATGTCGGAACCCGGCTCACCTTTCATGTAAGGAAGCTGGCTGGAGCAAGCGAGAGACAGACAGGAAAGAAAAACAGAAGAGCGAGGGAGGGAGGAAGGAAAAGAGAGAGAGAAGAGAGAATAAGAGGATCAAAAAGAGTAAGTCAAAGAACAGAAGAGTAGAAATTAATAAAATAGGAAAAAGGAAAACAATTTGTTAATAGCCCAAAGCAGAAATGACGGCAAAGTCACGAGTGGGTGGAAGGAGGAACTTGTCAAGGTATATCCACTCGATGGGATGTTGTTGCACAAGTAAAAATGAACTACTGATCCGAGAAACCTCATGAGCATACCCCAGAAAGATCGTGGATATAGGAAGGAACCAGACAAGATAGAATACCTAGGTATAATTCCATTTGTAGAAGAATCCAGAAAAATCTGTCTTTACAGTAGCTAAGGCAGAGTGGCTATTTCAGGACTGGAGTCTCAAGTGAAACACGGGGAAGGATTCAAAAGGAGGCTCGTGATGGCTCTGTTCATCAGTTTATACGCAACTATTGTTTCACAGTGGGAAATTTTATACTTTCTGTAATATTACAGACTCAGACTGCTGTATGTCAGTTATATATCCAGCAGAGTTATTTTTTAATATGTGATTGCTGATTTGATATGAAAAGTTAAGTTGGCAGTACCATTTCTTCTGGTATAAAAATAGGGGTGGGGCTGGAGGGATGGCTTAGCAGTTAAGGTGTTTGTCTGCAAAGCCAAAGGACCCTGGTTTGATTCCCCAGGACCCATGTTAGCCAGATGCACAAGTGTCTGGAGTTTGTTTGCACTGGCTAGAGGCCATGGTGCGCCCATTCTTTCTCTCTCTCTCTCTCTCTCTCTCCTTCTTTTTCTGTCAAATTAATATAAATAAAAATAAAATATTTTTTTAAAATAGGGGTGCAAGGCAAAATTCATAGCATTCTAGATTCCATAAAACACAAGAGAAGCCTTTGATCTGAGATTAGTGCAGCTGAACTTCATTGCTTTTTTAGCTAAACACATGCTAATGATATGACAGGAAAAACCACGGGAGATAATTTTAGGGACACTGATTTGTTTGTAGGAAATAAAAATGTTGACTATTCCTGACAACAAGTAATAACAACTGCTAATGTTGTAGTATGGACATTCCCAGCCTGTTATTAATTATATATAAAAAGCATCTTATTAAAAACCAAGATGTCCCTGGATCTCTGGAATATTGATTAATATAGATGAAGTCCTCATCCTCTCTGGCTTTATTGACCATCATCTTTCTCCTGTTCTGTAAGTTCCTTCTGTCTTACTGCACCCATGTCTTCCTGGTGTCAGGTCTCACTTATGATCCCCCCCCCCACTTTTGGCTTGAAAAAAAAAGCAATTCTAACTCTGGCTTCCTATCTCAGCTCCCTAACTTCTCCATCTATTGTCCCACCTCCTTGTTCTATTCTTGTACGGCATCTCATGACTTTTCCCTTTCGTAATTTTTTTTTATTTGCAAGAAGAGAGAGACAGACAAAGAGAAAGAGAGAGAGAGAAAGAGAGAGAAGAGAGAGAGAGAAAGGGAGAGAGAGAGACAGACAAAGAGAAAGGGAGAGAGAGAGACTGGACACACCAGGGCTTCCAGCCACTGCAAAAGAACTCCAGATGCATGCACCACTTTGTGCATCTGGCTTTACGTGGGTACAGGTGAACCAAACCCAGGTAGCTAGGCTTTCCAGGCAGGTGCCTTAACTGCTAAGCCATCTCTCAGGCCCCTAGAGTCTCACTCTAGACCAGGCTCACCTGGAACTCACTCTGTAGTTCCAGGCTGGTCTCAGTGACTCTCCTATCTCTGCCTGCACAGTGCTGAGATCAAAGGTGTGCGCCACCATGCCCAGCACTCACCTCATGACGTCTCTTTGTGTATAATCACACACATATTCATCTGTTCGGTGACATCTCTTTCTCCCATTGATGACCAACGCATTGAGGACAGAGAGTCTAGTGTCTTTCCATTCACTCTACCTACTTCTGCTGTCTAACATGCTGGCTTTGGGGTAATTAATTGCCTATAGAAGCACTTTTTTAGTTCATTTTAGTTCTTCTTGAACAGATAGCCTGATATTTCAAAATGGGAGTTAAGGGGTACTGGAGAGTTGGCTGAGTAGTTAAAGGCGCTTGCTTGCAAACCCTGACTGCCAAGGTTTGATTCCCCGGTACCCATGTAGAGTTAGATGCACAAAGTGGCCCATGCGTCCCGAGTTCCTTTACAGAGGCAGGAGGCTCTGGTTTGTCCATATTTTCTCTCTCTCTCCTTCCCTCTCTCTCTGTGTTTGCCTCATTTGGTCCAAATAAAGAAAACTTTTTAAGATGAGTTTACGGACTCCTTCACGATTTCCTCCCTTCTTGCATGCGTTGCTGCGTGTGCATGTTCCTGTGTGTTTGGATATATGTGTGTGTGCAGGTGGGCGTGCACATATGGGAACGCTTGTGGAGGCCAGAAGTCGACATCAGGGTTCTTCCTCAATCACTCTCCACTTTATTGTTTTAATTTTCTGTTTTCTTTTTTATTTGAGAAATAGAGAGAGAGAGAAAGAGGCAGAGCCAGAATGGGCATGCCAGGGCCTTCAGCCCCAGCAAATGAACTCCAGATGCACGTGCCACCTTGGGCATCAGGCTTACTTGGGTCCTGAGGAATTGAACCTTGGTTCTTTGGCTTTCCAGGCAAGCACGTTAATGGCTAAGCCATCTCTCCAGCCTCCCACTTATTTTTGTTGCTGTTTTTGGTTTTCGAGGTAGGGTCTCATTCTAGCTCAGACTGACCTAGAATTCACTATGTAGTCTCAGGGTGGCCTTGAACGCACGGTGATCCTCCTACCTTTGCCTCCAGAGCGCTGGGATTAAAGGCGTGCGCCACCAAGCCCAGCTTCCACTTATGTTTTGAGACAAGGTCTGTCCCTGAACCCGGAGCTCCTTAATTTAGCTAGACTACATAGCCACCAAGCCCCAGGGGTCCACATCCCCAGAACTGGAATTACAGGTGCATGCTAGCACTCCTGGCATTTTTAAGTGTCTGCAGGAGATTCGAACTCAGGACTCATGCTTGTGCAGCAAGCAGTTCACCCACTGAGCCGCCGCCGCCCCAGCCCCAATTTGTCTACCTCCAGGACGACCTTTCACCTTCCTTCCTCCTCTCTAGGTTTAAGACGAGCTCCCTGCCCCCCACCCCCCACCTGCAGCTCCTTAAGCTTGCCAGGGCCTTTGCTGGATCTCTGCCTTTTGAAATGCTAATCTGCAGCTGGAACCTCTGGCTGGGCAGGGCTTACCCGGATGTCCCCTCCCCCATAGCTGCCTCTTCTCTCTTTTTTCTTAGCAAAAAGGTCATCTCCTCTGACAAGTCTTCCTTGCCCCTCTAAAGCAAGGCTCCCTATCACTTCCCACACAGCTGAAGCTATTCACATGGTTTATTTGCTTATTTATTCTCTCCTGCTGGGGACTAGACTTGTTGACCACAAGTGCATATCTATGTGTGGGCACATGGGGAAGCTGACTGTGGACAATCCCATCTCCTCACATGCCCTTGACACACATCTGCTGAGGGCAGGCAGGAAGGGACGAGGTCGTGTGTAACGGAAGCACAGCTTTCTGGGTTTCCTTCCACCCGCTTTGGTGTCATGCCCAAGTCATTCCGCTTTACTGGCTAAGGGCTGGTGGAGAGGAGACCTGGCTGTCCAACACAACCCGCCCCCTCCTCGGTGATGGCCGCAGGGCTTTCATTAGCAGCGGCTCACCTTGCCGCCGGAAGGGCCGCCTACGCTCTGGGATACTCCCACGGACAGCAGCGGGCGGCCCGGCAAAGCTCAAGTTATTTTTGGTAAAGGGACTGGACAAGTGCCATGTGGCCTCAGCTCTGGTGTTCTGAGGCACTTGGTGAAAGGGTAACCTCCCTGGGCAGTGCCAGAGAGTCCGTCACCTGCCTCGGAGACGTGAAGAAGCCACTGGATCTCTGCCTTCAAAGTTCTGTCTTAATAATAATAATAATAATTGATATGTAATTGGAATGCAGAGGACAGGGTAAGAGGGGTTTATATGTTGGAACTATACTGAATTTCTACTTCCCATGTGGTGAAGCAAACGACCCGTGTACTACGTTTTAGCTTGGCAACGCTACAGTTAGAAGGTTCTATCTGGGTGTGAGGCATGTTTCTGTATCACAGCAACAAGGTGACCACACAGGAAGTTACTACTGGCTTTTGAACACATACCTGTTCTTTGGCCATTAGTTAATACTTTGATAATAAGGGCAGCATCGGGGCTACAATTGGTAGGAATCAAGTACGTGATTTAAGGAAGCACACATTCTTAGGGTCATGTCAATGGAGAATAACACTCAAATGGCCCTGACAGAGAGAACCTCCTTAAATGTTGTGTCTCAGTACCTCTCTTGAGCACCCCAGTCCCAGCCTTGGGAAATGCACTCATAATTCCAACCAAATGGGCTCCAGTAACTAACACAAAACAAAGCGTGGTGTCGCTGAGAAGGCCGAGAGGCGGTTTTAACTCCTGCGCGGTCGGTCTGGCTCTGCCTCGAGCCCTCCTTCTCCCTTCTTGGTTTCATCCTCTGCCAGGCTCTCGTTTTGGAAAGTGTCACAGAAATATTGGGGAATTTCTGAGATTACTAAATCAAGTTTACTTAGGAATTTCGGAGCTTCAAGTCACAGAGCCATGGTGCCTTAGGCAGAACTCCTTAGGCGGCAAGGGACAGTGTGTGTGTGTGTGTGGGGGGGCATTTGTACAATGTAGGGAAGTTCCTCGTTCACAGAAGTGGCAGAGGGTGGCACAATGCCATAGAACGTGTTGCTTGACCCGTTGTCAGCTCACATTTTTGTTGTTGTTGTTGTTATTGCTGTTTATCGAGGTAGGGTCTCACTCTAGCCCAGGCTGATCTGGAATTCACTATGCAGTCTCAGGGTGGCCTTGAACTCACAGCTGATCCTCCTGCCTCTGCTGGGATTAAAGGTGTGCGCCACCATTTTTTTTCTAGGCAATTATGAAAGCGAGCCTAAGTGGAGATGCTATGCTTAGGTTATGAAGTGTTCCCACAGAAACTCACCAGTTGCAGCCTCCATCCCCAGCTGGTCTTCCAGCCATGGGGTGATGGGGAAGTTCTGGTGACAACTTCATCGGGTTAGGAATCCACAGACATTCCCCAAGGTTGGGGATCTGAGGTTGCTTCCAGGAAAGATTCACTGAAGGAGGAAGTCCCTTCCTCCAGAGACAGTGGCCCTCCTGGATGGGAGGTGGGCTTTATGTGAGAAGCTCTGGGAGACAAGAGCCCCTTTATCTCTGCCTGCCTGTCTGTGCTGCTGCTGGTGAGTGCTACACCGGCGCATCTACCCTGGTCTGCTAGCCTTCGTCAGCCCTGGAACCAAGTTTCCTCAGCCCTCCAGCGTGGACTGAAGAGCTCCAGGCCTTCAGTGCTGGATCGGGACTGCTGAGACATTGAGCCTCCTGGACTGAGCAGCTGCCTGGCTTCTTGATTCTCAAGCCTGTGGACTGATATCAGCGGACTGCTGTAAGCTAATGCAATAAATTCCCTTTTTAATACGATCTATTGCATCGGTTGTACTCCTCTAGAGAACCCTGACTGGCTTGCACAGGAGCGTGGTTGGATGATGAAGGTTCTGGTCTATCATTGAGGGCTTCATTCATCATTTAGTGACATTATTGGGAGGTGACTGAAACTTTTTGATGTGGGGCCTGATTGCAGGTAGTGGATCCTGGGCGATGGACAACGCTGCCTCCTTCCTGTTCAGGCAGTAGAATGGGGGTCTTTGCCCCAGACAGCGGAGGCCCTGTGCCCACTTCTGAAGCAAACGCCAGCTGCCCAAGAAGGCAATGGACTCCTAGCCAGGGAGTGGTGGGGGAGGGGACAGGGGCGCTCAGTTTGAACAAGGTCATAGTGGTGGAAGAGGGGACGCTGGATGCTAAGGAGCAAACACAAATGAATTCTGTAAATCAGAAGCCTGAGTGTTGAAGACTGGATTTAAAATGGGGGCTGCAACGCTAATTTTGTGAGTGGCAGACTTCCCTCCAGAGCAGGCGATTCCCATGTGACGGTCTGGCAGTGGACAGTTGTGTGGGCTGAGAACTGTGCAGGTCTACAGTGCGACTTGTGTCTGTAGATGGTTCCTTTCTCCGCCCTGCCGTCACTGCTGCGCTCTGGCTCACGTGGAGATGTGTGAGGCGCTAGCTTGGGAATGTGTATAGCGTGCGTGTGTGTTAGTTTAATTTTTCCAACCAAATAAAACGATACACTGGACTCAGTCTTGCAATGAAAAAATCATGTTTCCTCACACCTAGTTGGACTAGAATTTGCTTATCCATTTTTTGTTATTACTTCTGCTATTGGGAACCCCTCGCTTTAAGCTCCTTATGCTTTAATTTCATTGTTCATTTTTTTAACTTTTTATTTTGAGAGGCAGCGGGTGTGGGGGGGGAATGGACATGCCAGGGGTCAGCCACTGCAAATTCCAGATATTGTGCCACCTAGTGGGCATATGCTACCTTACATTTGCATCACCTTTGTGTGTCTGGCTCACGTGGGACCTGGAGGGAGATAGAACATGGGTCCTCAGGCTTCTCAGGCAAGTGCCTTAACTGCTAAGCCATCTTTCCAGCCTTCATCATTCTTTTAAAACATGTATGTGTGTATGTATGGATATATGTATGGATGGATATATAGATGTATATATGGATGGATGGATAGATGTGTGCATGTATGTATGTATAAATGTATGTATGTATGGATGTGTGCATGGGAGCACCAGGATCCCTTGCTGCTGGAAGTGAACAGCAGCCACTTTTTGCATTTTTTTTAATGTGGGTACTGGGGAAGTGAGAGATTGAACCAGGGCTGGCAGGCTGTGCCAACAAGCATCTTTAACCACTGAGCCATCTCTTAACCCCAGTGCCGCCATTCTTTGTTTCTGCGATGCTGTAGATTTCACCTACAAACACTATTTTGGACACATGACTTGCACGAACACCACTCTTCCACAGCAACCTGGACAGTCATGATTAGTAAGAGTTAGCTCTTCAAAAAGAACTCTCCAAAGGGCTCCACCACTTCTGCCTGTTCGGGTGAGAGACTGAAGCTTAAAACATCATTTCGCATAGAAAAAGAGCACAAAGATACAGCAGATGGCTTAGGGTTTGGGGAGGAGTTCTCCCTGTTTTCTTGATGGTCCCAGTGTAGTCTCAGTTCTATGACACATTCTTGGGTGATTTCTCTCATTTGACTGATGGACTCCCTTCAAGAGAGGGTGACTTCAATGAGCATTCCCACGGAGACAGGCAAACTCCATATGATCTTGGAGTTGAAAAGCCTTCCATGTCATCAGGTCAAACCATCCATGAGATAGATGAATCCTTCTCAGGTCAGTAGCTCTCTCTGAAGGTCACCTCTGATGACCCAATTATGATCTAATTGCTAACATCCTCTTTGCCTCTCTCTAGATACCACAAAGGATGGGAACCATCTTCCTGAGAGATCAAAAAGTAACCATGTGCTCACGCTTGTGATATCTGCTCTTTCTAAAGGGCACTGGACAGTGGTTGGGAGCAGAGGTGGGTACCACGAGTCCCTCCCTTCAGTCCTGACCCCTGTGCTGGTCTGTTGGACAGTGGGCACCCCTGACCTTCAAGTTCTGTAAAACATGGGTGCCGGAAACCTGTTCCCGCTTCCCTTAGCAATGTCCAGCAAATGGTGCTCAGCGGGTACTGGTGGCCACCTGAAGGTAGCAGTCAGGAGAAAGTGGCACCAATGTCATCTCCCATTGCAGGGCGACTAGGAAGCTTAGCTGTACTACCAGCTGCGGAGGTTTAAAGAGGGACTTAGTGGTGAGGGTCCCCACCTCACTGAGCGCAGGGGAGCTCAACTGAATGAATTCATGAAAAAGGCTCAGAGTCATGCCTGGCAGCCAGTGGCCACCTTGATAACCTCTGAAGAGCAGGGCTTTGGGACCAGAGTGGTGATGAGGCCAAGAATTTGCCCCTGGTAGCCAAGTTACAGTCTTCAGGAGATGATAGGGGGGTTAGCTGATACAAGGCAGGACCCTGGATGCCAGGGAACTCCTGCCCGCCCCTTCCTCCCGCTCCCCCCCCCCCCCAAGAAGCTCTAGGCTTAAGCCACTGAAATTGCATTCTCCTTATACGCAAAGGTCAAGGGCAGCCATGGAAACCCCACCTCCTTGGACACCCAGGAGTCCTTCTGGGGACATGAGCTGGGCTGAAGGGGGACGCCTGGGAATCTGCAGCTGGACGAGTGAGATGTCTTCTAAAATAAAGCCACTGAGACGCTGTGGAGGGAGTGTCGCCTCGGCGGGTGCGAGACGACGCTGGGGGCGGCGGCGGGACGCTGTCCTCTGGGTGGGAGGGGGCCGCGATCGGAGAAACTGAGGGTCGTGGGAGGGGAGGCGCGTGGCTCCTCCTCCTCGCCTCTCCTCGCCTCTTTCTCCTTCCCTTCCTCCTCCTCCTCCTCCTGGGCCCGCCGCCCCTCCTCCGCCCGGCGGGCTGGGGCCGAGTCAGCTGACTCCAGCCTCGCCTCCCCGCCGCGCTCCCCCAAAGTGGCTGCGCGCCGGCCGCCCACTTTCCAGGGTTCCGGGGACCGAGAAAGTGATGTGAGCCTCCAGACGTCGGGACTCGCCCGCGTCGCCTCGTGAACTTTCTCCCCCCACCCCGTCTTCCCCCGCTCCCCCCCCCAATCTCCCCACCTCCGACCCCACGCTCTCCACGCTCAGTCTTGACTGACCCGGTCCCCACTCTTGGGGCTCGCGCGCTGGAAGGAGCGGGGTCACCGGCTGTCTGGGATGGCATCCAATTTTAATGACATAGTCAAGCAAGGGTACGTGAGGATCCGGAGCAGACGCCTAGGGGTACGTACGGGTGCTTGGTCCTTGCCTTTCCGCGGCGCGGGCGCGCGTTCCGTGGTCCGTATCCGTGCTCCGCGCCAGCATCCCCGGGAGGAGGACCGTGGCGCCCTGGCAGCGCGCCGGGGGCTTGCGCGGGGCTCTCGCAGCCCGCACCCCGGGCTCCGGGCGCTGAGGCCAGCGTCTAGGGTGTAACAGAGCTATCTTTATCGCTCGGGTCACTTGGCTTTCTGATGGTGGCCACCGGAGCCCATGGACTCCCGAATAAATATTTCCCGGTAGCTATGGGAGTTCTAGCCGAGGAGCCCGGCTAGGCGCTGAGCGTGCTGGATGTCCCCCGCGCACCCCTCGTCCCTCTCGGCCGCTCACTTAACTTTTCCCCTGGCCGGGATCAAGGCCAAGGAAGAGGGCAGACGCTCTTGGGGGTAACAAGGTCAGTGACTTTTTGACCTCAGGGACACCCCGCCGGTATCTTAGGTGCTGGCAGAGGAAGCAGGGGCTGGCCTTGGACAGGACCGGACTCCGGATGGACAGACAGGCAGATCTGTTCTCCCTCCTCCTTCGCCTGGGCGGTGGATTTCCGTTGCTGGAATCCGCGCTGGAGCCCCGCTGGAAGACTGTTCGTAGTGGAACGCGCTACTGACGTAGAGCGAGTGCCATCTAAATACGACCTGAAAGAAAGAATGAATGAATCCGGGCTCCGGGGGAGGGGTGCTGACACAGGATGGCTCCTTTCCTAAAATACCCTCGCTCTGCTCTTGGTCGGTGGTGGTGGTGGGGTGGGGCACTTCAGGAAAGAACCGTCCTGTGTTTGGGTTTGAGCAATGATACGGTCATTGGAATGATATATACATACACACATATATGTACATACGTAAGTGTATTACGCATGTATGTATATTAATTTCAAGGTTATGTGCCCAATATTGATGATGTTTTACATGAAGGTTTGCATCTGGGTGACGCTGTAGGCCTGAGAAGAAAGTTTACCTAAGAGTCTGAAATAATAATGTCACCCGTGGTGGAGAACGACGCCACTAGGGTGAGCGATACTTTGAGTGTCTTTCTCTACACATTTATGTCATCTCCCACTTTTCTTTTACTTAGTCTTTGGATTTTGTTTTATTTATTTATTTATTTTTAATGTGCCAGATAATTTTACTGAAAATAGCAACAACAACAGGAAACACCACCACCAACAACAACAAAAAACAGTAGCAAACCTAGCTTGAGAGGACTCTGGTGGGCTGGAAAAAAAAAAAAAAAACCTTAATTATTATAAAAACTCTCGCGTGATTCTTTGGCTATTTTTCTTGCTGGCTGCTGGGCTGGAACATTATTCCCTGTGTTTTTTGTGGACGTTAGAGATATGCCATCAAGGAGAACTTGACAGCACTAACGAGTCTATACTTTGTTGAAGTTTCATGGATTTTTGTTTATGCTGTGTAGACATTCTTATGAGCAAGAATAATCATCATCGAGGCCCTTAGCCAAGTGACTCCTATGTAGAGGGCAAGAATTAAAATGAACTTTAGATTTCTGATAACCCGGTGGGCTGGCCAAGTGTTTCAATTTTAAAGGGCACATTAAAAAAAACTTCATTCTAGCCGGGCGTGGTGGCACACGCCTTTAATCCCAGTACTCAGGAAGCAGAGGTAGGAGGATTGCCGTGAGTTTTAGGCCACCCTGAGACTCCATAGTGAACTCCAGGTCAGCCTTGAGCTAGAGTGAGACCCTGCCTTCAAAAACAAAAAACAAAAAACAAAAAACAAAAAACAAACAAACAAACAAAAAATACTCCAGCCTGTCAGTGGAGGTGATTGGTAATAGACATTCATTCCCTGCTAGATAGCATTCCAACAGAAAGAGAACATGCATTATTAATGCACAAAATATGAATTGTTCATGAGGATCAGAGTTTAGGACACAAGGCAAATTATCTGAGAAACTGGTTACCATCACTTTTAAGTTTGTGGTCATTGAAATTACTTTTTCTATATTATTAAAATTGATATAATATAGTTTTTGTGTGTGTTTGCCAGTATTTATGGACAGAAGCAGAGGGAGAGGAAATATAGTTAGCTGCATTTTGTTTTATATTTTACAGTTGTTTGGATAGTGAACAGTATAGTTTCTCAAGATGTATTCATCTTTTCTCTGATAGAGATGTAAATAGTCCTTGAATTATGGTTGTTACTCATGGAGAGAAAAGGTTAAAATATGATCAAATAAATCTTGTCTTACTCGTTGGCATTGGTTAACAATAGTTAATATTTTCAAGATGTTCTTGTACTATAATTTGCAAGGAAGGCTGATTACATTGCACCAAAACACAGTGCTAGCTGAAGCTCTGGTGGAGGCCTCCAGCAATGGCCAGGGGTGCTTTGAGGAAGTGGCATAGAGACCCTGTGTCCAAGTCAGGAATGCTGGTGGTGTTAATCTAGGCTGCATATAGCCTGGAACAGCATGCAACATGTATATTCTGGGCACTGTGCGAGTCTCAGAGAGAGGTAGCGCCCAGCGTAGGCATGTGGCCAGTGCACGTTGACATGTATGGCAAGCTGGACAGAGTCTGAATGCATGACATGCAGTTTGTAACCCTCCTTAGGAACTAGTGTGACGTCGGTTTTACTAATGGAACCTAGATGTGTATCTGTGGATTATAGTCATGTTTGGGGACAATATATAATTAAACAAGGAAAGTGCATTTCATGGTGAGCAGCTGTCATGTCCAGGAATGCGCCACAGGTTGGGAAAAGGAGGAAATAGGGACAAGTTCTGTCTGTTTTGCCTGTTAGCCTTGTGAGACCTTTGACCTTTCTTGGCTGTTTTTTTTTTTTTTTTTAAAGTCTATATGGAGAAAGCTATTTAAAGATGTTCTTGTGAGCATTCAATGAGAAACTATCTGTCAACATGCCACAAAAGTATAGAGCATTGATTCTGTGCACCCTTTGGTAGCTCTGCTGGTAGAGCGGAGGACTATGGACTGACCAGAGCACTGATCCTTATTATCTTGAGTAGAGCCAAGCATGAACTGGGATGGGTGGATGGGTATAAAGGTCATTAATTTCCCTGTCTGTCTATCTGGAAGTGTCCAAAGGTATTGTTTATTATTGTTATTATTTAAATTAATTTTAACGACCACATAAAAACATAAATATGTACATATTTTAGAAGCATGGTGTGCTTTAACACATATATGCATGTCCTAATCTTTACATCGTGGTAAACATATCTCTCCTCAAATATTCATCACTTCTTTGTAATGAAAACGTTTCAAAAAGAACAAATGTTTATGCAGCCCTAGATTTTTCTCATTTGGATGAGGGTTTTTTTTTTTTTTTTTTTTTACAAAAAATATACACACATACACGTGCATGCACACACACACACACACACACACACACACACACACACCCCTATTATGGTTAAGTGATAAATCAACAGGACAGCAGCATGCAGTCAAGAACTGAACCACTCATGTGCTTAACAGGACAGTGGAAATCCCGAGACCATCTCCACTCTAATAGGCCACAGACATAGGGTCACCATTAGTTGTGGTTCTAAACTCCAGTATAAGCCATTAAATATGTACAAAGTCATTCTTTAAACACTCTGAAGCTTGATGAGATTCAGCTCATGAAATACAGAGGTTCCGGTGCCCACACATCTGCATCCCCAACTTATTCTGCCCTGGCTCACAGAAGTCTCAAGATGTGCTCTGGGCATAGTCTTTGTTCAGAAATGTTAGTTGTTACTATCTGGGGAGCTGATGGGGATCAGCTATCTATCGTTATCCAATTCTCAAGAGACACCAAATATTTCTCCTTAGATGAGTGGCAAAACAGATGAGTTGTGCGCCGTTAACCTCCTGAATGTGTTCTTTAGATGGAGTGCTCAACATTGTCACGTGGGGTTTTTCTTTGCAGTGGAGAGAATTTTCCTAACAGAGATGTCTCTGGCTGGTCCATAATGCACCCCTCAGAGATTAAACTCAGACCCATTTCCTTTATCTACACACAGTTCCTCAATAGCTTGGCTTTAAATAACCCTTCTCCGCTCTTGTCTGCCAAACACTGACCAGCATGGACCACTTGAACTCCACTCTGGCCAATTTTTAAGTCTGCCTACATCTCCACTGGGACATCTAAGGCATTTCAGACTTACTGCGTCCAAGCTTTGATGGTTTTATCCATACTTGCTTCTCCTGGAAGCACATTCATCTTGGCCCCCAGACGGCATTTTGTTTGTCCAGACGAAAACCAATCATAAGGTAGCTGTCAACGAGACCTTGGCATCTCGTCTCGTGTCCTCTTATCTTACCTCTTTGGCCAGTCCATCAAGAGACCTTGTAAGCTCAGTCTTTAAAATATGTCTAGGATATGACCGTCTTCCAGTATCCACTGCTACTACCCTGGTTCACCCCCCACCCATCCCTGTAATATCGCAGTAACATCCTAGTGTGTCTCTGCCTGAGCTGTCATTCGTTCTCATTCAGTGTCCATGGCCTGGCTGCTGAGACCTCCAAGGAGCTCACTGAACATCTCTCTCTTATCTCTTTTACTCTTCCCTTCCTGTCATCTTCCTTCTCCTCCCCTTTCTCCCTCCTCTTTCTTCTTTCTTCCTCCTCTTTCCTCCATCCACATCTTTCCTCTCTTCTCTTTTGTCTCTGTGTGTCTCTCTCCACCTGGACCATTTCTCTCTTTTCCTCAGCTCTCACCCTTACAGTGACGCCCTCTTTTCCCCCATACACCCTCTTTATTTATTCTTCCCCTTCCCCTATATACCTAGACATTTTTCTTCGTAGTATTTTATTACCATGCACATATAGTTATCTGCTGATTGCCTGTGTTCCCCAGGGAACCTGTGGGTATCCATGGGATTTTACCCTTATTTCATTTTAGTCGTGTTCCAGGGCTTAGAACAGTATCTGGCATGGAGTGGACACTTGCTGGAGACCAGTGAAGTGAGTGAATGCAAGAAGTCCTCCCCCGCCATAGGCTGTGATATAAGGTTGCATTAAAATACCAACCAATGCCTGGGACTTCCCAGGAGCTTTTAAAATACTCATCAGCTTCAGCCTGATAGAGAGGCTGTTAATACCAACTAACACGTGGTCATCATAAAGGCTCCACACAGTGCTCGACACAATGAAACCCCCTTCATGTTTATGACTGCTCTGCGCTCATTCCTGCTATTAGAGTGGCTAGATAATGACACTAGGGTGGTGACTGTTCCCATAGTTCCTACTGCCTCAACCATTATCCTGGAAGAAAGTGATGTTTGGTTAGGAAGACAAGCGGCGCTTCCTGTGCAGGCACAGACGCTGCTTACTGCCGATGCTGGGGAGAGGAGCGTTTGTCTTTGTAAAGTCTTCACGTTCTTTACGTAAATGGCAACTGATACCTCGACAGGAGATGCACCTCTCCCTGGAACTTCAGCTTGACTAAACTCCCTGCTCTAGGGAACATTTCTTTTCATTTAGGGCCCTTTTCTCCTGGGTGACAGTTGATCTGAAAAGTGGTCAGCTAATTGCCAGATTTTAGGAAGAAATAAA
Source organism: Dipus sagitta (assembly GCA_036346955.1). Lineage (NCBI taxonomy): Eukaryota > Metazoa > Chordata > Mammalia > Rodentia > Dipodidae > Dipus > Dipus sagitta. The sequence goes on along the minus strand of CM070779.1, from coordinate 8,933,203 downwards.
TCCTAAGCCTGTCCTTTCGCTGTTTCGCTTTTACCCAGTATGTCTGAGAGGATTTCGCTGAAGTTCAATGAGGGTTTTCGGATTCCGATGCATTTGCTATGACACCCTGACTGGTATCAGTCACTTCTCTAGCTCTCTTGCTGCTGTGACCAAATGCTGACAGGAGCAGCGGCTCAATCCATTGTGGAGGGACGTGTGGAGGCTAGAGTGGGTCAGCTGTGGCCGCAGGAGCATGCAGGGCCAGCTTCTCCTATGGTGCTGACCAGGAGGCAAAGAGTTCATGCTGGAACCCTGGCTGGGCTGTTACCCTCCAATCCCACCCCTGTGGCTCATAATCCCAGGGGTTCCACTACCTTTCTCAAACAGTGCCACCAGCTGGGGACCATTTTTCAAACACAGGAGCATTTCATATTCAAACTACAGTCCCTGACACGGTCATCACCATGATAAAAATGGTGTAGGAATAAAGTAGGGTCATAGGGCAGTGGAATGGCTGGCCAGATAGAATGTACGAACGCACAAACATACCCGACACATAAAATATCTGAGCGCACCCACGGCATTTAGCTCAGCTTCGCTGACATGGTTTCTATGTCAAGAACTTTCCAGCTAATCTCTCAGTCCTTGGGAATGATAAGATTAGTTGTACATGAAGTCAGCTTTTAATCATCAGCCCCACAGTTAATTTAGGAAGTAAATGGATAATTGCATGGCCTTGTGTGTAGAGGAAAACCAAATTACTGATACTATAGTATCCCTCACATCTGCCAGTTTGTTTCTCAGTAGAAGAATGGAAGTATTTATTCTTAAGCAACCTTGTGACTTTTGTGAGGGCCCATTTATCATTAGTATTGTGTGTGCGCTGTGGCATGTTTGGTGTGAAAACGTCAGGTGTCCCCCACCATTGCTCATCCCTGTTTCCTCCAGACAGGGTCACTCACTGTTTCTAGAACTTGCTGTGTTCACTAGCCCCAGGGATTCTCTGCTCTCTGCTCTCCACAGGCCTGTGCTTATAGACATACCCTTATAGACATACCTGGCCATGCCCAGCTGTTTACATGGGTGCTGGGGAATCGAATTCAGAAAGTTGCCGACAGCCCTTTCAGGTCCTCATTCTTGTGTTGGAAGTGTTCTTTACCCGCTGAGTTAGGCTCTCTCTCCAGCCCTATCTTTGGTATTTTAAGAATTTGGCTTTCATTTGTGATGCATTTGCAATCAGCATTTTATTGTTCACCAAATGTACATTGAGTGACTACTTGAGACAGATGCCCTCACTGTCTTCAAAAACAATAAATAAATAAAAATTTAAAAAGGCTAATTTTGGATCGGTGTTGCCAATAAGAGGTTAATATTTTTTACAGCAGTTATGGGCAACTGTTGTGAATTAATAGATCAACTCTTTATGACAATAGATCCCTGGAGCTATCTCCTTCTATGTTTATGGAATGACGGAGGTTGCACTTGGTTTTCCTCTTACTCTGGGAACTTAGTCTCTGTTCAGTAAAATGAATCCTTTGGAGATTCTAAGCTGGGAAGAGATTGTCTTTCTCCTCAGCCCCCATTCCTGTGAAGTTCAAAATAAAGTTGTGAGTTTTGAAATGCCATGAGTTATATGTGAATGTGGGAATTAAAATAACGCCTTTCTTACAATCTTTCTGGCATGCAGATGGCTGGCTTTGGAGTAAAGAGTTGGAAGCTGACTTTTTTTTTTTTTTTTTTTTTTTTTTTTAAATTTCGGAACAGCTGGAGGCTGTGCTGTCTTACTAGAGTTCTAAGCCTCCTCGCATATGTGCATGCTGTGTTCTGGAGTGGAGCTCTCAACCAGCCTGCAGGGGCAGGACAGGACAGACAGGACAGGACAGCACAGCAGCCTCTAGGGGGACGGCTGAGTTGTAGCTGTGTCAAGTTCTTATAGAGATTTGACCCTTCCTGCCCTACATTCACCCCAGTCCCCGTCTTTTTTTAGAAAAGATTTATTTTTATTATTTATTTATTTATTAGAGACAGAGAGAAGGGGAGAGAGAGAGAATGGGCATGCCAGGGCCTTTATTCACTGCAAACAAACTCTAGAAGCATGCACCACCATGTGCATCTGGCTTACGTGGGACCTGGAGAATCGAACCTGGGTCCTTAGGCTTTTCAGGCATGCGCCTTAACCACTAAGCCATCTCGCCAGCCCAAGAATCACCCCTTATTCAGCTTTAAGTTTAACTTCTAATTTTTAGATAACTGTTCATTGATAAGTATGTTTAGAGAGTTACATGGAGAGAGCTATCCCATGATTTCTACTGTCTCCCTCAGTGATAAACATTTTTGGCTCTAACACAGGGTTACAACCAGAGCACGACATTGATATAGGTTAAACATGGAACATTTCCCTCCCTGAAGACTGCTTCGTAGTGCTATAGTGTTCTTTTATTTTAACCTTGTGTGAGTGTGCGCGCATGTGTGTGAAGGTCAGAGGATGACCTCTAGGTTCCAATCCTTGTTTTCCACCTTCTTTGAGACAGAGGTTCTCTCGTTTTCCACTGTGAACAGAATACCAGATTAGCTGGCCTGCTAGCTTCAGAATTCTAATTCTGTCTGTCATTGCTGTGAGTTAGAACTACAGACACATGTGCCACGCTGCATCTGGCTTTACATGGGTTTTGGGGATCCGGATTCCAGTCGTCAAGTTTGTGCAGCAAATGCTTTCAACCACTGAACCATCTTCCAGCCCCCATAGTAGTCTTTGGCTACTGCCCCTGCCCCCATCACTTCCCCACCATCCTGGACCCCTGACAGTGCCGACCTGTTTCCCAGGTCAACAGTTCTGTCATTTCCAGAGTGCGACACGTGTGGAGCCATACCTACTATGTCCTTTGATGATTAGTGTGTTTTCACTCAGGATGACTTCTGAGTCCCCTACTTGTGGTGGGATGCTGACTGAATAGCACTGCGTGGTATGGATGCACCTCTCAGTGTCTTTAGTCTGTCACCTGTTAAGGGACATCTGGGTCAGTTCCAGTTTGGGTCACTGTGAATGAGGGTGATTGAAACATTCATGTGCATTTGTGTGTGAAGGTCCGTTTTCTTACCTCGGGGTAGATCCTCAGGAGGGCTGTGGCTAGCTTGTGTGGTAGAGAAGCATAACTGAGGGAACATATGTGGATGTAATAGAATAGATCATATATAGCATATATGTAATAAAAGAGCACTTGTTAGACTGGCTAACATAATGGGTATTGATAGTCCAGGCATGGCTATCTGCCTGCTCGAAGGGTGGAGAACCACAAAGCTGGGCACCTCCGCAGTCCCAGACCCCCACGGCAGGCCTGCTCTCTGGGGAGGGGCTGGTGTCGAAACCAGGTTGCAAGGCCAGAGAAGCTAGAGCCTTACTTCCGCACAGAGACAGCAGTGGCGCTAGACCCATTTCTTCAAGAAGCAGGACACGGGCGTCAGGGGACTCCGCTCCTTCCTCGGCCCGCCAGTTGAATACCACCCCTTTGAGGGTGAGTCTGTCTGCCTAGGTTAGCCCTCACTGGAAATACCCCGAGCTGTGTCTCCTAAGTAATTCTAGGTCCTTTCAAAATAACAAATAAAACCCACCTTCTTCCCCTTTGACACTCACACCAGCAATGTGTGAGGGACCCGGCTTCTCAGCATCTTTGCCAGGAGTTTGGTGTTGTCCTTATTTCTGATTCTGGGCCTTCTCGTAGGTGTGCATGCGAGGTCTCCTTTTAGCTGCAATTTGCATTTCCCTAAGGGCCAGTAACGCTGAGCGTCTTTTCATGCTCCTATTTGCCATCTGCATACTATGTCAGCAAAAAAAAAAAAAAAAAAAAAAAAAAAAAAAAAAAAAAATGCCTGCCTTGTCTCTGGTAAACTTTGAGAGTTTCTTATACCTTTTAGAGAGCAATCTCTTTCCATCTATGTGCTTGGCAAATATTTTCTCCCATTCCATAGCTTATGTTGTTCATTGTTCATCCTCTAGCATGGTTTTTCGTAGGTGATGTTTCACATTTAAAAAATATTTTATTTTTATTTATTTATTTGAGAGAAAGAAAAAGAAAGAGGGGGAGATTGAGAAAGATAGAGAGAGAACGGGTGTGCCAGGGCGTCCAGCCTCTGCAATTGAACTCCAGATGCTTGCACCACATTGTGTGTCTACCTTACATAGGTCCTGGGGAATTGGACCTGGGTCCTTTGGCTTTACTGGCAAGCCCCTTAATCACTAAGCCATCTCTCCAGTCCTGATGTTTTATTTATTTATTTATTTATTTATTTTATTAATTTTTTTGTTGTTATTTTGCTTTTTTAAGGCAAGGTCTCACTCTAGCCCCGGCTGACCTGGAATTCACTATGTAGTCTCAGGGTGGCCTCAAACTCATGGTGATCCTCCTACCTCTGCCTCCCAAGTGCTGGGATTAAAGGCATGAACCACCATGCCTGGCCTCCTGATGTTTTAAATTTTAAAGCCTTTAAAAAAATATTTTATTTTTGTTTATTTATTTGAGAGAGAGAGAGAGAGAATGAGCACACTAGGGCCCCCAGCCACTGCAAGCGAACTCCAGATACATGCGCCCCCTTGTGCATTTGGCTTACGTGGGTCCTGGGGAATCGTATCTGGGTCGTTTGGCTTTGCAGGCAAGTGCCTTAACTGCTAAGCCATCCCTCCAGCTTTGATGTTTTACATTTTAACGACGTCCAGTTTTATCACCTTCCTGCTCTTGTTCATGAGGCTTCCTGTGCTCTCTGTCCTGGTCAAGGTCCCAGATATGTTTTGTTTTGTCTGAAGACTTTTATAGTTTTATCTTTGACATTTAAACTTACAAATTTGAGTTAATTTTTATGTAAGATGTGCATTTTAGGTCAAGATTCGTTTTTGTGTGCCAGTGGATGCCCAGTTGTTCCAGTGCCATCTGTTACAAAGGGTATCTTCCACTTCGAGCCTCTCTATGAGTCCTTTCCGAATCTACTGCTCTGTTCCTATATATGTATAGCCGTGTATCTATACATGTCGATATGTGAAGCTGTACAGTAAATCGTGAACATAGTATCAAAAGTTCCTTCTCATTCATTCTTTCTTTCACAATATATTTAGCTGTTTTGATTCCTTTGCCTCCCAGTATAAGTATTTATTGCTTCATGTAGTTAGTTATTTTTTTTTGCATTGCATGTGTATGTATGTGATGTACATGTATGTGTGTTGTGTTTGTATGTGTGTGTGCACTTGTGCACATGGAGACCAGTGGCATCTTTCTCTATTGCTTCTCCACCTTATTTTCAGGAGTCAGAGCCTGTCATTGATGGGACTTACCTGTTCAGCTAGCCTAGCAAGCCAGAGTGCCCTTGAGGTCCTCTTGCTTTTGCTTCCCCAGGGCTGGGGTTACAGGGACGCATTACCACAGCAAGCATCTTATGTGGGTGCTGGGATCTGAACTCAGGTCTTGCTCATACCTGCGTGGCAAGTGCTTTCCCCACTGAGCCATCTCCCCAGCTCTGTCTCTCTGAGTAAATTTCAAAGTCATGTTGTCTACAATGACCTGACTGCTTTTTTATGGTATATATTACAACATAATCAGGATATAATATCATGTTTGAATTATTTTGTATTCTTTCTTTCTTTCTTTCTTTCTTTCTTTCTTTCTTTCTTTCTTTTGAGGTAGGGTTTCACTGTAGCTCAGGCTGACCTGGAATTCACTATGTAGTCTCAGGGTGGCCTTGAACTCACAGCGATCCTCCTACCTCTGCATCCCAAGTGCTGGGATTAAAAGCGTGTGCCACCACACCCGGCTGTATTAGTTTTTTTAAAAAATATTTTGATTTATTTGTTTGCAAGGAGAGAGAGAGGAAGAATCGGCATGCCAGGGCCTTCAGCCACTGCACGTGAACTCCAGATGCATATGCCACTTTGAACATGTGGCTTTACACAGATACTGGGGAATCAAACTCCAGTTGTGAGGCTTTGAAGGCCAGTGCCTTAACCACTAAGCCATCTTTCCAGCCTCTAGGTGGTTTTTTTTCCCCAGTGCAAATAGCACAAATCTGTGATTCCGATTTTAGTTTGAATCTCAACTTGGCCACGTATGGGCTCTGGGGCAACTGTTGATGTTCACTTTCATTTCCACAGACACAAAGATAGGATAAAAATGAATGTCTCACCAAGTAATAGTGTGCGCAGCTCAGTCTTGTGTCTGGCTCCTAGTAGATCTCAGTTAGTCCCTGCTCGTTTTACTGACTTTAATTTCTTATTGGAAGAGAGAAAGATGATGTATTTTCTGAGCACTGTCTGTAAGAACCTTGACCTGGTTTAAATAAATTCACTCATTTCCCCACAGAAAAGCGTGACTTTGAGAGTGTAAACTAGGAAGTTTTCTTGCTGTTGATTTAAATGGTGTGTGTGTGTGTGTGTGTGTGTGTGTTATAACACTAGGTTTATTTAGGAACCGTGAATGAAATGTCCAAATGGAGACCTTCGGTTCAGTGCACTCCTCCCCTACCTTTGTAGACAACCCCACAGTGCTTTTCCCTCCATGTGGGTGATCTGCACCCTGGGCCCCATCTGCCGGGTGTCACAGCATGCCCCCCACATCAAGGGGTGAGAGTGCACAGTGACCTGAGAGACTTACAGACACGGAGGGGGACACCTGCTGAAGGTTTTACGTTCTAGTGCCCCTGAACAGGGAATTGTACCAGATGTACTTTCAGGTAGCAACAAGTAGAGAAAGTGTGTGAAGAAAGAGGAAGACGCTCCTAAGACCAGGAGTGGGCTGGAAGACGTTTGAAAAGGGCTGAGCCAAGGCTCTCATGACCCTGAGCAAGTCAGGTCCACAGCACCCGCCTCTCCTGCATTTGTGTAAATACTGTCGCACGGAACCAGCACTGGGGAGGTTTCCCGTCTTCTGCTGTCACCCCGGTTAAAAGGTTGATTATGATGTCACCTCTCCAAGTCCCTCTTCTGCCACAGAAACTTTGTGTTGACATGACTTTAGGCAGAGTTTAAACTATTTCTCAAATCTTGAGAGCAGACAGCTTTCCTGAGGGGCATTTTCCTGTCCGGGTGATTGGCAGGCAATGTGGATTGACTGTTAGAGAAAGGAAAGTAATCCATCATCGTTTTGAATCAGAGAGCCTCCAGATAGATAGGAACCTCCTAAGGCTTGGGGAGTCACTATTAATGACCTTCCAGGCAGTTCAGAATGTCATGTCTCCACTCAGAGCAAAAGATGTGGCTCCTCTCCCATTCCCTTGACCTGTAAGCAGAGTCCAGATTGATTGTGGACTTACAAGGTGCTGTTTTTAAGGGAGCTCCCACCCCATGACCCTCAAGCCTTCTGTTAACCTGATGAGCCACCTACAGTTATTTTTGTAAAATGGAAAGCCAATAGCTTGTTGCATTTATTATGTTGTCACAATAGTCCAATGTGTTCATCAAATTCATTTATTGAATGGAAGAAAATAGTTTGTTCCATCGACTCACACAAGGTAAATAATCAGTATCAGCCATGTTTTCTCTGGGAGAAGTCAATCCCCAACTAAACATTAAATGAGATTTGTATGCTTATTACTTGACATTTTCTTTCATTTTGAATTCTTTTAAAAATATTTTATTTATTTATTTGCAAGCAGAAAGAGACAGAGAGATAGAGAGAGATAGATAGATAGACAGAGAGAGAGAAAGAATGGGCATGCCAGGCAGCCACTGCAAACGAACTTCAGATGCATGTGCCACTTTGTGCATCTGGCTTTCAATGGGTTCTAGGGAATCGAACCTGAGTTGTTAGGCTTTTCAGGCAAGCACCATCTCTCCATCAGAGATGTTCTTTCTTAAAGGACATGATTATAGCTTTTCCCCCTGAGTACCTATTACACCTTCATAATAAGGATTCTGGATGTTTGTTGCAGCCTGAGGAGGAAGATGCTTTCCTTTGTGAATTTAATTGCACTTTCATTTTGAAAGAACACGTGACTATTCAGTCACGGTGACGAGACAATGTGATTGGTTTTCTTCCTCATAACTGTGTATATATTGAGTGACTGTGAACTTCTGAGAACTGACTGCGTAAGAGATGAGAAGATGGAGTTAGAGTTATGCTGACCAGCCAATGCTTTGAGGTTGATGAAAGATTCAGAAGGCCATTTTCCAAGCTGCTTGCCTACCTCTTAACTAAATTGGCCATTCTACACATAGGATTGAAGGAGTTCTTGTATCATACAGGAATACATTTCTGAAGTTAATTTTGTACAGAGAGATACACACAGGATGAAGTACGTGTGAGGAGATTGGATATTTTATTGGCCTTAATTTTGAGTTTAATTTTCAGATATTTCATATGAAGATGAAAAAATATTTTACTGAAGTAATTGCTCTAATATTAACTCAAAGAATGGGTCAACTTCCTGCAAGTAAAGGTCATACATTTCTGGGAATTATAATCTTGATTTCAGATAGACATTGGGTATATGTGAATTTAGAAATAGCAGTTTCTCATTTTATCTTCCAACTGTTCATGCTGAGAATGGCATTGGCATAGTTAAAGAAAAGACAGAGAATGTGAGAATTATTTTTAAAGTCTCATTACTCTTTCACCTAGAGAGAGATGCAGGAAAGAATATGTTAGATTTAAGGGAGAATATGTAAAATGAATTATGGGTCAAAACTTAGAAATCAAAGAAAAGAGAAAAACACTGGCACACATTGAAATATGTAGTTCAGAGAGGTTTTGTATTAAATGCTTCAATTTCTGTATTGAATACATGAGGAGACTTGAGGCTAAGTGGGATGACCCAGGGGCACATACCTCCATGACAGTGGCATATCTTCATATGCCACTGATTCGCTGTAATTTTGGATATGATATTGACTTCTCATGTTGGAGAAGTGAAATTGTGGAATGCCTTGAAATCTAAATGAAAGTGTTGATGGGGATCATTCCATAGCCTGTAGGTTATACTGCCGACAGATTCTCAAGTAAGGGGTCCTGGCTGGTTGTTAACCTGCATTCCCGAGCCAACCACACCACCAGGAGCTGCATGAGTAATGAGTCAAAACCACAAACCAAAATGGGAAGAAATTGCCTCAGGATTTCTCTAGGCCAGAGTCGCTCATTTAAAATGCTCATATAAATAGTCCTGCATTTGGCAATGATTACTTCACTTCTGAATCTCTATCTCCAAATTCCTATAATTAAAGAATGTAGCCTCACAATTAAGGTGTTCATAAAGAGCACTTCTGCAAGAAAATATTTCATACTATATCATGTGCAAAGAACAGAAAATCATTTTTCAAAGTCTTAGGAAATGAAATTCCAAGATCACGGAACTGGCTGGTTTGGTGTCTGGAGTGTATCTTCTCCACTTCCAAGATGGCGCCTCTGGAGAGAAGGGATGTGATGCTGTCACGTAGTGGAGGACAGAAGGGCCAAAAAGGGCAAAAGGGCCCTATCTGGTCTCCTTTGGTGCTTTCATAATGGACTGAGGGGGATGAAGACTCTCTTGGCTCTGGATGGGCTTCGGCCTGCCCTAGCCAGAGGCTCTTAAGTTTTTATGACTACCAAACAATTGATAACTGTAGACATGCAGAAGGGTAAGTTATAAAGGATTTATTTTAATTGAGAGTAAAAGCAGAAATGCTCCCAACTTGAGAGAATCCCTTCCTATCCAGCTGGGGAAGAGTCTCCTGAGAGAAAGTTCCTGGAAAATTTGCATCAGGTCCTCTTACAACCTTAGAGATGTCAATTGGCCATCCAATGGAGATGAACCTCTATTGCCATGTTCAGATACGTATAAAGAACTTTGATGGGTTGGAAGGCCAGGGAGGCAAGCACAGACTCAGAAAGTTCCCCACCCGAACAACTGGGGGCGGGGGCGGGGAAGCCTGTGAAATATTTAAGGAGGAATTTCCAGGAAGCTGCTCTTATGGCCATCTTGAATCTAAATGGAGTTCCCCTCTTGTCTCCCAGGAAAGGGTGGTGTCTATGTTCTTATGGGGCCCTTGGCCCTGACTATCTGTGAAAGAAACTTACCTTGCTTTTAATCTCAATCGGTATAATCTGATCAAGATGAAAGGTTACTCACTGGTGAAGTGTCCCGGGACAAATAATGAATGGGAGGCTCTATTGTACTTCTAACCTTTGCTGTGTCTTGGAGAAAATTATCCCAGGATATGGTGATGAGAAGAATCCTGGGCCAAATGTGTGAATCTAAGTATGTGTATAGGAGTGAAAACTGATGACAAAATTAGTTTCTGGTGGTGACTATTATATGACTATTACAAAGTACTGTGATTTTCTTGAAGTTGGCATTGGTTGAAGGTGAGGTGATTGGCGTGGTTATTTGGTGTTTTATTTTGATGCATTTAAAATTAATTTACATTTAATTCTGTGTGTGTTTGCTTTTGCAGCGCACACTCATACCTTCTGAAATGTAGTAAAAATAAATATTATGACCAATGGTTGGGTGGTGAGAATTTTTATAAGCCAATTTTATTTTTTAAACTATTGAAAATCTGTTTTCTGTGCGATAAGGGCCTATATCCATACACTGTGATGTGCAATAACGTCACTGACCTTTCCTTTATGTATCTACTGGGACCTTGGTGGGTGACAGAGCGTGCTAGTCCATATGTAAATCGGTCCATCTGTCGCTCCCACTGTGGAGTTTCCTCGGCAGGAACCTCAGCCTAATTATTACGGCATTGTCAAAAACCCTGTCCAGTATATTGATGGTTAAAATGAAGTTTATTTTTAGTGACATAATTAATGTTGCTTTAATTAAAAACACTGGTAGCTGAAGGTTTCAGCTGCATCTTTCTCATTGTCATAAATCAGAGCACTAAGCTGTCTCTTTGCACACCATATGAAGTGTATCAAGGGAACTATAGCAACTCCACATCGCTAAGGAAGAGAAAGATGGGATTTGGATTCATGCGCTCGCACTGTTAAATATAGCAGCATGGGCGTGAACGAGCACGTGGGCTCTCCTGTATTTTCTCTGTAGAAATTGCATATAAACCTAGTATACGACACAAAATTGTTACTTTAGTATACCATCACTATTTTTTTTTTTTACTAAACATTAAACATTTCACATGATAACAAGTAGCACATATGTGAAATGATACATGTGGTACATGTGTGAAGATACAACCAGTCGTCCACCACCTTGGGCTTCATGAGCACGGGATTGGCTGTCTGGTACTCACGCAGGTCACTTCTGAACTGAAGCTGTACACACATGCTTCCTGTCTTGCCCCGTCAGTGCTCCGGCATGATCGCTGTTTCCACGGCTTGGCCTTGTAGTGAGCCACCTGAGTCACTTGGGGTGGACACACGCTGTGCAAACGCCACACCAATTCATGCAAGTGACCCGGGCATCTATGGAGTTCGGTTTCTGTGGGGAGTTCTAGAACTCACCCCCCGTGGAAACAGAGGAATGGCTGTGTGGTGTGCTGTGGTGCTGTGAGCATGTCCACACAGGACCACCTGATCTTTGCAGCCATAGTGCTTAAGTGCATGTTGACTGGACACGTAACGCACCTGACAATCGAAACATTCGCGTTCGTTATTACAGACAGCACCCAGCATATCCAACTTCAGCTGTGCTTTGGATTATTTCCTTGGACTATGTGACTGTGAGGCCAGCCGACCGTGGACGGCTTCTGTTCCTAGATGCTTAGCTACCCCCCACCCCCACCCTGAGACTCTGGCAGTTCCCGTTCTCACCCACACTATCTGTAGGGATGAAGATGTTGGTGGTGTGCTGTAGATGAAGGCCATGTCTGTTTGCTATCATCTAGGCACAAGTTGTGGGTGGCTCAGGAACCAAAACTAAGTACTAGAGAAAAGCCGTCCCCATGGTTCTGTGAGTTTCAGTCTCTAGCATGAACACACACACACAAACACATACACACACACACACACACACACACACAGAGAGAGAGAGAGAGAGAGATTGTGACTTCCACGTTTTAGAGCCTCTGAGTTTCATCATAACTTGTGAATGTTAGGAACACATGTTACGGAGGTGCCACCATCCACACGTTAGTAACTGCCACTGGGTGATTCTTGGCAAACACTAAGACTTCATTTCATTCAGAACCGGAGAGGGGACACACACTATTGATTTCTGAATTTTGAGCAGAATTTGGGTGCTTTCTGCAGTGTGCTTGTTATGCTTTTTAGTGATGGAGAGCTTCGTGTTTGCTTACCTGGCCCTTGGCCAGTTTCCTCTACTGACTAAGCTGGGCCTAGGCCCTGCAGTGCTCTTGGGAAGTCCTGTGCAGCGCACACGCATTTCCGGATCTTTGTGGCATATTCATATCCTATCATAGACCGCATCAACCACCGAGATCAATCTTGTCAACATTCCACCACTAACCTGATTGTTCTGTAGTGTAAATATCTTATGCACTTAAATCCATTTGCGCATCCCTGCGTGCTGCCGTTCATTCGTTCACCCAACACCTCTTCATGGAGTGTGTACTGTTGAAGACTCGGTTTGTGCGTGTGGCAGATAACTGAGATTCTGAGTAAATCCATACATAGATTACTGCTCCGTGTTGTTCCTTTGATCTGCAGTCATTTTACCAACCACTTTGTGTTACTATAGCAATACTATTTTTAAAATATTTTATTTATTGGAGAGTGTGAGAGAGAGACAGAGAAAGGGAGGAAGGGAGGCAGATAGAAAGAATGGGTGCTCTAGGGCTTCCAGCCATTTTGCATCTGGCTTGTGTGGATTCTGGGGAATTGAACGTGGGTCCTTAGGCTTCACAGGCAAGTACCTTAATGACTAAGCTATCTCTTCAGCCCAATGTTTTATTTTTGTTTATTTATTTGAGAGAGAGACATGCAGTGAGAAAGAGGCAGATAGAGAGAGAGAGAGAGAATGGGCACTCCAAGGGCTTCTAGCCACTTGTGAATGGACTCCAGATGCACGTGCCACCTTGTGCATCTGGCTTATGTCGGTCCTGGGGAATCAAACCTGCATCCTTAACCTTCACAGGCAAGCACCTTAACTGCGAAGCCATCTCTCTAGCCGTAGTCTCAGATTTTTTTTTTTTTTTTTTTTGGCTGCTGATATTCCATTATGTCAAACATTCTAGAAATTTACGTCTTTATGAATATCATCAGGTTTTTGTTATTACCAATAGTATTGCAAGTAATGCCTTTGTGCATAAAGTTCTCTCTATAGTACAAAATGCTTAGTTAAAAATTTTATTTATTTATTTTGAGAGAGCAAGAGAAAGAGGTAGATAGAGAGGGAGAGAGAATGGGTGCTCCAGAGCCTCTAGCCAGTGCAAACAAACTCCAGATGCATGGGCCACTCTGCATCTGGCTTCACTAGGGAATCGAACCTGGATCCTTGGCTTTGTCTGCAGGCTCCTTAAATGCTAAGCCATCTCTCCAGTCCAAAATGTTTAAAAATTTTGAAGGATGGGATATGGGAAGTATCGTACCATCAAGTGAAACATGGAAGTTAAAAAAGTAGCCATAGTCATGGCTACTCGGGCATGGACTGACCGTAAGTGCTTTGATCCCTGCCTCTCACAGGTAATGGACAAATGAAAGGATTGTCCTGAGTCACAACCATCTGCATGTTGTCTCCACAGTTGGCATCATATCTGTGAGCTAGTTTACTTATTTATTTATTATTTTATTTCATTAGCTATCTTTCCTTCAAAGTGATTTACTTTTGTTATGTTGAAAATTTTTTGCAGTGCTATTAATGAATAACACATGTCCCTTGCCATAAATAGAAACTGTGCTAATTAAGGTTTCATCAGAGAAGCTGAGCCACTTGGAGCTACTTAGTTCAGAAGGGGGTTATTTCTTTCATTGTTGGGGGTCTCAGCTTACAGAATCTACTTGGTGCCTGATCCAACATCAGACATTGTAGCAGACAGCTTCAGGTTCACTGAGATGAACTTTCAGACCAGACACAATTATGGAGAAAGGGATATTTATTGAAGCTCACAGATCCAGGGGAAGTTCCACACATGGCAGAAGAAGCTGGCCTGCCTTCACAGATCCAAGCAGAGAGAGAGAGAAGCGCAAGCCTAAAGCCAAAAGCCACAGCACACTTCAGGAACTCCAGCTAGGCACACTTTGCATATCTTTAGATTGAAATCTGAAACCCACCACCACACCTTAAGATCCACCCAGTGACACTGCCTCCAGCCAGGTGGCTGCAGATGCAAACTACAAACAAATAAACAACTGAAATATATTGGGGGCCATCTATTCAAACTACCACAGACATGAAGGTGGATATTGGAGGAATCAGAGATGAGCTGGAACTTATGACAGTGGGCTGGAAGCATCAGATTCACAAAGCCTCCAGTGTAACAACTCCAGAAACAGAGAGTTCTGCAAGGAGAGAGAGAGAGAGAGAGAGAGAGAGAATGTCATTAAGGAGCTTAAGGAGACTTGGCTCAGCTTTCTTAGGGGCTGAGGACCTGGCAGGAGTTAAAGCATCTGTAACCCCATGGTTGCACCATGCCAGTGAGTACACCAGCACATCAGACCCAGTAAACGTACCAGCCCTGTGCACCTTCCACAGTGTAGAAAATGCATCTGCCTCTCTTCCATCTCCTGCACCTTGTGGTCCATACTAACCCTTCCCAGTACAGGGGAGGCATTTCTTCAGAGCTACCCTGCCTTAACTAAGTTGACATAATGTGAATCCATCACAATAGATAAGTGTGAAGCTAAGTGCAATGAAAGTCAAACACTGTTATTAGATTCTAATTAGATGCATGGCTCAGTGAAGGCACAGAGTCCCAGGCATTCTGTGTTGAAAGAGAAGACTGGCAAGTTTGAGAGGGGTTTGGAAACTGTTATTAACATTTGAATGGAATGTTCTCCTCAGCTCATCAGCAGGATTGGCACTCACTGTGAGAATCCATGTTGTTACTGCCTCCAACAGTATAATTTCTTCTGCTGCAGAAGGGCTGGGAGATGGTGAGTGGAGATGGTGGGATTTAAGGGCTGGGAGATGGTGAGTGGAGATGTTGGGATTTAAGGGCTGGGAGATGGTGAGTGGAGATGGTGGGATTTAAGAGGTGGGAGATGGTGAGTGGAGATGGTGGGATTTAAGGGCTGGGAGATGGTGAGGAGATGGTGGGATTTAAGAGGTGGGAGATGGTGAGTGGAGATGGTGGGATTTAAGGGTTAGGAGATGGTGAGTGGAGATGGTGGGATTTAAGGGTTAGGAGATGGTGAGTGGAGATGGTGGGATTTAAGGGTTAGGAGATGGTGAGTGGAGATGGTGGGATTTAAGGGCTGGGAGATGGTGAGTGGAGATGGTGGGATTTAAGAGGTGAGAGATGGTGAGTGGAGATGGTGGGATTTAAGGGTTAGGAGATGGTGAGTGGAGATGGTGGGATTTAAGGGCTGGGAGATGGTGAGTGGAGATGGTGGGATTTAAGGGCTGGGAGATGGTGAGTGGAGATGGTGGGATTTAAGGGTGGGGATGGTAGAGTGGATGGTGGGATGTAGGGTGGAGATGGTGTAGAGAGTGGTGGGAGTTTAAGGTTAGGGGATGGTAGGAGATGGTGGATTAAGAGGTGGGGATGTAAGGCTGGAGATGGTGGGATTTAAGGGTGGGATTGAAGGTGAGTGGAGATGGTGGGATTTTAAGGGCTGGGAGATGGTGAGTGGAGTTGGTGGGATTTAAGGGCTTGGAGATGGTGAGTGGAGATGGTGGGATTTAAGGGCTGGGAGATGGTGAGTGGAGATGGTGGGATTTAAGGGCTGGGAGATGGTGAGTGGAGATGGTGGGATTTAAGAGGTGAGGAGATGGTGAGTGGAGATGGTGGGATTTAAGGGTTAGGAGATGGTGAGTGGAAGATGTGGGATTTAAGGGTTAGGAGATGGTGAGTGGAGATGGTGGGATTTAAGGGCTTAGGAGATGGTGAGTGGAGATGGTGGGATTTAAGGGCTTAGGAGATGGTGAGTGGAGATGGTGGGATTTAAGGGCTGGGAGATGGTGAGTGGAGATGGTGGGATTTAAGGGTGGGAGATGGTGAGTGGAGATGGTGGGATTTAAGGGTTAGGGATGGTGAGTGGAGATGGTGGGATTTAAGGGTTAGGAGATGGTGAGTGGAGATGGTGGGATTTAAGGGTTAGGAGATGGTGAGTGGAGATGGTGGGATTTAAGGGTTAGGAGATGGTGAGTGGAGATGGTGGGATTTAAGAGGTGAGAATGGTGAGTGGAGATGGTGGGATTAGTTAGGGATGGTGAGTGGAGTGGTGGGATTTAAGGTGGGAGATGTGGTGGAGTGGTGGATGGTGGGATGGTATGGAGATGGTGGATTAGAGGTGAGAGGATGTGAGTGGAGATGGTGGATTAAGGTGGGAGAGGTGGTGGAGATGGTGGATTTAAGGGTGGGAGTGGTGAGTGGAGATGGTGGGATTTAAGGGCTGGGAGATGGTGAGTGGAGATGGTGGGATTTAAGAGGTGGGAGGATGGGATGTGGGATTTAGGGCTGGGATGGTAGGGAGTGGTGGATTTAGGGTGGGAGTGGTGAGTGAGAGGGGTTAAGGGTGAGATGGTGAGTGGGATGTGGGATTTAAGAGGTGGGAGATGGGATGGAGATGGTATTTAAGGGTTAGGGAATGGTGAGTGGAGATGGTGGATTTAAGGGTTAGGGATGGTGAGTGGAGATGGTGGATTTAAGGGTGGAGATGGTGAGTGGAGATGGTGGGATTTAAGGGTGGAGATGGTGAGTGGAGATGGTGGGATTTAAGAGGTGGGAGGGTGAGTGAGGTGGGATTTAGGGTGGGATTGGTAGGGAGTGGGGGATTTAATGGTGGGAGATGTAGTAGGTGGGGGTGGTGATTTAAGGGCTGGGAGATGGTGAGTGGAGATGGTGGGATTTAAGAGGTGGGAGATGGTGAGTGGAGATGGTGGGATTTAAGGGTTAGGAGATGTGAGTGGAGATGGTGGGATTTAAGGGCTATGGGATGGGATGGTTTAAGCTGGAGAGTGAGAGATGGTGGGATTTAAGGGCTGGGAGATGGTGAGTGGAGATGGTGGATTTAAGGGTGGAGATGGTGAGTGGAGATGGTGGGATTTAAGGGCTGGGAGATGGTGAGTGGAGATGGTGGGATTTAAGGCTGGAATTAGGGAGATGGTGGATTAGGCTGGAGATGGTGTGGAATGTGGATTAAGGCTGGAGATGGTGAGTGGAGATGGTGGATTTAAGGGCTGGGAGATGGTGAGTGGAGATGGTGGGATTTAAGGGCTGGGAGATGGTGAGTGGAGATGGTGGGATTTAAGGGTGAGAGATGGTGAGTGGAGATGGTGGGATTTAAGGGTGGGAGATGGTGAGTGGAGATGGTGGGATTTAAGGGTTAGGAGATGGTGATTAGGTGGATGGATGGGTGGGATTTAAGGGCTGGGAGATGGTGAGTGGAGATGGTGGGATTTAAGGGCTGGGAGATGGTGAGTGGAGATGGTGGGATTTAAGGGTGGGAGATGGTGAGTGGAGATGGTGGGATTTAAGAGGTGGGAGATGGTGAGTGGAGATGGTGGGATTTAAGGGTTAGGAGATGGTGAGTGGAGATGGTGGGATTTAAGGCTGGGAGATGGTGAGTGGAGATGGTGGGATTTAAGGGCTTGGAGATGGTGAGTGGAGATGGTGGGATTTAAGGGCTAGGAGATGGTGAGTGGAGATGGTGGGATTTAAGGGTTGGAGATGGTGAGTGGAGATGGTGGGATTTAAGGGCTGGGAGAGGTGAGTGGAGATGGTGGGATTTAAGGGCTAGGAGATGGTGAGTGGAGATGGTGGATTTAAGGGCTAGGAGATGGTGAGTGGAGATGGTGGGATTTAAGGGCTGGGAGATGGTGAGTGGAGATGGTGGGATTTAAGGGCTGGGAGATGGTGAGTGGAGATGGTGGGATTTAAGGGCTGGGAGATGGTGAGTGGAGATGGTGGGATTTAAGGGCTAGGAGATGGTGAGTGGAGATGGTGGGATTTAAGGGTTAGGAGATAGTGAGTGGAGATGGTGGGATTTAAGGGCTGGGAGATGGTGAGTGGAGATGGTGGGATTTAAGGGTTAGGGGATGGTGAGTTGAGATGGTTGGATTTAAGGGTTAGGAGATGGTGAGTGGAGATGGTGGGATTTAAGGGTTAGGAGATGGTGAGTGGAGATGGTGGGATTTAAGGGCTGGGAGATGGTGAGTGGAGATGGTGGGATTTAAGGGCTGGGAGATGGTGAGTGGAGATGGTGGGATTTAAGGGCTGGGAGATGGTGAGTGGAGATGGTGAGATACTGTGCATGGTCTCCTGCCTTTACACTTCTTCAATGAAGCAAACGGGGAGGCAGAGATGATGTGACGGACAGGTGGGCAAGAACACTGTTGAGCCTCAAAGTGTGACTCTCTTCATCACTACTCCCTCTTCACTGAAGAACCAACTGTGTTGGCCACATGTCAGACAAAGGGTGTCTACTTCAAAGTCCCATGGGCTTTGAGGTGGTAGGTGGGAAACAAACCTAGCTTGGCTCATATCTGTCATGTTTGGAGTTTGAGGTAGAGTGTACTGGAGACAGGCTGTCTCTTGGGCCCAAGACTTTTATTTAACCCCAGGAGAAAATGTTGGGGTCTGAAGAGAGAGGTTGGGGAGAGAGAGAGTGAGAAGCTTTGGAACCTTGGGTAAGGGGGGAGTTATGGGAGAAAGGGAGGGAAACTGCGCTGCAAAAGGTTGGCCCTTTCCTGATGTAACTGAGGTGGCCTCTGAAGGGAGGGGGACATCCCTGTGCTCAGTGCTAGTCTGAGCATGGCTGGTGTGAGGAGAGAAAGAAGAGTGAGGGGAGGAGGAGACAGGCCTCTTGAACACTTGAATCATCTCTGAGAGCTTGTTAGCTCTCTCTCTCATTGCCCACTGGAGAGCTGCAGGCAGCTATAGAAACCTTATGGATTTGAGTGGCAGAGTCCTCTTAGGCAATTTGCAGAGAAGCAGCCAGGGGCTTCCATTTAGATTTTGCCCCAGTGACACTCCCGGTGATAGCGCCTGGCTCCTCTGCACCCTTGAGTTCGTGCCTGACCCCTTTCTTTATCTGACTGCCCAGGTTGGAACTGGTGCTGCAGTTATGGGCAGCTTGATTGACTGAGTACCCTGACGATGGGCCTGTTTTGTTTACCAAATCTATGAGGACTTGTGAGGATTACATCAGAGCCAGGCAGTACACTGTCTCTCTCCCCTGCTCAGTTTCCCTAAATGAACTGTTACTGGTACGTAGCCACACCCACCCATTTCCATACTGCCTCTGGCCTGCTTCTGAGCCTGAACCAGCAGTTGATTTCCTGCGGAGACTCTGGGTTTTTCCAAAGACTATGAAAGTTAGTTGACCCTGGATTAAATGAATTAAGACATGTAAACTCAATGAGCTCAACTCACACAAGTGCATTAGTTACTAAGTCAAGACAGTGGGGACACAAGAGGAAAGAAATGTAGATAAAAGCCTTATCTTTATAAAGTTCACATGACAGGGGGTGGGGGGTATGACACAGTAAGGTACAAGAAGAAAACCAACATGAAGTATTTAAGGTTTTCCAGCAGTCTGAAGGTCAAAGGAAGAAAGGGAAAACTGGTGTGTGTGTGTGTGTGTGTGTGTGTGTATGTGGTGTTTGTGGAGGGGAGTTGTGATTTAACTGGGGTGATCAGGAGCCACCACTAAAAGAGTGATATCTGTATGACGTTCCAGACACAGGGGGACATAGAACCGCGTGGACATGGGAAGAATGCTACAAGCAGAAGGACCAGGGACATTACAGAACAAATCGGGAGCGTTGGAGGTCCAGCAGGGAGGCCAGTACTCCGGCAGGTGCTGGAGAAGACACAGGCAGTGGGGCGGGACGCGCTCACCCTCCGCAGGGACACTGCACTTTCTTTAGAGGAAAGGGTGGGGCTCTGGAGGTGGGTGCACGCTGGGGACTGGGAAGCTTGCCGAGGCCAGCACGGGACTGGGAATGGAGTGTGGTGGCTCCTACGGCACCCAGGGCAGCTTGGCTGAGGACACAGCTGCGGAGATGGTGAGAAGGAGCTGGGTCTGGCATACAGTGTCAAAGTAAAGACAGGAGATTTCTCAAAAGATGAACAGTGCTTTGCTTTGGGAAAGACAGAGAGGACTTTGATATTGTGACTTGGTCAAGTAGATGAGTGAAAATCCCATTGCAGTCTTTGGAGCAAGAATTGATTCAGAATTCAGAGGGGCAATTCTGATACTCCTGTTAGATAACTAGGTTAGGAGTGAGTATGCTTAGATCCGTGCCCACCGAGGAGTAAGTAATAGATCTTGTAGACATTGGCTATTAGTGTTAACACTTACTTTGGTTTGAATTAGGTGTCCCTTATAAACTCATGTGTTTTGAATGCTTGGTTCCCCACTGGTGATAGTTTGGAAGGCGGAGCCTTGACAGAGGAGGTGTGTTGCTGAGGTTGACCTTGACCTTGACCAGTCCCTAGCTTGCCAGCATTAATTCAGCTCACTCTCCTACCGCTGTTGTCCACCTGATGTGGGCAAGAAGGTGATGCCCAGCTTCTGCTCATGCTACGCTGTCCCTTGTCATCACGAAACTTCCCCTGGAGTCGGCAAGCCAAACAGAAACCTTTTTGGTCAGGTGCTTTATCCCGGCAGCGAGAGGGAAACCATGACGATACTGAAGGCTCATTCAGTATATTTAAATTTTTAATTTTAGGTTTTGAGACAGGGTCTGTTGCCGAGCCTGGAGCTCTCTCATTAGGATAGCAAACCCCAGGGATCCTCTCTCTTCATCTCCCAGAACTGGGGTTACAGTCGCCTGTCATCACACCTTTGTACGTGGTTGCCGGAGATGAAGTTGAAGTTCTTTACTCACTGGGCCTTTTCTGCAGCACATAGTCAGTCTTCTTGAATACCTACTGTGTGTCAGCACCAAAGAAGCCACAGGGATCGTGTTCCTGCCCATGTTTTCCTGGGGAGACAGACACGTGCTTGACAGTTACAGGGGAGACCTTGCTCTGGGGCAAGGTGGCTTGATCACCGTCACAGGGATTGACTGATTGATTGGCCAGATCGTGGCATTTTGGCCATTAGCCATTCATGGCTGACTCAGGTTTTCTGTATCCGTATTTATGAGATGGGGGCGCCATCTGTATTTGTATGATGTATCTAAGTATTTACGCACGTTGGTGTGCACTGTCAAAGGGCCTATCAAAGCGTTCATTCGTTTCACAAACATTGTGGGAAACTTGCCATGTGCCAGGAGGACATTGTGACTAGCACAGAAAAGGATCCTCGCAGGGCTGGGCTGAGGAACAGATGGAAATAAATGAAAAGGTAAATGGAGCCAAGCATTATGTAGACAATTAAAGTATGTTCCGTCTAGATCAGTGATGTCTGATAGACTTACTATATGGCAAGGATGTAGCTCTATTGGGAGACTGCTGGTCTAGCACTCACAAAAGCCTGGACTCGATTTCCGGCACCAAGTCAACCCAGTGTGGTGGCTCATGCCCGCAATTCCAGCACTGGGCAGGCAGAGGCAGGAGGATCAGGAGTTCTGGGTCATCCTCAGCCACAGAGAGGATTTGAGGTCAACCTGAAATATTTGAGATCCTGTTTCAAACAAAACAAAACAGCCATAACATGAAGCCACATGTAGCAACACATGTGAAGTTTTAAATTTCCTAGAAGCCACATTACAAAACCAAAAGAAAATAGTTGAAATTAAGTTTAATAACATGCTTACATTCAATCTAGTGCAGCAAAAATATTTTCATTTGAACATGTGAGAGTTATGAAAATTATTAATAAAGCATTTTACATTTTTTATTAAGTCTTTAAAAGTTCCATTGAGTATTTTATACTAAATGGCTAAATTCATGTTGGTCAAGACCCATGCCAGGTACTTGAGCGCTACGTAGGCCTGATGGGTGCCGTGTTAGACATTAGAGGCCTTGAATGATGCTTTAAGAAGCGAGGTCAGGAGAGCTGCGACCTATGGCAGGAAGGACCTGGCCACGCAAAGTGAAGTTATAGGACAAACTAGAAAGGCCGAGAACCTAGGACAAGAGTGGTCATTGAGAACGTGTCAGCAAGGCCACTGTGGGACAAAGGGGACTGCCATGGTGCATCAGAGCCCTCCTGGGGTCTGATTCTCTAGGAAATTTAAAGCCCCTGGTATGGGCCGAGGAAGCTTTCTAATGTGTTGAGAGCCCGTGGAGGGTTGTAAGCCGAGAGGTGCTATGATTAAGTCTCAGGGGCTGCTGTACCGAGCAAATATTAAGGGGCAAGATTGGAAGCAGAAAGTCTTCAGAGACACATTTAGGCCAGCTTCAGGAGCCAAGAACAACTTGGAGAAAGCATCCGGTATGTTGCTCTTGGCCAGTCCAAATCAAGGTGAGATAGAGTTGTGACGAGGGTGAACTTACACCCGCAGTCTTCCTTTCTTTTTTATCACACAATTCATTCAGTTAAACAAAGTAACTCCCAATACTTATTTCTTATTCACTACACCGTACATTTTAGTATCAACATGCTATTGTATTTTACTAGAACTTGATTTCTAACTTATGACAGACATCCCACCATACGTGCGTGTCTGTGTGCCTGCACCAAGGTTTGAATGTTATTTTCTTCATTTCCCTGCACTCCGTGTTGGGAATGACTGCTTGGCTGGAGTGGAGAACCAGGAAAGCAGCTTGCAGTTTAGTAGCTGAGCTCATCCGGAGAGGTGGGTGTGGTCAGACAGGGCCAGGAGGCATCATGGGAAATCCCGGGGCTGTGGGGAGGGTTTCCACAGGTTTCCATAAGTGATGGCAGGTTCATGGAGGGTTTTAAGCAAGAGAAGATGCCTAGGACCTGGGTAATCACTTCCCATTCATTTTCTCATTCTCTTGTCTACACCATGTGCAAAGTGAGAACAAATGAAAGATTTTCAAGCAAGATAGTGACAAGAACATTCATCACAGACCAGAATAGTCTCTCTGCCCTCTCCATCTTCTCTAATTAAATTTTGTAAGTCGAAGGCTCATGCTCGTCAAAACCAAGTGTTAATCACAGAGAGAAGTTTCCTTCAGGACAGAATTCTTTCCAGTTTACTCTGACCCCTGCCTACTCACCAGGAGACACAATCTGCCTGGGGCCAATGCAGGAAGAACCCGTGTTTGGGAGGCGCTCAGACAGCAATGTGGGTACTTTTAAAAGACCAATTTACACTTTCTTTTGTTCACATGAAATTCCCTGGAAGATTTTCCTATGATAAACAATGCCAGTCACCTTTTCCCATTGGAGGTTTTTTTTTCCCCCTCCCTTCCTGAATGAAGCAAGCTCATTGGGGGAAGGCACTCTTTTTCTATCTACCAGGGTTCAACAATCATATCACACTTTATCCTTAATCCTAAAATATATGTATACCAAATAACTTTTTGCATGTGTATGTGGTATGTGCATGTGTTCATGTGTGTGGTGGTGCATATACATATGTGTGGGTGTGCATGTAAAGGCCATAGGTTGACATCAGCGTTGAGTGTCTTCCTTGATTACTTCCCATCGTATTTACTGAGGCAAGTTCTCCCATTTGGCCACAGAGCTGGCCAATTCGGCTTGTCTGGATAGCTGGCTTTCCCTAGAGATCTCCTCGGCCTACCTCACAAGCACTGGGGTTACAGGTGGGCGTCACACCCACACCGTATTTATGTGGATCGGAATTAAGAACCTCACACACAGATAACACTTTATCTACTGAGCCAACTCCCTTGCCTCTGCAAATAATGTATTTTTTTTTTTTTTGCTTGTGTGCATGTGTATAATGTGGGGTGTGTGTGTGTGTGTGTGCGTGCGTGTGCACGCGCATCTGTGTGGGGGCCAGAGGGTAACCTCAGGTGTTCCTCGTAGGCTCAGTCCAACTTTTTTTGTTTTGCATGAGCATAAATGGTGCTTTTAGACAACCTTGGGTGTCACTGTTCCTGTACTAAGCCACCTTAGTATTATTATCTTTTTTTTTTTTTTTTATTTTTATTTTTGGTTTTTCGAGGTAGGGTCTCACTCTGGTCCAGGCTGACCTGGAATTAACTATGTAGTCTCAGGGTGGCCTTGAACTCATGGCTATCCTCCTACCTCTGCCTCCTGAGTGCTGGGATTAAAGGCGTGCGCCACCATGCCCGGCTCATTATCATCATTTTTGAGACAGAATCTGTCAGTGGTCTAGAACTTGCTAATTAGGCTAGACTGGCTGGCCAGGGAGTTTCAGAGATCTGCCAGTCTCACCTCCCAGCTCTGAGATTACAGGCATGCGCCCCCACGCTTGGAAGTTTTGAGACCTGGGTTCTGGGAGTGAAACTGAGGGCTTTATACTTGTGCGGTAAGCACTGTATTGACTGAGCTATCGCCTCATTTTGATTTTTTGAAAAAAAAAAAAAAAAGGACAGGTTATCAGCAGCACATTTGTTGGCCTTGCTTGGATGACCTTGAAACGACCCTCCCAGTTGGCATTGTGTGGCCAGGATGGCTTCTTTTGAAGGGGTCCAATGGCTGCACCCAGCTTCCTTCACCTGATGTTCAGTGTGGGTTTCGTGTGCGAGATGAGCCGAGAAGTCACTGGCCTGGAGGCTGAGCGCTTCCAGCTCTTTCGAGCCTCCTCTGCCATGGCTGCTCCTGTCACTGCGCATGTGACTTGAATGTGGGGTTCCTGGCGGATTCCCCGTGGGAAGTCACATCTTCGGGTTTGACAGATTGTAACTTGTTGGTCTTTTCCTCTTTGACTACTCGGGATAGTTCTGCACAGCTCTCTTCTTTCTGGTTCTGCTCTAAGCACAAGAATACCTGTTTCACGTGTCCAAAGATGTCAAGCAGTTAGTAGGAGTCTGTGGTCCTACTGTCATTTGCAGACTGAGGAGGAATTCCAAGAATTCCAGAACTCTTTTCTTGCTACCTTTAGTTCAGGTATGCTTTAAAGTCTCACAACTTAATGGGACCTTAAATATTCTTTTTCCTTTTGCCAGATAACTTCAAGTTATTTAAAAATACGTGGTGTGTTGCCTAGTAACCATAGTGCTACTGGATTTCCAAGAGAAACTTTACATTTTCTTCTGCTGCTGAAGAGATGTCAGGAAAGGGCAATAAGAGATAAGTAAGGCTTATTAAGAAAGGGATGAGAAATAAGGCATCTGTGAGACCTGAGGTCACCTAAGACTGAGGTTGTAAGAAGCATGTAATAAGAGGTCCTTGTGTGAGGCAAGGAGGGACCAGTGTCGGGAATCCCTTCCATTGCTTCTGCTGAATGGTTTGAGGTTTTAGAAGCCCTCCATCCCTCTCCAGGGTCTGGCGTTACATTAAAGTCCTAGACTTTATCCGTTTCAAAACATTTATTAATGGCCATCTCAGAGCAAGGCCTGGGTACAGGAGACACTATGATGAATAAGACACACAAGGTCCTTTTCAGTGAAATAATCCTTCTAAATTGACCAAATTGGTTTTCTAGAAGTAAAAGGACATAAAACTTGACAAAACCGTGGGTATTTGTATTATTTTTGAAATTAAATAAATTAGTAGTTTTCCAGGGCCTAGTTATTTAACAATGATTTTTTTTTTTTTTCCTTTGAGATAGGGTCTCCTTCTAGCCCAGATGTCTTTGAACTCACAGTGATCCTCCTACCTCTGCCTCCCCAGTGCTGGGATTAAAGGCGCATGTCGCCACCCTTGGCCTTCGCAACAGTTAAGCGTGGCATAGTCAGTGTGTTTCAGGGAAAGCGGAGGCTGTCTAACCTCTCAGAGGGAGGAAGGCCACCTTGTAACTGGATGCTCTTAGGCGTCTCTGTTGGGGATGAATCCAGCATTTACTGTCCTTTGTTCTGACTCTTCCTCATGTCTTGGCTCTCAGCGAGGTGCATGCACTGCTGTAGCCTTCCGTGATTAACTCCCATGATCACATGGCGCATCCTCCTGGCGTTGAAACCAAACACTACATACCCAGGTTAACACACCTTGGAAATAGCTTCATGTCCTCCTTTCCTACCTAGTCAATCTCCCTAATGTAATTCTAAATGATTTCTAGGTATTTACATAAATATGTGTGTCCCTCAAACTATGTTTTATATATTTTAGATAAGTTCTCACTGTGTAGTGCAGGCTGGCCTAGAACTCATGATCTTGCCTCAGCCTCCTAATTGCTAAGATTATAAGCTCATGATGTTCTACCTGGCTAGGTATGTACATTCTTTTGTTTACTTACCTAAGGTGAAAGTTTATGTATACAAACAAAGGTGTGATAAGATAACGGCTACATCATTATAGTAGGCAGAATCTCAGAACAAAAAATTATGCCCTTTCAAAGGGGATTGCTCAGTGATGATTAATTAACAATTAACTAATTAGCATTTTCCAGATGCCAGAAGCTGTGTTCATTCTTCTGCTCTTGAGCCTCCCCCCCCATCACAACACATCACTCCCACCATTATTTTCTCGTTACACCTCTTTTCTATGTTGGTTCTTTCCTCCGTTGGATGTAAGGACACTGGTGGAAGCTGGTGATCTGCTGTGATTCTGCATTTCAAAAGTTCTATGTGATGGTCGCAAAGGTGTTAGGTCAGACACAGACGTGGGTATAATTGGCTAGTAAGGAGACTAAAGATACTTTTGGCTTTTGATGGGCAACATCCCAGCTCTGCAGTCACGGAGGTCAAGTGAGTCAGTCATCAGCCAGTCTGTCTGTCTACAGAATCTTTAGCACATATGTGACTATTTTCGTGTCCTTTGGTTCACTATAAAATAACAACCTTCACCTATTCTGGAATTAGAACATGGGTGTCTTCTGGGGGGGGGGGGCAATTTCTCCATGCATCACATTGACACGAACTACTTAATTATCCTTTGATATCTTACAAATGGAAATTTCCTGCCAATTTCTGTTTAGCGCTCTGAACTTGTATTCCCTCTTTGATTTATCCATTTCTACAAGTTAATCAACTCTCCATGGAAAACAATCATTTCTTTTGTCATGTGATTGAACCGAAGTACACGTGTGATGGTTTGTACATGAACATGACTTGAACCTCCCGAGGAGACAATGGCCCAGAAACCTAAGCTGGTACCAAGGGGACCTCTGACGGCTGGCAGCTAGCTGGTTTCATCGGGGGTCAGCATACCTATCTAGAGCCAGCTTTCTGTGGTCCAGGGATGCTGCTGTAATTGGGAGATAGTTGCCGGCCCTGATATGATCCAGCTCTTCCTGACTGACTCTTCAAGCGGACAGGGAAAACAGAAGCGCAACTGTGTACAATGGAATAGTAGAATGTTCATGCATAGGGTGCCAGGCACCCATCTGCTGACAGACAGCGTCTCCCGATCCCGCTCCCGTCTCCTCATTTCCCCGTGTGCAGGCAGTTCCTTATGTGGGTAGAAATGCTTCTGGTTATATAATCCTGTGACAGTGAGAAGATGAGCTATATTTAAATATGCATGCAGAGAACCTATTGTCAGACACAGATACATATTTAATTGCTGTAAGAAAATCTATGAACTTGGTTCTGATTTGGGGGTTGACTGAATGCAAATTGCAATTCTAATTCAGTCTGTGAGCTGAGCAGCGGTGTTTAAATGCTTGCCTCTTAGGGGAGAGTGTGTATGTGTATTCCTTATTTAAGGAGGCACTTACAGCATGTAGAGACACCAGTAAGAGAAATGACTTATTTACATCTAAGCCTGTAGAGATCCTCTGGCTTTGGTGGACATTTTGTTTTTCTGGTGTCTTAGGAAGAGCGGGCTGTCTGTTTCAAAGCTGTATCTTCCTTGGCTAGCACCCTGTGCTAAGACTTTTCTTTACCCTAGCAAAATTTTAGCCCCCCCCGCCAAGGTGGTTTAATCCCAGATGCATGCTGTATTCTGAATTAAGATGTAGCTCATCAGTAAATGGTGAAACCGTTCTGCAGACATTCACTCACTCATCCAGTAGACACTAAAATGGCAACATTGTTACTAGACCTGCAATTATAGACCTGTAAAAATGTCCTCAGAGAATAGGAAACTCACTTGTTAACTAACAATGAAGTCTTTTGGAGGGGGTTTTGAGACATGGTCCTCATGTTGTCTAGGCTACTTTCAAACTCACTATGTAGCCCAGGCTGGCTTTGAACTTGTGATGCTCCTGTCTCAGTCTCCTGAGTGCTAGGAGGAGCCACTATGTCCAGATGAACAATGAAGTCTTTAACATCCTTCTGTTTATCCTTTAACTTGGCATTAAAACAGGCTTGGTTGGGTTCAATGGGTTCAATTTCCAAGCCATTCATATGAGCTAGGCACAAAAAGTGGCACAAACATCTGGTGTTCATTTGCAGTGACAAAACCATACATACATACATACATACATATATACATAAAAACACATGTGAAAATAAATAAGTAAAAATTTAAAAATCCTCTCTATTATCAAGTTTCTTGAAAGTCATTCTTTCTAAATACAACACATCTCAGGATTCATGGTTTTGGTTTCTAATAGTCGTCCAAGTTCTTTGCATTTGAGAATTTAAAAAATAGTATTAGCCGGGCGTGGTGGCACACGCCTTTAATCCCAGCACTCAGGAGGCAGAGGTAGGAGGATCGCCGTGAGTTCGAGGCCACCCTGAGTCTACAGAGTGAATTCCAGGTCAGCCTGAGCTAGAGTGAGACCCTACCTCGAAAAGCAAAACAAACAAACAAAAAAATAGTACTGCTGTGTATAAAGTCCCTGAATAATTACCCGTGCTGCTCATTCCGATTCCCGTGCTCGGTTCTTATCCTGACCCCTTCTGCCTTCCATCGACACCTTCGAGAATTTAGCTAGCTCACGCTGGCAAGCCCGGCCTCGGTTGCTTCACTTGGATAATAGGCACAGATGTGGACTTCACGGGGATCAGATGCCATTTTGTAGGTGTGTGTGAAAGCGGGAGTCTGACTGCTGACCTGAGTCTAAAGCGTGATTTAAGCCACACAGGATAAAATAGCCCAGCCTCTGTGTGTGCTGGAGCCCACAACTTGAACTTGAATTTGAGTTATAGATCTTTAAAGTTACGTAGGCCTGACTTAAATGCAGAAGCCAAGTGTGGCTTTAGATAATTTAATATCTCCTTTAATTTCTTCCTTTTATTTATTTATTTATTTATGAGGAGAGACAGAGAATGAATGGATGTGCCAGGGCCTCCTGCCTCTGCAGACACCACTTTGTGCACCTGACTTTACGTGCATACTGGGGGATCAAACTGGAGCCATCAGGCTTTGCAAGCAAGTGCCTTTAGCCATTTAGCCATCTCTCCAGGCCTTCATTTACTAAAAAAAAATTAAATACCTTTTATTTTTATTTATTAGACAGAGTGAGAGGGATGGAGAGAGACAGAGAAAATGGGCATGCCAGGGCCTGTAGCTACTGCAAATGAACTCGAGACACGTGCCATCATGTGCCTCTACCTTACATAGGTTCTGGGGAATCAAACCTGGGTCCTTAGGCTTCATAGGCAAGTTCCTTAACCACTGAGCCCTCATTAATCTCTTCATCAGTAAAACAGCAAAATCAGATTTCCCCTTATGAGAAAACAGGTACTGGTGGTGCTGGGGATGCTTCTGGATGGATTGCTGCTCCCTGGAATACTGTACATGCTGAATTCCTAACCCTCCAGGTGAGGCTGTCGGGAGGTAGGGCTCTTGTGAACAGAGCCCTCAGCAAGGGGAGGAGAGCCCTTGCCTAGGAGGCCTAGGAGAACCCTTTTGCTCTTCTGCCTGTGAGGACATAGCCAGTGCCTCCGTCTTGGGCCTCACAGTCTCCAGAGCTCTGCCTGATTCTGTGAGCCCCTTAGTCTATGGTGTTTGTTATAGCAGCCCGAATGAACTTGGCCATCCTGATGATAGCCTGAGCCCAGCATTTTCCCTAGACACTGCTGTCCGTGCTATAGGGAAGCCCTCCTAATGTCCTTGTAGATGCTTTATGGTGGCTGTTAGCAAAATCTCACTTTTTAATGAGGAAGCTGAGATTTAGTGGAGAAAATTAACCTGGGTAGATGTCAACACATCTGGGTCTCTGGTGTCATTTGGCAACCCTTTCTGTGTTTGTATGTATGTGGTATGTGTGTGTATGTGCTTGCATGTGTATGCTACATGTGTGGATGCGTGCATGTACTGGCCAAAGGTTGATGTCAGATGTCTTCTTTGGTCATTTTCTACCTTATTTTTGAGGGGAGGTAGCACGCAGAATGTAGTGCTCACCAATTCAGGTAGACTTAATTAGTCAGCAAGCCCCAGAGATCTGCCTGTCTCTGTCTCCCCGGTGCTGGGATTACAAGTTTATGCCTCTGAATTTGGCATTTCACATGAGTATGAGAGGTCGGAGCTCAGGTGCTCCATGCAGCAAGCACTTCACTTCTGAGCCAGCTCCCCAGCCCCTAATGTGGTGGGTTTCCAAATTGTATAACGCATGTTAAGCTTTAGTAAATGTGGTTTTTTTTTCTTGTGCTTTCATACTCTGAACTACATTCTCTTGCACCAAGAAAGCCTGTGTTGTGAAGATTAAAAGAAACACAGGGGATGTTAGATATTTGATATTTGCCTCTTAGTGATGCTAAAAAGTACACTGGACATTTCATATTAAATCCATATCTGATTTTACTTAAAAATGATAATATTCCTTTTTAAAAATATTTTTGTTTAATTTATTATTTATTTGAGAGAAAGAAAGGGAGAGATAGAGAGAGGGTGTGGTGGTTTGAATAGAATAGATGGCCCCCAATATATTCAGTTGTTTATTTGTTTGTAGTTTGCATCTCTAGCCATCTGGCTGGAGGCAATGCCATTGTGTGGATCTTAAGGTGTGGTGGTGGGTTTGAGATTTCAATCTAAAGATATGCAAAGTGTGCCTAGCTGGAGTTCCTGGAAGTGTGCTCTTGCTTTTGACCTTTAGGCTTGTGCTTCTCTCTCTCTCTCTCTCTCTCTCTCTTGCTAGAGCCTGTGAAGGCAGGGCAGTTTCTTCTGCCATTATGGAACTTCCCCTGGATCTGTAAGCTTCAATAAATCCCTTCCTCCATAACTGTGTCTGGTCTGAAAGTTCATCTCAGCGAACCTGAAGCTGTCTGATACAGAGGGAGAGAACGGGCATGCCAGGGCCTCTAGCCCCTGCAAACAAACTCCAAAAGCACGCACCACCTTGTACATCTGGCTTTATGTGGTTACTGGGGAATCGAACCTGGGTCTGTTGGCTTTGCTGGCAAGCACCTTAACTGCTAAGCCATCTCTCTAGCCCTAAATGATAGTATTTCTTGATTCCATTTCTAATGTTACCTTTAAAGTTTAAAACCACCCAGAATTTTATTAAATGATTCATTCTCATCCCCAAGGATACAGAATTTAATAGTTACCATAGCATCAAAGAAGAAGGAAGGATAGACCTCTGTCATATCTGTGGAAAAGTAGATAGCCTGGTGGGTCCAGATTCCGGGCCTGCATAGGATTTGCAGTCAGTTTTTCAAGCAACCAGCTTGTACTTTAAAAACCATTGTCTCTAACACCATCTTCACATGATTCAGTTAAGAAAGAGAAATGAGCTGTTTAAATAGGATGTTACCATGGTTCATTTCAAAATGAATGATGCGTTCAGTCACCGTACTTGGGAATTTGCCTGGATGCTATGAAAAAAACCAGTTTGCCTCATTTTTATCTTTGAATGAATACTTGTTTTGGCTTCAAGGTGACGTGACAGTTTAGGGATTGAAAATTATCCACAGCGAATCTAGCTCAAAGCATTTAGTAACACCCCATTTCATCTTCTCAGGAGAGGCTCTTGTTGAGCACGGTGGTCTTTGACAGCTGAGGACGTTCTCACAGCACAGTGCACGGAACTGCCCTTGACCCGTAGCATCACCGTGTCTGAACTCTCACTGCGGAGCTCATGTCCTTCCATCCCTCCACTTGCTGCTGCTGCTGACTGGACTGGAGACATCTCAATGGAATTCCCAACCCACCTCCTCAGACATGCCCTTCATAAATCCTTCCCAGCCCAGCAAATGGCAATTGCTTTTAAAAATATTTTATTTGTTTATTTATTTATTTTGAAGGAGAGAGAGAGAGAGAGAGAGAGAGAGAGAACTCCTCATGCATGTTCCACTGTGCATCTGTCTTTGTGTGGGTACTGGGGAATTGAACCCAGTCTTCAGGCTTTGCAAGCAAGCACCTTAACCACTGAGCCATCTCTGTAGCCCCCAAATGGCAATTGTTAATACATCTGTAGTCACTACTGTAGATCAAGACGCCTTACACTGTCACCTGGGCTATTGCAACAGCTTCCTGGCTTGTTTCTTATTTTGTTTTGTTTCCTCCACTGCACACGTTCGGTCAAGATGACTCTGGAGACTGTAATTAGATCTTGCCTGTCCTGTGCTCAAAACGCTGCAAGTCTTGTACTCAGAGTTGAACAGAGTCAAACCTGGAGGTGATCTTGGATGTGCCGAAAACTCTACCTTCTTCTATTTGCTGGATGACCTGCTTTGTCTTCTCCTAGTGATGGCAGATGAACTTGCCACAGGGCCTTTGTTCTTGCTCTTGGCTTGTAAAGCCCTGCACACGGCTCTGCTTGCTGCTATCCACCAGTCACCTGGCTGTCTGGATTCATGACGCCCAGCAGAAAGTCTCTCTGCACACCCTCTGAGTCACTGTGTCTGCTTCTGTGGCCCTCGTCCTCTGTCATCGGGCTGTCATGTTGCTTATTACCAGTTGTGGTCCCCGTTTTTTTTTTTTTTTGTTTGTAGGACATAATTTCTGACACCCAAATACATGTTATCTTTTATGACAAGGATTTTGCAAACCATGTGGGTCTCCAACACTATTAATTCAGTTCTGATACTGGCTCCTGATTTTCCCAGGATAGCCCAGAGATGAGGGGCTCTGCTCAGAACACAGCCAAGGTCCCAGGTGCTAACAACAAACAGGGGTCCAGACTCCTCCTACTTCTCATGAGCTCGCTTCAGAGTTGAGGGCATGCACGACTCCCTTCGTGGGCTCAGTAGAACAGTTGCATTTCCTGGATTATTACAAAGCATCCATCCCAGAAGCAGCTGAATGAAAACACACAGGGCCAGGGGTGACGGTTACGAGGAGGACCCATGCCCTCCGGGGTGCCACCTTCTCCTTCTTTGCTCTTTGGTGTGTTTCCCCGTGTAGGAGCTTCTAGCCCCGTTACTTAGCAGTCTGTATGGATCTTTCATTACACAGACGCGCTGATTGGATCAGATGACCAACTTCATCTCCTGCTCTTCTTCTTTCTCAGGAAGTTATGGTTCATACCGAACGTTCTAACCCTTGAATCACATGGTTGGTTTCTCTGATCACCAAGTGCCAAGTTTGTTTGAAGGGATTCATTACACATGACAGAATATGATCATAAAACTCTTGTCATGGAGATGGAGAGATGGCAGAGCAGTTAAAGGCTTTTCCTTGTAGCAGCAAGAGACCCTAGCATGCCCATACATACATACATACATACATACATACATACATAAAAGCTTCCATCATGGGCTCATCTGTTCAGTGGGCATAGCACTTGCCATTCAACTCTGAGTACTCAAGTTCAGATCCCCATACTCCATCAAAAGGCAAAGCAGATCATGTACACACGCACAAACACATGCACACAGCTCAGGTCCAGTTATATGAACGAGGCATTCAATTAGAATGAACGTCATCAGACTCAGGTGTGTAGGGGAGGGACCTGATTGGCTGGTGGACTCAAGAGGCTGACTCAGGATTGGCCAGCCCACGGGTGTGCTGAGCCCAGGGAAACTGCTGCAGAAAGGGCACGAAGTTGTCCTTAGAGTCGTTGCTTTCGTCCAGCTTGGACGAGACGAGTTCTAGTGTTGCCAGGGCAGGCAAGGTGGCATCCATGCTTCTGAGAGCCAGTCCCTAGCTACCTGCCTACCAGAAAAAAAGGGTTACCTTGCTCCCCATCTATATCACTTGTACTTCCTGAATGAATTACTTCACTGAATCAACTTGTCCATTCACGTAGCTCTGCCACCAAGCTACATCCGCACTGTTAGAAAAAGACTGAGGCAAACAGAAGTCTCCAAGGCAAAAGGGCTTTGTTGGAGGTCAGTCACAGAGGGGCACTTCCTATTTCTGCACCTGGGGCTCTGGAAATGCCAAGAGACTCCTAGCACTGGGGGGGGGGGCTTTATGTCTGAGGAAGGAGGGTAGGGTAAGAGAGGGATTAGCGAGTGTGAAGGAGGCGAACTTCTTTGAACTCCTTTCTTCCTTCTGAGATCCCCAGCCAGGTATCTGACCCCCCTGGGGTTTTCAAGCTGGCAGGTGGCTGCCTCCTGGCAGAGTTCTTGGAGTTCCCAGTAGTATTGAGCTTCTGGCATGTGGCGTGCTAACTCCTTCACCCACACCTCTCTTTTTCTTCAACAAGGTAGAGGGCTTTCCCACTTATTGGAAACCAACGAACCCAGGATAATTCAACCCCACTGAGCGTACGAGAGTGCAGGAATTGTGTCTGGCTTGTGTTTATGCAGCATGGCAGAGCCGAGGCTTTTTTCCTGACTGTTAGATATCATCATTAACTGACCTTCAGAGGTAACCACGTGTGGTGGTTTGCATTAGGTGTTCCCCATAAACGTGTGTGTTCTGAGCACTTGGTCCCTAGCCGTTGGCATTTTGGGAGGTGGACCTTGCTGGAGGAGGTGTGTGGCTGGGGGGCGGTCTTAAGCGTGTTATAGCCTGCTTCCCTTGCCCTGAGTCTGACTTGTTCCCCTGCTGCCTTTGCTACCTGCTTCTGCTCAGGCCTTGCTCTCCCTGCCATCGTGGAGCTTCCCCAACGACTGAGGCTGTCTGTAAGCCAGAATCAATCTTCTGTGCTCCCATGGCTGCTTTTGGCAGAGCTCTTCACCCCAGTAACAAGAAGGAAACTGCACAACCCTGCAAGTGTGGCGGGGCCTGGTTTTACAGTAAACCCTGTCACTTATCAAACAAACAAAAACCCCTCAATGTTGAGTGTCTCTCTTCGTTTTTACTGAAATTATAGAGGAGTTTGTTAGAAGTTCTATTCAGATTTGTTAATCTTTCCCATTTGCTGGCTCAAAATCTGTTAGACTTGCCTGCAGGTTGGGGCTAAACATTAAGAAATAAGTCAGGTACTGTGAGGTCATGGATATCCAGGCCATTTTGTGGCACTACCTACACAGGACCATCATAATAGGAAGAAAAGATCACGACATCAAAATCAAAGAGACACTGATTGAGAGGAGGAGGGGATATGATGGACAGTGGAGTTTGAAAGGGGAAAGTGGCGGGGGGGGGGAAGGGAATTACCATGGGATATTTACAATCATGGAAGTTGTCAATAAAAGAATAAGAGTAAAAAGAATAAGAAAAGAAATAAGTCAACTTTTAAATTTGTATGCATGAGTGTGTCATGTCCCCAGGGTCATTCCCTTTACAGCATTCATACTGACCTAGGTGTCCTCACCACTGTCCTTCCCAAAGTCTCACCCCGCCCTCTGTCTCCCAGGAAGGCTCATTGCTCCCCACTCTACCTGAGACAGCTGCGTGAAAACAAGCCAAGCACTATTATTAAGCGTTTCCTATGGTCCCTCTCCCCTAGGTTCCATGAGGTCAGATTTCAGAGCCGCCACGTTCAGTTTTCTCGCTCCTTTGCCTCCTTTGTTAATAATGCCTGGTACTGAGGGGCTGTTCAGAGAAAGCCTTGCCTCCTCCTGGGGAGGGGCTTTTCTGTGCATTGTGAAGGGTGAGCCCCCCCCCCCCCAAGCTGGGGCCCGACAGCTTGGCGCCAGGATCCCCAGAGCTCTCACTAGTGAATATGCAGAGCAGAAGTCTGTGTGTCCCTTTGAGGCAGAGCTGGCCGCCCTGCGGTGCTGGCCAAGGAGTGACAGGAACCTGGAAGGGAAGACCCTTAGACAGCATAATGGTGGCGTTAGGGTTTAAACTTCTTACCGTGGACTCCTGGATTCACTATGAACCACATGAGAATGCAGTCAAACACACTCACAGCCAACCCAAGAACACAAAGGCGGCGTCCCTTCCCTGGGAGTCCCTCGGAGCTGAGTAATTAAACTAGACTGTGTTTGTCAGAAGTACCTGGAGCGGTTCCATCTTCTAATAATAGATTCCTCTTTGCATGCATGGCTGCCTCTAAACTCTGAGGAAAAAGAAAAACGCAGTGGGACTGTCATTATGGGAAAGAAGCCCCCTCCTTCCCCCATTCTCGTCTTTCTCCCACGCACACTATGAAAGGCCGGTATTCAGAGGCTGGGGTGCCCGAGATCCATTGCTTACTGCGAACAGGTAGTGTCTAGGAAGTAATGAGGTTTTACCTGTCATAGACGATGCTCATCAAAGTCCAGTTTGCTTAGGTTATTGTTTCCCTGGGAAGTGGTTCAGAGTAGATGAAGTTTCTGTGGTGGGCTGGTGAGGACACTGAGGTCATTGTACCCTGAGCAGAGAGCACAGTCCTTAGGGAACCACTCACTGGGCCTGAAGACCTGGGTTTGGCCTAGGAATGGTAGACTAGGTCTATCCAATGGCAAACTTCTGGATATTCAGTTCATAACTTTTCTTGTCTATGAGAAAAGCCTCTTTTAAAAAAAGGCATTTATTTCCTGTAGACACTTACTAGCAGTGTTCTGTTTTGCCCAGTGAAAGTGTATTTAAAATGCACAGCCCAGGGCCTGGAACTGCACACAGCTTCTTCTCGCTCCCAGTTGCCTGATGCTCCCAGTTGCCTGAGAGGCTTCCTCTCCCAGAGGTGGTCATTGTACCCCACAGACAAGTTCACGTACGGGTCTCTCAGGTTGACATGTTCCAGGACCCACTGTGGAGGACGCTCCTCTCGAAGCACCAAAAGACCTTGTGTCACTTGTCCCTCGTGGAAGCCCGAAGTCAAAGCTGCTTCCCTAAGCGCAAAGCAAAGCTTGCTGCCTGCCCCGAGCAGGCAGACATTTAAAAAGAGCTGAAGGAGGGGCCGGGCGTGGTGGCGCACGCCTTTCATCCCAGCACTTGGGAGGCAGAGGTGGGAGGATCGCCATGAGTTCGAGTCCAGCCTGAGACTACATAGTGAATTCCAGGTCAGCCTGGGCTAGAGAGCGACACTACCTTGAAAAAACAAACAAACTAGCTAACAAGAAAAAGAGGTGAAGGAACACAAGGAAACAAAAGATACTTAGCGGGTTCCCTTGGACTTTAGATTCATACAAGATGGCGCAGCCTTTCCAAGGGAAGCCATAACTAGGCATATTTAAGTGGAGAGATTTAAGTGGAGAGATTTATGCAGTATGCTACTTGATGTGGTTCTATTCTCTTAATGAGTGAATTTTTGAGACTGTCTTATTTTGTAGCTTAGGCTGCCCTTGAACACATGAACACATATGTTAGCCTCTAGGGTGCTGAAGTTACAGCACTTGCCACCATGTCCAGTTGATGGTCATTGAATAAGAAAGAGAATGGCTAACTGCAGAAGGCACTGCTCATGGTCACTTTATTACTATTAGTTCAATATACATACATCCATATTTCAAAAAGTTAGAATTATGTATCTATTTGAATTAGGTCTGGTTTCATAGACCCTAAAATTTTGCCCAGTGATGGCATATTAAGTTTGTTTTGATTTTATTCCATGGAAGAGAAATCAAAGCTAATGTGACAGTTATGTAGCTCAAAGGAAGCCAGCTTCCTTTGCGTGTTTATTTCACGATGGTAGTGTATGGTTTTCCATCTAAGGGTTACCTCATGGTCCAAAGTGGCTACTGGAGCTCCGGACATCACATAAAGGCCGGGACAAGGATCAAAGGCAAAAGAGCAAACTCGTTCTGTGCTCTGTTGTGTTAAGAAGCCTTCCTAGAAAGCCCCAGTGTTCTCCTCACTTGGCCTCATCTGGGAGCCTCAAGAATCACCTCCCAGCTGGCACATTCCCCAGTGCACCGTCTGCACCGAATAAGAAGAGAATGGCTAACGCAGAGCGGCCACAAGCAGTGAGGAACCGGAAGCCCTCAGGCTTGCTCTTTACATGCTCCTGCGTGGCTGACTTTCTAAGTGAGAAGCTTCAATGAATAAAAGCAAAGCAAAGAAATTCATTACTGACAGGAGAAATAACTGTATAAGGATATGTGCTGGCTCATTGATGTGGGACCTCTGGGGTGTCCTTGAGAGTGATGGAGCCTTACCTGGGCTCTCAGGGGGCCTGGGACTCAGGAGCTGAGGCATCATGAGTCAGTGGCCTTCTATGAATTCGACAAGTGAGGTTCACAGACCACAGGAGGGTGAAATATAGATTTTAGAGGAAGTTTATTAGAGCTTCATAGATGGGAAGGACTCCTGTTTGTGGGATGGGTCAAAGTCTCCAGGTGACTTTGGTTAGGGTTACTGTGGGGAGTGGCACGGGCTTCCACATGCCAAGGACCAGATTCACAGGTTACTACATGACAGAAAGAGAGAGACCAGATTGCATAGTTTTTCAGGGAGAAGGACTGGGGTTCTGTAAAATGGGGCAATATTTCCAGAAATCTTAGGTAGGGATCAGAATTTGTCATCTAGGATGGGTGTAAACTTAATCTAGAACTCTTTCCTGAAGGGCATAGCTTTCCAAAGATAAAGAAAAAAACAAAAAAACAAAACAGTTTCTCCTTGTAGGCTAAGTGGCATTTCCTGCTTTTAGTCAAGGAGAAAAACCTTTTGCTTGGGGGTTCTGTTACCCTGACTGCCTGGCCAACCTCTGTCTCCTCCTATTGCCATCAGGTCACATGATTAGACTCCCAAGAGAAGCGATGCTTGTCTCTGTGCTTTGGACCTGTTTTCTTTGTCTCTGTCTCTCACCATGGGCCCCTCTTTCCTGACCTTGTGCAGGGTTTTAAATGGGCTCAGTCAACAAGAGGTCTACAAAGTGCGGATCTCATATTTTTGTCATTAATAAAACTATTTTAAGAGAGAGAGAGAGAGTGTGTAGTAGGCGTGAACATACGCGCAGGCGTGTAGAGGTCAGAGGACACCTTTGGGTGTGACTCCTCACGTCACTTCTGCCTTTTGTGAGTCAGAGTCTGTCACTGGCCCTGCATTCCCCAGTTAAGTGACACTGATGGGAATATCATCACTGCAGCCGCACTAGTAAAACTCCCTGAGAGCTCTTTGTGATGGCACCTATCTGTAATCCCAGCACTTGGGAAGTAGTGACGAAAGGGTGAGGACTGCGTGTCATCCTCAGCTCTATATCCCATTTCAGGACAGGCTAGGCTACATGAGACCCCGTCTCAAAAAATAAAACAACAAAACACTTTTTTTTTTTTTTTTTTTGCAGAGACAGTTTTTTTTTAAATTTTTTTTTTGTTATTTTTATTTATTTATTTGAGAGCGACAGACAGAGAGAAAGAGGCAGATAGAGAGAGGGAGAGAGAATGGGCGCGCCAGGGCCTCCAGCCACTGCAAACGAACTCCAGACGCGTGCGCCCCCTTGTGCATCTGGCTAACGTGGGTCCTGGGGAGTCGAGCCTCGAACCGGGGTCCTTAGGCTTCACAGGCAAGCGCTTAACCGCTAAGCCATCTCTCCAGCCGCAGAGACAGTTTTAATCACAACTTCTTAGCTTTCATTTAATCTCCCTGAGACAGAAAAGGCCTTTGGGCATTAAAGAGGATGGGCATTGTTGTAATGATAAGAGTAAATTATATCGGATGCTTTACTGAACTATGATAGTCCAGAGAGCCATCAGAGTGGCTCTTCAATTATAGTTTTAACCGTCTAACTCTCAGTTTCTTGCCTCTGAAATGACAATGCCAATAGTTCCTGAGTCTTGGAATTATCCTATGGATTAAGGAAGATGGTGCTGACCAGACTGGCCCTTGGACAATGCTTACTCAAATGAAATGAGGTGACTTGATCCCCACGACACCTCGTGCCTGCCTGCATTCTATACGTATTTTGAATTTTATTACCTGGAAGTCTATGAGGGTATGAGTAACTTAAAAAATTATTTACGTGTGTGCCTGCACGTGTGCTTGTGTGTGCGTGCGTGCGTGTGTGGACACACCTGCATCTCTTATTGCTGTAAATCAATGCTCTTTTGGCTTCATGTGGGTGGCTGGAGAATTGGACCCGTGCCAGGACTTGGCAAGCAAGCGCCTTTCACTGCTGAGCCATTTCCTCTGCACCAGGATAACTTTTTAAAATTTTTTCTTTATTTGAGAGGGAGAGAGAGAGAGAAAGAGAGAGGATATGGGAATGCCAGGGTTTGCAGCCACTGCAAACAAACTCCATACGCATGAGCCACCTTGTGCATCTAGCTTATGTGGGTCTTGGGGAATCAAACCTGGGTCCTTTGGCTTTGCAGGCAAGTGCCTTAACCACTAAGCCATCTCTCCAGCCCCCCCCCCCCCCAGGGAACCTTTTTAGAATAACTTTATTGTGATATAACTCACATACCATAAAATTCATCCTTTTAAAATGTAGATTTTTTAAAAGCATATTCAGGGGGTTGTCCAATCATCATCACAATCAAAGTTTAGAAAACGTTCATCCTCTCTGGGTGAACAGTGAGACGTCCCTGTGTGTTTTTCTTCACCATCCTGCAAGCCCCTTCTCTGGCTTGTCTTGGTAGGTTTCCTTTTGTGGGCAGCGTGCCCTCTTATGTGACTGGCTTCTTTCTCTTGATAGAATCTTTTGTAGATTTAGCCATGAGGTAGTGGGCGCCTTATTCCTTTAAAGGTTGAGTCACATTCCTTCAGGTGATACCTTGTGACAGTCTATCACAAAGTAATGTAAGGGAGGAAAGATTCATGTTAGCTCACGGTTTCAGAATTTTAGTCCCTCATGGTGGAGAGGGAGAGGTGGAGATGTTGGGCAGGGAGTGAGGTGGAGTGGGAGCAGGAGAGACAGTGTCAGCGTCTAACCTCTCAGGCATGCCCGAGTGACCTGACTCCTCTATCCAGCCTGGCCTCACCTTCCACAATTCTTCCCTCTCCCAGTAGTCCATTCAAAGTGTGAATCCATCAGTGAATGAAACCGCAATCCCAGCCCTCAGGACTCGGAAACACCCTCCCAGACAAGCCCAGAGCTGAGCCTTCTCAGTCTTCTGGTGTCTTTTCCTCCAATCAGGCCGGCAGTCAGGGCTGACCATCACATATGGCGAGACCATCTGTTCACGCACGTTTGGCTTGTCTCTACCTATTGACTACTATGAACACAGTTTCCAGTTGTGTGCACGGATGTGGGTTTTAGCCTTTTCCAGGTCGTTCACTTTGCTGTTCTAGTTGTCCATGTTCTTTGAGCAAGCCCAGTGCAAATTCACGTGCGCCGTCTTCCATGATGGCCTGGTTGGAGTGCGGTAGTCCCCTCCTGGTGCAAAGTGCAGCGGTTTCCATCTCTTTTGCTGTTACAGGTATTACTACGGTAGATCCTCGTGGTACATCTGTTCTTGTGTGTGTGAGGGAAAGCTAGATCTGTACAAGTTGAGGCTCTAGATTAAAGAGTGGGTACCTTTGTGGAAAAGATTTGGGTCAAGCTGCCCTGACTGATCCCCATGCCTGTGTGTAATGAAGATCCTGAGGCACCTAGCATGCGTCTAGTGTAACCAATGGTGGCGACTTTCTCAGTAACTGGTTTCTTTACATCTTATGGAGAAGGTGACTTATCACTCATTGAGTTTGCATTATGCTTGCTTAGAGCCAAATTTGTGGTCCAATAAGTATGAAATGATTTTATGGACTTTTTATTGAGAATTTTCATACATGAACATACCTCAGGGGATCATAAACCCCTCCATTATGGATGTGTAGGTGAGTATCTTTCCACCTGGGTCCAGCAATTTTTATCGGAAAAGCATTACACTGATGTTTAACATTTGTATTTGGGGGGCTAGAGAAGTTGCTCAGAGTTAAAACCTAGGCACTTGCTTGCAAAGCCTAACAACCTGAATTTGATTTCCCAGCACCTATGTAAAGCCTGATGCAAAGTGGTACATGCATGTAGGACTCCAGTGTGCCTGTGGTAATGGGAAGAGCCAGAAGAATCTGGAAGCCTGTGGACCAGCTAGGCTGGCATTCATTTGCAGGGCCACGAAACTCTGCTTCAAGGCAGGTGGAGGAGCACAGACACCTCGAGGTTGACCGCTGACCTCTGCACACGCAAGCCCGTGCACACACATATCTATACATGTGCACAGAGACATAAATTGCATAGATATATGTCTTGAATTGTCTTCAGTTCTAGTTGCAGGCCCTCAGAACCCAAAAGAATAGAACGGTAACAGATCTTGGCTGTCAGCCAGGGAAGCAGTTACATTTGGGGTGAGTTAGGAGCAACATGCACTCCAGTAAGATTCGTGAGTTTATCTCAGTGCCAGGACCGGACACCCGGCCAGAAGCAGCTTATGGGAGGAAAGGGTTTGTTTCAGTTTCCAGGGGAAGCTTCATCATGACTGGAAAAACATGGCACAAGCAAGACAGCAGGGGAAGAGAGTGTTCTGAGTGAGCTACACTATAAACCTCAAGGTCAGCCCCCAGTGGTCGGGACACGACTCCTCCTGCATCAGTCCGCTTCCCAAAGGCTCCACAGCTCTCCCAAACTGTCACCAGCCACGGATCAGATATTCAAAACGCATCATGTGATAGGGGTCATTTCACATTCCAACCCCTGCGGTAAGGATGCATTGGTCCTACTGGACAGAAAGCACAGGCTTGGTGTCCTTCCATAACAAGCCCGAGTCATGATATGTTCTGGGTCCTCCAGGGTCCAACAGCGTCCCTCAAAGCTTCTGTTCACCACACAGCAAATCGAGCATGGAAGGTGAGCTCTTGTCTTCCCTTACTGCTACAGGAAATAGTCTTGGGGGAGTTGGGTTCCTTTTAGAAAGGACATGAAAAAGGGCTCTTGCCGGGCGTGGTGGCGCATGCCTTTAATCCCAGCACTCGGGAGCCAGAGGTAGGAGGATTGCCATGTGTTCGAGGCCCCCCTGAGACTACATAGTGAATTCCAGGTCAACCTGAGCTACAGTGAAACCCTACCTCAGAAAACCAAAATAAATAAATAAATAAATAAATAAATAAATAAAAAGGGGGCCTCTCGCCCTCTTCATATCCTTTCTAGTAGCCATGACAGCTCCAGTCAAACACTGTAGAGACAAGTTTCCAAGAAAGCTCGAAGAAGCAATTTACAGGAATACTGCTGGCTCTGCAGACCCTGCTGTTTTATTTCTTAACTTACACATTATTTTGTTTCTTCATTCCACTTGGAAGCTGTTTTCCCGGGTAGTTCTGGGTAGGGCAGAACTGAAAGTCTAGAGCACTATCACTGTATGTTTGCCTAACACTTGATGATGGGGGATGTCAGGGTGCTCCGAGTGCGAATACAGAAGTCCCCTCCCACGCCCCACCCTCCAGCAGCATTCAGTGAGCCCCGACAGTGTGGCCAACACCATGCTGGAGCCGGAGATAAGGCAATGAAGAGCAGCCCCTCCCCCTGCCGCCTGGACATGTGGC
Organism: Dipus sagitta; assembly: GCA_036346955.1. Taxonomy (NCBI): domain Eukaryota; kingdom Metazoa; phylum Chordata; class Mammalia; order Rodentia; family Dipodidae; genus Dipus; species Dipus sagitta. Next base: position 8,889,749 of record CM070779.1, on the reverse strand, counting down.
ACAATACCAGTACCTCTCACTCGTTACACACTGGTTCACCAGACATTGCTCTAAGTATTATGATTCCTTTGGACCACTGAACAACCCAATGAGGTGGGTACTGTTACAATTATCTGAGGATGGACAGGGAGGTTAAATAATCTGCCCAGGGCCACGCAACATGTATATATTGGAATTAACAATTGAAATGAAGCATGGTATGTCCTCTCTATTTGTGGCTGTGTCTGCTGACATGGGAGTGACAGGCTGAACGCACTGGGGAGGGGCTGGGGGATGTAGCTCACTTGGCAGGGTGCTGGCATAGTGTACACAACCTCTCGGTTCCATCTCGAGCACCACGAGCTGGGTGGGGTGGTGGGTTTCTGTAATTCTAGCCCTTGGGACTTTAGAAGTGTTGTAAATTTTCACACTGTTGAGATCTTTGTCTTGTGACCAGGGAAAGTTAGGGACCTGGGCAATGAGACAAGGGCAAGGCAAAGGAGGTTTATTGAGAAGAAGGTAGAAAGAGACCTCTGCACGTGTCAGGGCAAGCACGCTTGGATTCCTGGTCCATAGAAGAGCGAGAAAGGGCAAAGAAAAGAACAGGTTAATTTGAGTTAGAATTCAGAAAAGCAGGCTTGCTCAGCGGTGAGGGTCTTTGAGCAACTGCGCCCAGGGAGGGGCTGCTGCAGGTTTCAGCACACCATCTTATCAAGGGGGTAAGTGCTGGGCCCTCCTCATTAGTATGCCTGTAGGTGGGGTGTGGTCTCTCGGCCAGGTGAGCGGTTGGCCAGCTCCGTCTCCTCTGGATAGGAGGAAACGGCTCCTCCCTCTGTGACTTTACCAGGGGAACAGGTGGTGGGGTCCACCTTCCAGTGACCAACACACCTAACATCTGCCTATTGAAAACAGCAGGAAGATCAAGATTTTAAGGTCATCCTCAGCTATATCAACAATTTAGGCAAGCCTGGGCTTTGAGACACTGTATCAACAAAAAGACTTTGGATCTGGTTTCCCAGAGGAAGTCAGCTGACCCAGGTTTCAGGGCATGGGACCGGAAGTGCGCTGCCCACAGCGGCTTTGGGGTCAGGTGTGAGAGAAAACTGGAGGTGGTTTCAGGAAGGAAAAGACTGGGGCGACGCAGGAGGCGGCTCTGGGTCTGACTCTGCGGCTCGAGGTCACGTAAGTGTCATGCGGATTTGAGGTCCTCTGTGGGGGACAGCTCCTGCTCTGGCTCTTCCCTTTCCCACTGAAGGAGTCCTTCCCGTGCCACTCTTCCCCTGGTCAGTCGGCCATGTCTCAGTGGTTGCCAATGAGTGTTCTAGTCAGGCTCAAGTTCTGCCTAATTCCCAGGAGCCTCTGAGACCTTCGGCTGGAATCTGGCCTCTCCTCCGGCCTTGTCGGAACCTCCCGGCCCAGAACCAATGACTTCCATGAGAGTTGTGAGAGTCTTTGAAGTCTGGAATATTTCCTCCTGGGACAGCAGGCAGGCCTCCATTGGGAAGACAAGCTGGTGTCTGTGTGAACCTGGTTTAAAGCATTTCTGCATTATCAGGAATGCTCAGTTGTCTTGAGGTTTGTCTTCTGGTTTGAGGAGTACTGGCCTTGCCAGTGTGTGGTAGTTTGAATGTGTGTCCCCCATAAACCTAGGTGTTTTATTAAGCTTGTAACTGGCTAAAGGAGGTATCACTGGGGGGGGGGGCGGTCTGTGGGGTCGAGCCCAAAGGTGAGGCTAGGGGTGGATCTGAACCCAGTCCAAAGGTATGCAGAGAGGTCTTAGCTCTGGGGTCCTGTGGTTGCTGAGTGCCTGCTGTTTTTGGTGCTTGATGGCTGGTGGTGGTCTCTCTGTCTTTGCTTGGATTTCTGATTGGGAACCAGCTTCTTCCACCCTAGATAGAACTTCCCCTGGATCTGTAAGCTTGAAATAAACTCCTTCCTCCCATAATCTGTGTCTGGTTTGGTTATTCATCCCAGCAACGTGAAGCCGTCTAGTACTCTGTGGTTAGGACACATCTGTTATGTATGCCTCACTGGCCAGGCCTGCCCATCAGGAAGGGTTCCTTTACCACCAGGGCTAAAGACTTCAATAGTGAGAAGATGTCTGTCTGTCCAACAGCTTTATCTCATCACTATTGCTATTCTGAGTCAGAGTTACTATTCATTTTTTTATAATAAAGGTTTTCCTGTGCATTTTCATTGTATCCAGTAACACATCTGTTCTCTACCCACCTAGTGACTGTGCTGTGTCCCCAACTGTCACAATCAAGTATGTCTCCAAAGATTGTTAGATGGCCCTTGTGGGCAGAGTTGTCCCCTCAGGAGAGTTACTGATCCAGTCACATAGGGTTTCTTGTCTGTGGTTCTGTGTCATTGAGATATACAGTAGCCTCATTACATGCAGTGTTATTTGTCAGATTCTCATTGCTAGGACAAAACACCTGACAAAAATCAGTTTAATGGAGGAAGAGCTCAGCTCAGCTCACAGTTCCAGGTCAGAGTCCCTCATGGTGGGGAGGCCGCGGTGGCAGGAGCTTGGGGCGAAGCTGCTCACATTCAGTCCACAGTGAGGAGCGGAGAGCGATGCATGCTGCGGTTCCACCCAGCTCTCTCCCTTTTAGCCAGCCCATGAGCCAACTCCATGGGATGGTGCCACCCAACGTTAAGGTGGGCCTTCCCTCATCAACGAACCTAATCAAGATAACCACACACAAAGGTGCCCATAGGATGACCTAATTTACATAATCCCACACTGGTGATCCTAGGCCCTGACAAGTTGACAATCAGTAGAAGCCATCACGTGCAGTTTCCATTTCTGTGGCTCCATCCTGAAAATACTGAGCGATTCCAAAAATAAATGATGCATAAGTTTAAAATTGTGCGCTATTCCAGGCAGGATGGTGACATCTTGCCCTAGCCCATCCCATAGCAGCCTGTGACAGGAACCACCCTGTCATCTAGTGGACCACACTGGATACGCTGCCGAGTCACTGGTCAGCCACCTAGTCACCCCCTCGGTCATCAGATCATAGCTGCATTAGTTACCTTCCTTGTTGCTGTGACCAAATTCCCGATGAGAGGCAACCTGATGGGGAGATTGTTCATTTTGGCTGGCAGTTCAGGTTACTGCCCACCATGGCAGGGAAGGGATGGCGGCAGGAGCATCCGGCCGCTGGTCCCATTGCACCCGCCGTCAGGAAGGAGACGCGAATGCCACTACTCGCTGGCTTGCTCCTCTTTCTTCAGTCTGGGATTCCAGCCCATGGACAGGTGCTGCCCACAGTTCAGCTTCGTCTTCCCACCACGATGAACCTCACCGTGATCATCCCTCACAGTCATGCCCGGAGCCTAATCTAATCTACATGCTCATCAATGTCCTGTCAAGTGGACAGTCGCCGTCACTGCTGCCCTGGTCTCTGAGTCCCAGCAGTGGAGCCAGCCTTATTTGACTTAACCACGGCCGCACGGCGCAGGAGCAGCGGCGTGGGCAGTTCCGATGTGCTGGGAAGCTGTGACGTGCTTCTTGTGGGTGCCCTCGCCCATCGTCACAAGCAGGGTCAGGGGAGGGCAGAGATCTTTGAGAGAACGCCCACCAACAGAACTTTTCCTACAGGATGTTGTGCGCTTGCTGAAGTTGCTCATTTTTATTATTTCTTATGAAATCCTGCCTATTTTTTAAATCAAACTTTACGTCTGTACGTATAGGTAAAAACATAGTACAGGTGGGTTTTGGTACTAAGTGCAGATTCAGGCATCCTGCGGGAGTCTGAAGTTGCACTCCCCACAAGTGAGAGGAGGGACGGTGGTTCTTATGAACTGGATGATGTAGAGCAAAGGTCACTTCATAGCATTTCTGTGCTTTGTGGCTTAGATGTTCCCCTTCCCATTATAATTAAATTGACATAAATAGGACTAATAGTAAAATCGAAGATGGATAAAGAATAAGTGAATAACCATGGGGTTGGGGAGACAGCTCGGTGGATAAAGTTCTTGCTGCTCAAAACTGAGGCCACAAGTTCACATCCTGAGCACCCATGTAAAGCTGGCACGAGACGGAGGTGGAGGTGGAAAGTCCCTGGGAGCTCACAGGCACTGTAGCCAAGAAGAGAGACCCTACCTCAAACAGGGCACAAGACACGGCCTGCGACTGTCCTCTGCCCACACTCCATGGCATGCACATGCACACACCCACACGTACATATGAATATACATGTAGACCCCCCAACACACACACACACACGCCGAGAGAGAGAGAGAAAGAGTCAAAGAGACAGAGAGAGAGAGAGAGAGGAGTTATTATTATTATTTTTTAAATAACCAAGCTTTATCGAATGTTCAGTGTTGGGTACATTTTCCATAAGCTGGTGAGCTACATAATCTTATTATTATCACTTAAGGTGAAAACAGCAGGCAATGGGTAGAATATTTGCCCAAATCAAATGGTAGATTATTTGCTCCTAATCAGACTGCTGGGATTTTTTTTTTCTTTGAAAGCTTTAATTTTATTCCCTACTTCTCAGTCTTAGATCTCAAACTGCATCTCTCTTGATATTAAATTCGTGATGCAGCAAACAGGATTTTTATATTTTAATGATTGTTAATTACTTGCTTGAACTCTACAGGATACATTTGTTGCTTTTTTATAAACAGAAGTCAGTAGCAGAAGATGAAAGTGACACTTTTGGTTGCTGTTGTAGTTCCAGCTACGACCCCAGTGCTGTGTGTCAGCAGTGAGGGGTGCAGACGGCAAGCACTCGCCCCGCTCTGATGGTCGGCTCCGCTCAGCTGCTCTGCCAGTGACTCAGTAAAGCATCTTCTTATGTCAGGAGTGAACTCAGCCTCAGGAAAAGGAATTCAGGAAGAAAATGACCTGTATGGCTGGACTGCTAATGACTAAGAACCCATGGTCCTGAAGATTTGCCTTGGATCAAACGTTGGAGGCTTGAGTCCAGGAGGCGGAGCTTAACTTGGGAGTCAGGGTAGCCCTGGCTTCAAATACGGGCACCATCTTGTAGTAACTTCACGTCCTAGTCACTTACTTTCAGACTTAATGTCTCTTGGAGACTTTACTAGGTTCTAGTTGGCAAGGCTTTACACTTAAGTCACAAAGTGTATGTGAAATACACCCTCGAGGTTCAAGACGCACAGTGGAAGAAGAGGTGGAGAGAATGTGAGAGTCAAAGGGCGGGAGGAGCACTGTGGAACACTCTCGACTGCACACGGCGTGGCCATTGCATTCATGACGTCACAGTGGCTGTCACCACCTGCACGAGACAGACCAGCACATTACTGGGCATTCTGTTATGGACGATGGAGGAAAGAAAAAAAAAAGGAAAAGAAAAGACATCAGAATAAAAGAGGTACTAGCTGGAAAGAAGAGGGGATTCAGAGGGAGGAGAATGGAGAAGGGGGACAAAAGGTTAGCAGACTGGGTCATGATTGTTGCAGTCAGGTTCGCATTGCTGGCAGAAATCACCCGACCAAGAATAGCTTGTGGGGAAAATAAAAAGAGGTTTATTTTGGCTTACAGACTCGAGGGGAAACTCCATGATGGCAGGGGAAAACAATAGCATGAGCAGAGAGTGGACATCAATTCCTGACCAATATCAGATGGACAACAGCAACAGGAGAGTGAGCCAAACACTGGCAAGAGGAAGCTGGCTATAACACCCATAAGCCCACCCCCAACAACACACTGCCTCCAGGAGGCGTTAGTTCCCAAATTGCCATCAGCTGGAGACATGGCATTCAGAACACCTGTTTATTGGGGACACCTGGATCAAACCACAACAATGATCAAACTAATTATGTACATGTATGAAAATTGTCAATAAATTTTTTTAAATAAAGAGTATGGAACACATGGTTGAGTTTTATTTAGGAATCAATGGAGGTGCAGGAGAATTATGACAATAATCATAATAGTAATAATACTGAGTCAAGTGTCCAAAGCCTTTAATTTCTCTCCTTAAAAACCAAAGCCAGGGCTGGAGAGATGGGTTAGTGGCTAAAGCATTTGCCTGAGAAGTCCAAGGACCCAGGTTGTATTCCCCAGTATACATTTAAGCCAGCTGCACAAGGTGGCTCAAGTGTCTGGAGTTCATTTGCAGTGGCTGGAGGCCTTGGCATGCCCATTCTCACTCTCTCTATTTGCTTCTTCCTCTCTCTCAAATAATAATAATAAACCCCTCAAAGCCAAAGAAAATCACCTGGTAGATGCTATCAATTTTGCATGCCTTCTCAGTAACGATAAATTTTGTTTGAAAGATTTTATTTTTATTTATTTATTTATTATTGCAGAGAGAGGGAGACAGAGAGAGAGAGAGAGAGAGAATGGGCACACCAGGGCCTCTAGCCACTGTAAACGAACTCCAGATGCATGTGCATCTTGCTTACGTGGGACCTGAAGAATTGAACCTGGGTCCTTAGATTTCACAGGCATGTGCCTTAACCACTAAGCCATCTCTCCAGCCCAAGAATAGATTTTAAAATCAGGTTTCTTTCTTATAAATTGCCATGAAAATCTGAAACCCTTTTCCTGTATGACCACCCAGGTTTCCTTCTCTTGAATTCTCAGCTTAAAATATTTCAGGACCTGACTGTTGCTCTCAGCTTTCCCACCCTTGCCTGGCAGCATCTGTTCCTCGTGGGTTCTTCTAAACAGGGTTTCCTCAACCATGGGGTTCCTGTCTCTTCCCTTCCTTAAGAGGGACATCTTTTGTTCTGAACCTTCAGGCAGAGTGGCTTTTACTCTGGGTTACTCCAGTAATGTGAAAGTGTGGAGGGTGATCCTTGCTGACACCATTCCTTCTCAAATCCCTGCAGCAGTTGGTTTCAGAAGAGGCATTTATTTATTTATTTATTTTAATTTTATTTTTGAGAGAGAGAGATAGAGAGAATGGGTGTGCTAGAGCCTCTCAGCTGCTGTGAATGAACTCCAGACGTGTGTGCCCCCTTGTGTGCATGTGTGACATTGCACACTTGCGTCACTGTACGTCTGGCTATGTGGGACCTGGAGATTTGAACATGCAATCTTAGGCTTTGGAAGCAAGTGCCTTAACCACTAAGCCATCTCTCCAGCCCCAGAAGAGGCATTTTTAATGACAATTCCCTAACTTGGGATTTTCATATTTTGCCATCTCAGATAGATATTTCTCCAATCTTGCTCCAGCTTGTTTCTAGTTATTGGAATATTTTGTTTTAGTATATATGGAAATTTATTCATGTTGAGATTCTGTGGCTAGAGAAAAAAACTCACCGATGTTTGAAAATACCGACAAGAAAAATAACCACTGTCAAGGTGGCCATTCCCATGCTATCAAAGCCTTTCTCCACAGTATAAAAAAAGGGCATTTTGTGGAATGAAATTCTAGAGGAAAAAATGTGCTCTATGATCAGTTGGAATAATGTTCCTTTGAAAACCACGTTTCTCAATATGACGGAGTGTTTGTGCTCTGTAGCTCGGCCTCTTGCCTTGTGGTGGTTGTTATTTGTTTTTGCTTCTCCTCTCTCTTTTTTAAAAAAATATATTTTATTTATTTATTTGAGAGCTACAGACAGAGAAAGAGAGAGAGAGAGAGAATGGGTACGCCAAGGCCTCCAGCCACTGTAAATGAACTCCAGACTCGTGCGCCCCCTTGTGCATCTGGCTTACGTGGGTCCTGGGGAATTGAGCCTCTAACCAGGGTCCTTAGGCTTCACAGGCAAGTGCTTAACCGCTAAGCTATCTCTCCAGCCCTTCACCTCTCTTTTTGATGATATGAAAGCTTGTTTGGAGATGCCTGTGCCATTGTCAGGCTCTGTGGTATCCCAAAGCATCATTTCTGAAATTCTGGGAATCTCATGATGTTGTAGTTATGTCCTTTCCCCATTCATTGATATATATATTTTTTTATTTACTTAGCCACTTAAAAATAAATAAATGAGAATGTAATGTCCTTTTAAGACTTTGAGAGTCAATGTAGTTAAAAAAAAGTGAAATGCTTTCATAATCTAAGGAGGAAGAGAAAAAATAGGAATGCAGATGAGTCAGTGAGCAAAATCTCATGTACTGACCTAGAGTCAGCGTGCACAGGCCTGGGGGTAGTCCAGGCTGGCCTAGAATTTGCAATCCTCCTGCCTCAGCCTCCCAAGTAGTTGGGATTGCAGGTGTGCACCACCAGGCTCAGTTGACATGTCTAAACTGAAGTGAGAAAATCAAGAAGTAATTGGAGGTGAGATCTTGGAAAGTGAATTTTGTGGGCTTTTTATACGGTTGCTTTTCCGGGGGGGGCAGTGTATGCATATGGTAGGTGCTTCGTAAGTATTTGGAATATCAATAAGGAAACAAAGGCAGCATAATTATATGCTGTCCTTGTTCATGTACAGATCACCATCCACAGGGTGGTATGGGTCACTATCCACTATGGAGAGCTTACTACATAGAAAGCAATATGGTAAGTACTTTAGAAGTGCCTACTCACTCAGCTTTCAAGACAGCCCCATGGGGAAAAAATATTATTAGTTTATTAGAGTTAGAGAGATGGCGTAATGGTTAGGGTCCTTGCCTGCAAAGCCAAAGGACCCAAGTTTAATTCCCCAGGACCCACGTAAGCCAGGTGCATACATCTGAAGTTCATTTGTAGTGGCTAGAAGCCCTGGTGTGTCTATTCTCTCTCTCTCTCTGTTCCTCTTTCTCAAAAATGTAAATAAATAAAATAATTTTTAAAGAGTATTATTAATTTAGTTAAAAAGTTAAATAAATTATTATATAAATACACTCACACACACAATTGATACATATGTGCCTGCCCATTATTCTTACTGACATAATGTTTATATAAGCTTCATGTTTAATGGGCATTAATAAACTCAGTATCTCTCATCAATTTTGATATCTTACTACAGTTGGTCCTCTTCCTGGATTACTCAGCCTATGGGAACTCCATCTTTCCACTTGCTGGTGCTAAAATCCTAAATTACCCTTGATTCCCCCCCCCCCTCACTGTCATCCCATGTACAATCCTGCCAGTAAATCCTGTGGATTAAAATTTGAAAACATACCCAGATTCTGAGCTTGATCCTCCCTCCCATGAGGCCTGAAGATTCTGTATTAGTTACTTTTCTCCTTGCTGTGACCAAGTTCCTGGCAAGACACAACTTAAGGTAGGAAGAACTGATGTTGGCTCACAGTTTTAAGGTACAATCGTCATGGCAGGAGGGTGTGGTGGGATAAGCAGCTCTTGTGGCAACAGGAATGTGAGGCTGCTGGCTCACATTTTGGAAGACCAGGAGAGAGAGGGGCGGGGAGAGACAGAGAGTTTGGTCGAGAAGTGAGCCCTGGCTATAATCTACAAGCCGCCCCCTCCCACCCCAGTGATCCATTTCCTCCAGTTCTGTCCTACCTCCACTGCTTTCCAAAATGGCACCATGAGCTGGGGCCCAAATGCTCAAATACTTGAGCCCTTGGGGGCATTTCACACGCATTCTACAACAGTCACCATCACTCCCCAGTTGGAAGACTATGGTGGTCTCCTAACTCACTTCCCTACTTTTGCTGTCACCTCCCTGGGGTATACTTAACATACGGGGTCCCATCACCTGCACTGAAATCTCCTCATCTCACTTCCTGTCTATCTCAGAGAAGACACGGTCTGATAGTGAAGCTCCACAAGGCTGCTCAGTCCAAGCCACACCTACCACCACTGCCATCTTCCTTCCCCTCATCTGCTTGTTTCCTCTGCCTAGAGCCCTGTCCCCTCAACATGTCCTCTCTGTCAGTTCCCTTGTCTCTGTCAGCATGTTGGCCAGGGCTTACCTGCCCTGTAAGAGCGCCTGGGACCATCCTACGCCCTGTCCCAGTTACTACCCTACTCAATTTCCTTGGTTATCTTCCTCTATGGTACCTGAGGCTGCAGGTTGTGTTGTTTATGGAGTATAAGATGAATTCACGCATGCACACACACGTGCTTATTCATGCATGTGAGCCACATTGTTTGTAAGCTCAATGTAGGCAGCAGATTTTCTTCATTTTGTGTACGGCTATAGTCTTTGTACACAATAGGAAGCAACCTGATGCATTTTTTTGGTGTGTTTGTGTGCATTACTGTGTATATGTGTGTGTGTCCATGTGAGCGCAGCATGTGCATGCCCTGGTGCATGTCTGGAAGTCCCAGGACAACTTCAACTGCACGTTCTTCCCTTCCACTGTGTTTGAGGCAGCATCTCTCCCTGTTTCCCGCTGCATTCACCAGGGTAGCTGGCCCATGAACTTCTTTTGCAATTCCCCCATTTCCACCTTTCTTGTCACCACAGGCATCTGGCTTTTTATGTGGGTTCTGAACTCAGGTACCCGTGGGTACATGGCAAACATTTTAGCTGTTGAGCCACATCCTCATCCTCCCATGCAGATGGGTTGTATAAATTCAGCTCTCCGTGCTCTGTTCGAGTAGCGTGCTCAGGTAGTTGTTTGGCTCCGCCCTCGGTGCTTTAGCTGGGGTTCTTCATGCAGCTCGCCAGAAGTAGAAGCCACGTGATGACGTGATGCCAGCTTCCTTCTGAAGTTCCACTGCCCTGTCTCCTCCTCCTGGCACGTCTGGAGGACAGAAAGCCACTGGGGGGGGGGGGGGGAGAAGGAACAGGAGCCGTAACTTGTCTTAGTACCTCTTTCTTCCATCTGTCTACTTTGTCCTGAGCAGTGAGTGGTTTCCCTGAGAAAGCGGGGAAGTTCATGAAAGTTCTTTCAAAATAATGTGTTACTATCATTGATGCGGGAACTTGGGGGTTCCTGTGCCAGTGTGCCTATATACACCAATGCACTGATAATTTTGGAGTGTTCCTGGATCCTTGTCTTATGAAATTCAAGGATGAAATCTACCGACAAGAGGATAAGAGTCAGAGCCATTTTAGTGTAGCTTAGAGCTTCAAGGGGAGAGAGCTTTAAGAGAAGGGGTCTTAAGGGAGGGAGGGAGGTAGGAAGGAAGGAAGGAAGGAAGGAAGGAAGGAAGGAAGGAAGGAAGGAAGGAAGGAAAGCTCTCGAGAAGCCCTGAACTTAAGAGGAGGAAACAAGGTGGAGCTCTTGCCCAGGGAGGCAAGACGGGGTTTGAGAAGCCCATCTGGAGGCTCACGTTGTGGATTTTTCTGAGCCTGTGAGTGGGCAGCTGTTTAGCCAGTGTAGTCCTAGTGTCAGATGTCTATAGTCACAATCTTGTTCCAGGAATCTTACTTCTCTATGAAGGGAGTGGAAGGACTCCCTAAGGGGACAGAGATAAGGAAAGGTCAGATCCTTTTGACATTTCTGACCTAAAACTGTAATAACCTACATTTTCATCTATAAGCCTAAGGATAATCCTGCACTTAACCAAGAGAAAACTATTCATTTTGGGGTCCTGTCCCTAAACTACCTAGCTAGTTTTTAATCTTCTACTGTCGTGATTATGGTTACTTATGTGGTGTTAGGAACCTAGTCCAGAATTTCATCTCCCATTTGGTAGGCAAGTACAGTACATTAAAGTTTTGGATTATACTACAAACTGCGTATTTGCTCCAGGACATGTGGTTCTGTGTGAAGAATATACAATGAAGAAAACTGCTAAGTAATGGCATAAGGCAGGGAGGGCAAGTTCTTACAGATTCTTGAACGTCTTAAGTCTTTGGTTTTTACCCTAAAGGCAATAAGAAGCCTCAGAAATGATGTAAGTAGAGCAATAATGTGGTCAGATTAATGTTTAAAGATCGCCCTGGCGGTTATGTAGAAAATGGATTAAGGTGGTAAGACTGAAAATAGAGCATAGAAGCCGGTGGTTTAGATTAGGGTATCAGCCCGCTGCAAAGAAATCAAGATCTGCCAGGTTTAGTTGAAAAGATGAAATACCCAGATTTAGTGCATTATGGACTGTGTTAATAGACAATTTTCACAAGCAGGTGGAATCATAACTCTGAACACAGAGGTACAGTACGTGTACCTTAAATATTAGCTCGTTGATTAAATGAGGGAACAAAGTAGACTAAAGCATGTCATTCACAGAGCCATCAGAGGATGCTACCCATTTGTACAGTCAGATGGGGGAAGTGATATTTCAGAAGGAGACACTTCTAGCTTCATGGACAGTATGGTGTGGAAAAGTCATTGGATCTCTGCTAAGTAGGACCTATTGACCTCTTGATGCACTGGGATCATTTCACATTGTGATCAGTTACCTACACCTAACATAGCTATAAATTCTGCCAAATCAGAACTCTGGAGAGATCATTCTAGAGAATATATAGGTTTTCATTAAAGCACAGAGCTTTCTGCTAGAATACTGTGTGTGTGTGTGTGTGTGTGTGTGAGAGAGAGAGAGAGAGAGAGAGAGAGAGAGAGAGAGAGGGAAACAACCTTGCATAAATAATTGAAACCTATTTAAGAATGAATATATATACACTCATACACACACACTGGGGGTAAGAGAAGTTAAAAGGCAGGGATAACTTCATTTTGGGACTTAATATCTTTTATGCTTCATTCACTAATAGTGTTATCTATGGTATAAATGCTATTTTACAGTATCATCTTAATCGTGGCCATTTTCAGTTTCCAGGGAGGCCATAATGGAAGCAGTTCTCAGGACTATTTAGAGTCTCACCAGCTGTAGCTCCAGAGAACCCTATGCCCACGCCTTTGCACATTTTCTTAATCATTTATTCGGAGGGTATATTGCCTAGATATCATATTTCTGGGTCAAAGTGCGGACATCATTCTACCTCTAGAAAGGTTCTGTTAATTTATGCCATCAGTCCAGAGTTGCCATAGTTAATTTATTGCCTGTGGGTACCTTTTAAGTATTTTAAATCTTTATACTTATTTTATGATTAATTATCCCATTTTGCTGGTATTTTTCTCTGCAGTCAATTAAAATGTACCTTGCTACCTGCAGTGCACCCTTCTCCCAATTAACATTTCTTTCCCTACCAATGAAAGGTTCATAGATGTGATAAGCCTGACATCGTGCTAACACATTCATTTCTTTCCTCCATAAAACACATGAAGCCACCCCAGCTCATTGTTCTGGGAACAGGTTGGTAGCAGCCCATGCATTAGGACTGGTGGAGACTGAAGAGCTCCCACCTTCCATCTTCATGAACCGACCCTCTAGAATATTGTCATTGCAGAGTCATTCACTGTCTTGATCTCAGACATCTTTCAGACCAGTGCTCTTCCGCTGTGAACAAGAAATTTACCAACAGTTGGAAAGAAGTTCTTGCTAGGTACCCCCCCTCCCATTTCTTGTTTCTCTTCATTATGGTCTCCTCCCATGACTTCCAGATTGCATCAGCCTGTGATGTCTTCTATGGCCATTGGGGAGTCATGGGAGCCTATCTCTGGGCGAGCAGAGGCAGCTGCATGGATGGGCCAAGTGCTCATGGAGAGGTGATTGGTCAGCCCCAGACAGGGCAGCACAGACCTGTGTAGGGTGTGTTATCTTGGACCAAGGAGGGCCATGATGTTGAGGGTTGGGAGAGGCAAGAGAAGCCAAGAAACCCCTGAGAAGCTGCATGGGCTGTGGTTAGACATACTTCACGTGCTTGGGGTTTTAGCCTCCTATCAAGGATACTGAGAACCTGCCACCTAAAGAAAGAGAAACCGTGAAGTTCTCCTCAGAGCAAAGATTTCTTATGAACTGTCAGGAGATCTAAAGAGTATGGGATTGGTATCTGAAGAGCTCACTTACACTCACTTTAAAATTTAAATTGATTAGAACACTGAAATAGATTAGCTATAAAGCATTCATCCAGAAGAAAGAACCTGTGGTCACTACTAGATTCTTCTGTTCAGATGGTGTAGGCAAAGGTACTTCTCACAGATGGTTTGACCCTCAGCATGAATTTGTTCACCCAAAGGAGTTTAGCTTTCCTGGAAAAAATCCTGGAGTTGTGGTTAGGAGGTTGCTATCTGGAATTGGGTAAACCAAAGTTGGACTTCTGGCTTGTTTTTGGTTGGTTTCAGGACCCTGTGTTAGGTGTTTGACCTTACTAGCACCACGTTTCCTTTCCAGTAAGACATAGATAATATTCATCCTGCCTCATCGGATTGCTGGGAAGGGTTACTTGACACGATGCACGCAGACAGCTCAGTGTCCTCAGTGTGTGGAAAAGGAAATCGTCAACCTCCCTGGCCACTGGTGTTCATCTTCTGGATGAGGAAGTATTTCTTTTGCTTGGGAGTATGCAAAAAGTAACTGGGCTAGAGTTTGAGAAAATAGGCAGTTTCAGCCCAACATGGCTGAGGTTGTATCTTGAGAGCCTGGGTGAATGCTGGGGGAAGAGAAGGTCAGGGTGAATACAGAGAAGGAATGCTGACAAAACAGAAAACAATTGCACCCTATCTTTTCTCCCTCCAGTTGTATACCACAGCTTCATACCATAAGATGGTTGTGAAAACTATAAACTTTATTCCACGGTTGGAGACAGGGTACTCATATCTCTACAGAAGAATGTGCCCTTCAAGGAGACATCCATGGCAAGTGCAGAACAGGGATTCCAGTCTTTGGTAGGGAGACCAGAAACTTGGTGGAAGGGGTCAAACAGTCTGCAGGGTAACATTTTATTGAAGTAAATTTTTTGTTTATGACAGATGGGGAATATTTGGAATTCTCTTATGAGGAATCTTCACTCTTCTATTTTCCGCAAGAGGGTCTTTTCAAACAGAATTTTATGTGACCCAGAACTAAGAGATAAGAAATTCTGCCATACAGAGAGATTAGAAAATGAAGGCCCACAAACCAAATCTGGCCCACTGCTTAATTTTTGTCAGTAAAATTGTTGCTGAAACTCAAATATATATTCTGTTTCTGTTTTCATGCTACATACCCAGAGTTGAGTAGTTACAACCTCCAAGATGAACATATTTTCTACTTGGCTATTTACAGAAGGATTTCCTCCCTCTCCTTCTTCCCTCCCTTTCATTTCTTTCTCTTCCTCCATTCTTTCCTCCCCCCCCCTTTTTTTTTTTATAGTATCTCATGTATTTCAGGCTGGCCTTGAATTCAATATATAGCCAAGGATGTTCTTAAACTTCTGATCTTCTTGCTTCCATCTTCCGAGTGTTGGGATCACGGCCGTGAGCTAGCATACCTAGTTCATGGGGTATTGGGGATGAAACCTAGGGTTTCATACTTGCTAGGAAAACTCTCTACCATCTGAGCTACATCCCCAGTCCTACAGGAGTTTTGTAATACCTGCAGTAGACACAATAAAGTCTTGCCTGGTCAGCCTTCTCTGGGACTTCCTCCTGGGTGTGGTATAGTGTTTACTTTCAAGAAGAATTTTGTGAGCAAAAACTGCGTTCTGTTATTTTTCTCAACTCACGTACCCTCCAGAAATATTGTTGCAACTCTGCTGGTGACATGACGATAGCTTGTGTACAAAATAAGGAACTCTAAGTAAATTCTTAATTGTTCCAGCTGCTTCTTGGTGGTGGAAATCTTGGTGAACCTACCAGAATTGCCTTTGCTTGAAAAGGAAGCAAATGAAACTGTCAAGGACTGTAAGTCAGGGGTGAGTAATTACTAATGGTGGTGAGTCTTAAAGAAAGGAAAGAAACAGAAGCAGAGAAAAGTTGAAGTGGGTTGATGCCAATTTAAGGCTGATAACTGGATGTAATAAGACCATACCTTACAATAAAATACACACTGACCGAGACTTTTGTGTGACTCTCAGCTCTGCTGTCTATCTGCCCAGGTTGTCAGAACTGGGAGCACACTTCTCTACATTTTGTTAGTGCCATATGTGCAATGATTTGTCCAAATCCCAGGCTTTGAAGGCGTTTATTTACAATGCCTCATCTTCTGCAAGGGCTCCGACTCCGACCCACATGCGCTCATCATCTGCAGCCGTGTGTATCAGTCACTTTTGCAGCTATGACGAAAACACCTGTGAGAACAGCTAGGGGAGGGAAGATGTACTTTGTTTGTGGTTTGAGAAGCTCAGTCAGTGATCACTTGTGTTCACATTTCGGGGCCTCTCGTGAGGCTCCACCCTGTGGCTGTTGGAGTGTAGAGTGGAGGCTGTTCACCTCTTGGACTGGAAATAGAGAATGCTCATCGTGGTGGACAGGAAGCAGATTCCAGCCGTCACAGGGAGTGGTCAAAGCAAAACTGAACCCCTATGCACCTACTGCGTGCAGTCAGCCTCCACCTCTGGCAGGTTCCACCTCTTCCGAATAAGACCATCAGGTGTCAACTCCCTTGGGAGACGAAGCCATTCATGAAGCAGAGCCCCGATGTTCCGGTCATTTCTGCAGAACCTGCCAGCTGCTAACCAAGTGGAGGATATGTGAACCTGAGGCTGCACTGATGTCTACGCCCTTCTGATTGTCCCCCTTGGGGACAGTTAGCAATGTCTGCTGATGGTTTTGGACGTTGGCTGGAGTGGAATAAGATACCACCATGCTATTGAATGGATGAAGGCCAGAGATGTTACTAAATATCTATATGCCCTCAGTAGAATATATATGTGTGTTGGAGAGATGGCTTAGCAGTTAGGGCGCTTACCTGAAAAAAGCCCTAAGCACCTGGATTCGATTCCCTAGTACCCACATAATGCCAGATGCACAAAGTGGCACATGCATCTAGAGTGTGTTTGCAGTGGCTGGAGGCCCTGGAATGCCCATTCTCTCTCTTTGTCTCTCTCTTTTCTTTCTGTTTTTTTTTTGCTTTCAAATAAAGGGTGTTTTTTGAAAGAATATATATGTATATATATGTATATATATACATATATGCATGTAATACTTATATACATGTGTGCATATACATATTTATGTAAACGTATATACATAAAATATATATCCATATATGCATATATTTACATATGTGTATATATACATATATGGATATGTATGTATGCATTTATACATGTATATATGTATGTATAAATATATATACATATATATGGATATGTATGTATGCATTTATATATATGTATATACATATTCCAAAAATGTCAGTATTGGGACATCTCAGCCTGCAATCATTCTCACCATGACTTGGGGTTCTCCACACTGGTCTGTGCATGTGGTTATTAGGGTTCTTCACTATTCACAGCCAGGAAAAGCACCCTGTCCAATTACTACTAGGATAATGGATCTCTTTGTTTAAAAAAAATCAATTTAAAACAATGTTAAGTAAACACTGTAGACAGTAAGTAGATTTGCTATATAAACTGGGAAGGAGAGAGTTACAGGAATTAATTTTAAAAATCTGCCCTAAACAGTGACTGCTTCTCAAGTTGTCATCCTTTAAACTATGCCAACAATTATCCCACCTAGTCTGCATATGTCACCATGTCGAATGAGCCCTGCTGGCTGGGTTCCTCAAGCACTACTGAGCTATTTAGGAATATGGATGCTAGTCAGCACTCTGGTTCCTGAGACAGCGTGGACTGCAGCTGAAAATACAAGTTCCGCCTTCAGCTTGGTCTTTGGAACTCAAGATGACACTCCGAGCTACCCCATTGCAAACATCATGGTGCAGAATTTATGTCATCAGTCCCAGGTGGGAGGCACTGCACTGTCTGAAAGAGCTTTCAGAATATTCGTGACATCAGCTTGCAAATAGAAAATGAAATGCTTGAGGAAATGTTGAAGAGCAAATTTATACCAAGAGGTTCTGATTCCAGACCTTGTCTAATTTCTAAGAACATGCATAGTCAATGGTAATCTTTTCTTTTGTCCCTTGCATGTGTGTGTGTGTGTGTGTGTGTGATGCATGTGTATATGTATGGGTGTATGTGTATGTGCAGGTGTGCATGCACATGTGTGCGTGTGTGTGTAGGGGGCTAGAAGTTGACATCAGATGTCTCCTGTGATATCTCTCTACTTTGGTTTTTGAGTCAGGGTCTCTTGCTGGACCCAGAGCTCACAGGTTCAGGTAGCCCCAGAGATCCTCCTATCTCTGCCTCCCCAGTGCTGGGATTTACTGGCATGAACCACCATATCCAGCATTTACACTGGTGCTGATGATTCCAGCTCAGATCCTCGTGCTTGTGTGGCATACACTTTACCAACTGAGCCATCTCCCGCGCTCTGTAGCAGTTATCTAATTGAGGCTGGGCCATACCCTGAGCCACTGATGCATGATACATGAGAGAATGAAGGAAGGATCTTGATTGGCTCCCCCTCCCCCTTCCTCACCTAGCTTGCAACTTGACATCCTAATTGCTTTTTCATAAGCCTCAATGGAATTTGCCATATCTCCTGTTGAACTAACGTGTTTTAATCCCTTTCATGGCAACTTTCTAGCAAAGCTGCATGTGAATTTCCGTGGCATTATTTTTGCCATGACTGCAATAGCATTGCCCTTTCGTCCTTACAGCTTAATAAGACAAAAACAGGCAACATGGTGAGAAATAAAAGTCCCCTAAACTTAACACAGATGGGTCAAAGATGGAACTCATTATACATGCTAAAATCGAGGTATCTTTAGCTTGTGTTCTGTGGTCTCTGTAAAGAAGCCAGGCAAATTCTGGTTCAACTGAGAATAAAATGAGCAGATTTTTCTCAAAAGTTAAAAATGCTGTCATTAAAAAGTAGGTCTAAAAACAGACATAATTAGGAAATTAAAAATACCTCTCTTTGTGAAAATATCTTTTTCTTGCAGTGGATATATATATATATATATGTTGCATACCTTTAGAATGTTCAGATTGTGGGCACATTCTCAGGGGCATGTACAAAAACAGGAGGTTGCCATTAATAGGGTGTCAGTGAGAAACCTCTTCTCCATACCCTCGATTTGAATGAGCAGAGTGACTGTCATTCCCACTGTAATTACAGTCGTCCATGGTGGTTCAATTTTCAGGGACCCAGTTTATTCATCTGTTCTTCAGACATAAGTGGGATTTTGATAGGACTCTCTGCCAGCCATAGCACACAGAATGCTAATTTTCATGGATGGAGCTTCACCACAAAGGATTTTGTGCTGGATTCTTGTGCAGGGTTCTGAGAACTTGTCTTCTAAAGTTATTTCATATATTGGTTCATTTGAGTGTGATCTGATGATTCAAAAAAAAAAAATGGTACTCAGTCGGGTGTGATGGCGCACACCTTTAATCCCAGTACTTGGGAGGCAGAGGTAGGAGGATTGCCATGAGTTCGAGGACACTCTGAGACTACATAGTGAATTCCAGGTAAACCTGAGCTAAAGTGAGACTCTACCTCGAAAAACAAAACAAAACAAAAAAAAAATGGTACTGGAGGAAGAGAATGTAAATGACAGTTATTTAGGCTGGGTTGTATTTTAAGATCTTGATTAAATATATTTACATTGTTCCCTTCAAAATCATTTTAGTTTTGAGATCATTGTAGATTTGCTTTCAGCTGTAAGAATTTTTACACAAAGATCCTATTCCCTTTACCTAGTTACTCTGCTATTAAAGTCTTCCAAAAATACAGTGTACTATCATAAGCAAGATGATGACATTGATGTAGTCAAGACAAGTACAGGACTGGGCAGATGGCTAAGTACACAAAAGCGCTTCATGTGAAATTACGAGTATCCGCATTCAGACGCCCAGAAGCCAGGTGATGTGAAATGCAGTAGTGTGTGAGTGTCTGCAATCCCAGTGCACCTATCAAGGGATGGAAGTGGAGAGAGGGGAATCTCCCCGAAGCCCGTGGGCCAGCTAAGCTGGCAAATGCAGTGGGGAAGGAGGAGAGAACCTGCCTCGAACAAGGTGAAAGGTGAGGGTCAACACCTGAGTGAAGGTGTCCAGGTATGGGGCGCAGAAGGAGAAACAGACGCAGATGCGCTGGTGCAGAGGGTCGGAAAGTCCTGAGCAGTCACATGCTCTCGACTTCCCAAAGTGTGCTTTTATTCACGTGGTAAGATCCCATCAGAACAATCACAGTGTGACACGGATACATTGTAAAACAGCATGCTTTTGATTAGTGAGCTTGTTTAAACAGAAAACACTCTACGCTAATGTTAACAGAGCGATTAGACATGGTGACCTCACTTCCAGCAAGACAGTCTCAAGAATGAACAAGAACAGGTTTCCTAGAAGGCTTGCCCTCTGCTTACACTGCGTGTAATGCCTCATCTGTGCCTTATTTTCTTGGTGAATTCAGCCTTGAAGACTATACCTGAGTTGTTGTCTGACCTTCAACATGTGCTATGACACTCACATGCATGTACTTAGACACATATCATTCTCTCCCTCCTCTCTCTCTCTCTCTCTCTTTCTCTCACACACACACAGAAACAAAAGACAGAATATCTCATCACCACCAGGATCCCAGTGGCCCATTATTGCCACAGCAACTTCTCTTCACTCTCATCTCTAACCTCCAGGAGCCGCTGATCTGATTCCCATTTCTGTCACACACACACACACATCATATACATGTGGGGTGCAGCTCTCTGGGAGCGCGTATGTGAGGTCCTGGTTCCACCTCCAATACCACAAAACTTGAATTAATTGTGTCTGACATCTTTTCCCCCAGTCAGCACCATGCCTTGGCGAGTCACTGAAGTTGTCGCCTATCCCGTGCTCACTCTTTGTACTGCTAAGTAGTATCCTACGGGATGCGTGGGCTCTTTACCCACCAGCCATGGAAGGACCTATGTCCTGTTCCGAGCTTCTAGCTATTATGAATAAAACTGCTATGAACATTCGTGTACAGATATTTTTGTGGATGTATATGTGCATTTTACTGATAATTTCCCAAGAGTACAATGCTGGTCGTATGTGGCTTTTGTATCTTTTAAAGACGTGGCCACCTGCTTTGTTGGAGTGACTGTATTAGTCTACAGTCTCACTGGCAATGAATTAGTTAACCAACTTCTCTATATCCTGTGAGCACTGGGGAGGGGAGAGAGGTTCATTGTCACCTCAGCCAATCAGCTATGTCATGGAAGATTTACTTTGTACTTCCCTTATTGAAAAAGAAGGTGGGTATTGTCTTGTGTGCTTCCAGCCAGCTCCTTATCTGCTTTAGTCACATGTTTGTGTGTTCTCATCATTCGTTCATTTGAGTTTTGGTTTTTATAAGTAGATTGTTTGTTGTTTCATCTTTGAGATACAAATTATCTGTTTCCAGTGCTGGTCTTTGGCCAAATATGTGGTTGGCAAATACCGTCTTTCAGTCTCTAGTTTGTTTTCATACTTTTAATAGGGTTTTTAGATAGGAAACACTCTGATGATGATGCCCAGGTGACCAGCAGATCTCCACATGGACTGTGCTTGGGCAGTTGTCCTCTGAGCACAGGGTGCACACCCAGATCTCGGCACCACCTTTTGTAAAACTCTTAGGACGTGTTTGTAAGTCCTGTTTCACTTAAGAGTCTTCTAAGGTGGGTGTTTTAGTTCTTAAGTCAAGAGGGGTTGGTCTTTCTCCTTTCCTCCCTCTCGCCTTCCTTCCTCCCTCCCTCCGTCCCTCCCTCCCTCCCTTCCTTCCTTCCCTTCTTTTTTCCTTCCTTACCTCCTTCCCTCTCCTTTTCATTTTCTTTTTGCCTGTGGATATAAACTGTTCTGGATCCATTGTTAGAAGGTTACTTTCCCTCCATTAAGTTGCTTTCCCACCTTTGTGCCATGCCCTTAAATCCCTCAGAAGATTCAGGAACTATGCAAGATAAACAGCATTTGACTTTAGTTGTACTAATGCCTCTATTTAACAAACAACAGAATTTTATTTTATTTAAATATAATATTAATTGGGCTGAAGGGATGGCTTAGCAGGTAAGGCATTTGCCTGCAAAGTCAAAGGACCCAGGTTTGATTCCCCAGGACTCATGTTAGCCAGATGCACCGCACGCATCTGGAGTTTGTTTGCAGTGGCTGGAGGCCACTGATGCTCCCATTCTCTCTCTCTCTCTCTCCCCTCTTCTTTCTCTGTCAAATAAATAAATAAATAAAGATAAAATATTAAATATAATATTTATTAAGCAGGATAGAACCCCCAAACCTCTTTATTCTTGTGACCCAGAGAAAATACATTAACATTTTGATGTTGGCTTTGCCTTTTTTTTCCATGCATTTTAATAAAGGGATGATGGTGACATTGAGCTTTATATTCTGTTTTTTGAACTTCCCCCATGTCATTAGAAATTCCTTCTGAAAATTGGTTCAAATGAGCTACCGATGATCTGTTGCTAGGTCACATAGGTATTAAAAATGTAGCTTGTTTGCTATGTAAACATTGTATATTCTATCTATATACTACAGATTTGGTACAATGATGATGTGTTATCATGCAGCATGTATTATACAGGTGTGCTAAGTGTGTTTCACAAGTCATCAGACCCATGACACTCTGTGTCTCTTTCTACTGTTGCCGTTATAAGCACCACTGCTGACCTCACGATGAGCAATGCATCAATAGAAACCTTATAACATACTTTGTTATTTCTTATTGTTGAAAATTGAATATTTTCCAATTCCCATTAGTACAAAAGATACCATTAACATTTTAGAATACATTCAGTGGGATCTGACCCTATATATTCTATAAACTTCAGAGAACAGATTCTTTTTTTATATATTCCAAATGAAGCAATTAACACATTAAGTTAATGGGACAAATGAGTAAAACAGAGCATATTAAATCTGCAGCAACACCAAATTCCTCACCATTTTGCCAGCTACTGATCAAAGTTGAGTACAGTTTGAATGGTCACATGTTTAATGTATACTTGTCTTATTTCTTTCCAGAGGCTCTTAAACATATAATACATTTATTTACAATATACTAATATACAAAACCTGACAATCATGGCTGAGCAATGACTACAGAATTTGCACTTGCATACAGAATGCATCTGCTGTTGGTTGCATTTTGGGTCTTCACCTTAGGATAAAGAGCTATTTTTTTTTAAAGCTTATTGGTTGTGAAAAGGCCTTTCAAAGATCACCAGTGGGGTATAATAGTGCCACTAAGATCTTTACCATTAGTGAATATCACCATTAATTTAAACTCATTAATTTGTAGGCTTTAAAAATATCTTATTTTATTGCTTTCAGAGAACTTTGTTTTTCATGGTCTCATTAGCTCTTTGAAATCTCTCTGGCATTATTGATATATTTTAGTGTGAGAATGGAATCTATGTTGGCTGTTCCTATCAGGGCATTTCTGGTTGCTAGAATGAAACTCCCATTTGGTTAATCATTACAATGATGTGGACGGTGGAGGATTCCTGGGGATGTGAATGATTTCCTAGAAACCCAGAGGAAGGGCTTGATCTTAAACGTAGGAATGGAAACGTAACAAAACATGTCCTTTAGTTGGAGTAGAAATGAACTTGCCCTCAGAAGCAGCTTACAATCATGTGGGTGCATAGCCATGGCCACCAGCCTCAGCGAATCCTTCCCTGCTGACCACTCTCCTGGCAGTTGTCTGGAACTCTCTGCGTTGAATTACAGACACAAGAATCCGGTGGTGTTGACTTTCCACTTCCGCACTAGTCTTGAGTCTGACCCAACTCCTTGCTTCCGATTAGGAGGAATGTCACATAGTACATATGATTTTTTCATAGTTCTAAGGAGCTCTTTTACATATCATCAAAGCTGGAATTTTAAGATTGACTTGCATTTTGAAGTTAAAAAATGTGCTGTGAACGCCTATGATAATATGCTAATTTGGGATTTTTATCTCTGGGACTTTCCCTGAGATATACTACCTGATCATTGTCATGAAAAGATGAAGAAATTTGCCTTAATATTTATTTTAATTTCAGTATGAACCAGGTAGTTTTCCCATTTCCCCCCTTGAATTTTATTTTCCTCAAATGTCACATTTCTGGTTGGATTTTGAATATTTTATAGATTATTTAACAGTATCAAAAGGAAAATATATAAATGTAAATACCAGAAACAGCTGAGTGCATGGAGGTGCTAAGGCATCTTTGTGTTTCCTTCCAGATTTATCAGCGATGCTGGCTGGTGTTTAAGAAAGCTTCAAGTAAGGGGCCAAAAAGACTGGAGAAGTTTTCCGATGAGCGGGCTGCCTATTTCAGGTGTTATCATAAGGTAAGGCCCTGTCTGTTGCTTCAGGCTTTCTAGAAGTTTGTTTAGAGGAAGGTAGCTTTAATGTGTTGTCTGAAAACTTGTCTCAATTATGTATAATGGTCCTGGTGATGCTTTTGCAGCCATCTCTAAAATAACATGTATCTGCTCATTTTAAAAAATTGATTAATGTAAAGCTGCTTTTTGTTGCTTTTCTTCTTTCTCTGGAACTTTCTATGTTGATATGGAAATTTTTTATTTGAATGTAGATCCTACTCCCAACACTGATTGATGCCCCTTGAGGACAAGGACTGGATCTCATCGCGTCTAATGCCCCCTGGTGTAGAGCAGACCACTGAATGCCGAGGGAGTGTGAGGAAAGGAAGCAAGGGAAGAAGGCACAGGGTTGGTGGGGGAGCAGGAAGCTCCACCCATTAGTTGATTTCTCCAAGTTCAATGACTAAATTTAATTTGGACTTATGGTATTTTTAGCAGTTGTGTTGATTTATTCCTATTACACTCTTGATTGTATTTTTAAAAAGTCCTAGGCCGGGCGTGGTGGAGAATTGCCTTTAGTCCCAGCACTTGGGAGGCAGAGGTAGGAGAATGAGTTCGAGGCCACCCTGAGACTATGGAGTGATTTCCAAGTCAGCCCTGGCTACAGTGAGACCCTCCCTTGAAAAAAAAAAAAAAACATAGCCCTAGGCCAGGAAACTTTTGAGCGGGGGTCCTGGATTGCATAAAGAAAAAGTGAGCTGAGCACCAGTGTCCATCTCTCAACCAACTGTCCATTCCCATGCCTTTTTGCCTCCTGTTGTTGAAGATTTTTAATCCTCCTTTGGTGAGAACTCACTGGGCCTGGGCCTCTTTTTGTCATTTAGAAGTTAATGTAAAGACAGTAGGTCTGTTATCACAGTAACCTTGTTAGATAGAAAAAGTGAGCCAGGTGTGGTGGCGCACGCCTTTAATCCCAGCACTTGGGAGGCAGAGGTAGGAGGATTGTTGCGAGTTTGAGGCCACCCTGAGATGACTACATAGTTAATTCCATATGTGTTCAGAAAGAAACTGTTGAATTGCAAAACTATTACTTAGGAACAACGGTCCATGGAGCCAGGGAACCCTTCAAACCATCTGGAGCCAAGCTTTCTGTTCTGCTTGAAACTCCTCGAATCCAGTCGTTTGCTTCCAGATGTGTTATGTGCCGGTCAGCTCATCTGTACCCCGCACCTTACCTGAGAGCAAGTTAGCAAGCAATGCTGTAGATACAACTTGCTTTATTTTGACTTGGAAGATCTCACCTTTCACAGGAGCGTCAAGTGACCAAGGCAGTATTTGGTTCATCTTTTAGACAAATGCACAGCTTAGGTTCCTAGATAAACTATAGTTGTCCCTTGCCTTGTCAACAGAAGTTACTCTAGATGGGCCTCATCTCCCTGCTTCTTGTAATCAGCAATAATAGAATTAAGTGAAGACACACAGAGACCCGTGTGAAGATAGGCAAGAGGCTTCCTAAAGAGTAGCATGACACACTCGCAAGGACTGAGAGAGGACAAAGGCCAAATGATCACTTGTCAAACTACATTTTAGGTATATTACTACTATTTTCAAGATAGGGTTTCACTCTAGCCCAGGCTGGCCTAGAATTCACTTTGTAATCCCAGGCTGGCCTCGAACTCACAGCAATTCTCCTACCCCTACCTCCCAGAGTGCTGTAGGCATATTAATTTTTAAGTCTCTAGAACACACAGCTTTATCTAAAGGGCATTAACCTTTGATCGATAAGCCCATTTGGATGAACTCTTCAGGGAGGAATCAATTTTGTGTCTGTCCTTTCCAGTAAACCTCCACTAGATAATAATCATATGACCTTCTGGGCAGTTCACAATGTCATGTCTCCACCCAGGGCCAGCGATGTAACTAGATACCATTCCTCTGACCATAATCAGAGACCTGCAATTTCAGTTCCTGGTTTTATAGGCCGCTGTTAAAGGGCTGAAATGTTCAGGCTCAATGACCTTCAACCTGGGGACCCCGCTTGCACTGAGCTCTGCACACCCATGCGCAAACAAAGCCAAGCCATCCATGTGTTCCCCAGTAGCTCCCCTTTTATGGTTGGTCGCCGTTCAGACACATCCTCGGATGCACCCTGGAGCTGGAGGGGGGGTTTGGGGTACACACATAGTAGTGCAAACTGTCCTCAAAATGAAATTTGAAGGAAAATTCTCTATTTGCCATCTTATGCCTGTATAGGACTGGGCAGGTATATATTCGTTACTTTCTCACAAACAAACTCCTGACCAGAAACAGCTTAAAGGAAAGGGTTCACTTTGACTTACAGTTCTGGGGGGATGCCTCCCACTCGGCAGTGCAGGCATGGGGGGCGGAACATGAAGCAGCTGGTCACGCTGTGGCTCCGTCAGGAAGGAGAGGACAGGCAGCAAGTGGGGCTGAGCTAGGAAACCACATGGCTTGCCGCCAGTGGCCAACTTCCTTCAGGAAGGCTTTACCTCCTAGAGATTTCACAAGCTTCCCAAACCTCAGCACCAGCTAGGGACCAAGTATTCAAGCGCACGAGCCTGTAGGGGGCACGTTACATTCAGTCCACAAGAATGAGTCCCGTGTTCATGCTCGCTGATCAAAGGCTTACCTAACCCAAGACTGCCTATCAAAACAGAAAACTGTCCATACCCTACACCTGGCAACCACCTTCTTGTTCTGGACTCTCAAAAGGAAGTCCTGGCTAGAGATACGGCTCAGCAGTTAAGGGCACTTGCTTGCAAGGCCTGATGGCCTGGGTTCACTTCTCCAGTCCCCACATAGGGCCAGATGTACAGAGTGGCCCATGTATCTGGAGTTTGTTTACAGTGGCAGGAGGCCCTGGTATGCCCATACTTTCTCTCTCTCTCTCTCTCTCTCTCTCTCTCTCTGCTTGCAAATAAATAATAATATTTTTTAAAAAAGGAAGTCCCACCAGGCATGGTGGTGCATGCCTTTAACCCCAGCACTTGGGAGGCAGAGGTAGGAGGATTGCCTTGAGTTCAAGGCCACCCTGAGACTACATAGTGAATTCCAGGTCAGCCTGGGCTAGAGTGAAACCCTATTTTGAAAAACACAAAAGTAAATAAATAAAAAATAAAAAGGAAGTCCCAAGAGGTATACAGACGTTTAAGCACCTTTGCTAGAGGCTAGAGCCTACTGGTCTTTTATAGTTTTTTTTTTTTTTGTCCCCTATAGTGTCACATTAAATAAAACTACTTGCTGCTTTGTTGGTTTTAAAATTAATTGATTTAATTGTGTGTGTGTGTGTGTGTGTGTGTGCACCCGTGTGTGTGCAGTGTGTCTTGCTGTTGCAGATGAATGTCAGATGCTTGTGCTACATTCTGTGTCTGGCTTTATGTCAGTGGCTGGGGAATTGGACCAGGTTGTCATGTTAGGCAAGCAAGTGCCTTGAACTGCTGCGACATCGCCTGAGCCTCCTGCTTGGCTGTGTGTGTGTGTGTGGGGGGGGGGGGGTTTCAGCTCTTTGAAGCGTACACCAAGAATCTGGCCACATCTGGTTCAGACAAAACCACCAGTAACCAAACCAAAGTGGGCACTGAAAACATCCACCTTGAGTAGGAGAGAGGGAGGGGAGTTTGAGGACAAACTCACTTCATGTCAGGTTTCTACCTGCTGGTTTGCAATTTAATATGCAAATCTTTGTGGAGGTTGGTAAGCCTCATTCTTTTCATCTATAATCATCATTAACCGGAGTTCAAAGCATTAGAACGGAGGAGTTATCTACCTTAAGCCTCCCGGCCCTTGATGAGTTTCTGTAGCTCACCTTTGCAGAGCTGATGCATTTAATATTAATCTCTCGGGGGCATAGAGAAAGCTGGAGCAACTCTGAGTTGTGCAGATTTTTTTTTTATCTTAATGCTGTGTAATTTATGAAGCTTGATGATAAAATGCCGAGGTGATAAGTAGTGCACTGTGACCAGATTTCAGTCTGCTCTAATATCAACGAAGGAATTTCCACAGGAAGGAGGAAATGTATATCACGTTCCTCGGTCAGCACACAGGCACTTTCCTTCAGGAAAGCTGTAGCATTTGTTGGCACACGTGTCAGTGTTCAAGATGTTTAAATGCCAAGTTAGCATGCTCCAATCTTTTTTTTTTAAAGTTTTAGCATAAAAAATTGACTGTAGAGATTTCAAACTTGGTACATTCTTCACAGAGCCTGTAGCTCAAGATACTTTCATGAAAAATATTGGAAAATAAATATATCAATGAGATGCATACAGAAATTTTATTCTTTAATTCTCTACCTGCTCGATGCAGCTCCCCGAGCAGCCGAGCTGTCAGAGACGGCTGTGAATTTGATTAACTGTAATTGCAGCAGCGTTAAGAATCGGTGACTTTAAATATAGTTCCTGACCATCTTGTCAAATGCAAGCTCCCTATTTTCATTCAGGAAGGAAAGTTGCTCACATGAACCAGAGGACCTGAGAGTTTCCTACCATAGGGTTCATTTTTTTGAGGGGGGAGGGTAGAGGGATGAGTGAGAATTGTAACAAAATCTAAGTGGAGGGAAAACCCTTGATTATTCCAGACCAAAGCAAGAAGCATGCCACAATAGGAATTGGGAGGCCTGGGTTCTCGGTCCAGGCTGTGTCCCTGACATGTTGTGCATCTCTGCGTACAAGTCACCTTTCGTCTTCCTCCTCATCACACACGGTTAAGTCCAGGAGATCCAGTACAATGTAGTCCTGAAAGACAATTCCAACTGGTCTTTTAAGACAGTGTTTCCCAACATGGAAGATAGAGAGTGTGGCAAAGGGAGTTTTCCATTTAGCAAGGTTTGGGGGTCAGAAGAATTAAGAGAACAGTAACATTTCCAGCCCCAAGCTGGAGACCCACCATCCAGGGTGGCTTCACAAGCTCCGACAAGTCCCACAGAGAGGAGCTCCCTGGAGTCAGCACTTCCCAAACACACCCAGCCTTGCCGCGTTCTCCCTTCTCCTTCCGTCTCCCCTCCTCCTGCCCCCTCTGCTCTCCTTCCCTCCCTTAGCATGCATTCCACACAACACTATTCCCAAGGAAAACCATCTTGAATATACTGCTTTTGTGCATAGCATCATTATTATTTTTCAATGTCCATTGGGTCCATTGTTGTTGCAACAGTGAACAGCTAGGGGTGGCTGTGCTTGCAGCATGAAAATCATAGGGCAAGCTTGTATATGACAGGATAAATGTCTGTGACTGTCTCTGAGAAATGGAAGACCCTCTGACTGTGGGGAGTGATGGCCGTTATTATGTCTGTCATTTTGCCAGGCCTCTATTCACTAACTTTTTCTCTCCTCTGTCCTTGCTTAGTGACTACATGACACTGGTACACCACAAGGTCAATGCCAAGCTTTGTTCATAGTTTCTGAAAAATTATGATATTAGGCTCTTCACAGTGAATTGATGTCCTAAAAATCATTCTTATGGAATTCTGGCAATTTCCATCCTTCCCTCCCTCTGTCTCACCTGCTATGGGAACATATATGTTAGATTTTTGTTTTTCTATACTGATGTCACATTCTTTTTTACTGAGTTTTCTCTCCTCTAAAACATTCCCTCTTTTCATGTGGCTGTTTAATATGTCTTTTTAAAAAAATCTTAGAATACAACGCAGACTTTCTTTCAATGCTCAAATACCCATTTGTAGACATCCCTTGTTTGTGTGAGAAACTGCATATTGAGTCATATTCTGGAAGTTTCCTTCCTTATGCAAGAGAACATAACTTCTTACATGCTCATAGATTAAGTTGTAGCTATACATAGATACAATGTCATGTGCTCCCAAGCCAACATTTTTTGGTATAAGTAGATCCACTCTATGCTTTCTCTCCAAGAAAGGTTGGCTATGATAAAGACTGTGATTTTAGTGACAGAAGTGCTTTTGCTAGGCAAGGAGAAGAATGTGCCAGAGCTTCCTGGAGCATGCTCAGAGCTGAGCTATCTCTCTTCCCCAGCTCGTTTTTTTTGCGAGGGTTTCCTGTCTCATGGTTTGGCCTTTTCATAAGGCAGATGATAAAGAATTGTCCTTAATTCTTTTTCTTCCTTACTCCTGCCCATGTCCAGTCTCTTCCCAGATTTACACTGACTCTTGCCCCTGCATGGGTCCCCTTCAGTTCCCAGTCCATGTGACAAAAGTTTATTATTCCTTGCCATTTCTGCTTTGTGTGCTCATCCCCTATGGCTCTCTGACTCTCCAGGGTCACCTTGATCCATCAGAATTGCTCCACTGGGGCTGTTTTATTGCTGTTGTTGTTGTTAGAGAGAGAGGGGTGGGGAGGGAGGGAGAGAGAGAGAATTGGTGTGCCAGAGCCTCAGCCCCTGCAGTCGAACTTCAGATGCCTGTGCCACCTACTGGACATGTGTGACCTTGCGCTTTCCTCTCCCTTGTGTGTCTGGCTTATGTGGGATCTGGAGCATCGAACATGGGTCTTTAGACTTTGCAGGCAAGTGCCCTAAGCACTAAGCCATCTCTCCAGCACCACTAGGGCTGCTTTGAATGGCTACTCTAGTCATGCTGAGCATCCTGACTTATGCTCATGGTGATGGTGGATTCATGGAGATAAGCAGGGAGAGTGTCAGCCTTCCTCAGTCTCCTCTTTCCTACTGATTAGAAATGGGTGTCAGCCACCATGGGCCCTGATAATGTCAAGTCCTTTGATTAAGGAGGTCACATACAAGAGCCTGAGGCTGCTCCATGCTTCCACACAACCAGGCTGGTCTTGGGCTGCCTACTCTGAAATCCTCTTATGTGCAAGGAATAAACTTCTCTCTTGCTATGCCTGAGCCTCTGTAATGTTGGAGTCCTCTGTAATAGAACAGAGCCTAATCCTATTAGAGATATAAAGAAATTTCTTCCCCCTCCCCTCCGGCCAGCGTACTCTGGATGGGAATTCTCTTATTCACAACTAGCAGGATCAGGGCAGGATTAGTCTGCTGGAGTTTGAATTCTTTGAAGATAGGAACTGTGTTTTATCTGTCTTTGCATCCCGGGGGTCTAGATAACACATGACACAGAAGAGATGCATTAGGTTCCAAGGACACTGGGTGCCTGAGAAATGACTGTCATCTACTTATGCTCGTATTACAAGGTGAACGTGTTAAGAGGTAGGAGAATCACTGTGAGTTCAAGTTCATTATGGGCTACAGAGTGAATTCTAGGTCAGCCTGGGTAAGAGTGAGACCCTGTTTCAAAACATATATATATATATATATATATATATATATATATATATATATATATATATATATATATACAGCTGCTTATTACATCATGTCTAAGAAATTACCACACCTCCCTGGGCCTTTTCATGAACATCATTCCTTGCATTCATTTTCCAGGCGAGGCTGTTCCTGTAACTCTCAGGAAGTGTTCACAGTGCCCCTTTGATTTCATCAGCAGCTCCCTAGAGGGCGGGCAGTCAGCATTTGGCACGGTTTTAACCTCTCACCATCCTCTTCATTACTGCTTGACGATCACATTGTTTCCAGCCACAGTCTAGCTGTGCAGAGTTCAGTAAGAAGCTTCATGTGCTCTGCTTCCAGTACGTGGGAGGGAATTCACCCACCACACTCAGGTCAGGAGGGTTTTCTTGACTCTGTCCTCTACTTCTTTCTTCCCCCTTTTTGGTCTCTTCTCTACTTTCATATTATCCAAAACCATGTTGTCACTCTTGTTGTAATATGAGGATCTCTACTGTCATACTTTTTTATTATTATTTTAGCAAAAACAGAAATAATGGAGTTTTGAGTGAAATTGTCTAATATTTAAGAGTAACATTCTAATATAACATGAACCAAATTGTATATTCTTCTGGGTTGCATTGCCTTGTACTGCATTTTTTTGTGTGTGTGTCTCTAGTTTGTTTCTGGCTCTTGGGATGCACCAATGGGGTACGTATCCCCAGTTTGTTCTTGTTCATTGCTAACTAGAACTCCCCAGCAGATCTTACCATTGCTTATTTAACATTCCCATTGAAGAAAATCTGGATTGTTTGATTTTGTTACTACAGAAAATGTGATATGAACACTCATGGACAGGTGGTTCTGTAAGTGTGTGTTCTCTATTCTTCCAGGATTCATTTTCAAAAACACAATTGTTGAATTATTTGGGGGTTACATGTGTAGGAACCAATGTCTCTACCATCTTACACGCCCATGAGAAATGGATGATGGGTTCAGTTTTCCTGTATCCTCACCAGCATCTCGTGTCCCTGTTCATCAGGACTTCCATTTGGTCCTAATAGTGAGAACTCACAGTGGTTTTAATTTGCACACCCTAATGGCTAATGGCAATGAGCATTTTTCTGTATACTTTCTATGAAATCTATCTTCATATTTTACCAGTTTTAACTAAACTTATTTTATTGCCAACTTCTGGAAGAGTGTGTTTGTGAATATGCATGCGTATGTGTGTGTATATAGAACATACACATACATACATGCTATTTTCAAGAGAGCTGACTTTTGTTAGATACATGGTGGCAGATATTGTCTCCCCATGTATTCCTCTTCTGTTAAACATTTATTTATTTGCATGTGTTTGTGTGTGCATGTGTGTGTTGTGTGTGTGTGCGCGTGTGTGCATGTGCGTGTGTGTCAACATCTCTTACCACTGCAAACGAACAGCCATCCAGCTTTACATGGGTGGCTGGGGAATTGAACCTGGGCCAGTGTGCTTTGCAAGCTAGCATCTTCAACCACTGAGCTATCTCCCAAGTCCTTCTAATTTGTACTCTTAACAGGGTATTTTCTAGAAAACAATTAGTTTTGATTATGCTTTGCTTATTGTGGGTGTTGACTTTTTTTGTAATTGTTTATGAGAGGAAGAGAGAGAGAAAGAGAGATTGGTGTACCAGGGCTCCCAGCTACTGCAGTTGAACTCCAGATGCATGTGCCAACTTGTGTGCATGTATGGCCTCGTGCATTTAGCTTACGTGGGACCTGGAGAGTCAAACCTGGGTCGTTAGGCTTTGAAGGCAAGTGCCTTAACCGCTAAGCCATCTCTCCAGCCCTGGAAGTTAATGTCTGTCAATAATGCTTGTGTTGTCAAGTTGAGGAATTGTTTTTGTTTAGTCTTAGATCTCAGAGATAATTTTCTTGTCTTTTTCTAGAAAAAGAAAACTGTGTTTTGTATATAAGTTCATAATTAATTATGAGTTTAAATTTTGTGTCTGGTGTGAAGTGTTGGTTAAACTTCATAGTTATTTATCTGTGATTGTCCAAATATTCCAACAGTGTTTTTTCATAGTTGTCAAGAGTCATTTAGGCACATTTGTGCAGGTCTATGATTAGACTCTCTACTCTTTTTCATTGATCAGTGTTTCTGTCTGATAATAATTATTATGCACTCTTGGTTACTGAAGCTATATAGTAACCCTAGATATTGGCTAGAGTAAATCATTACATGTTGTTCCCCTAGTCAAGGTTTTGCAATTCTAGTGACTATAAAATTTTAAAATAAGTTTGTATATTTCTCCAAAAATGCTTTATTTTGTTAAATATTTTTATTTCTTTGTTTACAAGGAGAGAAAGAAAGAGAGAGAGAGAGAGATTGAGAATGGGCACATCAGAGCTTCTTGTCACTGCAAGCCAACTCTAGATGCATGCAACACTTTATGTATCTGGCTTTACATGGGTACTGGGGTATCAAACCTGGGCTGTTAGTCTTTGCAAATAAGTGCCTTTAACCACTGAGCATCTCCCCAGCCCAGATATTTTTGGAAAGAGATATACCTATAGAACTAGGTGTGTAAAAAGTGACATCTTTTCTACATAAATCCATCCATGAACATGGTATGCTTCTCCATCTATTTGACAATTATGAAAAAAAACATTTTTTTTGTTTTTTGTTTTTTGACATAAGGTCTTGCTCTAGCCCTCCCTAACCTGGTTTTCACTACGCAGTCTCAGGCTGGCCTCAAACTCATGGTGATCCTCTTAGCTCAGCCTCCCAGAGAGCTGGGATTAAAAGTATGCACCAGCATGCCCAGCCCATCAGCAGAATTTTTTGTGCATGTGTATGTGTGTGTGTGTGCGCACATGTGTGTGTGCACGTATGTGTATGGGTTCATATGTGTATGTGTGCATGGGAAGGGGATAGGACGATGCTTGGTATCTTCCTTGATGACTCTCCACTTTATTTACTAAGACAGGGAATCTCACATAAACCTAGAGCCTGTCGGCTTGGCTGGTGTACTTAGACAGCCTCCCCTGAGAATCACCTGCTGGTTCCTAAGATCTTTGGTCTCTAGTGTTGGCATTCAGACTGGCTGCCACACCCACTCTGCACTTACATGGGTGCTGGGGCATCTGAGCAAGCAGGCAAGTGTCTTACCCACTGAGCCCTTGAGTTATTCCATCAACATCTTGTAATGTTCATTCTTCATATATTCTATATGTTTTATTGTTCATACATAATTATTTCAGTTGATTTGGATTAAGTTTGAAACCCTTTTGAATTAAGTGCTTAACTTATATAAAATAATTATTTTTGGCCTATACTCTGAGAATAGTCATCTAGTTTAAATGATTTTCTTTCCTAACCCAAAACCATTTGGTCACACGTTCTATATGATTAGTTTCTGTGCATTTTCAATAAAGATTTGTTTTTTAAAAAATATTTTTTACTTATGTATTTTGCAGGTGGGGGGCAAAGTGTGGAAGTATGGCAGCTTCAGGGCCACTGCCCATTGCAAGGGAATATCAGGTGCATGCACCACTTTATTTTGTACTGGGGATCTGAACCTCAGCAGGCTGGCTTTGCAAGCAAATGCCTCTACCCACTGAGTCATCTCTCCTGCCCCAAGATTTGGGCTTTTTGACAGTTTGTGGAAATTCAGTCAACTTAATTTGTCATGAGTCTATTAGTTTGTTTGACTTAGTGAAGTTCTTAATTTCTGTCCTTGAAGTCTTACATTACACATAGCAAAACAAGAAAGAAATCTTTACCTATGAATTCTATGAATGTCTTTTGAAGTTCTTTTTATTCTTATTTGAATTTATTAGTAGTGTAGTTTTCTAGTATTTAATCTGCTTAGTTTCATGTATATACATACGTGTGTGTGTGTGCATGTCCATGGGTGGCTGGTGTGCATGTGTGCGTGCAGCCATTTGAGTGTAATGCAAGTGCACATAGAAGCTGTCTTAAGTGATGCCAAAAGAAGAAAAGGGTGTTTCTTTTTCAATGGGGAAAAATCAGTCACCTGATTTCTAGAATTTCTGAAAGAAATTACAGACTGTTATAAGAAAACAGTCATTGCTCATGAAGTTCTGTTGAAAGAAATACATCTTCCTCCTCCTTCTCTTCTTCACAATGATTGTTTAAAATATGTAAATCCCATATGTTCCTTGTAACAAATTTTAAATAATACTGCAAAACATGTAATAAAATATGAAACAAATTTCAGACCTCATCTTCAAAAAATGAGTAAGTTAATAAATTATTTTCAGACCCTTTTCATTGTCAAAAAGTAGAAACAGTCTCATACATATAGAGATTGTATTTTACAAGCAAATTAAATTTAAGGAGACTGTAAGCCCAGGTTTCCTCATGACATCACTGGTTAGCATGTGTTGTGTTGTAGTAGCATTCAAAAATATTCTGGTTTGTAACACAAATGATATTTTGGTCATACCAACTAATACTATTCCCCTGTGTTTTGACTATAATTCTAAGGTTGATAATTCATCACTATGCTTTCTGAGGTAATGACATTGGAGTTTCCTTTACTATTGAAACAGTGCATTCTGTTTAAGCATGCCCAATCTTTGTTTCTTTGTGTTTTGAGGCAGGGTCTCACTATATCCCAGGCTGACCTGGAACTCACTGTGTAGACAAGGCTGGCCTGGAACTCATGACGAGTCTCCTACCTTTTCTAAGTGCTGGGATTAAAGTTGCGAGCGTCATACCTGATGACCATATTCCATTTCATGGACTGAAAGGTTTCTGATATTTTGACTTGGACTCTATCATAATAGAATATGTGCGCCTGTCTTTATGGTACAAACATCTGCCTGCCCTCAGAGTGTATCTAGCAGGGTTGTTGGGATTCACAGCACCAGCTGAAGAGAGAGTGCCTCTCAGGCCAGGACCATTCCGCCAGTTTCAGATGTCAGCTTTTCAGTTGACACGCTTTCATACCAAGAAAGGCACAAACAACACAAGGATTCTTTCAGCCATTTCACATGCACAAAGAACGAACCCTTCAGGGAGACAGTCCAGAATTACCACTCAGACAGGCACAAATCCAGTTTATTTTAAGTGACCAGAGGCATGGAGATATTTTTGGAAAGAATGAAACCCGCTAAGGCAGGGGTTGGGATCTCAGTGTCTAGACTGATTCTTTCTTAAGACATCTTTTAGAGAATGTTTGCTTAACCTGCTATGTTGAAAGGTTCTGAGGGAAGACTTGTGAACACACCCCTGAATGCTCACAGCTTTGCTTCAGTACTGAGCAAGCCTCCCCTTGTCTGTCCCTAACCACCGCCTCTCTAGCTTTTTAAACCATTCTCATTTTTACAGGAAAGACAACAAAGAAATAGTTAAAATACTTGGAACGCATTATACAAATTCTTTTGGGCTTTTAAAAATAGAATTGTTTACGAGAACCTTGGAATTTTCAGTATAATAATTACGTGATAACAATAGCCATAATTTAATTTAATGAGCTGTTTATTAATTCTTCAGAAAGCATTATGTTGACCCAGAGAGGGATTGCCTTCACACTCCTTTAATTTTCCAAGGCAACCTGCAAAACTTAAAGGTGCTTAAACCTCTTTGCTTTCAGCAGGATAATGGCTCTAATTTTTGTTTTTTAAGAATGAAGTAATTCGAAGCTTTGCAGAGCTCTGCAATTTGCATATACAAAGCGAATTGCTCACTTAATTCACTCAGTCCCACAAGGGAAAAAATAATTAGGAAACAGCCTACAAAGGCAAGGCAGAAAATTGCCTTTTAGGTAGCAGTCTCATTTTCACTTGGTAAACATAAATATATCATCATCTGTAAATTACCATCAGCAGAGGCAAGGGGAAAATTGGAAATCAAATCCTTGTTTTCCTAAATGGCTTTAGATTCTGCAGCCACACCAGGATCATGTTTAATATTCCCACACAAGGCCAACTAATTGCATAATTCTGACATGCATATTCCCCATCCTCCAGGGAACGTTTTTTTAAAAAAATATCTGATTGTGTTAATCCTCCCTTGAAACACTAGATGGAATTTCAACCGTTTCTCCATCCAGTTATAAAATAATCCATTTGGAAAATTGAATTGTGTAATTTGAAGTTGTTTTCCAAGTTGTTAGTGCAAAACTATCTCAGTAGCAAATTAAACTTTTAAAGTAGGGCTGCTTTGTTGATTGTTGGCTGTTAGACATTTATTTCAATGAATGCTATCATTTATGATGAATAAGACATCTGGCTTTAAAACAGACAAATTAATCTGCAGCCTATTTTGGGAAATTCTTAATTGGATGGCATAGTTAAAGATTTATCAAGAATTTAGGAGAGAGATGGGTCTCTCTTTCCTTATGGAACCTTGGTGCCCTGTACAGGAATTTACACAGTAATTAAGTAGTTCTTAACTCTCTCTTGTCTCTCTCCTCTTCCCAATTCTAACCTAAGTGGACTTCTTAGTGGCTCATTGGTCCATTGTCTGCTGAGCTCTCCTGACCCAATTTCATAGCCTCATTCTGGTTCTTACCCACCTTAAGGTTAAAGCTACCATGTACAGTTAGGCCAGTTTCACGGGCTCTCTCCTGGCCCCGTTAGTTGTCATATGACACAGCACCCCGTCCACTAAATGCCAGTAGCTTCTGCTCAATGTTACCATCCCAAAGTATCTTCTCACACTCATGCCAAATGTCAAGGTGGGACTGTGACACTTGCTTCCAGAGAGAGGACAAATGATCTGCACGACTGCTCATGCATGGACCCGGCTGTTCTGTGTGCTTTACGGCAGTGGATTGATGCTCTCTTCACATTTCATGAGCCACTGGAAACACTTAACGTTGCTCCCTGTAGCCCCCACCCTGGGTCCATCTACCCCTGACTGCAGTACACTGGTCCCAGAAGCACCCACCCCTGGTCCATCTACCCCTGACTGCAGTACACTGGTCCTGGAAGCCCCCACCCCGGGTCCATCTACCCCTGACTGCAGTACACTGATCTCAGCAGCACCCATCCCTGGTCCATCTATCCCTGACTGCAGTACACTGGTCCTGGCAGCACCCATCCCTGGTCCAGCTGCCCACCCTCACGGCTTCACATCGCAGCCTAGCTCGCCATTGCTCTTCCCCATGGGCTTACATCTAGCCGTGGCAGTTGGGTTCATGGTGGTTGGGTTCATGTCTTTTGGGTTCATGGTGGTTGGGTTCATGACTGTTGGGGTCATGACTGTGCACATGGGGTTTATTTTTTCTTGGAAATTCTTCTGCTTTCTTTGCTTCATGAACTTCTGCCCATCTTTGAAGGCCACTGTAGAAACCTAAGCCAAGAATGATGGCCTTGGCATCACTATCTTTGTATTTGCTGGTGCTCGGGAGTTTTGGGAAGGACAGTCTCCTTGCCTGCTTGGATGGCTTTGTCTGCTGTTTCTCAGTTGTGGGAGCAAGTTTCTTTAGAGCTCAGCCTTATATATTCAGTACAACTATGTTTGGAAAATTGTGATAGACGTCAAAGGATGGGGCTGGGCAGATTGCTTGGTCATTAAAGGCACTTGCTTTCAAAGCCTGCTGGTCTGGGTTTGATTCCTTAGTACTCACATAAAGCCAGATGCACAAAGTGGTGGATGTGTCTGGAGTTCATTTGCAGTGACAAGAAGCCCTAGATAGCCCATACTCTCTCCCTCCCTCTCTCTCTCTGTCTCTCTCTCTCTCTCATAAGTGAATTTTTAGAGATCAGGTGATAGAATTTGATGTGTCATTTGGTTTTAACCAAATGCCTGGCACACAGTTGGGAACTAGATAAACATTAGTCTCTGCCATTTTGTTATCACGGTGTCTATTGCACCAGGTTCCACAGGTGGTCCCAGGAAAGGCAGAGAGGGTCATGTGTAGGTCTGAGAGTCTTCAGAGCCTTGTAGGTTAGATTCCTGGATCCCTCTCTTTCACATGCGTGTTCACACGGTCTACGTAATTCTCCGGTGTCTGCCTACCTGGAGTCCAGCCCAGTGGCTCTGGCACTAATTGGGAATCCCTCAGCCCTGCTGATGCCAATCACTGCCCCTGGGACTGATGACAGTGGTTACCTTAGAAGGCAGAGCTTTCACTGAACAAACCCATAGAAAGGGCCTAACCTGTATGGGGCTTAGTTCTTGGTGCTGGAAATAAAATGGTATACGGAGCAGATGCTTCCGCCCCTACTCTGATGAGGAGTCAGCAGACATAAAGACAGACGTAAGAAAGATATGTTCCGTGTCGGTGCCCCTGAACCAGGTCAGGAGGAAAGAAAATGAGGGAAGGGTCAGCAAGTGTGGGAGGGGCGGATTGTGGCTTTCAATGCAGTAATTAGCAATGGTGCCACTAGTGGTGGAAGGCAGGGTGGGAGTGAGCCAGTGCTTGTGAAGAGGAAGTGTTTCCAGGTGGAAGAAGAGAAGCAGAGTCCCCGCGCAGGGCACATGCTGGCCCAGTGTGAAAGAGGACTTCCTAAGTGAGGCAGGCTTCGTCTGGCTTTCATGGTAAGAAGGAGTTGTGTGTTTAAGGAGAGGAGCAGACTGTGTGTTGACTTGATTTGGGCAGAACCGTGTCTTAGGCAGTATACTGACCTGTGTCAAGGTCACTAGAATGAGAGGCAGAGAAGTGTGCCGTAGCACTTCGAAAGTTCCAAGGGACCATGCACTGGGTAAGCAGGACCACTGTGTGTAGTAGATTCATTTCTTTCAGAGATGGCACAGAAGGAGCCATTTCTCTGAGAGGAGCTCAGAGTGTGGGAGGAAAACCTGCAGTTGGGATATATCTTGACATGAGTGAATCCGATTTTTGTTTTCACACTGATTTCCAGGCAGTGCCATCCAACACAATCAGATACTAGAGCCAAGAAACCATGCCACCGACAAGGTAGCCTTCTGTCATTTCCTGCACTGCTCCAGGAAAGGCCAGGCGGACCGCCTCCGCCATCTGCCTGGAGCCTCTGCGGCAGCGATGAGGCCGGGATGCCGCCTTCGGGGCTCCGCTCAGCCTGGAGTCGAGGGCTTCCGAACGAACGGCCTGGGAACAAAGCAACGCTCCTTCCCTTTGCAGTGGAAATGTGACTTAAGTGGCCCCACTGTCCGCTAGGGCCTGCTTCTCATCAAGTCCTCAGTAATTGTAGTTAGAGTGTATGGTTGTGAGCGTCCAGGAGAGTCACATGGTGACGGGAAGTCCAGGACCATGGCCCCAGTCCTGAGCAGGCTACCTTCGAGTATGGTTGCTCTCCTGGTGGACAGATTTGTTAAAGGCAGAAAGAAGAGGCTTGTGTGTGTATAAGAACGGTGTGGTGGGGATTTATGCCAGTGCATTATCTAGACAGTGGGACTCGTTTACCTGATTAAATGTAGCAGTTGTGGACTTTTGTCTTCTTGAAACTACTGCTAGTAATTTTGAAGTTACTACTAGTGAGCTTTGTAGTAACTTGGAACTGTGTTTCCAAACAAATTTTATAGAAAGCAATATGGGTGGGGATAGGAAAATATATTTGTACCATATTTCTCTTGAAAATGGCAATTGTAGCTATGGGGCCTAGCTTGACAAACCAACGGGATTTAAAAGAACAGGATAATGGGCTGGGGCAGATGACTGAGTCAGCAAAGTGCCTGCGGTGAAGGCGTGAGGATTTGAGTTATGGATTTCTAGAGCCCATGTAAATGCTGCGTGGTGTGCTGGCCCACCCGTGATTTCAGCACGCAGGAAGTCAGAGAAAAAGATCCCTAAGATAAGCCGGCTCACTCTATTATGTGAATCAGCAAGCTCTGAGTTCAAGTGAGAGATCGTGTCTCAATAAATCAGATAGAGCCACCAAGGAAGACACATGACCTCAGTCTCTGGCCTCCATATGCGCACATGCACAAACATACACACACACACACACCACATGCAAAAAGAAAAAAGAAAGGGACTGGTGGCTTAGTGGTCACAGCATTTGCCTGTGAAGCCTAAGGACCCAGGTTCAATTCCCCAGGACCCACATAAACCAGATGCACAAGGGGGCGCATGTGTCTGGAGTTCATATGCAGTGGCTAGAGGCCCTGGCATGCCCATTCTCTCTTTCTCTCTATCTGCCTCTTCCTCTCTCATAAATAAATGAATTAAATATTTTAAAAAAGAAAAAGGAAGCAAAAGCAGTATTTTGGCGCAGAGTGCCTTGAGTGGGTGCTGAGGTATTTGCTGCAGAATGGTTGGGAGCAGGAAGATGATGGGATGCCAAAGCTTCACCCAGCTCCAAGTCCACGTAGCAAGGCTGTTACTTTAGCATGGAGAGCAATGACAGCTCCCCCTCCCACAATCAGCCTGAGCCCTGCTCATATGAGAAGGTATTACATCCACGTCTCAGTGTCTGTGACTGGATTCAGCTGTCCGTGAATGGGACATGTGAAAACATTGCCACATGTCACATGTAGTTAGGCCTCCTGTGGTTGTGTCTGTACTGCACATATAAGAAACAGACCTGTTTCTTTCTCACTGTCTCTTAACAAGACAGTGTTTACAGAGCACTTAAAAAGCAATCCAGAGGCGATTGAAGTACACCAAAAGTATATGTAGTCACCTGACAGTAGCAATTCATCATGTATAAGGGGCTTGAATTTCTATGCATTTTGGTATCCAAGAGCATCCTATGGACAGTTCCCTCTAAAAATTGAGGGGTGATGTATTTGTGTTCTAAGTGGATGGAAGGTGAAATGTACAACCTCATTTACAAGGTATTCTTGGAGCCTGTTTCCCCTCCCCCGCCAGGTAGGGTCTTGCTGTGACCCAGGCTGACCTGGAATTCACTATGTAGTCTCACAGTCTAGCACATGGAACATTCTAGAGGAAATCTGACATGAATTTTATATCTCCCCATTCCAACTATCTCTATTCTCGTTTTTCTAATATATACTTCAAATCACTTCAAGTCTCTTTGTTTAAATAAATTTACTATGAGATTTATTACTGTCAACAGTAATTAGAAAATCAGTATCACTAGCAGTACACCAAAATTAACATTGAAAAGTAAGTACAATAAAAATAAATGATTTTAACTGGGGGAGGTCTTACTATTTGTAGGCTTAGAGTTGTCTTTTGGAATGTATATGTGATAAAACAACACATACATACACACGTGCACCCATTCCTACAATGGCATCTGCTCAACACCTGCAAGCCACT
This sequence comes from Dipus sagitta, assembly GCA_036346955.1. Taxonomy (NCBI): domain Eukaryota; kingdom Metazoa; phylum Chordata; class Mammalia; order Rodentia; family Dipodidae; genus Dipus; species Dipus sagitta. The sequence continues at coordinate 8,847,432 of CM070779.1, read as the reverse complement.
TGTGCAAATCAATATTGTTAATTGTATGCACATTAGTGGCCAGAGTGTCTCTGGGATTATTTGTCTTGCATGACTGGAACTCTACGTCTATCGAGGAGCAGTCCACCATTTCCCTTCCCCCACACAACTGTCATTCTGTTCACTGTATGAGTGTTGCTGCTTTACGTGATGGGAATCTTGTGGAATTTATCCTTTTACCCTGAGCTTGTTTCACATAGGATAGTACAATCAGGGTTATCCATGTTATGTTACTGGAATATGGTTACTTCCTTTGTTAAGATGAATAGTATTCCATTTATGTATGTACCGTATTTTCTTTATTTCAATACGTGAGATGTCCCCCATAGCCTCATGTGTCTATGATTAAATTTTGTACTCAATCCCCAGTTAGTGGCAATTTGGATAGGTGGGGCCTTGCTGGTGGAGGTGTGTTGCTCAGGGGAGGTCTTGGGGAAGACACAGCCCAGTTCCCCTTAGCCAGAGTTAGCTCTTATTGCTATCTTACAGCTGATGTGGCAAGATGTGATACCCAGCCTCTGCTCCTTAACCACTAAGCCACCTCTCCAGCCCTCGTACTTTTTTTTTTCTCTCTTTTTTTTTTTTTTTTTAGTTTTCAGGGTAGGGTCTCTCTCTAGTTCAGGCTGACCTGGAATTCATTATGTAGTCTCAGGGTGGCCTTGAGCTCATGGTTATCCTCTTACTCCTACTCCTCCTACTCCTATCCGGGTGCTGGGATTAAAGGCATGCGCCACCATGCCCGGCCCTGGTACTTTTTTTTTTTTTTTTTTTTTGCTGAAAATTAAGTTCAACAGGGTAGTAATGTTGCCTCCCATCTAAACTTGACATAGAAAAAATGTTAAGAACTAAAAAAAAAAAATGACTGAATAAATAAATAGTAATCAGATAAAGAGTTAAACATTTTGATGAGTGGATGAGTGCAAGGAAGATTCCTAGAGAGGTACTATTTCTAAGAAAATTGAATTTGAGTGTCTCTCTCCTTGATAATGTTACACCTTGAAGAAATTATTCTGAGGGTTAGGGAGATGTCTCAGAGGGTAAAGAGCTTGCCACCCAAGTCCGAGTAACCCAGACTCCATGCGAAAGTCAGAAGCCATGGCAAGCAGTGATTCTTCTTGTGCACATAGCTTCTTTGTAAAAGAAATATTCATTCACCAATCCTGCCTCAGTGTTGTCATTTGTACAATGAAGTGATGCAGATGGAGATCAACACATGTTCAAACTGCTTATGTGACATGTAAAGGTTTCTGCTGATGTTAACTACTGTTTCCTTTGGCACGTGTGTTCAGCAAGGTTGTTATGAATTGTATAGATTGTAACTCTTAAAGAGAAAGATGGTGTGTGTGTGCATGTGCGTGTGTGTGTGCATGCACGTGCACATGCATGTGCATATCCTTAATGAGGCAGGGCTCTGAGCTAGGCATGTACACATGTGGAACCCTGTCATCAGTTCTGCCATGTAGTCTTGGCCCTGCCTGCTTTGTGAGCACTCACTGCGTCCTCCGAGCAGCAGAGAGTGGGGGTGTTGCTTTGCTTATTACCAAAACCAATTTCCAGAATGGGTAATTGTACTCTGACTCATGCAATCCCCCTTGCCTTTCCTGACTGTTTCGGGTGACTTATGTCTTCCTCTTTGTCCTTAATGGGTATGTAATGAAGTGACATATTTCAAAGTCATGGCTGTGTTTCAGGCTAGAGAGGGCTTCCCCTAAATAATGCCTCACTAGAGGGGCAGCCTGACGCCTGGCACACACATAACCTACCTGTGCTCCCAAGAAAAGCAATATCGAAAAGAAAGAGAAGTCTTCAAGCAAGAGGCGACTTTCAGAGGCTAAAGCTCCTCTGGGCAGAAAGCTATGACAGTTTACTGTTGAGGATGGGGTGAGGGCTCAGATTCTGGGAACTATTTTCTTCATTCACATTCTTAGTCATGAACTTGGTTGTGAAAGTTTTAACCTTTCTCAGCCTCAGTTTCATCCTCTGGAAATGGTGATGATAATAATGTCTATCTCCAGGGCTATTATGAAGATCAAATAAGAGATTCTATGTGAAGATGCTAAACACAGTATGAGGCATATGGTGGGGTTCTGTAGATGCTGACTCATTGTCTATTTTTTGTTGATGCAATCTATCAGAAAGTCATTGCCAGTTGACTCAAGTCTTACTGGGAGCTGGAGGAATGAATACATGAATTATAACAACAGATAATAAAATAGAATGTCACATAGCAGTGTGGGAGCAAGCAAGAGAAGGGAATGATTCACAATGAGGTCAGGATGAATTTCCAAGGAGATGGGCCCTTCAAAGGTCAGCGTGTTGAGTATGGTTGGGCATTGTTTACAGTCTACATGTAGTTACTGAGTTCTCACTTGGGGACAGTCTGTCTGTGAGATACAGGGAACACAATGGTGAGCCAAACAGTTCTGACACTTCCTGTTAAGTTACTTCTTTTCAGGAAAGACGGAAGCTCAACTACTCACTCATGTAGCCATTGGAGGGTCTCTAAGAAAACCACAGAAGTCCCAAGCTAATGGGGGAGTAGGGAAAGCTATGAGCTTGCCAAGTAATATATTATAGTCTCTGACTTAGTCTAGTGTAGCTTGATTGGAAACCAGAAAGCGTGGAGAAATGACAGAGAATGTGATGGTGAGTTGGCCATGGAGAGATGATGTCAGAGGATGTGATGGTGAGTTGACCATGAAGAGATGATGTCAGAGAATGTGATGGTGAGTTGGTCATGGAGAGATGATATCAGAGGATGTGATGGTGAGTTGACCATGAAGAGATGATGTCAGAGGATGTGATGGTGAGTTGGCCGTGGAGAGATGATGTCAGAGGATGTGATGGTGAGTTGACCATGAAGAGATGATGTCAGAGGATGTGATGGTGAGTTGGCCGTGGAGAGATGATGTCAGAGGATGTGATGGTGAGTTGACCATGGAGAGATGATGTCAGAGGATGTGATGGTGAGTTGACCATGAAGAGATGATGTCAGAGGATGTGATGGTGAGTTGACCATGGAGAGATGATGTCAGAGGATGTGATGGTGAGTTGGCCGTGGAGAGATGATGTCAGAGGATGTGATGGTGAGTTGACCATGAAGAGATGATGTCAGAGGATGTGATGGTGAGTTGACCATGAAGAGATGATGTCAGAGGATGTGATGGTGAGTTGACCATGGAGAGATGATGTCAGAGGATGTGATGGTGAGTTGGCCATGGAGAGATGATGTCAGAGGATGTGATGGTGAGTTGACCATGGAGAGATGATGTCAGAGGATGTGATGGTGAGTTGGCCGTGGAGAGATGATGTCAGAGGATGTGATGGTGAGTTGGCTGTGGAGAGATGATGTCAGAGAATGTGATGGTCAGTTAGCCAAGGGGAGATGATATCAGAAAACGTGATGGTGAGTTAACCTTGTTTATTTCTTTTCCCACCTATGTCTTGAGCTGGAGTTCATTGAATTTAGGGAAACAGACAAGAGAAGTGGTCCTGCCTCATTGTAGGCTAAGCTTGATGGGAGGTAGATGCATTTGTATGGCAGCACAAAAAAAAGGGGTGGGGGGATTATTGAGGCATGGTTAAACCTCTCAGTGTGAAAAGTTTATCTTGTAAATATTTGGCTCAAAGTCACCAAAACTTTCTAGAAGAACCCAAGGGCCACACCCCTGCAGTGCAGCAGAGGGCCACATCCCAGCAGGACTGCCATTGTGGAAGCACATGGAGCCAATACTGCTTATGTAGGGGAGAGGTTTACATGTGTGCTGACAGCCAAAAGAGATTGCTGGGGAGGGAGGGATGCACAAAATATCAAAAAGGAACAGCTTTCTTATGACGGGAGCAGGCTGGTACACCACACTGTTTTCGACCATAGCACAGAGACCACTAACCACTGGGAAGCATTCTTGGGAAAGCAGGTTTGTGATGGAGTCTGTGTGCTGGAATATAAGGAATGACCCTTGGACAAGGGCTATTTTTGAGACTCTTGATATAATTGAGTGTATAGATTGAGCCATCCTAACTTCCCCATCCCTCCACTCCCATTGCTTAGCTTGTAAATCTGCAGATCTGGACTGGGGACATGGCTCAATGGAAGCACTACTGCACTGAATGCCTCATTGGGATCCCCAGAACCCCCATACAAGGCTGAGTGTTGCAGTACAAGCATCTGTAATCCCGGTGCGCTGTGGAGACAAGCACATTGCCTGCAGCTTGTGGAGCAGCTAGCTAGCCCTGTGAATGCAGCAGTGAGCCAACAGAAACGCCACCTCAAATAAGACAGAGGGCAAGGACCAGCCTCCAAGGTTGTCCTCTGACCTCCACATGCATAGCACGTGCACGTCTGCACTTACACACATGATCACACACGTGCATCAAACACACAAAAATAAATAATAAATAAAATCTGCAGACCTGTGCTGTGAAGCTGAAGGAATGTGCTCGATGTATTCTGGGACTCAGCTCTGATGTTGGTTGAAAAGCGCTCATGCAGAGAATGTGACCAGACTTTCATTTTCCAGGTCACAGAGCTCAACAATGTGAAAAACGTAGCTCGGTTGCCCAAGAGCACGAAAAAGCACGCTGTCGGGATCTATTTCAATGATGACACCTCCAAGACCTTTGCTTGTGAATCAGGTTTGTGTGAGGTGGGCAGGGGGAGGTGGACTTTTGGTCTGTGGGTGCTGGGAAGACAGAGTAATATTTTTTGGCCATTTTCACAGATCTTGAGGCAGACGAATGGTGCAAAGTTCTCCAAGTAGAGTGTGTGGGCACCAGAATCAATGACATCAGCCTTGGAGAGCCTGACTTACTGGCAACTGGGGTGGAAAGAGAGCAGAATGGTATGCACAGGAAGCCCTGCCTTCTCTCCTATATCAAAACATAAGCTAGTTATGTACAATTGTGAGTCATAAAAGATGTATAAAGAAGTACTTGATATACAGCCAATATTAATATCAGTGTGTTAAAAATATTGTTGCAGCATATAGTAAAAATCTGTCTGCATTAATGTCAGTGGAAAGGGGCTGGGAAGAAAGCTCAGTTGACATAGTGCTTGCCTCACAAGAATGAGGACCTGACAGACACCCATCTGTAGGACCCACATACAAAAGGTGGAGGTGCTGGAGATATGGCTCAGTGGTGAAAGGCACTTGCTTGCAAAGCCCAAGGCCCAGGTTCAGTTCCCCAGTACTGACGTAAAGCCAGATGCACAAAATGGCGCATGTACCTGGCATTGATTTGCAGTGGTAGGAGGCCCTGGGGCATCTATTCCCCCTCTCTCATCCTTCCTCTTCTTTGTCTATCTGCTTACAAGTGAATATATGAAAACATACATATGTACATACATAAATATTTCTCAAAAGGCTGGGTGTTGTGGCAGACGCTCTAAATCCCAGCGCTGAGGAGGTGGAGACAGGCGGATCCTGGGCTCACTGACTGCTGAGCTCCAGACCACTGAGAAACCCTGTCTCAAAACCAATGGGCAGCTGCCTAACGTATGATCACTGTGGCTGTCCTTGGCCTCCACATGCGTGTGCACCCCTGTACATATGCAAATATACACGGGCACACACAAAAGTAGTGTCAGTGAGAAATGTTGAGCCCATGCTGCATGCCAGTTCAGCCAAAGTTGCCTTACCAACATGAGATGATTACAAGTTCACAGCAGCCCTGTGGCCTGAGTATTGGGATTTTCACTGTCTTACAGAGGAAGAAGATGAGGCCTTAGGTAGGGAGCTAAACACCTTGTTGCAACTATAGTAGTTTTAGTGTTTGACTCCAGCCTGTGTTCTTGGGTTTCTGTTTATAATATACAGATTTTAAAGTGTGATGAATTTTGTCTTGTCGGGCCACTTAAAATGTGATCGAATGCTTTCCAAGGCTTTCAACAGAATTTAAACTCCATGAATATTTCATCAAGTTTAAGCCCACCTAAAACCCTGTGATACATTGTTTTAAACAAACACTTGATTCATTTCAGCTCAACACACAATCTGGGAATAATTCATCTCAAATAATAATAACCAAAATATTCATGAACATGTTAGCAAAAATCAATGTTGGTTTAGAGTATGAGCCTGGAATAATTTTTTCATCTTCAAATAGCCAAGCCTTGCACCTGGCAAGATTAGATCCCAAGATTCTGCTTTAAAGCCTGACTTGATCTATGAGGACTTGTCATAATGGAAGGGGCTCGGGGTCACCTGTGTTGGTGACTGACAAGGTGGAGGTGGAATTGTCCTCTGTAGGCTCACTCGGGTACATAGTTAAAAAAAAAAAGTTTTCCCTTCTAAGAGAACTGGCTTTCTTTATGAGACATTTATAGCCTTTGATGATATTAGATATACTGTGCCCACCAGCATCCATCTCTAGCTAAGTGCTGTTGGCCAAGACCTGGAAGTACTGGTGACTACAAGAAACACTCATTTTAGATTAAGGATTTGGCCTACAGGGGGGTTGAAGCATTTAGCAGGTCCCTCATCCCAGACCCTCTGTCGTGGCTCACTAAGGCCGTGTTCAGCTGAGCAGGGAGGGCACAGCCAGGCACTCACAGACACAGGCCTGGGCTCAAACACAGACAAGGAAGCCCAGTAGGGTTTGGTGCTGTCGTTTTTCAAATGCTCCCCTCAGCCCTTATTCTGCACACATACACTTTTGTGAAGCAGTGTGCTTGTAGAGTGCTATGAACTAAACTGAAGAACCAGCTGTGTGGCTTAGGACTCCTTTTCCCCCATCTAGGTCTCCTCTTTGGCCAGATACAAGTGATGCATAATTACTGAAGATCATTACAAAACCACGTCTTTTTATTTTTTTATTTTTATTTATTTATTTATTTTTGGTTTTTGAGGTAGGGTCTCACTCTAGTCCAGGCTGACCTGGAATTCACTGTGTAGTCTCAGGGTGGCCTTGAAGTCATGGCGATTCTCCTACCTCTGCCTCCCGAGTGCTAGGATTAAAGGCGTGCGCCACCATATCTGGCTACAAAACCATGTCTTAATTGGTATACTTTCATCTGTATGACTTCAAATAATTAGAAATAAAATGGTGGCTACAGTGTACCTGCTAAGAAAGTTCCTCCACACTTGGCTGTAGCCCCAGTCCCACTAGGGTTACTTATGAATGAGCATAGTTAGAACAAAACAAGTTTGCCTCTATGTGAATAGATTAATTCTTTACTAGCTGAAAGTAGTTCTTTCTTGATCCAGAACTCTCAAAGAACTCATTCATTCAATAAGAATATACTTTTAAAGTAATTGTTATCAGAAAGAAGTAAATATTTGGTTTTTGGCAGTTTGTGATGAGTTCGAGAGTGTGAATTATAGGTGCCTGGATCCATCTCATGAGCACAGTCTTGACATTAATATTCACAATTAGAGAACCCTCAATATAAAATTAGCACATGAACATTCTAATGAGACTGTCATTATACACCATCTATATAAAATTGTGGGTCCCACTGTACTGTCTGGTCAGATGTCATTAATCTGCTACCATGGTGGACAGATGGAATTTGTTTTTGCTGTTGTAATAATACTTTTGTTCATATTTCACTTATATTTATTCTCTTCCATGTTAATGAATTTCCTAGATAATAATAATGGAAAGCATTGCAAATGTGTCTGAGGGAATAAAAATGTGGTTATAGTCATTAACCAAACAATTTATTTAGAATAATCTTGGTAACATTTTTAGTAGTAGCTCAAGGAAGCCAATGGCTATTTCCCTGTAGAGTTGGTCGTAGAAAGCTCTGTGTCTAATCTAGTATAAATATACAGACTGGTCTTTCCACAGGCTGCCAGTTAATTACATGGTATTACTATGGGGTTTCATTTAAAAAATTTGGGGTGCCGCTTCATTCTCTTGATTGTAGAAATTATAAGTTGATCAATATAACTTTAGGATCACTAAATCCTGAACCCATTCTTTAGCGCCTCTACCTTGTGAGTGCAGAAATGTGGGTGTAATTAACATAGCAGGAAGAAAAATTGTTTTGAATAGTTTCTTTGCTTTGGTCTTTTATTGGCATACAAATTTTTATTATGCAAATTTAAAGTGTCTAAAACAGTCTTTGGGCATGTAAATAGTGTTTAGTGAATGCTGACACCAAGAGTATATCATTATGACATTATTAATAGGATCGTACTTTCAAAATTTTTTTCTGGAACAGTTCATTTATGGGAAAGTTTTATCCTCTTGAATATTTGGTCAAATCCTAGACTGTGGGTTTGAATTGTTGTAAAGAACTTTCTGTGATCCTAGGATGTCTGTGATGTTCATCTTCCTGGGGATTTTAGACTAACCTTTTGTTTTTCTCCCAGAGAGATTCAATGTCTATTTGATGCCATCTCCTAACTTAGATGTGCATGGGGAGTGTGCCTTGCAGATTACACATGAGTACATCTGTCTTTGGGACATCCAGAATCCCAGAGTCAAACTCACCTCTTGGCCGCTAAGCGCCCTACGGCGGTACGGACGTGACACCACGTGGTTCACTTTTGAGGCAGGGAGGTGAGTTTCCCGGATTTTGATGACTTCTTTTCCCGGCTGTTATTTTCTCCCAGGTTCCCATCATGGAGGGCCACACAGAAGACGCAGCAGGAAGTGTGCTTCAGAAAATAAGCTGGGGTCTGTTAATGCCAGCATTGCTGTACAAACGTCCGTGCACCCAGCATGCCCTCATTCCTGGGGAGGAGTCCAGGGGTTCACACATGTGATAAGAATCTTCCTTAGTTGATATTACACCGCAAGCTGAAGGTGAAAGGGTAAAACGTACCATTGACTGGGTTAAGCTAAGCAGAGGCCAGCTCCTTGCTGTGTCGAGAGCTTCTGTGTTCGTGGTCAATGGACGTGTTGGATCACACGCAGGAGGGACCACTGGCGTTTGCTAAGTGGCAGCTGGTGGATTTCCATCAGTTCTCCTTACAGTGTAATGGGTAATACTTGAACCGTAAGAGCTCGATTCTCAAAGTTGCTTCTTGCCAGCCCAGTGAGCATGTCTGGTGATGACCTGGCTCCTCAGATCTTCCTCCTCAGAGCTTTTTCTAAAAACAAAACAGATACAGTTTATATTTTAAACGTTTATGTGACTTACATTAAGAAATGAAAGTATATGTGCTTTGAAATTACATTCAAGTTGTAACAATCAACATAGGACATTAAAAAACACTGTTAAAATGAAGAGTTCTTCCTAAGGAAATGATACTTACTTAAAAGAGAATCATCTAAGACTCCAGTTCATGTGACTGTATCACAGTAATACTTCTTTAAAATCAGTCAGTTTATTTTAGAGAAAACCCAGTGGTTTAAAACTGACTTTTCAGAAATATGATAAATTTGATGCTGTTGGGGCATATAGAATTTAAAAAATATTTCTTTTCCTATATAGATATTTGGACTATATTCTTTCCTTTTATTGTATTGTGGGTTTGTTTGTTTACTTGCTTCTTGTTTCTGAGAAAGGGTCTCATGAGGCTGGCTTCAAACTCTTTATGCAGCTGAAAGCGGCCTTCAATTTCTAATCCTCCTACTTCCAAGTGCTAAGATTGTGGGTGTACACGGGCATAGCCTGTATTTATTTATTTATTTATTTATTTATTTATTTACTGTTTGGTTTTCCAAGGTAGGGTCTCACTCTGGCTCAGGCTGACTTGGATTCACTATGCAGTTTCAGGCTGGCCTCGAACTCATAGTGATCCTCCTACCTCTACCTCCCCAGTGCAGGGATTAAAGGCATGCACACCACTCCAGGCCTGTATTTTATTTTCAAACCTAAAATAAATTGATGAATCTCCCTGACAACAAAGGTCATAACATTTGAAAACAAACAAACAAACAAAAAAAACAAACAAACAAGACTTTCATCTTTAGAGCAATGTTCTTGTCAGAATGACCTATCATCAGTAAGGGGAAAGCCTGCGGAAAGCTGGATGTTTGGTTATTTGTCAGTGTGTATTTCTACCTTTCTGTCCCAGAAATTACCAGTGCATTACAAACAGTAACGTATAAATGCAGAATATATTTAATAATAGAAATTGACTTTTCTATTGCCTATGCATTTCATATCCTTTTTATTTGTATTTCCTAGTGATGGGAAGTAGAAGTCCGCATTGGTCAGAACTGCGGGTGACATGCCCTCAAACACTTTTCTGTTATTTTTTAAAGTTTTGTTTATTTATTTATTTGAGAGAGTCAGAGAGAGAGAGGGAGACAGACAAACAGAGAGAATGGGCATGCTAGGGCCTCAAGCCACTGCAAATGAACTCCAGATGCATGCACCACCTTGTGTGTCTGGTGTACATGGGTCCTGGGGAATTGAACCTGGGTCCTTTGGCTTTGCAGGCAAATGCCTTAAACACTAAGCCATCCCTCCAGTCCCACTTTTATTTTTCAATTGTTCTTGAATTTCATACTTACAGGGAAGAGTATGGGGGGAAAAAACCACATTGCTTTTACGGCAGTATTTGAGAAATTAAATGCATTTTAAAGTGCTGTGGTATCTCATGAGTGCTTAAAATTTTGTTTGGCAGTTCTTTCAGTTTTCTAGGTATAAAACTAAAAGTCTACATATATCATGAAAAAGTTTAACTCATGTGGAAATCTAGTACAACTTCCAGAGATCTAGAAGAGAGCTTACAAGACTTTGTTATTTCTCCCATGTGCTGTGGGAAGCCATAGAGATTTGTAAGCATGTGTGTTTGTGTGTGTGCATGTGTGTGTGTGGGGGATGTTTTTGTGTGACAGAAGGTCACCCAGACCATATGACCATAAGATACAAAGATGGGGAGGCAGCTGTGAACATGGGAAAACATGAATATAGCTCGGGAAAACACATGGTGGGTGAAAAATATAGCTATAATGGTGACACAATTCCAGAATTGTTTTAACAGCATTTGACCAAAAGCTATAAAGTGCTGAAATGGAAAATCAAAGTGTTTCACTCCATGCCTTTGATGTCCCCTTTATAGTCTGCCCTAGAGGGAATGCCCCTGGCATCCCACAAGGTTGAGTTAGGCACTTTTGAACACAACTCTGTGATTGTAGGAATATTGGATATTTGTTGATTTTGAATAGCATTGTTATTTAGTGATCATGCTTTGCAAGGCTGGGGCTGACATAGGATTGAATGGTCAGGAAAGAAACTATCGAGGTGTTTATTTCCCAAGGAGCATGATGTGCTATGAGAAGCTACTGTCCACTTTTGGTGGCCTTGGACAATGTGGTTAATGTCCCTGGTTTATTCAATAACCACTTCTTTGCAGAGTGGTTGGAGGTGAAGGCAGTGAGTTGTGTAGATGAACTACAGGGTGGCTGTGCTTCTCCTTAGCAGTGTCTCTGCATTCTGTTAATACTTTTAGAGTAGGACTTTGGCTTGTAGGACACAGAAAGTGTTAAACAACAGGCAATAGAACTACTTTATCTTTTTCTCTGACACTCAAATAAAGATGAATTTTTATCATTCCTATCTGGATGCTCAGATAATAAAATGATTTGTGTTCTCCCAAGTGGGAAGGTTTCATGTCGGCCTTATTTCATTAGTGAGGGCAATTTCTTCCTTGGCTATTTTTGGATATGTTCAGAATAAGGCAGTTTTATGTTAGTAGAATGCTGTCTCACTCTAAGAAGTGAGCATGAGTGTGCTCTCTCCAGACACACAGTTTTCCCATTTCCAGCACACAACTGCCAATCTTTAGACCAGTGCTCTGTAGAACACAGAAACTCTGATTCCCATAGACCTTGGAAAAATTCCATTTATACTCAGCTTATTCCTTGTGCATGGCCCCATTTTGCCCTATCGTGTTACAGTGGGACACGTGTAATGAACTGACTGAAAATAGGAGGTATGAAACAGAATTGCAATTCAGCCAGGTACTGGTGTCAAATTGCAATGATCTATTACTTATCTCATAAGGCTATTATTAGGATTAAATAATGAAACACTCAATAACCCCTTGGATAATGCCTGGGAAGTAGTCAAATCAACCCAAACTTACTCAGAAAAAGCAATTCATTGGCTGTCATGACTCCAAAAAGAAATTCATTGGCTGTCATAACTCAGAAAAGAAGAACATTGGCTCTCATGGTTCAGAGTCCAGGAAGGACAGAGATAGCTCCAGCCTTGGCTTGATTCAGTGTCCATGGGATGAGCCTAGGTTTTATTGCACAGTCCCGTTTCTTCTAGCTTGTCTTCACTCTGACTCCACACGATGACTTCTGGAAGCATTGGGATCTTCACCTACCATTAGCCAACAGAAGACAGGTGAACTATGACTATACTCTGGTCAGTACAGTCCGTGTTACCCACTGGCCCTCTACTGAACACTTTGCACAAAGCTCACAAGATACAAATGGAATGAAAAGCTTCTCCCAACATGCAGATGGGGGTCTACTGCCACTGGAAGGGGAAAGGATGTGAAGTTTCAGGAGACCAACAAAGTCTGACCGACGTGGCGTTAGACTGCTCTGAGTGCATAGGTCAAGGGGCCTTTTCATTGTAACCAGCGACTCCAGTTCAGCACTTCTCATCCGGTGTGATTTTGTTCCTAGGGAACATTTGATAATGTCTGGATAATGTTGAGGTCATCAGTGCTCACAAAGAAGGTGCCAATAACTAGCAGAGAGAGGGGTTATGCTAGATATTGCTGCACAGAACAGCCCCCCACGACAACAAGTGATCAGATCTATCGATCTGGTGTTGGGAAATCCTGCTGTAGCAAGTGTGTCAGTCATTGAACATGGAATCAAACATTTACTGAGCCCTAACTGGAGCGCACGGGACTCACTGTGCTAAGCATGCACTCACATGTGCATATACTGCTTACTGAAGGGGATGTCAGCATTCCCGTCCTGCATGAAAGACTGAGCAGAACCATGAACTCCAACCACAGGCTAGTACACGAGGGAGCCATGATTCACATGCACAACTGTCACTTCCAACCTCTGCCAGTGTCTGAGAAGGCTGCTATTATTAGGTACTTTACACATCACCTTCATAAATACCAAGCAAAAGCAACCTAAGGGAGGAGAAGCTTATGCCGGCCCACAGTTTGATAGCGCACGTGGTGGAGAAGATGTGGAGGCAGGAGCTGGAGGCAGCTGCTCACAGGACATCCACAGTCAGGAAGCAGAGAGGGAAGAAAGCTGCTCATCAGCTCACTTTCTCCCTCCCCCCCCCCCCCCGTGAGGTAGGGTCTCACTCTAGCTCAGGCTGACCTGGAATTCACTATGGAGTCTCAGGGTGGCCTTGAACTCATGGTGATCCTCCTACCTCTGCCTCCCAAGTGCTGGGATTAGAGGTGTGTGCCACCATGCCCAGCTTCACGTTCTCCTTTTTAATCAGCCCAGAGCCCTAGCTCATGCGATAGTGCTTCCCATAGTTAAAGTGGGTCTTCATGCCTTAATTAACCTAATCTAGAGACTCCCTCATGCCCAGGAATTTGTTTCCATAGTGAGTCTAAATCCTGTCATGTAGACAACTGAGATTCACTATTACTCTTGCCTTTCCCTGGAAGTTAGCCTAGTTCTTTTCTTTTCCCCATTTTTAAAATTATTATTCTTTTAAGTTATCATACAAAGCAAATGTTTTAATAGAATCTTCCTACATATATGTCATACTTTGTTCATTGTTATTTTAGTTTTTATTTTTTAAAATATTTTTGTATTTATTAATTTATTTGTAAGCAGAGACATAAAGTACAAAGACAGAGAGAATGGGCACCCCAAGGCCTCCAGCCACTGCAAACCAACCACAGATACATGTGCTACTTTGTGCATCTGGCTTTACGTGGGTACCAGAGAATCAAACCTGGGTCCTCAGGGTTTGTAGGTAAGGATCCTAACCACTGCAATCTTTCCAGCCCTATATTTTGTTCTTCTTCTTATTATCTAATTTTTTATATATTATCTTATTATATATAATATATATTATCTTATTATTCTTATCTATCTCCCCTGCTTCCCTTCTCTGTTGGCTTTTGCATCCCTCTGGGCCCCTACTCTCTCTTCTGCTTTCATATCACATATCTGCTATCACCCCCCTTAGCTAATCTCCACAGACCCGAGGAAGAGAAAGCCTGCTTACATGGCCTAAGTTCACTAAACCATTTTGCATGACCTTGTCAACTCTTTATCCCGTTGCCTTGGCATCATGAGGAAGGCCTCCATCAATAACCTGCTGGCTAACAGTGACACTGGTGATTTGAATATACTCCTAAGGCTGTGGGCTGGCGTGTTAATCTTAGCTTGCTTTAAATCTGGGGACCTCCCATGTACTCTTCTTTTGTAGACTAGGCAGTACAGCCAGGACCATCTCCTCCATACTGTCCTCTTCTCCCAGGATAAGCAGATCCAAAGACAAAAACTTAGCTTTTCTTTTCCCTTGAAGAAATCCATAGTAGAAGTTATTAAACTGGCAGTAAAGTACAATTACACAATGAATTACTGCTGGAGGTAAAGAAGGAAAAAAACAGTGGATTTTAGAGGCCAAGAGATAAATTGCTTTTTTGGTTGTTGTTAGAAATATCTTTAGCTTTTTGTTCCTTTCTCCTTCAGAGCCCTGACATCTCATGCAAGCACATCAAGCTGTCAGAAGCTGGGATTTTCCATGGGAAGATACTAGTGACACGATGTTCTCCCTGCAGTTAGTTACGTCCCCACGGAACCTTTGATGTTGTACCTTAGACTGGGGTTGTAGGTGTCCAGTGTCCTTGTTAATTTTGCAGCTGGCTACCAAGTTAGCTCCATGTCAGGCTCCGCTGTACCTCCTGACTGATGGAAACGAACACCTTGATGTTTCACCGACACGAGTGAGAAGGGCTCAGGCGACATTTGGCAGAACGTGCTAAAAAATTTCCACACACGAGTGCCTTTCTGCACCAGCCCGTCTCTCTCACGTGTGTGGTACCCGATTAAGAGAAATCGTTAGGTCGGCCAAGAACATGTGAAAATCTGAGTTGCATATGCAGATGCTTTCCTTAAATTTGTGAAGAGGGATTTTGCAGGGTGGGTTAGCTATAAAGGCATGCAGACAGCCTAAGGAAATAAGTCAGAGCTCTCTCATGCGATCACCCTGAACGCAGTCTACCTGGTGAAGTAACTTCCCCTTGAAGAAGAAAATGATCTGTCCTCTAATTGATGAGAATTAATACGGGGAGAATGAAAGTTGTGTCAAGATATTGGATATTCTCTGTTTTTCTTCTTGATTCTGAGACTTTTAATAGTCTCTACTTTGTGAATTCTCATAGGTGATGTGCTCATTCTTGTTAAGGAATTAAAAGATTCTATAATGGACGAGACATGGGTGTGATGGTGCGTGCCTTTAATCCTAACACTAGGGAGGCAGAAGTAGGATTGTGATGAGTTCAGTGTCATCCTGGGCTACAGAGTGAGTTCCAGATCAGCTTGGGCTACAGTGAGACTGTGCCTCAAAAAAGAAAAAAGAACAAAAAGGAAATGAGTAATGTAGTTGAGTAGAGTGACTCCAGTGGTCACACATAGACTTACTCTGGAGTAATGAGATTTTCTTGTTGTACAAGAAAACAGAATGCATGCCATTTGTATAGCCATTCACTCCTCACCAGCATCTGTCTGTAACAGGAATTTAATTATGAGTGGTGCACACGCACAACACCGCCCCCGTGGTGGAGACGTGTGTGAACTTGGAAAGGCAGTCCCTTTCGTGTGGCACAGAGGGACTGACCTTTTGCCTTGTCATCTTAGTGGGTGTGTCCGTTTTGTCCGCCTGGCTGTTTGCCACATTGTGCTAGGAGAAAGGGTTGGAAGACAAAGAGGACAGGGCCACCATGGGAAGAAGCCTCTAGGCGCTGACTGCTCCGAGCACTGGTGATTTTAGCACGTGAGATCACTAACGACAGAATGAGTTTCTTCTGGCCCTCGAGGCAGAAGGAGACACTCATCACCGTGCTCTGTCTGCCCCTGATGTATGTGGTCACTCTGTGTGTGAGGGAACCACAGAGTTCTAGAAAGGACAGTGCACCAAACCGCTCCTTCCTCCCTGTGAACTCATCTGGTCTGTTTTACATGCCTGCTGTATTTCTAAGCATTGAACCATACCAGCCCTCCTGAAACTTAACTTGATGGAGGAGAAGAGACACAGACCATAGATACTGATTGATATATCAAAAGTGAAATAGTGGCTGGAGGGATGGCTTAGTGGTGAAGGCATTTGCCTGAAAAGTCAAAGGACCCAGGTTCGATTCCCCAGGACCCATGTTAGCCAGATGCACAAGGGGGTGTAAGCGTCTGGAGTTCGTTTACAGTGGCTGGAAGCCCTCGTGCACCCATTTTCTCTCTCTTTCTCCTTCTTTCTCTGATAAATAAATAAATAAATATAAAAAATGTTTTTTAAAAAAGTGAAATAGATGCCACGTTGAATTCCACAGTGAAAAATGAAGTTGGGAGGAACATAGAAAGTATTGAAAGAGAAGTGCAGTTTTATTTATTTATTTATTTATTTATTTATTTATTTATTTATTTTTCATATGCGTGTGTTTAGTGTGTATATATGTATGTGTGTATGCACATGATGTGTCCATGGACATGTGGAAGCCAATGTCAATGGGTTTCTTCCTCAGTTGCTTTCCATCTTATTTTTAAAAATATTTTATTTATTTTCAAGCAGAGAGGGATAGACGGAGAGGAGAGATAGACAGAATGGATGCACCAGGGCCTCCAGCCACTGCAAACAAACTACAGATGCATGTGTCATCCTGTGCATTTGGCTTTATGTGGGAGCTGGGGAATCGAACCCAGGTTGTTGGGGTTTGCAGGCAAGTTCCTTAGTTGCTGAGCCATCTCTGCAGCCCTCCACCTTACTTTTTGAGACAAGGTCTTTCATTGAACCTGTGGCCTCACTGGTTGACCTGCACGAGCTAGCCCAGCATGCTGTGTCTCTTTCCTCAGCACTTGGATTATGGGCATAGCCACCATGCCTGGCTTTTACATGGGTGCTGGGAGTCTAAATGCAGACCCTTATTATACCTGCACAGGAAGCACTTAACCAGCGGAGCCATCTCTCTAGCCCTGGGGTACAGTTTTAAAGAGGATGAGCAGAACCGGCTTTGCTGAATTAGCGTTGAGTAAGGACTTTAAAGAAGTAGGAGATGGAGGCAGCTTGAAGCTTGTGGTGGGAGCGTTCTTACTGAAAGGACCGGTGAGGCTGGGGACGGAGCAGAACACGTGAGGGAAGTAGCTCGCAATAGAGGTGAAGATGGGAGGGTCAGGCTGAGTGGGGTCCCTCGGAAATGGGTTTGGGGAAGCACTGACAGTGGTTTGGAGTGGGACAGCCACAGAGTTTGAAGGACAACTCCAAGGCTGCCCTTGCTCCTGAGTCCAAATGCAAGTTCATGGGCTCCCAAAGCCAAGCTGACGGTTGGTAAGTCACCCTCCCCTAGCCACAGACATTCTCCTTCTGTAAATCTCCCGAGCTATCCCTCCCTCCTGGCTATTGATCTGCATGGAGAGTCCCCTCACCTTTCTTTCAAGACAGTGCTGAGATTTGGGGGCATCTCTGGAAAAGCATCCAGGGTAGAAAACAGTGAGCAAAGAGAGAGGAGGCACGGGGACGGGAAGATCTCAAAACGTGCGTGCCTGCCGTTCTTCCACGAGAGACCGCACGGGAGCCTCTCCCTTCTGTGTCATGTTTTCTAGGGATGAGATGCCGCCACCACGGCTCAGGACATGTAGAGTCATTAGTGTGCTTGGTGTGTTTTTCTTTTTACTGTCTTGGCCCATTACACTGTTTTGTCAAGGTCTATAGAAATATTTTAATGAGTTGTAAAGCTGCCCATGAAACAGTTCCAAGCAAATCAATTGGGCAGTGACTAGGATGGAAGAGCCTGTGGGTCAAGGTTAGAAGAGGCATTAGGAAGAGCATGAAAGTCAAGTTTGGCCAGTCCCCACTTTTTTTTTGTTCATACACTATGACTAAAGATCACGTGTCCTGGAGCAGACAAAGTCCCAACGATTTACACAAAGGCCTGATTGCTATTGCACACTGAGGACCCCTTAGCCATGTCTGGTAGGTCAGCTTAAAAATGATGACGTGACCGGCTCACTGGGTAAGAGTGCTTGTCTCAAGCTTGAGGACCTAAGAGAGCCTGAGAGAACCCGAGTTCAATTCCAAGGGCCCATGTAAACATCTGGGTGTGGCCATGCAAGTCTGTAAGCCCAGTCCTTTGGGGAGGAGAGACTTGAGACTCACGGGGCTCATGAAAACTTCAGAAGACTGCAGTGCCACATTCTGAGAGAGACTCTGTCTCATCTCAAGGAAGTATGTGGATGGGAGATAGAGGAAGGATACTCAGTGCTCTCCTTTGGCCTCTGTGGGCAAAGGTATGTACACACACACACACACACACACACACACACACACACATGAAGCAGTTTGCTGACAGCTACAGTTCAGGTACCTTCACATATCAATCAAGATTTCTGACGTCTCTTAAATAATCAGAAGGTGTGACAACATTATACTCTTCTCAAAATATTACCTGACTAGGGCCTACTGCTGGCTGGGATCTTTAAACATTGACCATTGACCAGGATTCCTCCTTTCTCTGCTCCAGAGGATCTGAGAAATGGCATCTGGTCACTTTCTCTGTTTGAGCTATCATGTCGTTTGCCAATGTGATTCCTGGTTTCTTCCTATTAGGGGCAAATGTGTGTGTGTGTGTGTGTGTGTGTGTGTGTGTGAGATTGTGTTTAAAACACTGAGGAGTAGGTGAGGGTGTTCTATAGGAGTCAAAGAATCCTTGATGCTGTAGTTGTTTTGACTTCCTTTAATTTTGATTACAACAATTTAGAGATTTACATGATACCATTAAAGGATGTATCTGAGGGCCAAAGACATGGCTTAGCAGTTAAGATGCTTGTCTGTGAAGCCTAAGGACCCATGTTTGACTCTCCAGATCCCTTGTAAGCCAGACACAGAAGGTGACTCAAGTGCAAGGTTGCACATGCACACAAGGTGGTGTATGCGTGCATCTGGAGTTCGATTATAGGGGCTGGAGGCCCTGGCACACCAATTCTCTCTCTCTCTCTCTCTCTCTCTCTCTCTCATTAAAAAAAGAAAGGATCTGGGTTTAGTATATTTCCCAAAAAGCAGACATTTGATGAAAGTCTCATTTCCAAAGAGTATATGTTTGTTAATTAAAGGATCATAATATACATGAAGCAGTACACCATAAACATTAAAAATTTAAGATAGGAAAGAAGACATCAGCATGCTAATAGATTTATGATCGATCAGTAAATCGATAGGTAGATATCTATTTGGTTATAACAAGCTGCATTTCTTACTGCGGGTTGTGATTAACAACAAAACCACAAAACAAATCTTTGAAGGCCACTGCATGGGCAGGCTTGAGAAACACAGCATAAGAGTTTGAGAGTAGCCAGCCTTCCTGCAAGTGCTTCGGAGCGACAGATGCCGTCATGCATGGAGGAGGTAAAGTAGTCATGTGAGCAAGTAAATGAACAGTGCCGTCGGTCTGAGGGGAAGCAGCGGGCTAATTTCTTCTACAGATCTTACAACATGGCGCTGGGGAGGCGGCTCGGGGAGTGAAGCACTTGTTGCACAGATGTGAGGTCCTGAGTTCAGATCCCACAGCCCACTTCCATGCTGGGTGTGTTAGGGCAAGACCAGCATCCAGCACTCAGACACAGACATGAAGCTCTTTGGGTGAAGCTGGCGAGCTAGACTAGCCCAAACAGCAAGCTCTAGGGCTTAATGAGAGATCCTATTTCAAAAAATAACATGGAGAGTGATAGGAGATACCCACGTCGACCTCTGACCGCCACATGCTCAATATACACGTACATGTGCACCCACACATACGTGGAACACACCTCATGCACACATACACATGAAATCAAGTAATGTTAATTCTTCCTGTTAATGAATTCATGTTTCTATATATTTTTTTAAAAAAAGATGTCAGATTAAGCTTTGTAGGACTGTGCGCTACATAGCAGAGTGAGATTTGCATGGAGGCTTATATGCAAAAGTGGCAGTGGCAGAGGGTGAAATATTATAGGATGTCTTCATGAAAGAACTGGAGCATGCCCTGGAGTTTAGGTTTACTAAGGTCTTCATTGGATAAGAGTGACTTAATAATTAAAATGAAATTTCGTGCTATTTCTGTTGAAAGCAAAATGTCTTTTTTTTTCTTTTCCTTCTTCACATAGAACCCATCTTCATGAATTTTAGAAAGGCACATTTTACCTAGTTGCTTAGACCCTGCCATATGGCTGTGGTACTGGGCCAACTGTGAGAACTGAGATGTGGATAAATATTCCTGGTTTTGTTGCACTCATTGTGTATACTAGAGAAGATTAAAAATCAATGGTGGTGTCAGCTAAAAATTTGCTTAACTTCCATTTTGTGTTATATATTTTTTCATACATGAGCAGAACCCAGGCATTAAATAAGCCAGGGTTCAATATTTCAGCAACAGATTTTGAAGTGGAAGGAAAGGCATTTAAAGAAACAGATAACAGAGCTGTTAAAACAAATGAGCAAAATAAAGCCAAACTCTGAGTCAGAGAGATGGCTCAGCAGTTGCAAAGCCTAATGACCCGAATTCAATTTCCTAGGACCCACATAAAGCCAGATACACAAAGTGGTATGTGCATCTGGAGTTCGCTTCCAGTAGCTAATCTTTCTCTCTTTCTCTGTTGCTCTCTCTCCCTGGCAAATAAATAAATAAATAAGTAAAAAAAATTTTTTTTAAAAAGCCAAACTCTTAGTTTACTGTGACCATATGTATGTATCAAAATCAGCTATATCAGATCTTGTTTCAACATCTCTCCGTATGATTTTGTTCAAATTCATTTAAAATATCCAAATTGGGGATGGGGGAATGGTTCGGTTACTAAGTACTTTTCTGCACAAGCATAAGGACCCAAGTTCAGATCCCCAGAACCCACGTGAGAGCCAGGTGTGGTGGTGCATGCCTATAATCCTAGTGCTGGAGCTCACTGGCCAGTCATATTAGCCACATTTGTACTCTCTATGTCTAGTGAGAGAATCTGTCTCAAAGATAAGGTGGAGAGTGATTGAGGAAGACACCTGACATCGGTACCTGAACCCCACGTGCACTTGCACATGCATGAATGTATCCCCCACACACCACACACACATACACAAAACAGCAACAAAAATATTGTTAGTAATTAAACACATTTGAATATATATATATACATATATGTAAAGTAAAATATATATATGTAATTTATATCCATTTTTTTGTTTTGCCTAACTGTGTGTATATGACAATCTCCCCTTATCATTTGTTCCTGATTTGTCCTGGTCTGGAGTAGACGTGACCCTCTTCTCAACATTTGATGTCAATTACCAAATCCATAAGCTCCCCTGGGAGAATTTTTCACATGAGCTGCAGTCGGCCCATCACATGCATGGAGGAAGGGCTGAACTTTTGATCTGGGAGTTTGGAAATGAACAAATCCGTGTGTTAGCAGAGCTGTTAGGATCAGAGCCTGGGCCCTGGCACCAGGACAAACTAGGGTTGGTCACCTGTCCTCGACATGGCCAATGAAAGAGGCAGGTAATAATGAAAGGCAGAGAAAGGCAAAGGAGGGGAGGATAAGAGAACATAGTGTGATCAAAAATAATGTCACATGCAGCGGTTGTGGAGATGGCTCAGTGGGTAAGTACCTGAGTTCAATCCTAAGACCCTGCTTAAAAGGCCAGAAGTCAGGGTGGGCTCCTGTAATCCAAGAACTCTGATGGCAAGATGGGAGGTGGAGATGGGAGTATTTCTTGCACACTCTCATAGAGGGCGGAAAAAGAACCAACAGCAGAGTGAGATCAAGAGAAACTCTGCCTCAACAAAATAAGGTGGGAAGTTATCCATTGACCTCCAAATATGTACCATGGCATACACATGCCTACACACACACACACACACACACACACACACACACAAACATGCACATTCACACAACCAAATAAATAAATAATAAATAATTACATGCATGTGTGAAAATGTCATAATGAAACTCTGGTGTACGACTAAGACAGGCTAACAAAAAAATTTAAAAAGAAGTAACGTATTTATTCAATGCAGTGACATTGTGATGAGAAACAAAGAGGTCGGGAGAGCCCCCTCCCCTGTCTGTTTTCAAGGTTTTGACGTAAGGTTTAGGCTTAGATAGAAAGTAAGAGATGTGCATAACTAAGTAGCCCTGGTCAAGGTGTGGCCCACCTGCCCCTCCCCCACTGACCCATCAGTGTCCGGGTTTCAGTTTCTCCTGAAAGGTGCTTTGATAAGTTGTCAATACTGTGTGACATCTCTTCCTTGGAGACACGTTCCTCCTCTGGCTGGTACCAGACGTCAGCCTTTTCCTTCTTCCAGTAGGAGATTTCTGGGGAGATAACAATTTCCTGGGGACTGTTGGGCAAATAGTCGGATAGCAGAATAGCTGGCCATGTTCTTAGTTTAGAACATCTGCTTCTCCCAGGCGGTTCGGCTTTTCCCTGGGAGCTGAGCAGGGTGGTGGTGTCTCCTAGAGAAGCTTTTGGGGGATGGGGAGAAGTCCACCTTGGCACTAGTTCCCCCCGAGAGGGGAAAGGTGAAGGGCAGGGATTATACTGAGAACCAAGAAATAGCACATTCGCTCATCCACTTTGGTGTGTGATTGAAAACGTATTCTGTCCAGGGTAGCTGGGAGCGCTAGTGCCTTGTGGAGAGTTACGATAATTAATTGGGCCCTTTGGGCATTTTGGCTCTACCTAACTTAGTTTAGTCAATATGAACTAGAACCTTAATCAGAAATAAGTGGACCCGAGATGGAGAGATGGCTTACTGATTAAGAAGCTGCCCTGCAAAGCCTGAGGACCCAGGTTCAATTCCCCAGGGCCCACGTATGGCAGATGTACAAGGTGGTGCATGCTTCTGGAGTTCATTTACAGTGGCTAGAGGCCCTGGTGAAGAACCTATTATCTCCCTCTCTATCTGCCTCTCTCTCATGCACTCTTTAAATAAAAATGAATAAAAGTGTTAAAAAATAATAAAAATTTAAAAAATAGAAATAAGTGGGCTCAGCATCGCAGTATGCTGTCTACGGTGGTGCATGCTTGCGATCCCAGCACTCAGGAGGCGAGGGAGGAGGATGATGGCTGCAGGTTTGAGGCCAGTCTGGGTCCCAGAAGAGTTCTGGGCCAGTGAGGTGACATATGCAAGACCCTGTCATAGAAACAAATCTCAGCACATTGACCTATCTTCTGGGAGCTGAATTTTCAGAAACATTTTGCTTTTGTCTTTACAGGATGTGCGAGACTGGCGAGGGACTATTTATCTTTCAGACACGAGACGGTGAGGCCATCTACCAGAAGGTCCACTCTGCGGCCCTGGCCATCGCCGAGCAGCACGAGCGCTTGTTGCAGAGCGTGAAGAATTCAGTGGTAGGTTCGGAATGTCTCTCTTTTGCCCGGGGCACACCACCGTAGAACGCACTCTGGGCAGGTTTTCTGGAACAATATGGCCAGCATTATTTTAGCAGACGGTTTCCTTCCATCCTCAACATCGTGCCACATGGATTAAATACTGTCCTTGGATTTCCCAAAGTGGCCAACTGGTAAACCACAGCCATACATCCACTCACCTATGTCGTTGAGTCGCTGTATGTGGTTACTTGCGTTAAAATCCACACGGATGTGTGTCAGCGTCTATTGACATAACTACTTGGAATACTTCCTTCTGTCTGTGTCTGCAGAGCTCTGTCAGAAGGCATCATCAAATGCCAACAGAGCCAGAGAAAGTATACAAAAGAGAGAAGAGGGCTAGGTGAAACTGGAGGGCGACGTCATGACAAGAATTTCAGTCTGTGTATGTGCATGTACTCAGTACGTGTTAGAGGTGAATTTCAATTCAGATAGCAACACTTAGTAAGCCAAAGAAAGCTTGAGACATAAGGCCATGCATCTGTCCATGTACAAACATGCCATGGACGCACATGCTTCCAGATGTATCCCTCTGAACACCTCCTTCGTTGTTTTATACTGATAGGGACTCTGGGTTTCTCAAAGAATTATGATTCTTCAATATCCTATTGTTAAATGAATGTATGAAAGTTAAATAAAGCAAACCATACATTTGTGTTGTCAACATCTGGACGACAGTAAAACCAAAAGGAGCTTGTTTGGCATGGTCTGACTACATAGGATTTACAACTATGGGAAAGTTGGATTTGAAGAGAAAGATAAGCAGGCTGGAGAGATGGCTTAGTGGTTAAGGTGCTTGCCTGCAAAGCCAAAGGACCTAGTTCGATTCCCCAGTACCCATGTAAGCCAGATGCACAAGGTGGCACATGAGTCTGGAGTTCGTTTGCAGTGGCTAGAAGCTCTGGCATGCCCATTCTCCTCTCTTTCTCTCACGCTACCTCTTTCCCTCTCTCAAATAGATGAATAAAAATAAAATATTTTTTTAAAGAAGAAAGATAAACATACCAGTCATGTGACCTGTCCCAAAGCGACTCCAGACTGCTCTCAAGTAAGCTGTCCCTGCAGTGGGCTGTCATTTTAAAGCCAGGGTCAGAGACAGTTTCTGTAAAAGGCTAGAAAATAAACCCCTGTCCTGGTGGGTTGCCCTGGTCTCTCTTGCAGCCACTTACCTGCCATTGCTACCAGAAAGCGGCTGTAGGGGCTGGGGAGATGGCTTAGTGGTTAAGTGCTTGCCTGTGAAGCATAAGGACCCCGGTTCGAGGCTCGATTCCCCAGGACCCACGTCAGCCAGAAGCACAAGGGGCTGCACGCATTGGAGTTCGTTTGCAGTGGCTGGAGGCCCTGGAGCACCCATTCTCTCTCTATCTCTCTCTCTGCCTCTTTCTCTCTGTTGCTCTCAAATAAATAAATAAATAAATAATATTTTTAAAAATAATTGAAAAAAAAGTGGCTGTGGGAAGCTGTGATCAGGGTGGAGAAGACGGCACAGCGGGGACCTGAATCAAGCGTGAGGACCTGAGTTTGGATCCCAGAACCCGCATAAAAATGTGGGATGTGGAAATGTATGCCTGTCACCCTATACTGGGGAAATGGAGACAGGCAAATCCCCAGGCCTTACTGGGTAGTTTGTCTCACCAAATAGTCAGTGTTGATATGCACAGCTAAGCGGATACATTGGTCAGATTCGATGGCTGCAGCACATTGAGCACATTCATTTACCTCATTTGTCTCTCTCCTCTCTCTCTCTCTTCCTCTCTCTCTCATGAACATACTTTCCCAATGTTCTCTCTCACAGACACACACAAAGGGAGAGAAAGTAAGCAGACTCAAAGAGATCACTGAGGAGGAGCAGGGAATGAGTTTTTTTTTTAAATAAATATTTTACTTATTTACTTATTTGATATAGAGAGAGAGAGAGCTGGGCGTGCCGGGGCTTCTAGCCACTGCCAAGGAACTGCAGCTGCATGAGCCACCTTGTGCGTCTGGCTTATGTGGGAACTGGGGAATGGAACCTGGGTCCATAGGCTTCGTAGACAAATGCCTTAATGGTTAAGACATCTCTCCAGCCCCGGGAATGAGTCCTTAGAGGGTCAGAAACCACCAGAAGAAGCTGTGGGACAGAGTTGTGTTGCTATAGAACGTATGCCTCATTTTAAAAAGGCCTCAGACCGTAGAGCAGCAGCCAGAGCCAGTCACCCATGCTCCTGCCGCAGAAGAAGCCCCACTGCCGACTTTAGAGTCGGGAGTGTCTTTAGCTATGACAGAGCACTGAGTTGTGTAGAACACTGCTTTCATCTCGTTTCTCGCAGGAGCCTTAGACAGTGTCCGCGTGTCTCTTCCTCGTTGTCCATTTCATGCCTACGAGGTACTGCACTGTATTCCTGTCCACGCTTAAATCTAAGGCGGTGTTTGCTTTTAAAGATGTGATTTTGGGGGGTTGGAGTACCTGAGTCCAATCCCCAGACCCCATGTAATAATCTGGAAGCCTTGGCAGGCTTCTGTAATCCCAACATGCTGGTGCTATTGGCGATATGGGAGGTGGTGGTGGCTGAGATTGGAAAATGAGGTGAGAGGCAGATAGGAGGCTTTTCTGAAAGCTCAGGAAAGAACAACAGAGCATGAAACCCTGTGTCAACTGTGTATATATGTGTGTTTGTGTGTGTACACACATATAGACACACAAAAATTAATAAAGATTTGATTTTCTTTCCAAATGGCCCAGAAAGATTTTCTGTCTGAATTAATGGACTCATGGCATCTACTTCCCCGTACGCTTGCCAATTCTGTGTGTGACAACAGAGTGGATGGATATGGAAGGGTGCAGGGCAGAGGGAGAGAGGAAGAGACAGAGAACTGGGAAGTAGAATTGCAAGTCACTTAAAACTTACATCACTGCATTAGCCTTGGTTCCTGTCCCATTAGATGCTTTTAAGCTCCTGGAGAAGGTTCTGGAAGATTACTTTATCCGCAAAGCCGTAATTAGCATAAATTGGTGCTTGAGAGGCAGGTCCTGTATGGACATGTTTTTCCATTTTCAACCTCCTTATCATTTCCACTAAAATTAATCAGGAATATAAGTAATTCATTCAGATCATCCCTTTGCAAATTTAACTAGAAAATAATGTCATTTGCCCTTCATTTGCTGCACGCTCCACGAGTTCTGTGAAATCAAACGACGGCATCCTGTTTTTGATTAAATGGTATCTGAATAACAAGGGAGAGGAGCTGGGGATTGTGAGAAGCTTAACCTCGGAGCTTTAATCAGAGCCTGATTAGGGGAGAGAGACGCAGTGATACAGTGGGAAGAGGGAGGAGCACCCCTAGGCCATCCTCCTTGGTTAGGGTTTGGGTTTCCTGTGACAGAGGAATCCGCGCAGATGCAGCTGTCCTAGCAGCCCTGGCCTGCATCCCCAATGTAGGCAAACTTGTAACTGTACATTGCAAAGTTCACCTCTGGCCTCAGCCTTCTTGTTAGGAAGCCCTAACTCGTGGTTCACCCTCACTACTATAAAGCCCCCCGCATCTGGCCCACAGAGACCCGCAGGGAGCCGTGGGGACCCACGGCAATCTGAGTCTTGAAGGAAGTGATGGATCCTCTCAGTGAGCTTGAATCCCAGATAACTCTGGTGGTATTGAACTGGCGAATGCCACCTTACAGGGCAAAGGGGGCTTTTCAGATGTGCTCACAGCTCCTGACATGGAGAGAGTGCTGGGATTATGCAGGTGGGTCTGAAGAGTCAACCAGGGGACAGGTGACCGGTGACAGTGGAGGGACAGAGACACACATATGATGCTGTCCTGCTGGCTTGGGAGGTGGAAGATGACCAAAAGTGTAGGTGTTCTCTGGAAGCTGGAAAGCGCATGGAGACAGTCTGTCCTTGAAATGCTGAAAGAAATACCCGTGAGGAGGCCTTCCATTGAGTCCAGTGAAGCTGACTTCTGTCTTCCTCCTCCAGAACTGTGACAGAGAAAATCCATCCTGTTTTGAGATACCAGTTTGTAATAATTTGATAAGCAGCCCTAGAACACTAATTGCACAATCACTCATAATTTTAAAAAAGATGGATTGATTTCCTACTCCTTTAAAAAAATTTATTTATTTATTTGAGAGAGCGAGAGAGGGAAAAAAAAGGCAGAGGGGGAGAGAGAAAGAGACATATAGAGAGAATGGACATGTCAGGGCCTCTAGCCACTGCAAACCAACTCCAGACACATGCACCACCTTGTGCATCTGGCTTACGTGGGTCCTGGGGAATTGAACCAAGGTCCTTTTGCTTTGCAGGCAAATGCCTTAACTGCTAAGCCACCTCGCCAGCCCCCCTCCCCCTGCTCTTTTTAGGTAGGGTCTCACTCTAGCCCAGGATAACCTGGAACTCACTCTGTAGTTCCAAGCTGGTCTTGAGCTCACAGAGATTTCCTATTTCTGACTCCTGAGTGCTGGGACTAAATACATACCCCACCACATCTGGTGTTTTTCTACCCTTTAACAGACAACATTATGAGGACAGCAATGACACATGTACTCAGCAATCATACACATGGATGCATAAGCACGCACAAAGATTAAAAGAAAAACAAGGGCTGGAGAGATGGTTAAGGTGCTTGCCTGCAAAGCCCAAGGACTCATGTTTGACTCTCTAGGTCCCACATAAGCCAGATGCATAGTGATGCAAGTGTGCAAGGTTGCACAAGCACACAAGGGGGCACATGCATCTGTAGTTCGATTGCAGTGGCTGGAGGCTCTGGCATGCCAATTCTCTCTCTCTGTCTCACTCACTCTCACATTAAAACAAAAGGCAGTCTGTTGGGCTTGCCTCAAAAAGAAAGGAAGGAAGGAAGGAAGGAGGGCAAGAAAGAAAGAAAGAAGGAAGGAAGGAAGGAAGAAAGAAAGAAAGAAAGAAGGAAGGAAGGAAGGAAGAAAGAAAGAAAGAAAGAAAATAGAGAAAGAAAGAAAAACAAATACTGCTCTCAGAGTCATAACAGCCACTAGGGTTACCCCCAGCCCCATCTTGTGCCGTGTCTCTGATTCAAGCCCCCACACATGCTTTCTTGCTTCACAATTTAGCTGAAGGTGGTTCTAACAATTCATAATGAGTGTCTAACATGTAAAAATTAGGAGGTTTCATATAAATCTTGGGTTTCTGTATCAGGGAAAGTGCAAAGATCCAACACCAGTCACACATCCCGTCACGGTAACTGTCGGGCTGTCCTGTGGCGTGTGCCCTCTGCAGACGGCCCTCGGCTCCTCCTGCTTCTGTTGTCACGCAGCTGGGGCACCCGCTACCCGTGCTGCAGCCTGGTCATGTCTTGTCTGGGTCTGGACATGTCTATGTCTATGTATTTACTCATTTTGGGATGCTGGGGAAGGAACCCAGGGCCTTGCGCATGCCAGCCAGGCACTCTACCCCTGAGCTGAGTCTGTAGCTCAGAACATACACATGCCGTGTCAGCCTGTGTGGCTGGGAGTTTCGACTTGCCTCAGTGGGGCCCTCTCAGTTTCTCACTAAGCTGTAGCACAGGTTGGGGCAAGTCTCAGCTCCAGGTTTGGCTGGGGAAGGGCATACTTCCAAGCTCCCATGGCTAACAGGTGGGGTTTAGTTCCTGCTGGTTGTACGATGGAGGGCCTCAGTTTCTTGCCAGAGAGGCCCTGGCCAAGTCCTTGCCTCATGTGTCTCCCATGCGGCCCCTTACCTCACCAAACTCAGCTAATAGAGGCTCATTTCAAGATGGATACCACACTCCCTGTTTGGAAATCACGGAAATGCCACCCAGTCACCCTGGCTTAATCTATTCTAAGTCACCCCTCCAAGTCCTGACCAGGCCCAGCCCTGCTTAGCATCTGAGGTCAGACAAGACGGGGCATGTGCAGAGCGGTGTGGCTGTAGACTATTCTGAGTCGTAATTCCCACCCACACTCGTGGAAAGATGACCACACAAGGACACGGCCACCGGGAGGAGGGCACTTCAGGGTCAGCCTATAGCGTCTGCCTTCTATAATGGTTAGCATTTGGATTCTGCCTCCTGAAAAAAAAAATGCTCCTCACTTCATGGTGTTGGCTGGCAAGACCATTTCTTTAGAGCACGTCTGCTTGCCTGCCGAGTGTTTGGTGACACCAGGACTTCCCTGTATGCAGCCTCCCCGTCACTCTGACCACCACAGTGACTCTGAGAGGTCACACACTCATTTGTCCTCAACCACTTGCTCATTCGTACGTGTTTATTGAGAACCTGCATGGTTCGGGGGGGGGGAGGGGACGTGGGGGAGGGGAGGACGTACGTGCCGTGTGCGCATGCGGAGGTCGGAGGGTAGCTCTGGGTGTTAGTCCTCACCTTCCACCTGGCTTGAGGAAGGGTCTCTTGTGTTTAGCCACTGCAGATGCTGCCGGCCTGGCTGGCCTACGAGCTTCCTGAGATTCTCTCATCTACTCCCCAGTGCCTTAGGGGCCATGGAATTACAGAGCTGAGATATGAAGTCTGGCTTTATGTGTGTTCTTAGGACCTGAACTCTGGTAGTCAGGCTTGCACAGCAAGCGCTGTTAACCACTGAGCCATCTCCCTAGCCCAGCCTTCTGTCTCACAACTCCTCCCCAACCTCCCCACTTTTCAAATTCAGGGACTATTGTTGTTTGCTGCGCAGGCAGTGTTCGGAGAAGGGGTGTGGGCCTGGAGGACTGTTGAAGGAGCTGGGGCGAGTGCTGACTTGCTGTCCAGCTGCCAGCTGTCTTGCTGGGGAAGCAGCAGAGCGCCTGGGGGAAGCTCGGGACCTCCCTGCAGAAGCCAGCTATTTTTGTCACCTTTGAGATCAGTGTCTAAGACAAAGTCTAATTTTGGAACAAGGAGTGGCAGTAAGTGGGATGCTCCTCATTCCCCGAGGAGGCCTGTCATTTTTAGAATTTCCTTCAAGGTGGTGGGTGCCTCAAGTTTGAAATGGCCTGCCACTTAGCAGGAATTTTAGGGACTACAGAGTGGGCTCCATTGAGGGTGACACTTAGGCCCCAGAGTGATGGTCTCATACATACTCTAGATCTCTGATGACACACTGGGCTTCAGTGTGGAATTTGAACCATCCGTTAGCTAATGGATTGATTTATGACCAAACTGGATGTCTCAAATTAAATTTGCTAATGAATTTGTAGAATCTAAGTTATATTCTTCCACTGTTTTGGGGACTAAATTAATTTATAATTCAACCTAACTGCAAACACAATATGTTACTATTTTAATATATAGAAAGCTAGGCGTGATGGAACGAACCTTTGGGAGGCAGAGGGAGGAGAATCACCATGAGTTTGATGTTATCCTGGGACTACAGACTAGAGTTCCAGGTCAGCCTGGGCTTGAGTGAGACCCTGCTTCAACAAAACCAAAGTAACAATAATAAATAATAATAATAGAGAGAGAGAGAGCGCGCGCTTCAAAGAACAGTGACAACCAATGAGACACTGAAACAGGCCTTGCATGTGAGATCTTAGATGTATAAACGCTGGGGTTACAGACACATGTAGCTACATCCAGGTATATATGCAGGTTCCAGAGATGCAAGCTCAGGTGGTCTCAGGCCCTCCTGCTTGTGGAGGAAGCACACTTGACTGTCGAACCGTCTCTGTACCCCTTGTCTACGTTTTTAAGCCACAGCTATCTTTGTAGAGATGGGGGTGAGACTTGACTTTCTGGCACTGATGCAAGCGACAAGGATGAGGGAGGATTCGAGGGAGGGTTCTGTCATCACGAAGGGCTAGAGGGGACTCGCCAGGGCTCTGAAGAGTCTGTCATCACGAAGGGTTAGAGGGGACTCGCCAGGGCTCTGAAGAGTCCGTCAAGGACCAGCAGCATCTTCTTGGAGTAGGTTACGCCTGAGCTGAGATTTAGGGTGTGTGGGTGTCGGGTCAACACCACTGCTTCTGGTGGGGATGCTCTCTGAGCTTCATTGAGAATGACAGGTACAGCCGGGCGTGGTGGCGCACGCCTTTAATCCCAGCACTCGGGAGGCAGTGGTAGGAGGATCGCCATGAGTTCGAGGCGACCCTGAGACTCCATAGTGAATTCCAGGTCAGCCTGGGCTAGAGTGAAACCCTACCTCGAAAAACAAAAAAAACAAAAAAAACAAAAAAAAAAAAAAAAAGAGAATGACAGGTACGGGGTTTCATTCCAAGGGTGAGATACGTGTTAACACTGAGTCTTCAGCATGACCATCGATATCCACAGCATCTGCTCACTCCAATGCCAAAGAGTGAGAAGTGTGGGGCTGGAGAGATGGCTTAGCGCTTAAGGTCTTGCCTGTGAAGACTAAGGGCCCAGGCCTTATTTGATGAGCACCGCCTTTTAAGCTCCGATAACATCCTAACGAAATACAGTAGTGCCTGTGTGTGTGTGTGTGAGTGTGTGTGTTCTTATGTGTGTGTATGCATACGTGACTGAGTGTATGTGGAGGCTGGATGTTGACAGTGGAGGTCTTCCTCAGTCACTCTCCACCTCATTCTTTGAGACAGTCTCTCACTGAACCTAAATCTGATTTGACTAGACTAGCCAACCAGTTTCTTCCCAAATAGTACTTTTTCAGTTTTCAATGTGTGTGAGAGAGAGAGAAAGAGAGAGAAAGAGAGAGGAAGGAAGGAAGGAAGGAAGGAAGGAAGGGAGGGAGGGAAAGAGGCTGGGCATGGTGGCACATGCCTTTAATCCCAGCACTCTGGAGGCAGAGGTAGACAGACCAGATGATGTTGTGATTTTGAAGCTGCCTGAGACTACATAGTGAATTCCAGGTCAGCCTGAGCTAGAATGAGACCCTACCTCAGAAAGCCAAAGAAAGGAAGGAAGAAAGAAAGAAAGAAAGAAGAAAGGAGGGAAAGGAAGAAAGAAGAAAGAGAGCCATGAAGTTTAAATATTTTATTTTTATTTATTTACTTGAGAGAGGGAAAGAGGGGGAGAGAGAGAGAGAATGGGCATGCCAGGGCTTCCAGCCACTGCAAACGAACTTCAGATGCATGCGCCACCTTGTGCATCTGGCTAACGTGGGTACTGGGGAATCGAACCGAGGTCCTTTGCCTTTGCAGGCAAGCACCTTAACAGCTAAGCCATCTCTCCAGCCCAAGCCATGAAGTTTAATTAGGGTTGATTGCATGAGCATGGGTGGGTGGCTATTTACCAGAGCACAGACAACTTATCAGTGAATATAACACACACACACACACACACACACACACACACACACACACACGTTTCCCCTCCTTCGCAACCATTAATTGACAAGCGCTCCACAGGAAGGGGTGGGGCTTCATGAGCCTCTCCACCCTCCCTGATGGAGGGTGACAGCCCAGTCTTGTGCACACAACCACAACTGTGCTGAGTCCATGAGCGCAGGGGCCGCGCCTTACCCAGAAGACAGCATTCCAGGGCACTGCTCCCCATCCTCACCTCTTCCTGTCTTTCTCTTCTGGGATGTTTCCTGGGCCGTGAGGGAGTGATACAGATGCCCCTTTTTGGGCTGGGCACAGAGAATAAGTGTGATGTCATGGGGGTGTCATCAGTTAAAGCAGGGGATTTGTGTGTTGGGGCTGTGCACTGTGGTCTCCTTGGGACCCTGATAGGATGGCCTCAGCACACTGAAAAGCGAGGCTTTACCTTGCCTGTGGGTCACAGCCGGGACGTGTGGGTAGTCATACCAGCCTTGCAAAGCACAACAGGACCGAACAACAAAAGCGAGTACGACGGGCCTGCCTAGCACAGGGAGTCCTGCCTGCCCCACTGCTGCTCTCCGAACTTGGGCTTGGGGTGAGCAAAAGACAGGAACAGTCAGTCACTTCTTTTCTCCTTGCGCGTGCCAGGGTTATCTTGTCGCAAGCACACCTACCTACTTCCACTGACTCTGAGCCTGTGGGGTGTTTGCTTCACTCATTGATCTTTGAGAAAAGCAGCTGGCCCTGGTGCCCACCAGCCTCTGGGTGGTAGGGCAAGGACTCATTTGTCTGCAGTGAGCTCTGAAGATGGCACAGAGCTGAAAAGTTTGTTGAATGGGACAAAGTGAAGCTCAAATAGACTATGCTATGAACATAGAAAAAAACCTCAAGTATTAAGTTCACTTTCCTCCCAACACCCAAAGAAGGTTCACATTCCAAGCCAGTCAGTTTAGAAGACCAGACCTCCTTCCTGGATGATAGCTCTTCCTGTGTGCAGCAAGAAAGGATTTCCTCTGTAAGCAGGCATACAGACGTACCGGAGTGAAGGGAGCACTGCTTTTGTTTCATGCATGTGGGTGAGGATTCAAGCCCTTTGAATGAATTGATGTGAAATGAATCTCTTTCATTCCCCATGCAAATAACTGTGGGAGTGCATCTGGTGTGCAGAGAAATGCCACACTTAGAAATCTGGCCCCAAGTGGTTGATTTTGCAGACAGTCTGCTTGTCGGAGTCGTGAGCCACAGCGGCGGCATTGTTCTCCACCCATGTTCTGATCACCAAGTCCTGTCTGCTTTGCATTTTCTTTTCTTTTTCTTTTTTTTCTTTCTTTGGTTTCTTGAGGTATGCTTCCACTCTGGCCCAGGCTGACCTGGAATTCCCTCTGTAGTCTCAGGGTGGCCTTGAACTCATGGCAATCCTCCTACCTCCGCCTCCTGAGTGCTGGGATTAAAGACATGCACCACCATGCCTGGCTTGCCTTTTCTTTTTTTCTTAGCAGGAAAGCAATCTTTCCTTCATACCTACACTCTTTATTCCTTTCCCTCTCTCTTTTCTTTGACCATCATTTCCTTTCTTTACTTTCTTTTTTGTTTGTTTTCTGAGGTAGGGTCTTTTCTGTAGCCCAGGCTGACCTGGAATTCACTATATAGTCTCAAGATGGCCTCCAACTCACAGCTATCTTCCTACCTCAGCTTCCTGAGTGTTGGGATTAAAGCTGAGCATCACTATGCCTGGATGTTTTCACTTTTTTTTTTTCAAGGTAGGGTCTCACTCTAGCCTAGGCTGACCTGGAATTCACTATGTAGTCTCAGGGTGGCCTTGAACTCACTGCGATCCTCCCACCTCTGCCTCCTAAGTGCTGGTATTAAAGGCATGTGCCATCACGCCTGGCACTGTTTTATTTATTTATTTATTTTTGATGCTGGTGGTAATGGTAGTGGTGGTGTTGGTCGTGGTGGTGTGTGTATGTGTATGTGTACTGTATGCACCTGTGTGTGCACACATGCAAAGGCCAGAGAAGGACATGAGGTATCTTCCTTTTTTGCTCTTCTGCCTTATTTCTCCATGACAGTCTCTCTCATCAAGCTTATCTTTTTGTTTTTGTTGGGCTGGCTGACTAGGGAGTCTCAGTGATCCTCCTGTCTCTGCCCTTCTCAGTGCTGGGGTTACAGGCATGCGTGGCCATGTTGGATTTTTTATGTGGGTGCTAGAGATTGAACTCAGCTCCTGCTTGAGCAGCAAACACTGTTAGCCTCCGGGCCATCTCCTCAGCCCCTCCTTGGAACATCAGCGAATCAGGTACCTGATAGGTTTGTTGTATTTCCTTCACTGTTCAGTAACATCCTGTGATTTCTCTGTACTGTGTCCACCATGAGGCCACCCATCACTTTTGCTCCAAACGTCAGAACAGGAGAAGGGAGCTGGGGAAAGTAAAGAGAACTCCTGGGGTAGTTCCTACTACATACCTGGAATTGGTGTTCAGAGCTGGAATTGGGGTTCAGCACCCCACGAGGGGAGAATGAGCTTCGTTAGAAGTCAATGAAGTCCATGTATCTGCAGGTAGTTCATGTCCACCTGACAGAAGGTCCGTGGGACAGTGTTTGTGAGCCTGGTTGAAATCTTCATATCTTTGTTTCTTTTTAAAAGATAGTTCTAATTTTATCATGTATGTGTGTGTGTGGGCGCAAGAGTCTCTTGTTTCTGCAAACAAGTTCCAGATGCTTGCGTCACTTTGTGTGTCTGACTTGATGTGGGTGCTAGGGAATTGCACCTGGGCCAGCAGACCTTTGAAGCAAGCGCCTTTAGTCACCGAGCCTTCTCCCCGGCCTCATACCTTATTTCTTACATAGCAGAGACATTCCCGTCTCCTCGCTGCTAAGACGTTTGGCCAATGGCCATTTCTCTAAGCTTTGGAAACGAGATTCAGTCACCAGCTGTCCTCATGAACATAGAAGCGACAATGCCATGAGAAAGGAACATGATGACATGATAAACTGTCACTCGAGTCGGAGACCAGGTTCATGGCCTCACCACTTTCCAGCACGGTGTCTTGGACAAGTTTCTTCACTACCTAAGTATGTAGTAAAGTAAAAGGGTGATGTGGGCATTGTGGTTAAATATGCAGTGCACCCCAAAGGCCCATGTGCTTGAACATCTGATGGTGTATGCTCTAGTGGAGGGTGTGGGATCTTTATGAAGTGAGGCCCAGCTGGAAGGGGGGCTTTGTGGTCTGCAAGTACGGTCACTATCTGGCCCCTTTGCCAAGATTTGTCTCAGTCACTCTTTTTTAGTGGATAAATGATATTTCAGGGATTGGATTTTCACAGAATTTATTAAGGCTACCTGTGGAATATCAGTATAGTTTTAATATCTTCAGTATATCTTTTTTAATATAAATATTTATTTTTTATTTATTTATTAGAGACAGAGAGAGAGGTGGGGTAGAGAGAGAGAAAGAGAAAAAGAGAGTGAGGATGGGCGTGCCACGGCCTCCAGACACTGCAAACAAACTCCAGACTCATGCGACACTATGTGCATCTGGCTCATGAGGGACCTGGAGAATCGAACCTGGGTCCTTAGGTTTTGCAGGCAAGTGCCTTAACTGCTAAGCTCTCTGTCCAGCCCTATAGCCAACCCTTTTAAACTGAGTTTCTATACTTTAGTTAAATGAATTTTCTAAACTCAGGGGTACAAAAACCCCCAAGCTCAGTTCTTTACTGCACACACCATTGTACTAAAAGCAGACTGTCACCCAAGGCACCAGTTCCTGCTTTCTTAATGACAGTGGACATCAGCATACTGTGAATATCCATGATGATTAGGGAAGAAAGAACAAGTTGTCAGTTGCTAAGTGTCACTGGATTCTTAGAAGAAATGGTAACTCTTTGCAGTAGTTTGAATAAATGTCCCCCAATAGATTCAGGAGTTTTATCAAAGCATCTTAGATTTCCAGCTACCTGGCTGGAGGAGGCGTCACTGTGGGAGGGTCCTAGTGTCCAGCCCTCAGGTGCCGGGTGGTTTTGGAATTCCAGTCTAAAGATATGCCAAATGCCTGAGCTCTGCCTGGAATTGCTAAGTGTGCTTGTGTGTGGTGTGGCTTTTTTTTTTTTTTGACTTGGGGCTTCTCTCTCTCTGCCTGGTCCTTTAACAGGGGCCAACTTATGGAACTTCCCCTGGAGCTGTAAGCTTCAATGAATATCCCTGCTTCCATAACGGTGCCTGGTTTGGAAGCTCATCTCAGCAACACGAAGCTGTCTACTACACTTCTTTAGCATAAATGGGGATACACCTGGGTCAGGAGGCGTAGGAGAGTGGGCACAGGCACTGCTGGCATGCAGTCTCCATGCCCTTTGCCAGGTAATGAGCTTCTCAACAGCCTGTGACTGCCCCATGCTGAGGAAAAAGCTTTTCCACATCTCCGGTGCCTTCGTTCCAGGGAAGCTGGCTGGAATTGGTCCCTGCCACTTAGCATGGTGATTAGCGTTTTAAGCAGTTTGTATTGATTAAAGGAACCTGCTTCTTCAAGCAGAAAGAACCCCGAGGAATGCAGCAAGTGTCTTCATCTCAGTACATTACACTCAGCACCAAACCATGCGACATACGTTAGTGAGAACCTGCATGGGCATTTGATAAATGACAGAAATACAGATGTGTCACACGTGTTAAGCAGATTGCATGCTGCACAAACACATGCTTGGTTTCCAAGGTCTTTTTAAAATATTTTATTTTTATTTATTTATTTATTTGACAGAGAAAGAGAGAGAGGGATGGGCGCGCTAAGACTTATAGCCACTGCAAATGAACTCCAGACATGTGCACCCCCATGTGCATCTGGGTAACGTGGGTCCTGGGGGATGGAACCAGGGTCCTTTGGCTTTGCAGGCACACACCTTAACCGCTAAGCCATCTCTCTAGCCCCTAAAGTCTTTTTTTAAGAAAACCCATCATGTAAGACTCTAGTTCTTTGTCAAGGAAGACCATTTGGTCTTCATATTGGAGAAATAAACCTAACCTTTTAAAGAGATTTAGTTCAAACTTATTTCTGAATCATAAGATACTTGGGCTATGTTCAAGTGAGAGACTTGAAATTATGTTTAGCTTCTTTGAGAGCTCTCTCTGGTCTCCTCTTAACTCCTTAATGTCATTTGCTGGTGTCATTTGGAGGAGAGCAAAGGCCTAGGGCTGGAGACGGCAGGTGGAGACGATGTGTGGCATGGGAAGAGATTCCTCCTTGCGTGTCTGTTCCTGGGAGTCCCCACCCTGCTAGCTAGCCCTGAACACCCTTCAAGCCAGGCATGGAATACTGTGCAATGGGTTGGGATTTATTTTGAGACATATTCATTTCAATTTTCACATGGTACAAAATACAGAGTGTTAAAAGGCTGTGCATACCCAATTTACTCTCTCAGATCTCTTCTGATTAATTTATCCCAGGTACCCCACTTACCTTCTCAGAGCAAATACATTATGCCTCCATTCAAAAGGTATATATGAAGTGCATATGTTTGTTAATAAATCAATTCATTCTATAAATATAAAAATGGGGCTGGAGAGGTAGTTCAGTGGTTAAGGCACTTGCCTGCAAAGCCTAAGGACCTGGGGTCGATTCCCCAGTACCCATGTAGAGCCAGATGCACAAGGTAGTGCATGTGTCTGGAGTTTGTTTTCAGTGGCTAGAGGTCCTGGTGCACCCATTTTTTTCTCTCTCTCAAATAAATAAATTAATTAAATTTTTTTTTCAAAAAGGAACAAAGAAAAGCCCCTACAATATTGCTGTCTCACCTCAGGGGATGCATCCCAAGATCTTGACAGATGGAATGACTCAAACTACAGCTACTACCTAATGTTGTATATACAATTTTTTCCTTGTACACATATATTATCATAAAGTTTAATGTATGACT
This sequence comes from Dipus sagitta, assembly GCA_036346955.1. NCBI lineage: Eukaryota > Metazoa > Chordata > Mammalia > Rodentia > Dipodidae > Dipus > Dipus sagitta. Next base: position 8,808,858 of record CM070779.1, on the reverse strand, counting down.
TATTCACAGCAAGAGATTAACAGCAACTAATAATAAAACAGAACAGTGGTAGCTGTATGCTATAATAACAGTTATAAAAATATATGAATTTATTTCTGTCATTTTCCACTTAATATTTTTGGACCACATTTGACTGGATGAGTGAAGCCATAGCAAGTAAAATTGTGGGTTGGGGGCGGCAGCCACCTGTTCTGTGACAGGTCTTCTAGGAAGCAGGAGGACAGAGGGGACTAAGAGAGAGTCCTTGTCATGCAAGGGGTTCACTGCACTGCTTCAGGGGGGCGTGGTGCTCAGCCAAACAACGGCCAAACAGTGATCCACGCGTAACTGCGTGTCAGGAGTCGATGAAAGCTCTAAGAGAAGTAGCAGTATAAATAGTCAGTGACCAGCGCTTGTCACTCTGGTAAAGTGATCCCTGGGGAGAGGGCCAAGGACCAGCCGGAGTGAGAGCAAGCAGCCCTTCAAGTGCAAAGGTCTGGTGACGTCTCTCTGCTTTGTACGCTTATGCGCAAAGAGGCTGGTGGATTTGGAGCAGATAAAGTGAGCATGAGTGGCTAGGAGGTAACAGTGGCCAGGTCTACCTGACCCTGAAACCTTGGTAGGACTTTTAAGTCTGTCTTGGGGTGAGTTGCAAAGTCAATGGAGAGTTAGGAGTAAGGATTAAAGAAAACTGGCTTTTGAAAGAATCACTTTGGATGTTGATTGGAGAAAACTGTGGGTGAATAGGGCCAGGGTACGAGAGAGCAGGGGAGTGAGAGGCTCCTGTGGCCACCTAGGCTCCCAGGTGAGTGTGATCATAATACGGACCAGGTTGGCTATGATGGAGCTACAGTGAATGATGGATTCTGGGTGTGGTTTGATCATTAGACCAGATTGGTCTCAGCTGGCTGATGAGAAGTGTCACGACAGTGAGGAGACAAAGCCATCTCAAGAGGGGCTCACTAGTTTTGTATCTAGAGCAGCAGGTGAAAAGAAACTTGTGCTAGAGAGATGGCTTACTGGTTAAGGCACTTGCTTGCAAAGCCAAAGGACCTAGGTTCGATCCTGCAGGACCCACATAAGCCAGGTGCACAAGGTGGCACATACATCTGGAGTTTGCGGTAGGTGGATGCCCTGGACAATCAAAGATCCAGGTTCCATTCTATGCAAGGGAGGTATTCACTGGGCAGTAAGGTGGAGGGAGGAGCCGCCTGTTCAAACACCCAAGTCTGGAGCATGTAGGAAGCTTGTCATTACAGATACACATTTGGAAAACACAGATCATGGCGGATAGCATTTAAGCTCATCCAGTGACAAGCTCTTGCTGGGAGCCTGGGTAGAAAATTGCTACCTCTCGCCTTTACATTTATTTTTTTTATCACTTCACAAAGAGTTATTTCTTTCCTTTTTAGCAGCCACAGATTAGACTATTACACAGTAGCATAAAGGAAAGACGCCTTTGTTTAAGCACAAAAGTGGAATTACTAGCTCACTGCTGTCCTTCTAGGCAGTAACATTTAAAAGTCATTTTCGAGTCTCTGGAAATCCATGTTGATATTCAAATTAAAATTAACACTTAACATTCACTTGAAAAGTGGTCACTGGAACAGTGGTTCATAGTGTTCCTCAGAATAGAAGTTGTGGTCAGCATGGAAAAAATGTTATGAAGGAAATGGGTTACATTTTATATCCAGTATCTTATTTGGTATATGAAAAATAGTGAGGAAAACAAGCTTTTTTTTTTTTTTAATTGGGTGGGGGTGGCTGGAGAGATGGCTTAGCAGTTAAGGCACTTGCCTGCAAAGCCAAAGGACCTCGGTTTGATTCCCCAGGACCCACATAAGCCAGATGCACAAGGTGGTACATGCATCTGGAGTTTGTTTGCAGTGGCTGGAAGCCCTGGCGTGCCCATTCTGTCTCTCTCTCTCTCTCTCTCCCTCTCTCAAATAAATTAATTAATTTAATTAAATATTTAAAAAATTGGTACAGAGCCTGGACTATAGAGTGATTTCCAGATCAGCCCGGACTAAAGTAATCCCCTGCCCCACCCAGAAAAATGAGAGGGGAGTCGGGGTGAAGCTTAGTGGCATGATACTTGTCTACCTTGTGCAAGGTCCTGGGTTTTATCCTAGCACTGCAGTGAATGAATGAATAAATAAATAAATGAAATCTATAATACAGGAGAAGTATGGACTGTGATGTAGACATTACAGTGACATTGTGGAAGGTGACAGCATTTATGAATGTTGGGATATGTCCATAATATTTTAAATGTAAAGAGAGGTTAATATTACTGTTCCCATATTATTATCTAGTTTATATTACATACATTATGTATGCACATTAAAATAGATTAGAAAGAAATGTACTAACACATTCAAGGTCCTTTATTTCTCTGTGTTTGTTGTTTTCTGAGGCTATATCATAACAATATATCAGTTGTATAAAAGAGCACAATTTATTACAAGTCTTAAAAGTGGATAATAAATATCATAAAAATGTGGACCTTTCTCCTTTTTTGTGTGCTAGGCAAACTATTTCTAGATCCAAAAATTGAGCTGTCTTTGTACAAACTCCTCTCAGGGTATGGATGGAGCCGACAGCTTATTTAGTTTTCTCCTGGTCCTGTAATTGTTCTATATATATATATATATATATGTTAGATCTCACCTAATGCATGCATTGTAACAAGGGTGTACTAACTGGGACTGAGTGATTACATCTGTCCTCTAAGCATACTCTTGTTTAATGTTACATTGTTGTTGCCTGAAAACTTCTTAGAGTTTCCACCCTCAAGTTAGAAACAGTCCAATCGCAAATGTATAGCTTCTCAAGACAAAGGGAGTGTGTGAAATTAGAGTTTCTGCACAGCAAAGGAAACAAGAGTGAAGAGGCAACCTATAAAATGCAAGAAACTTGCTGATAGCTATGCTTCAGATGGGATTAATATCTAGAATATGTAAAGAATTCTGAAAAATTAAACGCCAAAAGAACAAATAACCCAATCAATAGATGGGTAAATGAACTGAAGAGACAGTCCTCCAAAGAAGTACAAATGGTCAATAAATCTGTGGCAAAAAATTTTAACACCCTGATCCATTAGAGAAATTCCAACTAAAACTACACCGAGACTCCATCTCACTACAGTGAGAATGACTGTCATCAACCAAAGTCCCACAGATGCTGAGCGAGGGAGGATGTAGAGAAGCCTTCTACGCTGCGGGTGGGAACGTCAATCCATTCAAGCACCGTGTAAATCAACGTGGATGTCCCACAACACACCACGAACAGAAGTGCCTTACGATCCAGCCATAGCCTTCGCTTACACGAATGGAGGAAAGTGATTCAACACACAAAAGTGACACCTGCACACCCATGTTTGTTGGTGCACTATTCACAATAGCCAAGACACAAATTAACCTGGTGCCCATCCGCAGATGGATAAATAAGGACATTGTGGGGCATCTATGTACAATGGGGGCTTATTCAATCATGAAGAACTGTATGTCATTGATAAGAAAATGGATGGAACTTAACATCAGCACGGTGCCTGAAATAAGCCAGAGGCACAAAGACAATGTGTTTCTCTCATTCACAGAATCTGGACTTCAGAAGATTAGATATGAAAGGGTAATTAGAGTGGCTATCTGGGAAAATGACTGTACTCTGCTGGTGAGTGCCTAAGATACTCCAGAAGTAAGTGTGTGTGTGTGTGTTTTAAGCCAAGAGTACTATAAGAATAGTACAAGCCTTGGAAGTTTCTTAGGTGGAAAAGATACACAGGTGGGGATGAGGTCCTTGGTGTCCTGCGCTGTCCCTTGCAGACCCAGGCAGAGTGAATGGAAAATGCCCATATGAAATCTTTAATGCTGTGCTCATTGTCAGGGTCCCCCCACTCCCCCCATGCTCTTGAGTTACTTCCGGAACGACCAGGAAGTGGATGAAAGGGCCAGCCTCGGTGATGTGTGCTTCTTTCTGAACGGGTGTAGACTGAAGTCAAGAGCACGCGTCTGTCACCCAGGCTTCACTGCAGCAGCCAACAGTTACATCCAGTGGTGTTCAGTGTCTCTAGACACAGGCTGGTCCCCAGAGCCGGCAGTGTGTGCAGACTCTCGACGGAGGCAGGCGGCCCTGGATTCACAGGTCAGGGTGAAGCACTCAGAATCCGTAAACACTGGCTTGTGTGACAGTGGCTTGCTTTCCCTGCCGAGCAGCCGTGCCCATTCTGTGGTCCTCAGAATGTTTTCTTTCCTAAGAGAAGAGGGCCCCTGTCTCTCGTCATTATGAGAACAGGTGATGCCACCCTCACTGTGAGGGTTGGGAGGGTTTAAAAAGATCTAATGATCTAATAAAAATAATTTTTTTAAAAAAAGAAAAAATACAAATGGCAAAAACGAAAAAAAAAAAAAAAAGATCTAATGGTGACAGTGAAGACACATCTTAGCCAGCTGTCTCTCAGCTCTTCGTACAAACATTGCCTCCTCTGACACCATTTGACTGGAAGTAGCCACCCACTGCTTCATCTTATACTCATTTTATAATGTATCACAAATTTGCTTTTGTTTTTGGTGACTGCTTCATTGAGACACGAATACACCATGCTGCTATACATTTAAATTTTTAATTCACTCAGAGTTGCGAAATCATGCTTTCAGAATACTTTTAGTGTCCCCAAAAGAAACTACATCTTCTTTATATATCAGCCCCAGGGCAAGGCAACCCTTGAACTCTATCCCAGGGTTTCATGTATTTGAGGCATTTCATGAAAATGGAGTAATATAAGCATAAGGTTGTTTGAGAGTGGTTCCTTTGACCTTGCACAATTATTTCATTTTCATACATGTTATAGAATACATCAGACCTTTATTTTAGAAAAACGTTTTAATTTATTTATTTGCATGGAGGGAGAAGAGAGAAAGGGAATGGGCATGCTAGGGCTTCTTGCCATTGCAAACAAACTCCAGATGCATGTACCACTTTGTACATATGGCTTTACATGGGTACTGGGGAATGGAACCTGAGTCATCAGGCTTTGCAAGTGAGCCTTTAACTTCTGAGCCATGTCTCTAGCCATTCTTTCTTTTTAAAAGACAATGTCAGGCTTGGGAGATGTCTCAGCGGTCAAGGCATTTTCATGCGAAGCTTGACGACTCAGGTTTGGTTCTCCAGTGCCCACTGGGTGATGCGTGCATCCAGAAGTTGTTTTGTAGTGGCTAGAAACTCTGGCATGCCCATTCTCTCTCTTTCTCTCTGTCTATCCCTGCTTGCAAATTATTAAATAAATAAACAAACAAACAAAGTAATTAATTTTAAAAGACAGTCTGATATCGTTTTGTTTGTGGTATATATATATATATATATATGTACATATATATATTTTTTTTTAACAAATCCCATAGTTCCATAAGAAGGGAACTATGTAGCCCAAACTACTCACTTGAAAGCAGGCATGAATTTTAGCATGGGCTTCCTAGTTCATGGCCCACTTCTCTGCCCCAGCAGTATGCGACCTTTTGTGGATTCAGAGCCCTGTCAGTTACATAGTTTGGCTGATGGCTTTGAGTGTTTCCTATCACCATACAGCACCAGAACTCGCTTAAGGTCGGTGAGGAAGAGCCCTACATGCATCTCTGTGATGTGGAGGGAAGCCAGGGTGCTTAGTACCAGAAGGCCCGTGTTAGACCTTCACAAAGCCTTGTCTACTCTACTGTCCCTGGTGGGATCTTGAGCTGACGCTGCTGACAGAATAAAATGTGCATTAGAAATCACCTTCTGTGGGGCTCTCCCAACAGTCATGCATATGTACTTGAGCACTTCAGCTTATCAACTGAACACAAAGTAGAGTGTAGGGGATCTTCTTACCACCGTGCCCCCGCAGCCGGGGACAGCCCTGTTAATTCATCCTGTATCCGAAGGTGTCTCATGAACCTAGTCTCACTTACCAGAGCTTCTCGCTGGTTCGATGATCAGAATTGACTTCTGACAATAATTTTTCACTATGCTCAAGCACAGGTTGGTTCATTCATTCACACATTTGTTAAGTGATTGATTAATTAATTCATCAATCCATCCCATCACATGTTTGTTTCACCTTTGAAGGCTGCAGTTCGATGCTAGGACCCTGAGATTAAAGCTATACTCTCACATGTGCAGGAGTATAGCTTTGGTCTGCAGTAGGAGGCAGGCTAGCTTAGCAGTTATAGAAAAATGATGAAATGATCCTAAAAGGAACAGAGGTATGAGATATCAGATTCCAGGAAGGGAGGTAAAGAAGCGTGGTCTCCTGAGCAGATTTCTAGAGAGCAGAAAGACTTGAATGTTTCATAATTTTATTTAATTTACAGACGCAGGAGACAGGCAGGTGGATAGCTTACGCTTTTCTTATGCCTGTCATTTCATGCAGAGTAGCAGCTCATTGTGTTTACTCTTCTTGATGCTGTAACAGAATACCTGACAGAAGTAACTTAGGGAAAGAAGGATGTTTCTTCGGCTTACAGTGTGAAGGTGTGGTCTGGGGTGGACGGCACGGTGGCAGGAGCATGGGGCAGCTGGCCACACTGTGTCTGCAGTGAGGAAGCAGAGAGATGAACGCTCAACTCACTTTCTTCTTTTAATTCACTCCAAGACCCCAGCCCATGGGATGATGCCACCCATATTCAGGGTGGATCTTCTCTCCTTGATTAAATATTTCTGGGAAAATTCCCTCAGACATGCCCAGGGGCGTGTCTCCTAGGTGATTCTAAATCCAGTTAAGTGGACGATGAGCATTAGGGTAGGTGGGACAGAAGTGTGGTCCGGGACAACATGCCATTTGTTACCCTTTAACATCACTTCTACACTTCCATGGAGCTCAGATCTATTTAGTGACATGGGGAAGGATTCGTTGTACTGTTGAGGACATGTTGGTTTATAAGACATTTCCCTATAAACAAAAAAAATCCACATGAGCAGGAATGACATTGTGACTCTTAGCTAGAAAGGACAGAACCCTTCATCACTACTGTACAGACAGAAGTTCTTCCAGCATTGTCGTGGAAGATGGAAGACACCCAGGACTCCCCTACAGGGGAATTTGCCCCACCCCAAGATATCTTGCTCATGGGGACACCACCTGTCCGCATCCACCCTTGAAGAGAGACCTGCCTCCACCTGCATCACCAGGACCTCCCCAATCCAGCATTTCCAGCCAAGACTGTTTTTTCCTATGTGTTCCATAACCCCTGTGAAGCTCCAGTCTATCTGGACAGCCCAAGCTACGCCCTGAAGTGACAGTGACTGTGTCTATAAATGAGCCCATAGTGCTAGCGGCCTTCTCGTCAGTGCAGTCATCTGCTGTTTATGTCAGTGGGTGATCAGAAATGTAAGTACCCATTATGACAGAAATTCCTATTGCTTTATAATCCCATGGCTTAGGGCTGAGTGTGTGTGTGTGTGTGTGTGTGTAAATGTTCTATAGATTGTAAGCAATAGTCAAATTATATAAAAATATAGAAACTTTTCTTTTAAAGAAAAGACTAGAATTCTCTCCAGATACTCCCACAGACCCAATTTTAACTTCACCATAATTATTGCCAATTTATTTTACTCTCAGCAATGCATGTGATTACCATCCATGAGCTAGAGTGGCTTGCAGAAGTACAGGAAAATGAGGGGAACTTCCCCCCAAGCCTATCACCAAGTGCCTGCCTTAGTCTTCTCACCCTTACTGAATGATCCAGACATTTCTGCATTGCTCAACGGCAAGGCCTTTCTCATCGCTTTCTTCCAAGGACAATTAAAAAAAATGTGCCTTTCATAAAATGAGATATTCTGTCAAAGGGGTGAAAAGGAAATAGAAAGCCAGACTTTGCGCACTATTCTCTGCAAAACACGATGGTAGTGTCATTTCATTCTTGTTCCTAAATAAATAAGCTTTCTAAAAATACTGCCAAATCATGCTGGGTTGTCTGAATGCATTTGCAGTAGTGAATAATGTGAACTGACTGCTATTCCCCAAGTGTGTCGTTCATTTAAAAATTTTTATTATATTAAATATAATCTCCTTATATTAAGAAAACCAAATAATTACTACCTATAAACTCATGCTTCTCTCCTCCTTTATTTCTTACATTGCATATAAATAAAGGTGAATGTCATCAGATGTCACTGGTAAATAATTGCTTGCTTGCTTTCTGTCCCTCTCTCCCTCACTCCCTCCCTCCCTCCCTCACTTCCTCTCTCCCTCTCTTTTGTCTTCTTCTTTTTTCTTTTTCTTTTCAGATTTTTTTAAATTTTTATTTATTTATTTATTTATTTGACAGAGAAAGAGGGAGAAAGACAGAGAGAATGAATGGGTGCGCCAGGGCCTCCAGCCACTGCAAACGAATTCCAGACGCGTGCGCCTCTATGTGCATCTGGCTACGTGGGTCCTGGGGAATTGAACCTGGGTCTTTTGGCTTTGTAGGCAAATGCCTTAACTGCTAAACAATCTCTCCAGCCCTCTTTTCAGATTTCAATGAGAACCAAAAGAGCTACTGATCCTCATTACTAACTTAGTGCTCACCTTTTATACTTTCTTCTGCTCTGAGAACATTTTTAGGGAGACCTCTTTCCTTGAAGCCAGTGCTTTGTAATCCTACTTGGGATATGTTGTGTTGACTGTGTGGTTACAACAGGGACCAGGAACTTAATCCACCAAATGCAAATACATCATATGTCAATTAAACTATCCTTTAACTGAATGGTTATCTTTTTTTTTTTTTTTCAAGTTGAGTCTCATTAGGTATAGCAACTTTTAGTCTCCTGGTATTATAACTTCATATTATTTTGGTTTGATTGAGCAAATGTGCAGACATTGTGCCTGAGACCACCATGGTAAAGATATGTTGAGGGAATGCTTTTCTTTAAGTAAAAATTTAATGAGAGATATAGCTCATCGCCATCAGTATCATCATCAGTACCATTAGCACCACCAATATTGTCATCACCACCACCACTACCATCGCCACTGTTAGGTCAAGATGGGATTACAGACAGTGGGCTATGTAGAGCTCTTCAGTTGGGAGAAGGTGAGGGAGGGGGAAGTAAAAAAAAAGGAAGGTTTCTTTAGGAGAGATCTAAGATAGGCAGGGTGTGATATAAGGGAACAGGAAACCTAGACCTGGGGCATTGTTAGGCAAGGAAGGGATGATGGCTGGGTGTCTCTGTCACCCTCCTGCTGTCCTTGGTGACTCCATTTTGGGAAGCCCATCTTGACCTAACAACCACCACCACCGTCATCACCATCACCATCACCATCATCACCACCATCATCACCATCACCACTACCATCATCATCACCATCATCATCACCACTACCATCATCATCACCACCATCACCATCATCGCCATCACCATTACTACTACCATCACCACAAATGTCATCGTCACATTCATCGTCTCCATTTCTTTCCCTGTACCTATTTTCTCCTAGACAAGGCTGAGCAGATATCCTCACCAGATTCTCACACAACCCAGCTGGGTAGTTATGTAATGCCATCATTTCTTCTAACACGAGCCACTAGTCTGTAGCTTGCCGTGTTTCCTTCATGGTGCAGCATGCACATTTTCCTTTACAGCTTATCTAATTGTTTCATCTACAGGTAGAACACTGCCAAGTATTTCACTGGTGAGAGCCTAACCTAGGCATACTAAAGTTGTCTCCAGGTTTTGCTAATTACAGATTTATCCAAGTGAACATTCTGCACAGATCTGTGTATTTGTCAACGTATTTTTTTTTAAAGACTGAGATGGATTATCTGGTGCTTTCATAGTAAATCTTTACTCACATCAGGACAGAGAAAGAGGGAGAGAGGGAAGGAAAACAGAAGCCATAGTTGTAGGGAAGTAGAGAGAGAAGGACAAAAGGGAGAGAGGGAGAGAAAGAGAAACAGCAAGCAAGCTGGGCAAGGTGTCATGCCTCAAGGCCCCCCAGTAATATACTTCCTCCAGCAACACTCGCCTCCTAATGGTTAGGCATCCTTCCAGAACAGCACCACCAGCTGGGGATTAACTATTCAGACATAGGAGCCTTTGGTGGCACTGTATATTTGAACCACTGTACCCACCTAGGCCTAGAGGCACTGAGCTGACTGGAAGTCGAGTCATGAAAGAAAAACTACAGGATGAAGTGAGGAGCCACGCAGCAGGGCCTGCAGCTGCCCACTGCCCACTGCCCACCACCACGGCTGGATCCTGTGCATATGCACAATGGGTTCTGAGGTTCTGGAGCTTTCCCTGTCCTAAGTTTCCTGCCACACAGATCTCTCTCTGTCTCCCAGGCTCAGGCTCAGCAGCGCAGACTCACCACTCTCTTCCTTTTGACTGCAGCTCCAGATGAAGATGAGCGAGCGGGCCGCATCCCTGAGCACCGTGGTGCCCCTGCCCCGCAGTGCCTACTGGCAGCACATCACGCGGCAGCACAGTACAGGACAGCTCTACCGTATCCAAGGTAAGCCCCAGTCCCAGGAGACGGGCTCAGCTTAGCTGCCACAGGCTACCATGGCGAGTAGGAATCCTCCTCCCAAGGCGAGGTCCGCATCAAGGTCTCATAGCCCAGGGTACTTCGTTTAGCTGGAATCCTGGCCCTCAAGGGTTTGCCTCTGTTGGGGTAGGATGGGCGCCCCAAAATGGAGCACAGAACGAGAGCAACAGACACAAGGAAGTGGGTCATCCACATTTCTCAAAGAACCGCCCAGCCATTATCCCTTCCTTGCCTAACAATGCCCAGGTCTAGGTTTCCTGCCCGCCCCCCATCTTGTCTGGTGTCACTCCCTGGCTATCTTAGATCTTCCCTAAAGAAACTTTTTTAAAAATAACTTTTCCCTTCCTCACCTTCCCCCAAATGAAGAGCCCCATAAAGCCCACTGTCTGGAATCTCAGGCTGGCTGTGCTCCGCTCTTTGTCAGTCCTGGCAGCTCGTGCTTTTCCCGAATTACAGCTTCCGTCTTTGCCTCAGAGTGTTCTCCATGGTCTTGGTCACTCCTGAACCTCACAGCCTCTATCTCAGTACCCTGGGGAAGTCGTTTAGATTCTCGTACACCTGAGCCACAGAGATCCTGGGCTCTGGGTGCAAGATGTGGCTGAGCAGTTTGTACTATAAACAAATAGAGTCAGGCTGAGAGCTGGGGGTCCAGGCTTTCCGAAATAGACTGATGCCTGTTTCAGCATTCCTTGGGACTTGTTAGAAATGCCCATCTCTGGGGAGATGGCGCAGGGGTTCAAGGTACTTGCTGTGTAACCCTCATGAACTAACACCCACGCGTAGCCAGATGCAAAATGGCGCATGCATCCTACGGCAATGGGAAAGGAGGCAGGAAGACCTCCAAGCTCTTGAGGCAGCTAGACTGGCCTTCTCAGAGGCCAAAATAAAGAGAGATGGTCTCAAACAAGGGGAAGGAGAGAACCCACATCCTGGAGAGGATCCCAAAAGACAGTCTCAGTGGTATCTCTAAAGCCCAGTCATGGCCCCAGAAATGTGAGGTTTGGAATTTAGAAAACCACAAGAGACAATTTCTTTTAGTGCCCATAGTTTTTATTAACTCCAACAGAGAAGGCTGGTGGGATTCAGAGCAAAGAGAATGAGAGGGAAGCTTCAAATTGCCTGGAAAGAGGCAAAAAAAGGAGGGTCTTTAAGGTCTTCTGGGGAAATAGGGAGGGGAAGGTCTTGCACTAGGTTGTGGGACATCCACACTATACGGGGTGTCCACACTGTAGGGCATCCCAACACGGTATGGGGTGTTCACATTGTATAGGGCATCAATTTCACATGGAGATTGGAAATTATGTTGGAGCCACACCTGTCTCAAATCCTTCTAAGGTGGACTTAAGTCTCTGTTTTGGTTTCCCAGGTGTTAGCTTCCCAGGGAGGAGCTGTCTCCTCCCATCTAGGTACCGACTGGCTTGGGGATTAGCATAATAGAAGGTGTTAGGATCCCAGCCAGACCACTGCCTGAATTACTTACTGGGAGGGTAGGAACAACTCTTTGAAACCTCAGTTGCTATATCCCAGTTTGGGAGGGGGTGCTGAGAGACTGACGGTACTTAATCTCAACTTAATCTCATGGGCACTTGACTGGTGGTCACCTGGCCAGAAGGACAGGAAAGCCATGCCTGGGTTCATCCTTACGTGGTCACCAGTGCCTTGCATAGTCTCTGCAGTCGTTTATCGAAAGAGGTGTGATTGGGAAGTAGGTACTGAGTCCTTATTTTATTTTATTATTATTATTGTAATTTTTTAAATTTATTTACACGCAGAGAGAGGAAGAAAAAGAGAGAGTATGGGTGTGCTCTTTCCACTGCAAACAAACTCCAGACACATGTGCCACTTCGTGCATCTGGCTTTACCATGGTGTAGGAATTGAATCCTGGCAGGTGGACTTTGCAAGCGAGCACCTTTAACCACTGAGCCATCTCCCAGTCCTTATTATTATTCTTGAGAAGGGGTCTTATGTCTCCCAGCTTGACCTTGGACATATAGCTGAAGATGAGCTTAAATGTGTGATGATCCTGTCTCTAGAGTGCTGAGTCACAAGCGTGCACTCCCAGAACTTGTTTATGCCGTGCTGGGAATTGAACCCAGGGCTTCATGCACCTTAGGCAAGCACTGTACCAACTGAGCTACAGCCTCAGCCTCATTGAGTCTTTGTGACTTCATACTGTGTGCCGTGGCAGTGAGCATGCATGTAGCAGATGTTGCAAGAATGGATCCTGAACACCTGGATGAGTAGCTGAGGGAAGGGCTGAACTGATCCATAGAAATTGACTTACACTCCAAGACAGAAAGAGGGAGAGACAGGGGGAGAGAAAGGGGGAGTTATAAAACATGCCGTTTGTTCACATTTCAACTTCAGAAAATTCAGTAATATTTGAGTAGTACCACCATAATTTTTGTCATGCCTGTGACCACGATTCAGTTTTATCCAGTCTTCTCTATATAAGTACACCTATGTAATTTCTCATGTGTATTTTACTACATGCGCACTGTAATAACCACAGCTTGTGGCTCACTGCGTAGCCCTGGTTGGTCTGTGATTTAGTGTGTAGGGAAGACTAGCTCTGAAATCACACTGCTTCTCTTGCCTCTGCCTCCCCAGGTCGGGATTACAGGCATGCACCACCACACCTGGCTGACTGTGGACTTTTTCGATGGTCACACTTTTCCTAAAGACCCCTGACTCACCCAGGGTGGTCATTTGCATGAGAAGTAAATGAGAAAAGTTCATGTATGCTTCCGCTTATACCACACACAGTCCTCTTCTCTTCTTCCTACTTCCATCTCCTTACAAACGTGGAGTTGATGGCCTGGTGACCCTGTGTGGAGCTTGTATGGGATGAATGTATGAAAACCTAATTGCTTCCTGTATTGCTGATGTTCCTGGGTTGTCATTCCATTGGCCAAGTCATCTACTTTGGTAGATGTCAAGCTGATGGTTCCTGGAAGACTGGGAAATTAATCCTGGAAGTCATAAAAACAGAATTTTATCAAACTGTTTTGAGGAAAAATAAAATAAAATAAAAAGAGCTCCTTGTCTTCCAAAATTTAGTCCTAGTCCGCCACCTACTGCTCACCTGTGGAATTACCATTTCAGTAGCGGTGGCTGGTGGACCAGGAGGTTCTGGCTCTGACAGGCTCCATCCAAGAAGACACATCTAATTCACCTTCCCAGCTCCTCCCACTTTATTTCCAGTGTTCCCATAGAAATTCTCCTCTGTGGTTAGGTGGATGCAAAATCAACATGTGAGAGAACTAACTTTCAAATGCAGAAGAAACTTAAGAAAGGGGAGCATGGACACATTTTTGTTGAACAGCATGTCCACACGACCACTTCTGTAATGTACTGACCCGAGCAAGAGAATCATTGCAGTGTGTCCTGCGGATGCTGACCCCAGCAGAGAGCAACCCCCCCACCCTGCCCCAAGAGAAGGTCATTTGGTCCAGCAAGCTTGAGGGGAAGGCGACGCATTCACCTACCCTCTTGCAATTTCAGATGCAAGTCAATCCTTTCAAGGCTCTGGGCTCTGTGTGGAAGTAAAGAACCTATCCCATCCTGCTTGAGCCCAAATCCCTGCGGCCGCATCTGGACCTCAGAGACCTGTTCTTTCCTTTTGCATATGAACAAACATCACTACACAGCCATCATTAAAGTGCCCACATCCCAGATCCTGTCTTTTTTTTTTTTTTTTTTTGGTTTTTCGAGGTAGGGTCTCACTCTGGTCCAGGCTGTCCTGGAATTCACTATGTAATCTCAGGGTGGCCTCGAACTCACGGCGATCCTCCTACCTCTGCCTCCCGAGTGCTGGGATTAAAGGCGTGCGCCACCACGCCCGGCTGATCCTGTCTTCTCTGAGTATACCGAGCACATTCGGCAGTGTGTTCTGAGAAGCCCCTTGGCTTCTGAGGGCCTGCTGGTTAGCGGGCTTTGGCCGGGAACTTAACCCAGGAGTCTTATTTAGATCAGAAAAGTGCTGCTGCCCAAACAGTGTCCTTTTCTAAATCTCCACTCAGAAACCAGGAGTCCGGGGGCTTAGTGATACCCAAGGTCCCTTCCAGTAAGTTCTTGAGGGTTCAGGTCACCTTCGCTCTGCTCACCCATCACTGGGCACGCACTTATTGAACATTGCTTTGTGCCAGGGTCGATGCAAGAAACACAGCTCTCACCTCACAGGGGGTACGAGAAAGTTTTGGGAACACAGATTTAGGTTATCCCAATTCCATGTTCCAACATGTTAACAATTTCATGAAGGTCTTGTAGTTATAGAACAAAAGAAAGTCATAAATCAAGGCACTTTTCAAATACACAGGCTGACCATTGGGTGGGCATGTTATAGCAAAGTGGAGACGTCTCCACTATAGGCCTCGGATGCTCTCTAACGGCATTCTTAGCCCATGGGTTGGTTGGAAGCTGGGGTCTGTTCTTGCATTCCAAAACTGATCATACGTGGTAGATATACTGATAGTCATGTGGATGTTAGGTAAAACACAGAGCTGGGTGATAATGTCTATTGAAGGGCCTAAAAGAAAACCCAAAGTAATTTGGCTCTGATCCTGCACCATTCCATCTCTATCAGAGATCCTTCAGTCCACTCAGCCTTTTCTGAGGCAGATGCAGCATCTTCTGGGAACTTGCATTCACAGCAGCGTGGTTGCCAGATGGTGATAGACACCCACGGGGTGACTGCTCAGACCTGGCTTTTTCTTCTGCAACATACGATCTAATGAAGCATCACAGGCAGTAATAAAGTAGTCTGTCAGTATAGCAGAGAAAATGTCTACAGCATTTACAGAAAGTGAGGCATGGCGATTGGTTCGGAGGAGGTGTTCTCTACACGGGGTAGCCACTGGAATCCTCAGCCTTAATCCCAAGGCTTGAAGCATAGAAATGTCAGTCAATTGGAGGGCCAGGGAAATGCCTTCTCCCTAGACAGATTGCCAGGTGCAAAGGCCCCAAGGCAGCAGTGAGCTGGAGGCAGGACTGGAGGGCACAAGGAGAGAGGTAGGAGCATGGTTCCTGGTGGCCAAGACTTGCTTGTGGAAGCTTGAGGAGGAGCCCAGGGCCCTGAGCACAGCAGTGGCGCCAGACTTAAGTGCAGAGCGACAAGAAAGATGGCAGGAAAGCAGTCAGCACGCCTTTGCACGCGTGCTAGGGAGCGTGTGGCTACAGAGAACCTTCCTGGCTCCTTCCTCATGCCCTTGCCCCTTTCTTCATGTTCTCACCTTAGGAATCTTTATCCTTGGGTCAGAGATGGAATCGTCCTGGAGACAGAGTCCCTTGATTGAAAACAAAAGCAGGGACAAGCAGGTCCATGTGCCACCCCTCAGAGAGGGAACCAAGGCATGCCACCCATCACTCTGCAGACATCCGTCTTGCCGCCTCATTTGGTCCTCCTCGTGACTGCTGGGTTGGCAGGAGCAGGGCCAACCACTCCGTTTCAGTGAATGAAGAGTCAGAGCCTCACAGAGGACAAGTTCTTGCTCAGGATCAAGAGGCTGTGGGTGGAAGAACTTGGCTGGCATTGGAGCACCAGCATCCTGAGTCCCTGTGGAGTAAACTGTGCCCTCTAGGGGCGATTCAAAGACCCACACTCTGAGATGAGAATGTCTCCGCAGGGCTGGTCCCTGCCCATGCAAGTTACAGGTTAATTTTGATGGTGGTAGATTCTTGGAGCATGTGGCTGACTTGGGGAAACTCACATTGCTTTAAGAATGTGTGTGTAAGCCTCTCACGTGCAATGTATGTACAACAACAGCTAAGATCTGACTCACTGGAAAGGATGCTCAGTGAACAAGGTCTCAAACTCATGCCTTTAGGGCCCCGGTAGGACTTGAAGAATGGGCGTGGCAGGTCCTTGGTGGTGAACACAGAGAATGCTGACCCCTCCTGAAAGCAGTTAGTAACCACCACTAGTCTACGCTGTGGTACAATACAGCCAGCTTTGTCTTCCGGTTTTCCAAGGGACCCGGGCGTGGGCATCTTTATGGGGCATCCCTGTTTATTTGACTATTGGCGATCAGTCATGCCCGTTGTAGGAGCCGAGGTCTGTGCAGGCCGGAGAATGGCGGGACCCAGGTGTGGTCTTCTGGGCTCGTACCAGCTGGTTACGCTCCCGCCCCCATGTGCATGACAAACCACAAGAGGGGGTGGAAAGTCCTTCAACCTACTTCCTGCCCTTCAGCTAAACACAGCTTCCAAGCCAAAGCTGCAAAGACCCAGTTTAGCCATCAGCTGTCACTTTAAGTTGGCCCTAAGTGTATGCTATCAGTCACTCCTCTCGAAAGCTCACTGCATTGAAGGAGCTGCACGGCTTACGGTTCTGGCAAGGACCTGGCACTCGACTGGAGATGTGGGTTTACTTAAGCCACGTGTGATGTTTGCTGCCTGCACGGAATTTCATGAAGCCACAAGAAAGATGTTCATAGACGCTCATTTCCAGAACTGCCTATGCGATACCCCCATTCTGTAGCCTGTCATGTCTGTATTTAACCAAAGAATTGGAAATGAAACCGGATGGAGAAGGACAATTATTAAATTACTACATTTATTCAGGGAAAAGGAAAAGAAAGTACAGAGAGCTTCTGCCATGTGGAAGGCAAGAGGTGGTAGAGAGCCCCTGTGGGAGCAGGGGCAGAGGTCCCGCCCCAAGCCCAGCTCAGCCCTGACTGCCCCGCACCACTGGAGTTTAGGAGTGAGCCCTCGTCTCTTGGGATACATTACTCTTCATTACTGTGAGACTGTATCTGTCATTTGGTTTGGGTTCAGAAACATAACTCCCAGCTCTCGTGTCTGTTTTTGGTTTGGGAGCTGTGACGGCGGTAGCTTCTGTAAGGCTTCCCAGTTCGTGAAACCTGTGCGGTTTTCTTTAATCCTGCATGAGGGTGCGGGGAAGACAAAGCCGTGTGTAGAAATGTAGAAATCAGCAGCTACGTTCTTCTTCCTCTGAGGTCAGTATCTGGCATGATGACCAAAGGGACGGGAGGCCGAGAGGTCTAGGTGCTTGATCAGAACTGTTTGTGGTGATGGAACAGAACGTAAATTTAAGGCCACATGCCTCTTCTAATTTTGTTTTATTTTATTTTTCAGGGTAGGGTCTCACTCTAGCTCAGGCTGACCTGGAATTTACTATGTAGTCTCAGGGTGGCCTCGAACTCATAGTGATCCTCTGTAGCAGACAGCTTCAGGTTCACTGAGATGAACTTCCAGACCAGGCACAGTTATGGGGGAAGGGATATTTATTGAAACCTACAGATCCAGGGGAAGTTCCACAATGGCCAAAGGAGCTGGCCTGCCTTCACAGGCCCAAGCAGACAGAGAGAGAGAGAAGCACAAGCCTAAAGCCAAAAGCCACAGCACACTTCAGGAACTCCAGCTAGGCACACTTTGCATATCTTTAGATTGAAATCTGAAACCCACCACCACACCTTAAGATCCACCCAGTGACACTGCCTCCAGCCAGGTGGCTACAGATGCAAACTACAAACAATAAAGAACTGAATATATTGGGGCCATCTATTCAAACTACCACTTCCTCCTACCTCTGCCTCCTGAGTACTAGGATTAAAGGCGTGCGCCACCACGCCCAGCCCAGTGTTTTTCTTGGTTCGGTGATCATGAAGAGTGTGGGGTTTTGAACTTGTGGATGGGATATACCAGCCCTTACAGAGCACTGCAAAATTTACCCAATGAGCAGTCCCTGGCCAGCAGGTGACAGTAAAACATCATGGTTTTATAAAATCAGATAAAGAGATGGAGAAACTTTGTGTGAATCTAAGGCCCATCCAGCCCACTGTCTGTTTTCCATAATAAAGTTTTATTAGAATACCTGTGCTCATTCACTGTGTATTGACCATGGTGGCTTTTGGCTACTGGATCTAACTGGAATCTGCAGTGGCCAATGTCTGTTATATCGCAAAGGGGCCCCTTCATGACGTGTTGACTTCCCTTGTCTTTGACATTAAACCTGGAATAAAAGAAACTAAGTGGACTTCATGAAGTTCCCTCTATGTTATCACTGACCTAAGTCAACACAGTATTGTCTTATGCTTGGTCCAGTTGACAAAGAATACCTACTCGCAAAGTTTCATTCCCATAATCCCATATTTCTCTCTCTCGTCTCTTCCAAATATTGTGTACGTGTGTGTGGGCGGGGGGGGGGGGTTGGAGCAGATGCAAACTTAAGGAGGAAAGCAACTGCTAACAGACTGCTCATGACTCAATGCAAAGGCCAAATGCAAATGATATGGTAATCATGCAATGTCTCATGAAACTTATTTGCATATGCCTGTGAATGGCCTTAGGATAAAAAAAATCCTATATCATGAGTATGTTGCTTATTTCTGTTTTAAAAAAAATCTTATTACTACCTAATTTGATGATAAAGTTTTCCTTTTGAGGTGTAACTGTTTTGCTTACATTCTTTTTGAAAAAGATGTCACCAGTCCTCTGAAGCTCCATCGAACAGAGACTTTTCCCACCTACCGGTCGGAACACTGACAGCAACTTCCAGGAAGCTTAGAACACGTGCGTGCGATGTGTCAGCCACAGAGCCACACCGGGAGGTCACAGACTGACAGCGAGGGAGACCCCTGCACACCACACTGGGCGAAGCGTCCTCATGTCCTGCTGACGGTGGTCATGGGAGCGGCTGCAATACCACATATCGATTTTTTCCTTTTATTTTATTTTTTAAATGAAGTCTTAGCCGAGTTGACACATGCTGTGTAGATATTGACTCCTGTCCCCTTCTTTTTACAGCTGGGCAGAAAGGGTCAATGTCTGCCTCAGGTCGGTCGGTTTTCTACTGTAGATACAGTGCCCCTGGGCTTCTCTGGGTCTGTCCTGTTGTGGAGCCGTGTGATTCTTTCCTTATGAGTGTGTCAGTTGTGTGACAGTCAGAATTGACAATAAAATGGCTATTAATTACTTGTCATTTGTCCTCACCCTGTTCCTCAGTTATCCGTGCTGTGCTTCTGGGTGACTATTGGACACTATTCACTTACGTCACCACTGAGTCACATCAGCACTTTTATCCTGTATGAGAACTGGTCTTTCGAAGGACCCTCTAGTATTGCTCACTAGGCTAGAGTTTCTCACAGCTTTGACTTTCTGCCCCCTTTCTCCTTTAAACAACAGCCTTCACCTTGTTTGGAGTGCTTCCAGAAGCATTTTAAAATAAAGGATCATCCCTCACCCAAGTGGTCTTTGGATTCTGCCAACAACAGTGTTCTCTGTGTGCTCAGTATTTTTAGGGGGCCGGTGAGCTGTGCGCACAGTTCTGCGTCCCATTTGCTATAAGCTCAGCCACACACGCATGTGTCCACTCACTCATCAAGCTGCCGTGAACGAGCGTCTGCTCCCAGGACTGTGCTGGACTCCGGGGACGTAGTGATTCAGAGACTAAGGCTCTGCTGCCGAGAACCTTCCATTCCAGAGGTGGGCAGAGTGGAAGTAAAGATGCAGTTATAGTAGAGAGTGACACCTGCCCAATGGCCCCCCGTTGTGATGGGCTTCTAAAGACAAGGTCATTTTGTCCCCCAGGCTGTGTCCCTGGGAAAGTGCCAGATGGGAATTGAATCTTGCTAGCATTTGAGGGTTGGTTCCTGCAAAGACACACATGTAGGTGAGGGCACACACATCTTTTCAAGGTTACATTCCCATAGGGGTGCCAGATATGAAATAGGATTCCCAATTAAATGTGAGTTTCAGGTATGCAATGCATATGGCTTCTTAATAAAACTGGGCGCTAATAGTTCATGCGCTCACTGTACGTCGGAAACTTGCCCTGAGGAGTGGGGGCTGCATTTCTGGTAACCTCAGCTCTAGGACAGGTCTGTGCTTGGTGTGTGTTTGTGCTTGATAAATCTGTATTGAATTAACACAAGGATAAACTCATATCCTGGAGATAGGATTCTTTTCTTCTGTAACAGGGGAATTGGGATTCTGGGGTGCTTTCTGGAACCCCAAGCCCTGAGTTCATATCTGTAAAAAAAGAATTTGCAATTCCAGATTCAAGAAAATGATTTTTTAAAATTTTTATCTATTTGAGTCAGAAACAGAGAAAGAGAATGGGCGTGGCCAGGCCAACCAGCCACTGAAAACCAACTCCAGAAGCATGTGCCACCTTCTGGCTTACATGGGTCCTGGGGAATTGAACCAGGATCCTTTGGCTTTGTAGGCAAACGCCTTAACCACTAAGCCATTCCTCTAGCCCAAGAAAATGATTTTAAAAATACCACATTTCATTCAGATCTTACAAAGGAGTGGGGAAGGGAGAAAACTAGGAGGTAAGGAAAGATAAACTGGGGAGAGGTACACCACGTGGAGCCCAAAAGCCCATGTAACGGAACATGGATCTTAGGGGAAAAAAAAACAAGAAGGGATTTTAAAGACATGTGTTTCCAAGAAAGGTCAAAAGTGAAGACAGATAAAAGAAAACAGAGTGTCTCTCCCTCCCCCCTGGCAGCCATGCCAGAGTGGAAGAGAGCTCTTATCTATCTGAAGACCCAAAAAATGTTGCTGCCAGCTCCAGAGAGAGAGAAAAATGGCCCACTCTCTCCGTGGGTCCAGTGGGATATAGGATTTATGCCATCCCAACTGGGCACACCTACACCAGGTGTCCCAGCCAATTGCCTGGGCTTAGAGGAGAAATCCACCCTTGCCCAGGCAGGGTGCGCACTTGAGAGAGATCTAATTGGGTGAGATGGGCAAACACTACATCCCAAGATTGCACAGGCGGGGTAAGCTGGGATGGGCATGGTGGTGTGTGAGGTCCTAAGACCCCTCCCTTTAAGGGCTGCCCTCATCCGGCCTAATTGATCTAACTGCCTACTCTTGTTAACCACCCCCCTAAAACACACACTTCACAAGAGGAAAATTTGTATAGTTTCTCCGTGCTAGGGCCTTCCAAAAGCGTTAGTTTCATGAGAAAATAGCTGCCTTTAGTTTCATCAAAATAAAACATTAATTTTACAAAGCCCCAAACGGGAGCCTTAAAATCCTCATTGCCGCTTGTGACCCTTCTAACAGGCACACCCTTGCTCGAAACAGATCCACACCAATTACATCCCCGTGTCTTGGACCCTGTGAAAATCTTAAGTCTGCTGAGCTAAATCTTCTCAGGTCGGAGAGAACTGGGTTCCAAGGACACTCCTAGCCAGGTTGTTTTCTCGGGAGCTGAGAGACTTTGGGCAACAGAGGACGGTTTCAGTGGGCACCGCGTGAACGGATGGGGCCATGGGAGCGGTCTCGCCCGCTCAGGCCTTCACGAGAAAGCACCTGCTTTCCTGGTTCTTGGCAGCTTCTCTCCTCTCCTTCAAGCTCCTCCTCCTCCTCCCAGGGGAACTCAATCTGGTTGGCTCTTCCCTCACTGTTCATTCCCCCCCCCCTAACTACCTGGCTTTTCTTCTCCTTTTCCTTCTCTGACTCTCTCAGAAGCGATTCTTTCTGACTCCCATGGCCTTGGCACACAATGAGGGGATTATGTTGAAGAAGAAGATAAAGGAATCGGCATGAAAGAAATAATTATAATTTTAATGAAGCCGAAATTGCTGGCGCAAGGTTCAAGCTAATGACTGAGTAAAGAAATGTGGCCGAGCGTAGTTGACTGCAAGCGAGGACCTCTTTTAGGATATTTAAGAAATAAAAGCATGTTGACCAAAAACAGGAATTCTATTAGGGAATCCTAACAGCCCCTGTTTATCACCTAGCACCATGCTCAGTTTTTGGTTCCATTCTCGTACTTACTTCTTGCAGGAGCTCCATGAGGTAAGCATGCGTATCATGCCCACTTTACAGATAGGCGTCCAGCCTCGAGCCGGTATATATATAAAGCCTGATTACTGTGCCCACTAGCTCTTACCTATTAAAGTGGTAGGCATACATTTGGACCCAGGGCTTCAAATTCCCAAATGTGCTCTGTGAGCTCCTCAACACAGGCTGCATCAAGGCAGACACACTCTCCCACAAAGGGTAAAGGTATGAACACGTTGAACTTTGCATCTCATATAGTCCCTGTTGCCTTGTAATTGAGGAGCAGCCACAGATAGACGACAGGCTTGACCGTTTGACTAAGGCTTTATTTACAAACACCAGGGGCAGGGTACTTACCCAAAAGTGCAGAGGCTATGGGAGACATAGGCATACTTAAGACTGGATTGGAAGGTACTCATGCCAACGGGGACGATAGCCTGGAGCCTGGCGATCTCACTTCGGAACGCTCCACGGACACAGTTGAAGCTTTAGCCCTGCCGTGGGCACCAGGATCATTTACTGGCAGAAGTGACCGAGACGAGAGAGACCGTGGACCCCTGTGCATGCTGAGCCCGGGTTAAGCAGGTCTTTTGCTCAGCTGAAGACAGAGTACACAGTGGGTAATCAGGTGCCCTCTACAGGACAGAGTTTCATTCATCTATTTATCAATCTTGGGTGCATCTAGTTGCCTATTGCTACAAGAGTTGTACACTAAAATTCCGGGGACCTGATTCCCACATCCACAGTGTTTAAGCAAATTGTCCAGGAAACTAACCAGCAAACAAACAAAAAAGAGAGAGAGAAAGAGAGAGAGAGAGAGGAGAGGGAACATTTGTCTCAAGGAACATTTTACTATGAGAGTATCTATACTTTGAGAGGTTGAATATATACCAACTAATACTGTTTTGTTTTTTGTTTTTGAGACATGCTGGTCTCCAATGAACTTATGATCCTTTTGCCTCCACATCGCAAGTGCTGGAATTAAAGGCCTGTGCTACTATAAGCCTTTGTTTGGTTTGTTTGTTTTTAATTCAGTGTTGGGACCAAATCCAGGGATCCCTGAATACCAGGCAAGTACTCTACAGTAGGACGACTTCCCCAGTCCCAATACTAACCATAAACAAAGAAAAACGTCTTCCTTTTCATCCCAGAGCACATCTATCCAAGGTCAGATTTACTTTAAGGCAACAAACTCATTTTCGTTTCATAATAAGGTCGTGAGTTTTGTAGGTTAAATTCGGTGTGGAGGTCTGAGCGTTAACCATGGCTGACTTGAATGCAGCCTCCTTGGCCCCATCTAGTTCCAGCTGAGGCAGGGTTGATTGCCCGACAGTCACTTACCTGCACCTGTGAGCGGTGACGTGCTGTCACTCAAGCTCATCTCTGACTCCCGCTGCTGGTTGACCTTCATTCAATGGAGCTGAGGAGGAGCCTGGAGTTACACTATCAATCAGTGCCTCCAGGTGACCCCAACACACCTGGTAAATGACATCAAAGAAACCCAGAGACAACAGAGGTGACGAGAGCCCATCAGGTTAGAGTTGGCACCAGGAAGCAGTGGGCCAGGTGTTTCTATCTCAGACATCTGCTGGGAATCAGCTCCGAGTGCCAGGCTCCATTTGAGCACTCAAATGGTGGGGGGTACAATACTCCTCTCCCCAGGAGTCCTGGGCCCTCTGGCACACAGGTCCAGGGGTGACTACGTGTGGGACGGCACACAGGCTGGAAGGCCTGTGATGAGGCCGGCTCTGAGGGGCTCTGGAGTGGCCCTGTCAGCACCTTTCTTTGTTGCTATAACAACGAACGGGGAGCCTGTTTTACTTTCTTTGTGGCTCTGAGGAGACGCTTCAAGTGCAGAGCAAGGTGCCTGCGCCGCACTGGCGCCTAGGAAAGGCTCGCCGGGAGCTGCCGCTGACAGCAAGGCACCGGCTGCAAAAGGCTGGGCAGGGCTGGCACGAACAGAGCCCAGCTGTGGCTGCTGAGGGCCCTGCGCCCCTCTCCAGCCACTGCTTCCCGCCCCCGACTTCCGCTCTCTTCACAATGGCAGCTTCATTATCTCTGGCTGTTGGCGATGCTGCCTTCCCTCCCCTACCGCAGGGCAGATGGATTTTGGAGATGGGTTCTTTGCGCCGCTCTTTCCCTCAAATTGCCTCAACGTTCCTCTATTTCTACGGTGTGTTTACATCTGCTTGGACACACTAGAGACTCTCAAAGGACAAGGACCAAGTTTTATCATTTGCTTTTTGTTTGTTCATTCGCTGGTTTCCGGTACTCTCTTTAGGCCTAACAGATGAAGGATACTGGAATTTCTTTAGAGCAAAGAGCTATAAACTCTAGTCCCAGAGCCACAGCCAGGCTGCTCTCTGCTTTTGTCAATAAAGTTTAATTGGCACACAGCCATATCTGCTTGTTTAAGCAATGTCTGTGGATGGGTGGCCACAGCCGGAAGCAGTTTCCAGTTCTGACGAGCCAGTCCTTAAGAACAAGCTGGTCACCTGGGCTCTAGGCTGCTGCACACACCTTGAGCTAGTAGTCCCTGAGAAGTTGGGGTCCTCCCACAATGGAGCGGTTGGCTTCATGCTGAATGGGCTTGCTCTGCTCATCACAGGCATCCTGATGCCCTTCCTTCGCGTGGAAAATTCTTATCTTCCTCTCTTGGCAAAGTGCCAGCTTTATGGACTTGAATTTCAATACTATCTACTCAGAAGTCGTTCTTGAGATTCCCAAGCCAGATGAAGCTGCCTGCTGCGTTCCCCTCCCCCCTCCCATCAAGGAAGGGTCTCACTCTAGCCCAGGCTGACCTGGAACTCACTAAGTAGTCTCAGGGTGACCTCAAACTCACAGTAATCCTCCTACCTCTGCCTCCAGGGTACTGGGATTAAAGGTGTGGGCCACCACGCCCAGCTTATCCACACAATTTTAAGATATACTCATAACTGTTGATAATTACAGTTTTATCTTGCTATCCCTTCTCTGTCTTGTCTGTGGCTGTGAGCATGTGTCTATGCTAACCTGAAAGTTGCTCTGTCCATCTTCATTTAGTAAATAAATCTACGGAAAATGAGACAGCCATTGGTGTATTATTAATTTATGCCACAAGGTAACATCAATTCTACCTTAAATGAGTAGCGTAGATGGGCATGAGCTATTTTCCTTTCTGAAAGTTCTGCTGTGTGTTGGGTATAACATTGCTGTCATTCCTGGATGCCATCCCCCACTTAATGTTTAAAATATGAAGTACTGATGCTGAAAGCAACTAGGCCCCGAGGGTTAGGAACTAAGATGGGGATCCAGGACAGCCTGCTGCCAGAGTCTATATTTCCCTCCATGTTTGGCTTCTCACCTGTCAATGAAGGGGCTCTGGTGACCACAGTTAACTCACAAAGGGGTCTGGTGCCACAGTGAGCTCCCAAAGGGGCTCCAGGTACGGCAGTGAACTCACATAGGGCTCCAGGCCCCACGGCAGTGAGCTCACACTGGGGCTGTGGAATATTTGGATGTGCTTGTTGGCCTCGGTGAGTCTCAGCTCTGCTGGCTTTGAGGAATCACTGACTTGGGTTTGCTGTGCTTCACCATGAGACTATGCAGACTGCTGTGGCCAGAAGCCTGGTTGTGTGACTATCAGTGTGGGTCAGGAAATGAGTGTTCAGCTGGTTCCTAGGACAAAGTGCTGGCCAGGACCCAGTAGAAGCCCACATCCCATTAGCAAGTAAACGTGGTTACTTAACAGTGAACGAAAAATATGTTTTCTTTTGATTTTGATATATATTTTAATCTACATTTATTAAATATCATAATCAATTTGTTAGAACACCGAATCCTGTTAATTTTTCAGACCTAACAGCTTAACAAGTACAATAACAGCTGCTTCTTATGGCCTAAGGATGCTGTAATAACACGGCTATAAATCACCACGGGGAAGGAAGATTCTCCACTGGGCCGTGTTTTACACCTTCCTACACTACAGAAAAGAAGACATAAGGGCTAGAGAGATGGCTCAGTGGTTAAGGCACTTGCCTGCAAAGCCTGAGGACTCATGTTTGACTCTCCAGATCCCACGTAAGCCAGATAGCAAAGGTGGTGCAAGGTCGCACATGCCCACCAGGTGGCACAAGCATCTGGAGTTTGATTGCAGTGGCTGAGGCCCTGGTGCGCCCATTCTCTCTACCCTTCTCTCTCTCTCTCTCTCTAAAATAAAATTAAAAAAAAAAAAAAAGAGCATAAGCTCTGAGTCCCATGTCTTGGGTACACACAGGGGTCTGACTTTTGGGTGGGCAACCTGGGCAGCTACACAGGGCTCCATGCTCAGAGCCTGGCACTCCATTTTCATGTTCATTTCTTACATTAAAGTCCTTAAAACTCCATCTTATTGGACCATTCCAGGAACCACCAAAGAGTACATAGACCTAGGATAGTCTTCTCAGCTTCATCCCTGTCAAACAGGAGGAAAAGTGTAGAGCCAGAGTCCCTCTCCTTTCCAGACCTTCCTTGTGTGTCAGTAAGCAGAAGACAGTGCGGCAGGATAAATGCACACCACAGAGGGATGCACACCTTTGGGAGTGTTTGGTGTGGTGTTTCTGCCGCTCTGGCCAGAACAAACTGCATATGCACTTGTGAACTATTAGAACAAGGTTTGGGAGGTGGGTGGTGCAGGGGAAGTCCTTGAACTCCAAACCCTGTTTTTCTTTTTAATATGTTTAACAAAGAATTGAAATAAACAGACAGAGAAGGATAGATTATAAACTTTTACATTTATTCAGGGGAGTTCATGAATCAGGGAGGGGGCTGGATACTCCCACATGGCCTGAGAGCTCAGGCGGGAATCTGAGCATGGGATGGTGGGGGACTTGAGAGGGATCTTTCAGGGCGATTTTCGAAAGGGCCAGAGCTTTAAAAGGTAATAAGGGAATAGAGAAGAAAATCTCTCTCTCCGATCTCGCAGCCAGGCTACCAGAGTAGAAAGACATGACATGGTCTTACTGGTACTGGGGCCCCTGAGGTTCAGGCATGGAGAGATGAGTAGCCAAGAAGAAAAGGAAATAGAGAGGAAGTGGCCCCTCCAGGTAAGCCCCTATTTATAATTTTATTGTAGCAGGCTGTTACCCTCAGGCTCAGATGAGTCAGAGAGAGAGAGAGAGAGAGAGAGAGAGAACTGATTGGATGGGACTGGATCAGATGCCAAATTCTGGTTCTCCTGACACAGGCAGTGTCATATGTCTTGGTTTCCTGTGCTGGCCCTCTCAGAGATGACTACCTGAGAATAAAGTACCTGGCTAGTTCTCTACCACTGGGAGATATGAGTGACATGAATGGGGTCATTTTGTGATTCC
Organism: Dipus sagitta; assembly: GCA_036346955.1. NCBI lineage: Eukaryota > Metazoa > Chordata > Mammalia > Rodentia > Dipodidae > Dipus > Dipus sagitta. Next base: position 8,781,287 of record CM070779.1, on the reverse strand, counting down.
ACCTGTGAATGAGATGTTCCAGCATTAACAGTTAAAATGGATATTGTACTGTATAAAAGGAAATAGTAAAAAATTATGTGCCTTATTTCAAAATTTCAAGTTTTCTTTACTTTCGGTGATACTAAACAGTGAATAAAAAATCACCATTGAGGGCTGGAGAGATGGTTTAGCAGTTAAGGTATTTGTCTGTGAAGCCTAAGGACCCGGGTATGATTCCCCAGTACTCACATAAGCCAGATGCACAAGGTGGCACAAGCATCTGGAGTTTGTTTGCACAGGCAGGAGGTCCTGGCGCACCCATTCTGTCTACCTGCCCCTTTCTCTCTCTCTTTCAAATCAATAATATATTTTTAAAAAACACGGCTCTTGCTCCAAAGGGAATAGGAGATAGTTTATGATGAGCCAACTATGAATGACCACCACACAGGCACACAGACTCTGGCCGCCCTCCTGACCCACCGTGGAACGTTCATGAACTTTCATAGTCACCGCACATGAAGCCAGTGCATCTGACAAGTACACCGGTGGGGACAGCAGGTGGGCAGGTTACAGCCAAGTGGAGAGATCTGCTCTAGACTTTGGAAGTTACCAGGTGTCCCTCTTAGCACTGGGGTGGGTGGAAGTTAGTGGTCTGCTCAGAATACATTCGAAGGGTTTTAGCTGATAGTTAAGAGGATGTTAGGGTAGAAACACAGGCGGCTATTAAAAGGACTAAAGATAGCAGAAGATACTTTCGTCTCTAGATCCAGTTCTGCATAGTCAGCCTGCAGAATCTTCAACACCGATGTGGCTGTTTTCATGGGACTTCAGGTCACACGGCCCACATTTCACTTTTGCCCTGCCTGTCACGCAGGGTTACTGGGCCGGGTCTGTAAGGAAGGGTACGTCCTGAACGATAACGCAGGGTGCTTGGGACAGAGGATGGCGTTTTCCTTCCCTTTCTCCTCTTTTTTTTTCTGAGGACGCTCCCACCTAGGACCCCAGCCTACCTCTTAAGGTGTTCAGTTCAGTCATTTAATAATTGACCCCCGTGGATGATGGCAGCCACGCGTCTGGCTCCCATTTTCAGCTGTGCCCCAGGACAGTCACCATGGCTGTAGGAGGCTCCAGGCTGCAGTTATTTCCTCCTCACTGACTTTCTTTGAGAGCTGTACCTTCCGAACAAAGGAAGGCAGAAGAACATTTGGTTATCAAAGGGAGCCAGCCCCCAAATTTACTTTCCTTTAGCTGCCATGCAAATTTCCAGCCAGAGGCCTGCAGGGCCACTTTGAAGACAAGGATCACAGAGCCCCCTGCCCCCCTGGCTTCTACGGGGCTTCTGACGATCCTCTGATTTATGCAGGAGGAAGAAAAGAGCAGAGAACAATACCAGAAACCACTCTGAAGGTCTGAAAGCTTGCAACTAATTCTGCCTCTTTTGCCCGGAGGAAATGCCAGGCAAGAGTCAGGAGGTCAGACAGGCTGGCTCAGGATTTCCCTGGCGCATTCCTTGAGATGCCAATGAAGGATAGTGGTAGGGATTTGAAACCAATTTCTTCCCCATGTGGAGATCTTATATTTTGTAAACAATACGGGATGTAGATATTGAATGCTGACTTCTTTTTTTATTTGTTTGATATTTTTAATGATTTTTTTATTAGTGATGTACACAGTGTATACAGTCGTGTTGGTACCGTCGTTAGCCTCCTCCCTGTCCTCCCCCATCCGCAGGGACCTTCCTCCGTGGGGAATGTGGGTAGAGCATTGTGGGAATAGCCATCAGTTATGGGTAAGAGGCAATGTCTCTGTGCACAATGTCCCAACGTGTGGCTCTAACATTCTTTCCGCCCCTCTTCCATGAATTTCCCTGAGCCATGTTGGGTTCATTTTAGGTCTACTTCAGTGATGAGGTCTTGGGAGTCTCTGTGTCTCTGGATATATGATTTGGCAGGAGCTGAGTGTTCTCTGTGTCTATCTCCTCATCCTTGTGCTGGTACCAGGTTCACCAAGAAAGCAGCACTCATGCTCATTTCCCCAGTTACTCTGTGGTTTCAGCTGGGGCCCTGGTGAGGTGTGATGGGCAGATTCTCTCCTCAGGATCTGCGGCCATCTGACAAAGAGAAGCAGATTCTCCAGCGGAGAGGGAAGGGATGCTGGCTTCATGCTGCACACTCTGGCATAAGTCAGTTTGCCTGGTGGTGATTACTGAGGAAGAGTAGGTGAGGGCACGTGTCTTCCGCCTCCCGTTGGGTCTTCAGGTAATGGTTTACAGTGTCAGCTCCCTCAGCTTTCCAGACACTGGCTAATTGTCCTCAACAGCAGGCGCAGACACAGCGGCAGGCACAGCCCCAGCCTGACAGCTCCCAGCACGTGAAGCTGTGCTGCTCACCCTGCTGTGTGGGAGGCAGCTGCTCCCGCCTGGCGGGCAACATCCAGAGGTGACGTTTAGAGAGGCTCTGCTGGGACAGGCCGTGGTAAGGGATTGGAGGAAGATTCTCAGGGGCCATTTAAAACTTTCAAATGCAGGGCTGGAGACATGGCTCAGTGGCTAAAGGCATTTGCTTGCAAAGTCTCATGGCCTGGGGTTCAATCCCCAGTATGCACATAAAGCCAGATGCTGGAGTTCATTTGCAGTGGCAGGAGATCCTGGCATGCCAATGCTTTCTCCTTCTCTCTCAAATAAACAAATAAATTAATTAAATATTTTTTTAAAAAGAACTTTCAAATACTAACATTTCAGCTATCTCAGGTAATGATCCTGGAACTGCCTGGTTAAAACAAAACAAAACAAAATGAAACAAACAACAACAACAACAACAAAAAACGAACCAGAAGAGCAGCTTGGGACTTTAAACTGATCACAGAGTTGCAGGGAAAATTGATTCCAGCAATTGATACCCCAAACTGACAAAAGCTGAAAGATTAACTGGAAAGGTTAGCTCTTCCCTGTGCAGAGTTTTGACCCACACAAAACAGCCTTTAACCAACTACGCACTTAAAATGAGCAGTAATGAGAAAGGGCATGATGTCTCCTACTTGGTTGCCTGGAAGGAAGAGCAGTTTTGTCCAAGGAGTTCTTTGAAGACCACATTTTCACATTCACTCCAGTAAAAGTCCTCTCTTCTTTTCTTTTCTTTTCTTTTCTTTTCTTTTCTTTTCTTTTCTTTTCTTTTCTTTTCTTTTCCTCTCTTCTCTTCTCTTCTCTTCTCTTCCCTTCTCCCCTCTCCTCCCCTCCCCTCCCCTCTTCTCCTTTCCCTCCCTCCCCCTCCCTTCTCATCCCCTCCTCTCTTCTCTCCTTCCTTCTCTTCTCTCCTTCCCTCCCTTCCTTTTCCTTCTTCCCTCCCCTCCCTTACATTTCATTCCCCTTTCCTCCCCTCTCCCCTCTCTTCTTCCTTCCCCTCAGCTCTCCTATCTGGCACCCTTAATTTTTGTTGTCTTCCAGTGTGCCCACCTTGACCCTTCCCCTTCCAGGTGTGTTTTTCTACTTCGTTATTAAAAGCTCACTTAAGGGCTGGAGAAATGGCTTAGCGGTTAAGCGCTTGCCTGTGAAGACTAAGGACCCCGGTTCGAGGCTCGGTTCCCCAGGACCCATGTTAGCCAGATGCGCAAGGGGGCGCACGCGTCTGGAGTTCGTTTGCAGTGGCTGGAGGCCCTGGCGCGCCCATTCTCTCTCGCTCTCTATCTGCCTCTTTCTCTCTCTGTCACTCTCAGATAAATAAATAAAAATAACAAACAAACAAACAAAAAAAAGCTCACTTAATTCTTTTCTCTCATTTCTGCTTTGTAGAGAAGGAGACCCTGGGGAGGTATCTCTAATCTCAGGTTTCTGGTAACAGATGTGGCAGGGAAAAGGAAACCCACTACGGGTCTGTGAAAAGAACACTGGTTTGGACATCAGAAGCTAATCCACAGAGTGAACTTCCTGGACACCAGGGAATTTATTCAAATTTAGCCAATTATTAACATGTGAGAATTTGGGCCACTGAGTTGTTAAATTTTCAGAGGTTTCATTCATCTGTTTTGGGTTAATTAGATACTGGAATTCTGGATGTGTGAAATTTCTCAATTTTTAAGAATTAGGAACCATTGTAAAAAGAATCTTTTACTAGTTAATGACTTGTAGAGCCAAGGACAGGTTAAATAAAGAAGTCCATGGTACAAAGTCAGCAGGAGGCCTTACATTCGAGCACCTCACATTAAATTCAGTTTTAATTGACACCATTAATTGTGTACTAGCCATTAATATAGTGAGGTGGGGGGAGGGCGAGGAGGAAAATGGGAAGGAGGGAAGAAGGGAGAGAGAAGTGATGGCATTTACTGTTTGCAGGATTCCTGGAGTAGGGTAGGGACATTTTTCTTCCATTTCTTTTAATTTCTGATCATTTAATATATATTTTTTTCTCCCTTTCCCACCATCCACTCTGGGACTTTACAGTTTGTCCACCTTAATTTTTTTTTTTTTTTTTTTTGGTGACAAAATGGGAAATTTTCTTACAAGCTTGACAGTCCTGTCAAAACTGTTTTCCAGGTTTTATCAGTAAGTGGAGAGATGAGATGAAATTGACCACAGCTATCTAATGACATTGAAATTCCTAACCTTGGTCTTCACACGAAGGTCCCTTCAATCTGTTCCTTCTCTTCGTCCTTTTGTTTTTGCTATTTATAACCCTCCATATAGAAAACCAAAGTAATATCAAATCAGTTTGTGCTTTAGTGTGAGTTGATGTGTGCTATGTAATACCTACTAAAACATGCGAGAAACATTCTGGTGTCAGCGGAAGGTTGGAGTCAGCATTTCAATAATGACAATTAGATGTTGGAGCTGAGGGACTCGGAGAGCTTGAAGGGGGTAGAAAGCACTTTCCTTAGTCCCAGTGGCCATGACCCTGACTCAGCCGACGGGCTGTCAGTCATAGAGGTCTCAGTTTGAGTCATACCTTTTGCTATTCATTAGCTGCACAAATTTGAATAAGCAGCAGTAATCATTTGTGCCTCAGTTTCCACATCTCTCATGTCATTGAAACCAACGCCTAACTCTGTGGTTGTGTCACTGTGTAACACAGGGCTCTTGCACGAGCCTTTCACATGTTAGATCTCAGGAATGGATATGATTTCTGGAGCATTGTTCAGGTATAAGGGAAAAAGAGATAATTCTTTTCTTGTCTTTCATGGAGTTCATGGTGGAGACTTCTATAATCAAGATTTGTTAGTAAGAGAAAAAAAAACACTAATTAAGGATGAGTCGGTTTCGTGACATTTTGGTCCTACATGTGTGCGTGTGTTTCTGGGTAGGTCCTCGATCACACTGTAAGCTGCCTTTCCATTGCACAGCACAGTTTTTAAAAGTGATCCTAATAATCCTGGTTGGAGTATATTAGTTACTTTCCTCACTTCTGTGGCCAATGCCTGGCATGAAATAACGGAAGAAAGAGTTTCTCTGAGGGAATACCTCCCATCGTGGTGGGGCAGGCAAGGCAGCAGGCAGTGTGTGGTGGAGGAGGGTGTGCATTGAACTACTCACATCTTGGTGGAAGAAGAAGCAGAGAGCAGATAGGAAACATGGCTGGGCTATGAAACCCCACATTCTGTTCTGCTCCATAGTGACCCACTTCTTCCATCTAGGCTCCACCTTCTAAAGGTTTCCAAATCTCCCAAAACAGTGTCACCAGCTAGGGACCAAGTGTTCAAATGCATGAGCCTGTGGGGGGGTATTGTACATTCAAACCATAACAGAACATTTTAGCAGTACTGGACATGAGGTTAGACAGCTAATAAGAGGAGGAAGGTAAGGATGGGAATAAATATAACTTAACACATTCACTTGCTGTTAATAAGTACTTGATATCATCCCGACATGGAATGTTATAAGTCAGACGAGGCCAAAAGCCAGGGGAATGTGAAGGTATCCACATCAGAGAGTAAGTAAGGAGGCTGCTTGTGGCATTACACAGAGAGTCTATGCCTTTGCTCTGCTACCATTCACGTTCCTTGACCTTACATTGGATCTTTGGCCTGTCTGATGTTCAAGTTCCTACTTTATAAACCCCTGATCGTGATTCCTACTTCATAGGATTTCAACAAGATAGGGTCCTCTGCTTGGTGGCTTGTGCTGAGTCATTATCTGTAATGGGGCTGTCATGTACGCATTATGATGTCTAACCATGTCTGTGACCTGTTACTCACTAGACGCTTTAGCACCCCTTTTCACAGATGTGACAACCAGAAGTGTTCTACAGTCATTGACAAATGTCCACAAGGGGTCAGGGGAGTGGTAACTTGTAGCCACGGAAAACCATTCAAACAAGGCATTCAAAAAAAAAATGTGCCTGCTCGTAAACTCGTAAATTACTTCTTTATCCTTTGGTTATAGTTACCTTTGTATTGCTGGACAAACACCCAGCCAGAAGCAGCTTGTGGGAGGAAAGGGTTTATTTCAGACTTACAATAAGTTTCATCATGGTGGGAGAAACTGGCTCACTACATCATACATCCACAGCAGAGAGATAAACACCAATACCAACAAGTACAAATATCCAGTTCTCTAGCTGACTACACACCTAGTAGGGTTGGACTCAAGATCTTCCCCCAGTGACATACCTCTTTCAACAGGGATCCACCTGCTGAATCTTTAATTAGAAAGCTTAATCTGAATAAAAATACCTTGGGCTGGAGAGATGGCTTGGCCACTAAGACACTTGCCTCATTTGCCTGCAAATCCTAGGGATCTAGGTTAGATTCCCCAAGACCCATATAAGTCAGTGCATGAGGTGGCACATGTGTCTGGAATTCATTTGCCGTGGCTGGAGGCCCTGGTGTGCCTATTCTCTCTCTCTTTCTCTCTCTCACTCTTTCTCTTTTCTTCTTCCTCTCTCTATCTCAAACAAATAATTTTTTTTAAAGGGCTGGGGGCATGGCTTAGTGGTTAAGGTGTTTGCCTGCAAAGCCAAAGGACCCAGGTTCCATTCCCTAGGACCCATGTTAGCCAGATGCACAAGGGGGTGCATGCATCTGGAGCTCATTAGCAGTGTCTGGAAGCCCTATCACACCCATTCTCTCATTCTCTTTCTTTGTCAAATAAATAAATAAACAAATAAATAAAAATAAAATATTAAAAACAACCTCAGTCTATGGGGGCATGCATTTATATTCAAATCACCACATTCTACTCTTGGCCCCATAGATTCATGATCATCTCACAATACAAATTGCACTCAGTCCAACTTTAAAGGTCTTCATACTCTTTACCATCTTTAACACTGCTTAAAAGTCCAAAGTCTCACCTTAGATTCATGACACTTTTAACTGTGATCCCTGTAAAACCAAAAAAATGCTGTATACTTCCAATACATAGACATACCCATTGAAAAAAGAAGGCATAACGAGGAGATACTAGACCAGTTCAAAAAATCAGTAATCAGCAGGCAAGCATCCCACATCTGTGGTTTCAAGTCCAACACCCATAACCAGTGGTGAAGAAGTCGCTGGGTTCCCAGTCCCACCCCTCCAGCTGGGCTGCTCACAGCTCAGGGAGAATTCCATCCTGAGCCAGCAGCTCTCGGTGGCAGCTGCTCCACAGTCCTGGTGTACCCAAACCACACCTGCATCTATACTGCAAACCACAGTTCATCTTCATGGCTCTGTACTATGGCCTTACTTGCCCTCCATACAGGGACTTTAACCCTGTTTCAAGCTGCTGCATCTCCGCAGATCCTCAAGCAGTGTGCATTTCATAACCCACTTCCCTGCATTTTTCGTGCTTCCAAAACTAGCACCAAGTGGGCACAATGGCCATATATTTTTTAATATTTTAACTTAATTTAATTTATTAGAGAGAGAGAGAGAGAGAGAGAAATGGAAATCCTCCTACCTCTGCTTCCTGAGTGCTGGGATTAAGGGCACGCACCACTATGCCCAGTTAGTTGGCTCACTTTTAATGGTGGTAACATTTTTGAATTATTTATTTTTATTTATTATTCATTTATTTATTTATTTGAGATGGAGAGAGGGAGAGAGAGAGAGAGAGAGAGAGAGACAGAGAATGGGTGTGCCAGGGCCTCTAGCCACTGCAAATTAACTCCAGGCACATGTGCCTCCATGTACATCTGGCTTATGTTGGACCTGGGGAATTGAACCTGGCTCCTTAGGATTTACAGGCAAGCACATTGACCACTAAGCCATATCTCCAGCCCTAATGGTGGCAATTTTAACAATTGAAGCTTAAGTAATATAAAACCAGTCTCTGTGCCTGTAACTTCAAACTTTCTTGAATTGTTCCTGTTATAAACTGTGCATCTTTCATATATTTATGTCCTATATTATCACCAAGCACACCAGTTCATTACTTTTAAACTCAACTTTTATCAAATTGTCAGGACATGGGCATAAGAACACAACCAACCCTTTTCACAGTAACCCAGTTTCAACAAATTTCTCTCCTTCCACTTTGAAAGTTCATAAGCCAAGCCTTCTGTGGTAGTTTGAATGTATGTCCCCCATTGACTCAGGCATTTTATTAAAGCTTGGCTCTCCAGCTGCCTGGCTGTGGGAGGCGTCACTGGGGGTGGATCCTGGGGTCCAGTCCTACGGTGTGTTGGAGGCAGATTTGAATTCCAGCAGAAAGCTATGCAGAGCAGCCTGAGCTCTGTCTGGGCCTCTGCTGTCTGCTCTTGGTGTTATGCTTGTTGCTTTTGGTGTTAGCTGGCCGGTGATGGTTTCTCTCTGCTTGGATGAATAGGAGCAGATTCTCCTGTCATTTGATAGTCCTTCCCCTGGATCTGTAAGCTTGAAACAAACCACTTCTTCCCATAAACGGCATCTGGTCTGGATGTTCATCCCAGCAACGTGAAGCTGACTAAAACACCTTCACAGTTCACAATTCTCTTGGCATTTAGCATTTTCAAACTCTCACCAGAATAGCCCATGAAGACCTGTTTGCCGCACTGCGATGTCCTCTGGTCCAAAGTACCAAATCCTTCCACATTACTATAGCAAATACATTCCAAAACACCCAAACCCACATGGTCAGATTCATCACAGAAACAACCCCATTTCTCGGCACCAAATTTTTTTTATTGCAGTTACCCTTGCATGGCTGGGACAAAAAACCTGACCAAAAGCAGCTTTGGGGAGGAAACTGTCTATTTCAGGCTTACAGATCTTCAAGGGGAAGTTTCATCATGGCAGAAGGAGCTGGCTCACTGCATCATACATTCACAGCAGAGAAAGGAAGACCAATGGTAGCAAGCACAGCAGCCAGAGCTCACACTGGCTCTCTACACACTGCGGGGCTGGACTGAACATCTGCCCCAGTGACACACCTCCTCCAGCAGGGCTTTGCCTGCTGAAGGCTTGAGGAGGAAAGCTTAATCCAAATAAAACATACCTCAGGTTACGGAGGACACACATTTTACATTTTAACCACATCTTCAGTTTTAACATGAAGGTCTCGCTGCATGACTGGGGCACAGCACAGTGGGAGGCTTTGTGTCCTCTGCCAGATCATCAGATGAGTCTCAGTGTCTGTGCCTGACATCTTCAGAGGAGGCTGAGTGAGCCATCTGGAGCCTTATGCTTCCCTGATAAAACGCCTGCGTGTAAGTCTATGCCCTGCTATGTCTTACTGTGTGTTTCCGAGTAAGTGGTACACCTGGCTTGTACTCTGTTCACTAACCTGGGGAATGAGAGCAGCAGTCGTCGCATCCTTTCCGAGTGCTCATGAAGACTGAGTCAGACGACACGCATTCGGTGGTGCGTGGAACACAGCGATCACTTGGTAAGCCTCGTTTCTGGTTAATAACCTCGATGCACTGTCTTAAACAGGCTCTAGGCCCATGCTATGTGAGTGTTATCCCTACTGTGACCCACTCCACCTGGCTGGCCTGGATTTCTCAGTTCAGCACGGAAAAATCCCGCATCTAAGGAAAGTGCTCCATCCTGAGGTGGGCGAGGCCCTTGGTCACTCTCCACACCTACCAGCAGAGCAGTGACTGGTGCGTCTGGCTTGGTGGTGGCATAGGCGTAGCTGGTTTGTGACAAATCCTGCCCATAGACTTCAGTCACGAAGCCCAGCGCTCAGAGGTGAGTGGTGTAATGATCACTCGCTGAGAGAGGTGGCCGCGAGCTGAGCGTCCACTGGCCAGGCCAGCCTAGCGCCAGGAGGCGTGTTCAGCCCACAGTGGCACATGCTGCAAGTTCCTACTGAGAGCCAAGCCTGGGAGGTCAGACTCGGCCAGCAGAAAAGATGCAGCCTGGCAAAAGCAGATATGAACAGCACACCTTTGTTATTGACCTGGAAAACAGCATTCTCTAGGCTTGTTCCGGGACCTAAGTGGTTCATATATAAACCCAGCCTGCTGAAGTCTGTGTTGCAGATGGAGATCACGACTTTCCAGATTTTTCACTGTGACTCAGGCAGCAACAGCGGGCAGAGTGGCCCAAGGACCTCAGTCTGCCCGGGCCTGAGCTCTCCCCGTTTACTGCAAGGCTACAACTTCCTTGACCCAAGTAGCAATGTCACAGATTCAGTCCTGTATTGGGAGTAGAGAGTCCTTTTATCTCATAGAAACAAGGACTGTTGAAGCAGACTGGTTGCCTATGCAGACTTTGTTTTCCCCTGGTCTTGGTTGGGGGAAGCAATGATCTTAGTTGAAAATACTTTCCTAGAGCTTCGGGGCAGGTTGGGGGAGGTGGAAGGGGCGAGTCACGGGATTAAAGGTGTGAGCCACCATACCCAGCCAGATTTATGTACCTAATTGATTAATTGATGTATTGATTAAACCAAAAGCAATGTTGTCCACAATGCAGCAAGCACTTTCCTCATGTTCTTAGGAGGATTACAGAAACAGATATGAGTGGAACTTAATGTCTGGCACATGCCGGTTCACAATACATACTGTTTGTAGTTACTCCTATCTGGGCTGTGAGCTCCCAGCGCCTTACACAGCCAGCATACCCCTCTCTGCTCCCTTGCTGGGCAGAACTTTTATCAAGTGGCTTCCTCATAGAATGGAGTCCTCTACCTTCTGCAAAAGAGCTATCTTTTCCACCTGAATTTAATTAAAACCCAGGGCTCCTTCCCACAGTCATTACTGTGCTATCTTATCCTCTTCTTCCAATGCTTTTGTTCTGTGTAACTGTTTGTAAAATTCATTCTCCAGACACAATAAACAGAGAACAGTGGAGTGTTCATTAATTCAGAGACCCGTTTAACCAACTTTCATTGGACAAAGCCATCAGAATTTCAGACTTGGTTTATTTGGTCTTGAGGGATTTTTTTTCATCCTTATTATAGCTCCCTTACAGATGCACTTATGAAAAAAAAAAGCAATGGGTTACCAGAGAAATATGTGTTTCCCTAGTATGTTATATAGTGGTGCATCAGGGTGCATGAAGATTTTTATAATATCTTATAAAAGTGTCAAATATAAATTATATAAATATCCTGTGCAAAGGCTTACTTTTTTTTTTCTAATTCATGCTGAAAAACCCACCAAGTGCATTTGAGACAAACAGAATGATAGATCCCACTGTGATGAGAAAACCCCTCATGCAAAGTTGCTAGAGGGAAAAAGAAGAAATTTCCCTTGGATCAACTTATTCAGATTCAGGATGAGAAATACAAAAGTTCTGCTCTCCAGGAGGCATAGACTTCAAATTCACCCCCTCTGCTACTAAATGTGCCCATTTTCAACCTGTTTGCCCCTTGCCTGTGGGCAGGAGTCCCAAAGAGATACTGGAGAGAATGTGTTCCAATGCTTTCCACCAGGCTGCATTTGATTGAAGCTGCATTGTTGACATGGAGCTAATTAACTCTACAATGGCCAGATCTTTACTTTGTTGCGTTGCCAGAGCACAGCAGAGACAATGCGGCAGGGTGAGATGCTCAAGACCCTCCTGAGGCTCCGAGTCTCCCTTCTTTAATTGACCTGTGGTCTGATGCTGACGGTGTGCCCAGCAGTGCCTGGGACACGTGCTTTAATAAATCTGTAGCTTGATCCTCAATATGCATCCAGCAAACTGTTTATATAAGTGATCTAGGGGTGCTACGGGAGTCTGAGTCTCAAACATTCCCACCTGAAGCTCCCATTTCACCTTTCCGCTCATCATGTTGAACTTGCCCACCAGAGCAGAGAATAATGATTCACTGAAGGAGCACATCTCCCCAGAGATGTCAAGAGAAGTATCCCCCATTATCCACCATCTATCTGTCAATCATTTATCATGTAACTACCTACCTATATATCTTCTATCTGTCATCAATCTATGTTTTGTATCTATCTCAACCTATCAGTTATGGATTGCCTATCGACCTACCTACATATCTTCTGCCTGTCATGTATTTATTGCTCCACCTATCATCTGTCTATCAACCATCTATTTACTAACTATATATCTTCTATTTGTTATCTATCTGTCTGTCAATTATCTATCATCTACCTACCCATATGTCTTTGTCATCTATTTGTATCTATTTTCTATCATCAATCAATCAATCAATCATCTACCTGTTTTTTTTATCCTTCCCTCTTCTCTTCTGCCCTCTCTTTTTCTTTCCTCCTTCTCTTCATTGCTTTTCTCTTTCTCATGAATCCATTCATCTGTCTGTCCATCTAGGCACATGTGTACTCATCTATCAAGATTGGCCCACACAGTAGCACGTGCCTAGCACTGTGCTTGGTTCCAGGGGGCAGGAAAAGCTGCATGGTTTACTACTCACGTATCTGAGCATTCAGGGGGATTCAGGTTCAGATTGTTCAGGTGGTGGTGAAAGGTGAGTCCGGAGTATTTGGAAGCCCACTGTTGGAGGGTGTGATATGGATGACGTGCTCAGGGAGGGCTACCTGGAGGAGACAGCAGCTGAAAAACAACTGAGCAGCAGTGTTGAAGCTCAAGGGCATTGCCCACTGTGGAGACAGGCAGAATTCAGAACGTGCGAGGGCACCCAGAACGTCTTGGAGTCTTAGAAGAGGGCAAGGACACTGAAAAGAGGGCGATGCTAAAGATGGAAGAACAGGGAAGGTAAGAACGACCATCTGGTCAAATTGCCTGTTATGCCCTGTGCAGCGGAGGCCAAGGGGGCGTGACACGAACCTGTGGACAGAGAAGTCTGTGTGACAAAAGGAGGAACTGTGCTGCCAGAGAGGAGCCTTTGCCAGGAGGGAGTAGGCAGAGGAGAATGTGGGTTTGGGAGCTGCAAGCCAGAGACTGCAGAGAAATCACATCTGACTTGTCCCTGACCAGGTCTAGACTACCAAGCAGGAGGCAGTTATGGAGGATGTAGGGGTGGAATGGGTTGACCTTTGACACTTCCTGATGAATGAGTTACACCTGCTCACCAGTTAGGATGTGTGTGCCCATGAGCTCATCTCTTACCCTGGCATCCAGAGGAAGCTTTCCAACCCGTCCTTGCCTGTGTGGGGGCGTGTGTGTATGCTTTAAACACGCACTGCTCAGACTATTATTCTACTGCTTTTTTATTTGTTAAAAATATTTTATTTTCCCAGTATTCAGGTGGCAGAAGTAGGAGGATCACCATGAGTTCAAGGCCACTATGAGAGACAGAGAGAGAGAGAGAGAGAGAGAGAAAACGAGAGAGAGAGAGAGAAGCTGTTGCAGTCAGGTTCACATTGCTGGCAGAAAGCACCTAACCAAGAGAAACTTGTGGGAAAAAAGGTTTATTTTGGTTTACAGACTTGAAGGAAAGCTCCATGATGGCAGGGAAAATGATGGCATGAGCAGAGGGTGGACATTATCTTCTATACAACATCAGGTGGCCAACAGCAACAAGAGAGTGTGCCAAACACTGGCAAGGGGAAACTGGCTATAACACCCATAAGCCTGTCCTCAACAATACACTGCCTCCAGGAGGCGTTAATTCCCAAATCTCCATCAGCTGGGGACCTAGCATTCAGAACACCTGAGTTTATGGGGGACATCTAAATCAAACCACGGAGAGAGAGAGAGAGAGAGAAAGAGAGAGAGAGAGAGAGAGAGAGAGAGGGAGAAAATGGGTGCACTAGGGCCTCTAGCCACTGCAAACCAACTCCAGACACATGCACTACCTTGTGCATCTGGTTTACATGGGTACTGGGGAAATTGAACCTTGGTCCTTAGGCTAAGCTCTCCAGCTCCTTTCTACTACTTTTAAAATGGTATTTGTTTATTTTCTACCTAATCATAATATACATATTAAAAAAAATATCAAATATGAGAAAAACTCAATGCCAATGTCAGCCTAATGACAAATGACTGCTGTCATGTGAAGACTGTATTAGCAGGACAGTAGGGTGCAGTGGGAACTGTGGGAAACATTCCTGATGACGATCACAGTGTAGCTCTTTCCTCTGGGTTGGAGCAGGCCGGTATAATGCAGAAGACCTGCATGTGACCCTCACAAGATCAGATCCATTTACATCCCCTGGTAGAGGAGTTACTGGGAGACTCACGAGCCTGAGATTACATAGTGAATTCCAGGTCAGCCTGAGCTAGAGTGAGATCCTACCTCAAATAATAATAATAAAAATAACCCTGATGCCCCCAAAACATTACAGGCCATTGCCGAGGTCCTTGGTTTCCCACCAGAAATAGATGGTAAGACCCTATTGTTGAAGATTCCACATACCTGGGCTGCAAAGTCACTGAGAAATCCTGCTGGAGCTGAGCTGAAAACCTCCTCCATGTAGACCAGCTGACAGAAAGCTGGAAAAAGCCACACTGTATGCAGTTCAATGGGAGAGAGAGAAATCACCAGTGAAGATACTCAACAGTGAACACTTATATTTGGCCAGCAAGGCCAAATGAGCCAACAGATACAACAGTGGTACATCTGTTGTGGGGGAAACCAACTGCCCTCTAATTTGACTGGAGGCCCACTCCATGGGAGGGAATACATCTCTGATACTGAAAACCTACAACAGGGGTAGTCATGAGTCCTAGGAGTGCAACGTCTGCTGCTGTCTAGCTAAAAGTACATGCAATGTTCACCAAAACTGCCCAGTAAACACTTCTCTTAATGTTCATACCCACATATTAATGCTACTCTCACTTTTGGTTACAGAAGCTTCTCTTTTCAGATGGCAGTGACCTTGAGATGACTCACAAGACACCATGGTGCTGAGAAGAAGTGACAGAGGAGTGCTCAGCACTGAAATATCTCAAGCACACCTTCCAAGGCACAGGGTCCATTGTGGAAGAGGTGGCAGAAAGAATGTAAGAGCCAAAGGAAGGGTAGGACTCCTTACAACGTGCTCCTCCAGACACAAAAATGGCGTGGATATCCATGACCTCACAGTGTCTGACACTACCTACACAAGACCATCGTAATAGGAGGAAAAGATGGTGACATCCAAATAAAAGAGAGACTGATTGAGAGGGGGAGGGGATACAATGGAGAGTGGAGTTTCAGAGGGGAAAGTGGGGACAGGGAGGGAATTACCATGGGATATTGTTTAAAATTATGGAAGTTGTCAATAAAAAAATAAAAATAATAAAATAATAATAAAAAAAGAAAATGCAAGGGGGGCTGAGGAGGTGGAGCAAGACAACGTCTAAGGCCCACTGGCCATCTGCTCTAGCCAAATCGGTGAGCTCTAGTTCAGCAAGAGACCCTCACAGTCTGGCTCCCCTCGCAAAGTCCACATGAGACGTAAATGATGGGCCAGGCAGGGTCTGCAGTGGGGCCGCCTCCGGGTGTGTTGTCCTTGTCTGTGCTGTGGGTGGGACTCTTCAGCGCCTCACCTGCCCAAGAGTCAGGCTTGCTGGGGGCGGGACTTCCAGGAGGTTCCGGCGCCTTTGAGTCATCCACGCTCCTGTAAGTAAAGCCAATGGGCCTCACCGGGTCACTGAGCTCAACTCCCTTCTTTGTTGTGCCAGTGCCCTCCCCATGTGGGATGAGCATACCCATGCTTCATTTGATTAAGCCACCCAACAAAGGTTATTTAGAAATTGTGGCAATCCAATTTGCATGCGTGCGTGTGGGGGTGTGTGTATGTGGGTGCATGTGAATGTGGAGGCTGATGCTGTGTGCCTTCCTTGATTGCTCTTCATCGTTTTATTTGAGACAGGATCTCTTGCTGAGCTCTTATTCCTTTTCTTTTCTTTTATTACTTTCTTTTATTTTCTTTTTCTTTCTTTCTTTTTCTGATTTTTCGACGTAGGATCTCACTGTAGCCCAGGCTGACCTGGAATTCACTATGTAGTCTCAGGGTGGCCTTGAACTCACGGTGATCCTCCTACCTCTGCCTCCCAAGTGCTGGGATTAAAGGCGTGGCCTGGCACCCCTGGCACACAGGCACACTGGGCACCCAAATCCATGTTCTTGTACTGATGCTGCAAGCACTTTACCCACTGAGCCCTCTTCCCAGCCTGAGGTCTAAATTTTGATGTGGAAACCCCCAGCCATGAAAATGTGTTTTCATTGCTTCTTCGTTGGTTATGGGGAAACCATGCCTGTTTGCAGGTCAGGCTGGGTTTGTGTGGGCGGCAAGGTCGAGGCTCTTGCATTGTAACCAGACACCAAAGGGCCCATCTAACAGCAAGAACACTGCAGCAGCTCCCGGGGAAGGAAGTTCAGTCTTGCAGCACGCACAGGCTGGGAGAGAGGAGGTGGGGGTGGCTCACATCATTGTCAAGGTCTAAATGGTGCGTTGAGGCGGGCGTAGAGCCCTGGGTTCTTAGGAGTAGACAATCTGAACCCATAGCAGCAAGCAAAGGACGTATTTCCGGAAGACCGTATCCAGGGAGGACAAAAACTGTAGAGAGGAACAAAGAGTTTTTAAGAGACTCGGTCTCTTGGGAACAAGCCATATATTAGAGACTCTGAAAGGTCAGCGAGTAATTTGAAATCAGAGCTCCTTCTATTATCTGTAGATCTCTCTCTCGGCCCACAGCTGACCTCTAGGGTCAGGCGCGGATTTAAAGTCTGTCTCCTGGCTGTTTCAGAAGTTGCAGTGGAGACATTGGCCACCAGGTGGCGATGCTCCCTTTCGGAAAGCAGTAAGGGGTGAGGGAATGAGCAACTTTGTTTAAGGCTACTGGCTGGATTCTCTGATCCCTGCCTAAGTCGGGGGTTTATAGCTAATAAAAGAAAAATAGCTTACACACTTTCTCTTTGTGTTTATCTTACGATACTATCTACAGTTCCTGCCATGCCAAGCCTATAATATTTATTTCTGCAGTAATCACGATGCAAATGGTATAGATGGGGAGACATCTGCATCATCTTAGGCTTGTTCTCTAGAAACAAGAGCTATGGAGAGAAAGAGAAGAATAGAAGCACTCTTCAATGGTGGTCAGAGAACTACATCCAGACTGAAGGGAGAAATAAACAAGCTACTCCTTGCTGCTTTCAGCTTCCCAAGAGGAATGGGGGCTGGGGAGGCAGCTCAACAGTTGTAGGCACTTGCTTCCAAGCCATACGGATTTAGACAGATCAGTTGTAGAAAAACTTGCTTAAAAGAAATACAGTGTGGAGCCCCCCCCCTTTTAAAAAAATATTTATTTATTTGAGAGCCACAGACAGGGAGAGAAAGAGGCAGAGAGAGAGAATGGGCGCACCAGGGCCTCCAGCCACTGCAAACAAACTCCAGACGCGTATGCCCCCTTGTGCATCTGGCTTACGTGGGTCCTGGGGAATCGAACCTCGAATTGGGGTCCTTAGGCTTCACAGGCAAGTGCTTAACCGCGAAGTCATCTCTCCAGCCCTGGAGCCCTTGTTTTTAAATAGATATTTTTGTTTCAGGCTGTCCATCTAGAGATGCTCAACCGAAGAGCACTCAGTCAGAGGTGAGTGACTGCTTTGTCCCAGGACAGTCAGCAGGGGCCAGCACCAGGCCAGAGAAGGGCGGGGGAGGCGGAGGGAGGGATTCAGACTCAGTGTTTAAAGCACTTGTAGTCTCAGACGTTCATGTGCGCGTGTGGTGTGGGCGCTTGTGAAGGCCAGAGGCCAGCCTCAAGTGTCCTCTCAGGAATGTTGTCTGCCTTTTCATTATGTTTTTAAAAATTTATTTGCAAGCAGAGAGAGAGATTGAGGGAGGGAGTATAGCTGCACCAGGGCCTCTATCCACTGCAAACTAACTTCAGATGAATGCAGCTCTTTGCGTGTCTGGCTTTATGTGGGTTCTGGGGAATTGAACCTGGATTGTTAGGCTTCACAGGCAAATGTCTTAACTACTGAGAAATCTCTCCAGCCAATGCTGTCTGCCTTTTACTGAGACAGGATTGCTCACTGGCCTGGAGCTAGCCAATCAGGCTAGATAGGGATTCTCCTGTCTCTGTCTCCCTAGAGTTGGAATTAGGGGTGTGTGCTACTATACATGGCTTTGTTTTGAAGAAGAGAAATATTTTCTCATGTGCATGTGCATGTGTGTATGTGTGGTATGTGTATGTGTGTATGTGCATGCATGTGTGTGTATATGTGTGGTGTGTGTGTGTGTGTTTGTGTGGTATATGTATATGTGTGTGTGTGTGGCATGTGTGTGTAGGCGTGTGTGTGTTCGTGTACATGTGAGGTCAGCCCCACGTGTCTTCTTCACTCACTCTCCACCGTCCTCATGGACGTGGGTCTCTTGTTGCACCAGAGCTCACCGCTTCATCAGTGCAGTGAGCCAGCTCTCCCTGAGGACCCGCCTGTCTCTCCCTTGCGAGTGTGAGGATGCCGGGTGTGCACTGCCCTTTTGTGTCAGGCTTTTACGTGGGGACTAGGGACCCAAACACAGCATGTGTGCACAGCCAGCACTTTACCAACTGATCTATTTCCCCATTTTTTGTCATAGATGTGTATGTGGTGTGTGTGTGTTTCTATGTGGGTGTACGTGTGTACACAAGTGCATGTGTGGGTCAGAAGTTGACATCATATGTCCTCCTTGGTCACTGTCCACTTTATTTACTAAGACAGAGTCTCTTAACTTGAATGCAGAGCTTTTTCTGGGTTGGCTAGCTTCCCTCAGAAATCTCTGTCTCAGCCTTTCCCATGCTGGGATCACAGGCGGCTGTCATGCTTGCCTGGCCTTTACGTGTGAGTGTTGAGGACCTGAGCCCTGGTCCTCATGCTTGGGCAGCAAGCCCTTTAACCGGCCAAGCCACCTCCCCCGCCCCTGGTTTCCTCTTCTCTGCTCTGGCCTCTTTCTTATCCTTGTGCACTTGGCATCTGACTCTCTTCCTTGAGGGGTACGAAACACGTCCTTTCTGTTGGAGGCATTTTCACCCTTTGCTCACTGTCTGCTTCCCGAACTGAGTCTTTCTCGGAGTCCCTCCCATTCCATCCCATGTGAAGGTGACTCCGTGCCTTTGCTGCCTGCAAACCTGCTGGAGCCACCACTGTCAACCCGTTGCCAAGCTCGTACCTTTATTGTACAAAAGCAAATTGACTGGAGGGGTCAGAGCCGGGGCGGTAGAAGCAAGAAACGGGGAGAGAGCGGGGTACACGGAGCAGGAGGCCTCTCGCAGCTGTCTCCGCACAGGTGCTCCTGGTGGCCTGTCACTGTTTCCTGGTCCCAAGAGTTGCTGCCAGGAAGTCACAGGTGGGGCCCAGGCGTGCTGGGCACCTTCTACTTTGCCCCGTGCTGACCCTCAGGAGTTCTTACTGGCCCCAGCTGACCTCTGCAACGAGCCTGTCTCTGAGGCCTTCTGCTAAGCTAGCTAGCTGCCTGTGATGTGTGTCTGTCTGCTTCCAGGTTCTGTGTTTTTCTAGCAGGCCTTGCTTCTGAAATTTTCAGATGGTTTTTCCAGGGACATGGCCGTGATTGAACACCAGAGGTCGGTTCCCACTCCCTGCCTGCTTACTTGCCACCACACTGGTAACCTGTAAGTCTGAGAACCTTGCTTAGCTGCTGGGCCAGAACCTGGCACCTAGAAACTTCCTTAAAAGGGTCCTTAGCAAAGGGACTCGAGCTGTTCATACCAACTGTGATGCTTTATCATGAATTCGGCTTTAGGACGTGGGCTCGAGCTCAGCTATAATGTCCGGGCACAGCCTTGACCATGGGGATGGGTGAGTGACAGTTTCCCGGGTGATACTGTCAGCTCCAAGCTTTGTGAGAGGCTGTGGGTCAGATCAAGCCACACTCGTTGAGTGAATAATTGAGACACTGTTCTGGGCATCGTGGAGCTAACAGCATCCTCACCCAATTCCTGATGTCATGGGGAATTCATTAGAACGGAGTGTGTGTAGGCCAGAAGCAAGGTATAAGCACCGTGTCAGGCAGGAGTGAGGCTGCGGAGATCCCGAGAGAGCCAAGGGCGACGGTCAGCAGACCCGCAAGATAGAACTCAAGTGCTGCTTGCAGAGAGCCGAGGAAGAGAATCCGGCAGTGTTCTGGGGGAGACACTGCAAGCCCCAGGAGGTGCTGAGGTAGGAGTGGGGGGGCTTGTGTTGGGGGAAGAGCAGTGGCTGTAGTGAGGTGAGCCGGAGGAGAGGGAGGGCGAGGGAGGAGGCTGGCAGATTGGGGGTGAGGGTTGCAAGGGGCGTGTGTAGCCTCACAGACATCGGGAGGCTTTTGTGTTTCATTTTGAGAGAAATGTGAGCTTTCTGGAGGACTTGATCACAGATATTGAGTGTAACTTTGACATTTTAAAAGGCTCATTCATTTTCCACCTTTTGAGAGGAGAATGTGTGTGTGTGTGTGTGTGTTCTTGTGGATGAAGCTGTTTGTATATATGACTATATATACAGATAGATGTACGTATATAGTTATAGAAAATTATTATACATATAATTTGAAAGTAATTGGGGTCTCGATCTGTATTCCCTTCCTCTAGTGTGGTTTTCTTACCCAGAGGCACATGCTCCTCAATTTATTCTCCGTGAACACAGGAAATCCACTGTGGGGGAGAAAATGGAAGCCTGGCATCTTTGAGTTCTGACACGCTCCATCCTCTCTCTGGAATGCTTAACAAAACTCACTTCCTACGACTTTCATTTCCCATGCAGTGAGCACAGTGGAAGATACTCAAGATGGAGGGAGAAAGTTTGGAGAACCCTACGAGGACAATAACTTATTAGATGTGTTGATGAATATACTATGTTGTAAGCATACATGGGAAAAGCTAGTGTTCACCAGTACACAGATGCTTCTTCTACACAGATGTAAAAGACCTTCAGACAGAGCCTTCCAGTGTGAATGAAGCATGGCGTGTATTTTTAGAAGGGAGGGGAGCAACAGAGGTGAATCATAATGAGAGGATTTTAGATGGAGTGTGCATGTGTGTGTGTGTGCACATGTGTGAGCATGTGTGTGATGCCTTTTTTTTTTTTTTTTTGAGATAGGGTCTCACTCTAGCACAGGCTGACCTGGAATTCACTCTGTATTCTCAGGCTGACCTCACACTCACAGTGATCCTCCTACCTCTGCCTCCCGAGTGCTGGGATTAAAGGCATGTGCCACCATGCCCAGCAATGCATGTTTTTAAAATGGAGATTTCTTCAAAAATAGCTATTATTGAAAATAGATTTACTAAATTTCATCACAATTTAAGCAGTCTTGTTTTCTGAATGGCCAAAATTGTAATGGTTGGCCACAAACCTAGAATGTTCAATCACATTCAGATCTTAATGGTCCATCCATTGAAAGTAACTTATGTGATGCTGGGTTTTTCTGAAAGTAATTTTTATTTTTATTTTTATTTTTATTTTTATTTTTATTTTTTGCCAGTATCAGGGCAATGCAAGCAGTACTGCTTTGAAATCTTTCAAGTGGGGGAATGAAGCCAGGGTTCTCCAGTCAAGTTTACTTGCTTTCAAGCATTTCATAAATCCACTTTGCACAGGAAAGGGCTTTTCTGGTTTATTCTTACTGTGATTTGAATCAACTACCTGGCAGGTTCTCTGTTGGAATTCTGTGTGAAGACTCACCACTATGGGTGAGCTGGGGAGAAACACAGGGGTCAATGGCGGCTTCCAAGTTCTCCTGCGGTGATCTCCTCCCTCTGTGGGCTCCAATCCTGTTGCTCATGCTGCAGCCACGGTGGTGTCCCAAAAGGTATCAATGACAAAAAAGCCTTCATGGTCATCACCTCATGCCCTCCTTTGTATAGTCTGTATCCAGCCACATGGGTAACACGTCCTCTCTTATCTCCTCTACCAGCCTACATTCATGCCACTTTTTACCTGGGGTCCCATACTCTGTGGTTCTAACACTTAGAGATGTCATTCCAGAATGAAATGAACTCAGGAAGCTTTTCCTCTAAGACACACTTTTCTCCCTCCCTCCCTCTCTCCCTTCCTTTCCTCCCTCCCTCCCTGCCTCCCTTCCTCTCTCCCTCCCTCCCTTCCTCTCTCCCTTCCTCCCTTCCTCCCTCCCTCCCTCCGTTCCTCTCTCCCTCCCTCCCTTCCTCCCTCCCTCCCTCCCTTCCTCTCTCCCTCCCTCCCTTCCTGTCTGCGTGTACAATGTGGTGAGACTGTTGTGGTGTATGCACATGTATGTGCCGATGAGGTACCTTAGGTGCTTGCTTGTGTGTGTGTGTGGGGGGTAAACTTACATGTGGTGACCAGAGCAGAACAATGTGTGTCCCACTGCCTCACTCTTCTTCCCACTCGTAGTTGAGCCGGAGCTCAGCGTCACACCATTTGAGCAGAGTGCCTGTGTGGTTGCCTGTTTTATGCTTTTGAAGCATAGTGGACTTTCCCCTCTGCAAACTGACCAGGACTGAAATCCAGTGGAGAGGTGGCAGTGCGCTGCTGAACGCCTGCTTCCTTCACGCACTGTCACTGAAGCATGATCTATGTGCCGGCAGGCTCCGATCCTGTAGATCATTTATAACACATGCAATTACCAGAATCCATATTTAGGTCACGGCTTGGGTACGCCCCAGCTCCCTTGTGTCTGTCTGCAATCCGTGTCTGTCCCCACCTCTATCTGCACAGTTTCTGGTCTGCTTTCTTCCTATTCTGGTGTCTGCCTCACTTGGACAAAATCACATCATAAGAGTTCTTTTGTGCCTCACCATATGCACATGTCATACTGCTTAGGAGGAGTTTCCATGATATTGCATGGGTCAGGGCTTGAACCTCACAGTATATCAACTGCACAGAGGGCAGGGATGGGCATATTTGTCCTATCCATGGTGTGGCACACCTGTGGTGTGCCACATGCTGATGGCCCATCTTTGAAAACAAAGCCTACTCTTGCCAAGAGATAGATAGATAGATAGATAGATAGATCTTTGGAAATCATATATATATATATATGTATATATATATATATATATGTATGGAATTATATATATATACATATATATATATGGATATATATATATATGGATATATATATATAATGGAAGAATTATGTATCTTTGGAAAGGTGGGCACAAACAAACAAACAAACAAAAAACAACCAAGTGAACAGAAGCACAATGAAGCAATTGCTTGTGTGGATAGTGTTCTAATCACAAGAAGTCAGTAGAGGGATGGAGAGAAGTGGCCCAGGGCTTTCTTCGCTTTACGGGAGGTTGTGTCTATAAGAGGCTGTTGTGAAACTTCTTCTCCCAGGGAAGTGGAAAGAAATATCTGTTCTATTTCAAAGGTGCCTCCACATACTGGGAAGCTCCCTGGACAACTTTCTCACAGCTGTACCACTGAGGAGTCCCGCCCTCAGCACGGCCCACCCACGAAAAGTTCCACCACCTAAAAGTCCCTCAGGTGACATGCCCTCAACAATATGACCGAAGTGACCTGCACGAATCAACTGTCTACCTCAGCATGTGGACCTCATGAAGTCTTCTGAGTCTCGCGAGCCCCGAGCCTCCTCCACAAGGGAACGTTAACGGACTCAGCTCTAGAGGGTCTCACACAGTGATCACAGCTGCTCAGATTCAAGATAGCAGAGGTCTTCTAGCCCACAGAAACACACACATAATAGAGACTCAACACATATTTCATTTAGATGAATGTTGATTAAATAGATGCTTACATAAGGTGTTATGTAAGGTACCGACAGGCACATACAGTGATATTTATTTTCATTCATGAGTGCTACTGTCTGTACCGAATTGTGGTTCTGAGAGCCTGCTAAGGAAAAGTCCACACAGGGCAGGAACAATGAGTTGGTGCTGGAGAGAATGCGACTACACAGCTCCAAGCTGAAGAGAGGAGACAATCAAACAGTCAGACAATTACGGCACAGCCTGTCGGGTCTGTGAAAGGGCAGGGTCACAGGGGGGCAATTTGCCACTCAGCTCTGCTAGTAACTTGCTCTAGGGCTTTAAAAAAACCAGTTCCTTAGTAATAATAATGATCATGATAGATAATGTATATATTCCTACTGAGTATTGTACATAAATCATTCATTTGCTCTTTATACTGACCCAGGATGTGGTGTTTAGATGTATCGTTAAGAAATAAGAACATAGAAGCAATGACGACAGAGGAAAAAGAAAAGTGTTACTGTTGTGATAACCGTCATCACCATTATACGATACACACAGAGCTCAGCACCCCATGAGCATCCAACCCTCCATTCTCAGAGCAGCGCAAGGCCAGTGGTGTTATGCCCACTAGACTGCAAGCTCCATGAGGTCAGGAGAGCTCCGCTTCCGTTCAGTGTGACTCCGAAGGCGGCAGTTTGAGAGCTGACTATTGACTTGTCTAAGGATGACTCCTTGTTTGACAGATGAAGAAACTGAGGCACATCATGGCACCTAGTAACACAGGTGTGAACCTAGAGGATCTGATTCTGGAGTCATATTGCCAATCATTGCATCTGTTCAGCCTGTCGGATTCTTGGCTTACTCTGGTAGTGTGAAGCATTTGCCCATGATAATCTCCTCATGGGTTGTTGCTCTTTCTAGCCAGACTTCTTCTCACTCTGGGGACTGAACCCATGACCTTGTGCATGCCAGGAAATGCTGTATCATAGAGCTACATCACCAGCCCAAAATTTCAAATATTTTTCAATTTTTATTTTTATTTATTTATTTGAGAGAGAGAAGGGGGGAGGGGAGAATGGGCATTTCAGGGCCTCCAGCCACTGCAAACAAACTCCAGAAGCATGCACCGCCTGGGCATCTGGTTTAAGTGGGTTCTGGCGAATTGAACCTGGGTCCTTTGGCTTTGTAGAAAAGTCCCTTAACCACTAAGCCATCTCTCCATCCCTCAAATATCCTTAAAAACATTTTTATTGACAATTTTCACAGAGCATGATCTCCTCTTATTTCCTTCTTTTGTTCCCCTTCCACTGAACCCTTTCTTTCCAAGAATTCTGTTTTCCATTTTGAGGTCTTTTTGCTCTTCTCCATCATCCATGTTGGAATACTGTGCAGGTAGTGGCAGTTGTTGTGTGGTCATGAACACAAAGACCACTTCATGTTTGGGAGATAGGGTTACGAAGCACTCCTCCCCATCTTCTGATCTTACATTCATTTCATCCATGATAATCTTGAGGCATTTTCTGGCATCATGCCTCTACATCAAAACTCCATCAGAGCCGGGCGAGGTGGCACACGTTTTTAATCCCAGCACTGGGAGGCAGAGGTAAGAGGATCACTGTGAATTCGAGGCCACCCTGAGACTCCTTAGTGAATTCCAGGTAAGCCTGGGCTAGAGTGAGACCCTATCTCGAAAAACCAAAAAACAAAACAAAACGAAACAAAACAAAACTCCATCAGAGCCCACGAATTACAGGGCTGCACTTTGATGAAAAGCCAGGAGGTAGAGCACTGAGGACAGAAGGGCTTACCCACGTAGGCAAAATAAAAGCATCTGTGCGGAGCCATGCAGGGGATCACTCTGTGTCAGCACTGGAGGGCCAGGACAAGACAGAAAGCATTCTCACTTCCGCAGCCCACATACCAGGAGCATGGCTTAGATGCTCCGTGTATCCCGTTGGCTTATGTTTTGAACACTTGGTCTCCACTTGGTGGCGCTCTTTCAGGAGGTTGTGGAACCTTTGCTGCGAGGAGGACAGTTGGCAGAGGCCCTGTTCTCGACGATGATAGCCCAGTCCTACTTTTAGCCAGAGCTTTCTGCCTCCGGATCCCTCAAGAAGCGAACAAGCCATATACTGCAAGCTTCTGCCAACATGGAGTGAGCCACTACAGACACCGTGCCTCCCCCACTGTGTTGGCTTGAGTGTGAGCGATGTCCCTTGTGGCCTCAGGGATTTTTGATCAATGTTAAGCTTCCTACTTCCAGCAGCGTAGTGGAGGAGCTGCCACTGGGGCAGATCTTGTAGTTCGGCCCCAGGGTGTGTTCAGAACCATTTTGAGCTCTGGCTGTTCGCGTTTGCTGGCTGGTTTGGTGGCGTCTCTCTGCTACGGACACACAGAAGGGAGCCAGCTTCTTCTGCCATTGATGGTGTTTCCTCTGGATTCTGAAATAAACCCTTTCCTCCCACAAGCCACTTGGTCAGGTTTCTGTCCTGGCAATGAGAAAGTAACATCAATACTTACCCATTAGACTTAAAAATTATATAATAAAGTGTGTTCATCAAGTTAGTGGCATAGACAAGCCCTGCCGACCCCTCAGATGGCATCCCTCCAGGGAAGATGTGTGCCTGTCAGGAAAGCCATGGGCAGGACTCGTCTTGAATGAAATCCAGCCTTCAGCCTGGGCCGTGCTTTCCCGTCTTTGCAAGGCTGCATTGTCTTCTAAAGGATGTTGGTTTGCTAACCCAAACAGCAGAATGTTTGGTGTTCTTGTTGGAATGCCCCCATCAGAAGATGAATTAAAACTTTCCAAGTGTCTGTTTGATTTTACAGATGGCACAGAAAACGGAGGAGAGCCCAGATCCACTGATAAGACAACAAGATAGCCGATTGCCCACCGTGAGACTCTCCACCTCTACCATGACTGCCAGGGCTGAGGAAAAGTCACAGAGGAAGGGACGTCATGAACACTGCTTTTGCTGCTAGCCTGGCAACCAGCCCCGGGGTGATGGTGACAGACCTGAAGATTAATCCGAACCCATGAAAGCAGAAATCCACAGGCTACAAAGAACTCAACACTAAATCACACTACTGACAGGCCTGCCATGGCTCAGGGAATATTGCGGAAGAGGGGGCGGAAGGATTGTAAGAGCCACAGGGCAGGTAGGAGTACCCTGAGGCATGGTTCCCTGCTCTCCCATAGGGACTGAGTGAGGCCTTCATGCCCCACAGGGATGACCACAACCCCAATGAGGAGGTTCCCCAGGGTAATGGGACACACGCACACATCAAAACAATGTTCAGCTGGAGGAGTTGGGGAACGGCTCAGTCAGTAAAGTGCTTGCCATGCAAACATGAGGACCAGAGTCCGGAACCCCAGCACCCACGTGAAAGTGGGAGCAGCCTGGCAAGCCTGTGAACCCAGTGCTGGGGAGGCAGAGAGAGGGAGTCCGTGGGGCTCAGCGGCCGGCTAGTCCAGTGTAATTGGTGAGCTCCAAGTTCAGTGAGAGACGCTGTCTCAAAGAGTAAGGTGAAATGCTATTGAAGAAGACACTCGCGTTGCCCTCTGGCCTCACGCCCACGTGTTTACGTGTTGGCTGGAAGGAGAGTTCGGTAGTCACACACCTCTTCTTGTTGAAAACATTTCCTTTACCATCCGTGTTTTGAGGAGCTGAAAGCTCATTCTCAGGGTCAGCACCTCTCCACCTGAATCCTTCCAAGGACATCCTACCCTCCATCTCCTGTGTTCAAAAGTAACCTGGACAAACATATGCAATACAAATTTCATTCAGACCAGGTTTGGGGCAGAGCAGGGCCTCTACTTCTCCCAGCTGGTTTCAAATGGGTCATTTTATTGACTTATATACCCAAAGACACAAAATCATTCTGAACTAAAACCCTCTCCCCAGGGCTTGTGACTCCCAATCCCAGGAAAAGAACAGTTACATTGTGTGATCCGTTGCTTAATGTGGGGCACAGCATTTAATTACGGTTTGATTAGCGTTGCAGGTGTGGTACACGTGGTCGTCACAGGGCAGCTGCAGCGTCTGGGTTTCCTGCTGCCTTTTTTTTTTTTTCTTTTTTTTGAGAATGAACTTGTTTGTAACACAATCAGATGAGAAGATAGCTTCCCAGGTTCTATCAACAGAGAATTTCATTGCTGTTAAATTGCAAAGCTTTTGTTCTTGGGCAACTGTAAAACAGGTATCAGAACGAGAGGAAAAAGATATGCCACACTCGAGGAGGATCCGGTTGAATCACAGTGTTGGTCTGGGTACTTCTGCCAAGGTTGCAGCTTTCAGAATGGATGTCACATGGTACTTTTTATTGGCAACTTCTAGTTTCCGCTATTGTTCTCGCCTTCCATTGTGGCCTCTTTGCGTTTTCACTGCTGAGCTGTCTGAGGCTTTTACATGTATAATCTTTCCCTGCACATAGCACAAGTGAAAACCATTTTCATATAAAAAGAAGACGTGGGGATATAAGCATGGGGTAGATGCCTTTGGAATCTCTCTGCATCTGGCTAATAGGATAATAAACATCGTTATCAGAGAGATGAGCCTAAGACTAAAAGGCCATTTTGTTAAAGCTGGGGCATATTTCTGCCCGAGATTTTAGCTTGGTGTGCATGAAAGCCCAACCGAACCACCAAGAGAGAGGGTGAACTTGTGGGGAGAAAGTTCCAGCCTCCCTTTGTCAGCTGTCGCCGGAAGCAAAGTTGCTGTGACTGGAGTCGGGGTTGTCACTTACGCTTCTGTTGTTGAGTACCGTAATTGGAGGCAGAAACCAAAAAAACCCAGTGAAATCTCAATGAGTGAGTGCCCAAGATTGAAGGGAGGCTGTTTAAGATCACAGGACCGGGGAAGATGTTTTGGTGTGTTACACGAGGAGAGGGGCAGGCAGAATGGCTCCTTCCTCCGGCCTCAGCCTCTGTGCTCAGTAATTGTATTTCTGGCTGAGCTGCCCGCTGCCCACTAGGTGACTTATGTCCTGAGACTTTGCGCAGACACCGCGTGCTCAGATAGCAGGTGCTATGCATCATGGGTGTGTCTGCGTATGCAATACAGTGTTAATTTCTTGTTATTTTATTCCCACCAGCCTGACTCCAACTTGATTTATATGGCTACTGATCTAGGGTTGTTCAAATAAGCAATAAAAGTGTGGAATTCATCATGGCAGTCCAATCAGCGAGCCAAAACTCAGGAGTCGTTATTCTCTCCTTGCTCTTTTCTTACCCTTTTACTCCAGAACCAGCTGTAGAGAATTGAGGGGCTCTGAAAGGGAGGCAGAGACCTTTCTTCCACCGAGAGCTGAGTGTTACAGAAAAGGGAGGAAACTGACTTCACCTCATGTCAACCTGTACAAAATTGCATCTCACTGAGGGATAGGCTGCTGACGTAAGAGTATGTCCTCCTTTCGACAGAGAAAGCAAGGGGTGTGGGGAGATGAGAGGAAGAAGAAGGGGGAGATTCGGCTGATCCAGTGAATTGCCCCCCAAATCTTTGGTCATGACTAGTTCTATTGGTTTGCTATGCTATCATAAAAAATGATCACAGGGCTGGAGAGATTAAGTGCTTGCCTACAAAGCCAAAGGACTTCGGTTCGATTCCCCAAGACCCATGTAAGTTGTAAGTAGATGCACAAGGCGGCACATGCGTCTGGAGGTTGTCTGCAGTGGCATCAAGCTCTGGCATGCCCATTCTCTCCCTCTCTCTCTCTGCCTTTCTCTCTTAAATAAATAAAATAAATAAATAAACTCAAAGACGTAACCAAAACCGGGTCTGGGGAAGTGGCTCGGAAGTTAAACTACCTGCCTCGCAAGAATGAGGACTTGAGTTCGGATCTTCTGCACCCAAGTCAAACCTGGGCATGGTGGCATGAACTTGTAATTCCAATGCTGAAGAAGTAGAGACAGGAGGATTCCTGAGGCTTCCTGGGTAGCTTGTTTAACTGAATTGGTGAGCTCCAGGTTCAGTGAGAAACCCCGTGTGGAGGTTGAAATGGGTGTCCCCAGATAGATTCAGGGGTTTTATTAAAACTTGTAATTCAGATCTGTGGGCAGATCCTCGGGTCCAGCCCGAAGGCAGGTCTGAATGCCAGCCTCAGATACCTTGAAATAATGAAGATAATGATGAACCACAGCATTACTCTGGTAAGGTGTATGGATAATAACCTTCAGAAAAGATGCTCAGCAGATGTCCTCTTTGTTAGTTTACAGACAATCTGTGTCAGTGCTTAGTGAGGATTCCACACATGACAATGAGAAGTTTGCTTCAGTTCTCATCCCTCTCCTCTCTCCCCTTCCTTCTTCCCTCCCTCCCTAGCTTCCCTCCTTCTTCTCTCCCTTCCTCTCTCTTTCTCTCCTTTTGTAATACATGTATATGTGTATATGTAATATATATATATATATATTACATATACATATAAATAAATAAATATATACATACATATATATATATATATATATATATATATATATATATATATATCTCAGTTCAGAAAGTGAAAACAAAACAGATTTATTACATTTGTTTTCTTCACAGCTGCCTTTTAGTCATTAAGAGGGGATTTTAGAAAAGTTTATTTCCCTTGTTTATCTTCTAGCTGCCTGTCTACCTGGATTTGGATGGATTATTACAGTGTCTGCAAAGCCCACTACCTCACTCTTAAGTGATGGATTGCTGAACACATGCCCTTTTAGCCTTTTCCATCATACCCATGCCCTCCGTATTTCATGCAAGGAATCAGATCTTATATTCACTAAAAAAGTAGTTCCAGATGAGAACTGATGCCTTTTGCTCTAGTTTTATGAATATTTCAAAGTGTGCAACTGACTCATGGGCTGGACATTTGTCTGGCCAATGAAGATCTTCACTCAGCAAATGTGGCAGGTGGATGTGTCCCATGACATCTACAGCCTGGGCTCTTGCTCATAAATAACTTATTTGGTGTGGGTGTGACAGCGTGAATGTAACACATCTCCGATAGCCTCATGTGTTCAGGCCTCATACTTAGTGGAGCTTTTATGACATAGCACCTGGCTGGAGGAGGTGCCTTATGGCTCATTCGTCCACTCCCACAGAGTGTTCAACGCTAGCTCACTCCCTCTGCTTCCTTCATGCTGATATGTGACAATGTGACCCTGGGCTGTCTGTTCCTGCCATGGTGACCGTTCCCCTAAAAACTGTAAGCCAGAGTATGCTTTTTCCTCCCACAAGATGCTTCTGGTCAGGCACTTTTGCCTCAACAGTGAGAAGGTAACTAACTGCTACATTTGGTAAGAAAGAACTTTGTAGGTGTCATTAAGGTTACAAATGAGTTGGCCTTAAGGTGAAGTGATGAGTTTGGCTCATCCCAGTGATTCCAATGTAATCATGTGAGCTTCTAAAAGCAGAACTTTCTGCTGCCTGATGACATAAGAAGCAATCAGAGACTTTAAGGATGAGAGTGGTCAGAGACACTGTTCCTGGTTTTCAGTCTTTATATATATATATTTATTTTTTAAAAATTTGGTATTGTCACCCACACATGTATTTTGAGCTTGTTTCCTCCAATTACTCTCTCTTATACCTTCCCTCCCACTAGCACCTTTCTTCTTCCTCATGATCCCCACCTTGCTTAATGTCTCTTAAAAAACAATCCATTGACTTGAATTAGGGTTGCTTGCATAATCACAGGTAGGTTACTTGTTGGGGGATGGGCAATTTATTAATGGCTCTAACCACTCAAAACCCAACTCCCCATCTCCCTGCAACCATTGGCTGCTGTATCACCGATTTCGAAGGTGGAGGGCGCATGAGCCAAAACTGAGAAGGCTTTCTGCCCAAGAGCTAGTAAGAAAGTAGGGTCCTCGTTACATGACCACACGAGACCGAATTTCACCAGCAATCTGAGTGAGTCAGAGGTGGTGGATTCTCCTCCAGAGCCTCAAGCAAAGAACACAAGCTGTCTGATACTTTGTCCTCAGTCTGTGAGGTCCTAAGTGGAGATTTCAGAGGAGCCCAGCCAGACTGCTGTGGAATGACAAATGTGTGTGGCTTTAAGCCATTGTATTTGGTGTAGTACCAATGAGTAACTGAAGGAAGTTCCCGAGGGAAGAAGCAGGAAGTGAAAGTTATCCCAGATGAACCACCAGCAATGTCTGGGCTCACACTTGTGTGTATGTGTGTGTGTATGTGTGGGTAGTCCAGAGGTTGACTTCAGATGTCTTCCTCAGCCACTTTCCTCTTCATTTACTGAGGCAGAGTCCCTCATTTGAACTCAGTGCTCACTGATTTGGCTATCCGCTTAGCCAGCTTGTGCCCTCGTGTGTACCTGGGATTGCAGCTGGGACTACGTGCCCACCTGTTCTTTATGTCAGGGTTGGGGTCAGAACTCAGCTCCTCACACTCGCATGGCAAGTGCTTTATACAGTGAGACATCTCCCCAGCACTTTCTCCCCCCTCCCTCCCTCCCTCTCTCTCCCTGTGTATGTGTGCATGTGTGTGTGTGGGGGTATGCATGAGTACACACGTGTGCACACAGAGGTCAGAGGAGGGTGTTGCGTGTCCTCCTTTCATCATTCCCCTTTCGTGGAGGCAGCGTCTCTCACTGAAGCTGGCTGGCCAGCAAGGAGTACTTGTCCTCTTGTCTCTGCCCTCCCCTCACCCAGTGCTCTGAGGTAACGTGTGCGTGTGTGTACCCATGCCTGGCATTTTATTTGGTGTTGGGGATCCAAATTCAGGTCCTAAGGCTTGCGCAGCCAGCACTCTTCCCCACCAAGCTATCTCCCTAGCCTAACTTCTTTCATTTTTGCCTTTTTTTCCCTTCCTAATGGGTGTTTCTTTTCCACCCATTTTCAGAATATGAGCCATAGACAAGCTTATGCAGATGCTTATAAGAATGGAGAAAATGCGAAGAAAAGGTACAGAGGAGAACTGGCGGGACTCCAAATGTGGAGCTCAAGTTACCTAGTGTGAACCCCATTTCACGTCTTCCTCTCTGTGGGATCTGGGACCAGCAGCATTGTTTTAGCCTGGGAATTTTTTTTTTTTTTTGGTTTAATTAATTTATTTGAGAGAGAGAGAGAGAGAGAGAGAGAGAGAATGGGCACGCCAGGGCCACCAGTCACTGCGAGCGAACTCCAGACACATGTGCCACTTTGTGCATCTGGTTTACATGGGTCCTGGGGAATCAAACCAAGGTTCTTTGGCTTTGCAAGTAAACACCTTAACCGCTAAGCCATCCCTCCAGCCTCTAGCTTGGGATTCTTTTTCCCAGCTTATTGCTATGATAATTGGTGTCATGTTCCTGTTATGGATTTGATTGTGGCCCCCCAAATTCATATAATAACCCCCATTTTGATTATATTTGGAGGTAAGGCCTTTAAGGAGGTAATTAGTGTTAAGTGAGACTCCAAGTATAGAGCCCTAGTCCGTTAAGGCCAGTGGGTACCCTTATAAGAACAGAAAGAGACAGTAAGGGTGTGGGGGTAAAGGCTCTCTGAGAACACTGTGAGAAGAGAGGCCTCACCACATACCAACCTTGCTGACATCTTTACATGTCACTGCCCATTGGAAGAACCGCCAGAAATGTATTTCTGTTGTTTAAGCATCCCACTCCTGGTCTTTTGTTATGGCAGCTCTGATTGACTAATTCAAGGCTTAATGAATAGTTTTTATACAAATAATGAAACTTGGTAGGTGTCTGTTAATTTGCTTCATCACGTTTTGGTTATCAGCTCACTTAATCCTCATAGCATTCTTAAGGGAGGCTCCAATGCTGCCTCTCCTTTAGAGAGAAGGTAGCTGAGGTCTGGTGAGGGCAAGCAACCCAAAGCTAATGCAAATAAATAGCTGCTGAGCCAGCCTAGGTCTCTAAGAACCCAGAGACCACGCACCCTCCTGCTACATGTTCTGTCCCCTGTCGGGCAGAGGGTGAGAACTGAGGCACCTCCAGGCACTGGACACTCAGCTAAGGGAGGCACACAATGTGGCTGTGAGCAGGACCACGTGGGTTTGTGCTATTTTACCATCTTTAAAGAGAAGCTGATAGTCTGGATTTTCATGTGACATTTCCCATTCTTTACACCCATGTATAGGACAGTTGCTGACCACCTATGACAGCGAAGAGCAAGCCAACCTGCTTTTAGGAAGGAGATGAACTGGGGACCAGTTGGGAATTTTCTTTTCTGTTCCTTCATTTGTTTTGAGACCAAACTGGCCTTGGATGAGTTCCAAGATCTAGGGTCAGGAGTGCGTCATGTCCATCCATATGTACATAAAATTCCATTTAATCCAGTGTCTTAAGAGGTTGCCCTGTGTGGGTCGTTCACTTACCCCCAAATCCCACCTCTGAGTGGCTATTACTTACACGGAAGGTTAAATCTTCAACACGTGAGGTTTTGGGGGACAGTTTATAATTTTTTTAAATTAATTTATTTTGGGGTGTGTGTGTGTAGTATGTGATGTGTGTGTGTGTGTGTTTGTGTGTGGTATATGCATGTGTGTGGTACATTCATGTGTGTGCATGTATGTGTGTATGCATGTGTGTGTGCAGATGTACGTGCCCAGTGCGCGTGCGTGAGGAGACAAGAGGAGAAGTTCTGGCGTCCTCCTCTGTTGCTCATCCACATGTTTCCTTGAGACAGAGTCCCTCACTAAGCCTGGAGCTGCTGTTTTTGGTCAAAGCGGCTGACTGGTGAGCCCCAGTGATTCTCTGGCTTCTGTCCCTGCCCCACCGTGAGGACCGTGGCCGTAGCTGTGCTCTTGATGCTGTTGCTGGAGGCCGAAGTCCGGAGTCAGCGCCGCGGCCCTCATGCTTGCGTGGCCAGCGCTCTTACCCGCTGAGCTATCTCCCGGCCCTGACATTTCACATTTAATACAGAGCCCCGGCCGGCTCGTGGCAGAGTTCCCGTCAATGTTTACTCAATAAGTGAACGATAGGACGGACTTCGTGTTGACTTGTAGGAGAGGTGGGAAAGACAGAGACTCAGGGTGGAAAACAGACTTATGTTGTGTCCTAGGAATCTGCAGGAAGTTACCAATTGCATCTTGATACTTTGGCTAATAATCAGATGCTTCCAAAGACACAGTTTTGATACGTGGACAGTTAAGCTCATCACTGGACTACTCTGCTGGTGTGCGAGTGTCCACACTTCACAGAGTGCTGGGCAAGTGGTCGGGACACAAGGCGTGAACAAGGAGACTGTGATGTTGGCTCCCAGAGAGCCTGCATATCTGCTTTTCAAATCACAATGCATCTCATAGTTTGTGTCAGCTTCCTGTCACTGTGGAAAAAAAATACCTGAGAAATCAACTTAAAGGAGGAAAGCATTACTTGGTGTCATAGTTTTGGGCCCTAGTCAATGACTCCATTATTTCCGGTGCAGTGCCAGGGCAAAACTTCATGGTTGGAGTCATAGCGTGTCACTTCGTGATGACAAAGAAGGAGGAAAAAAGTGAAGGAAGGAGGGAAGGAGAGAGAGAGAGAGAGAGAGAGAGAGAGAGAGATCAGCTTTTCTGAGTTGGATGGTGGTAAGGTTCCTCAAAGTAAAGCCTGTTGTCCACGGCTAATTTACCGAAGCTATATATTTTCCTGTTAACATCCTGAAAAGAACCCGATGTGGTAGAAATTTATAACCCTTGTCTTCCAGAAAGTAATAAAACCTCAAGTTAAATATCTTAGTTCAGTAACTCAGCTGGTAAATGGCTTTATTAGTTAAGACGCTTTACGTATAAGAGAGGAGAAAAAGAAACTCACATTAGACCTAGAACACGACAGGAAATGGGCTGGGGAGATACTCGGTCATTACAGTGCTTGCTTTGTAAGCATGAGGATCTGACTTTGATTCCAGTACCCATGTAATCGTGCCAGGTTTGGTGGCACTTGCATGCAATCCCAGCACTGGGGAGGTGGAGGCAAGAGGATCCTTGGGGCTTGGTGGCCAACTAATATGACCTAATTGGCGAGCTCTAGGCCAATGAAAGACCCTGTATCAGAAAGAGGTAGATGGCACACCTGAGGTTGTTTTCTGGCCTCCATATTCATGTGCACATACATGCATGCACACCCCTGCACACATGAGCCCCAACACATGTGAAAACATATACACATGCACACACACACACCATACTCACATATATACAAACACAAAAACAATAAAGAAAAATGGAAGGAAGTCATTGGTTTGTGAAACTGAATACTTCAGGAGTAGACTCAAGGAGCAGGCATGTTTGTAGATTTGTCTGTCTGTCTGTGTGTCTCAGTTCAGGAGTAGACTCAAGGAGCAGGCATGTTTGTAGATTTGTCTGTCTGTCTGTGTGTCTCAGTTCAGGAGTAGACTCAAGGAGCAGGCTTGTTTGTAGATTTGTCTGTCTGTCTGTGTGTCTCAGTTCTCTGGCATTAGCGTGATTGTTCACTGTGCAATTTCATCTGAAGTTCCAGGAGTCCTCTAGCCTCTCTGCATACTTGGGGAAAAAGAATCATTTTAATATAGTTCCATGGAAAGTCTTAGGCTTCAGTCCTGTTGGTGTGGAATTCCAATTCTGGAACCAGGGAATGTGGTCTGAGATGTGGTATGCGACATGCAGATGGATTCTTCAAAATGGCCCCAGCAGTAATCAAGTCTGACATCTCTTTGGACATTGTCATTCCACACTGAACTGTGCTCTACATCCCCTTCTTGAGATCACATGGGTATCTGTGATGGCTTTCCATGAAGAAAATGTCACAGAAGTAACTTCCCAGGCTAAGTCATTAAAAGATAACTCTCACCTGGGCCGCTGTTTGCAGACACCCACCTGTGGTGGCCCCACCATGTTGTAAGGAAGCTCATGAGCAAACCTCTTGTGGGTGTTCTTGAAGCAAACTCAGCTGCATTCTGAACCAGCAGTAACACCACGAGCAGACCAGTGAGTGGGTGAGACTTGAGCTGCTTTCCAGACTGTATCTGCTAGCTGTCCCAGCTGAGCTTGAGTGAAATAGAGATAGGCTGTGCTCAGTGAACTCATCCCAAATTGCATATCTGCAGGCAAAGAAGGCTGCTATTCCTGTCGTAGGCCACTACTTTGGATGAAATTTATTTTGCAGCTGCAGTCACCATCACTGAGGCATTGATCATAACTGAGCAGTGTAAAGCTGGAGTAGAAAGTGGGAGGGGACAGGGGACCTGAGCCATTTATATGGACAGGAATTGAGCAAGGGAGGCTGGATAAAATAAAAACTGGGTGCAACATGCAGATGAAGGGTGATGAGCCTTAGCAGGCACAAACAATACATGACCTTTATGGTGGCAAATGAAGCTTCCAAGATGGTCTCTAAATTCATGTTATTTTTTTTTTCATATTTCATGATGACTTTTTCCCCTTACCCTGAGCCACCCATAGTGAAGTTGGGACAGAGTATAAAGATATAAATTACAATATAAAATGAAAGGTGATTATCCTTCCCACTAGAGCACATAATTGGAGATTGGCTGCATTGCATAGCATGCGTTCTGCTTCCAGATCTTAGACTCTGAGCTACAACCCAGCAGGACCAGGGCTGCCTTTGAGATTCAGTTCCTTCCCCTGGAGTCTACATGGGATCTGCTCTTCCCCATCATGGTTCGTGTTTATATTGCTTATTTGTACAAGTTTTCACATAAAAAGTCATTTGGGTCTAGAAGGCAAGTTGTAAACATTAATTGGATTACTTTGAAGTTATTTTCTGAATTGTTTTATATTTTCACATTGTATTTCTTCCCTGTTTTGGGTCTCTAGATATCACAAGGAGAATAGACACATCTTGTTTGCATGAATTTTACCAGAGCATGGGGATGAAGTGGCCACCACCGCTTAGTAATCATGCATTAGTAATTTGCCACGAACCCCCTGGATGGTGGTATACCCCTGAAATGCCTCCTAATAGTTGCATAGTCACAGAATAATTTATAAATATGATCAATCACCCAGGATTCCAATTACTAGAGAGACACATGCACACATGTTAGGGAAATTAAAATTCTTCCCAAGGTCTAACTGGTTATCAGCTGTTTTTGCTGATGTTCAAGTGAGATGATATGCCCGGGCAGTGTTTTTACATATTAGGCTAATTGGCTTCTTGTTTCTATGTATTCCATGCGAATTTGCTGATTCATCTTCCCCAGCTATGCTCTGTCACCTGCTTATAAAAACAGAACGAAACAGGATATGTCCCTGGGGCTCAGTTAAGTAAAGCTTTTACTGAGGGCTCTGCACACACAGCTACTGTGTCGAGGCTCTGCCCTAGCAGCTTGCTTATTCTGTTCAGTTTTCCTCAGGGCTCCTTGAACTCATTGCTCTCCCATGAACACAGGCTGTCCCTGAAATGTGTTGTTTTGCTCTCTTGTTCAGTTCATTTTCACAAACTCTAACTGTCCGCTTTGCATGTTCAATCTTCCCTAGTCGGTTCCCCTTTCTTCTCAGGGCTGCGGGGTGAACCTGAGGCTTTGCACATGCTTGGCAAATGCTCTATCACTGAGTTATGCATCCAGCCCTCTTTTTACTTCTTATTTTGAGACACTCTCACTAAGGCTAACCTAGAACTTATTCTGTCAGGCCTTGAACTTGTAATCGTGCTTCCTCAGCCTTGTGAGAACCTGGAAATTACAAGTCTGCGCCACCAGGCCTGGCATTTGTAGATAGCCTTTAAAGATAGTTCTCTTCTATTCCCTATATTATAACAGAACAGGTGTGTATGTGTGCACCAAGCTATGGAGTACTTATAGATATATTTATGTATTTTATTTTAAATATATTGTCCGTGTCAAAAGCCATACTTAAATTGGGAACTTGTAGGTGACTAGATAAGGTCTGATTCTCACCCTAAGGGCACCTTAAAAGCATTTTAAGTTGGATTGCTTTCTAATCCTTGACCAGTCTATAGTCTTGGCTGAAAACATTCAATTACAGTTTGTGGCAGATGCTTAATGTCAGTAATTTCATATGTCCAACTAATAGAAAACATTTCTGCACTGCGTACCTTTTCATGGATGCATTAGACAGCTGCTTGTGGGGAACATACTTGGGAGGGAATAGGGCAGCTTCCCATTCATGTCTTCTGGAACACGGCTGGAAACAACTGGTTCTCTCCTTCTGTGGTCTGCTGGCTGACTCTTCCTTTCCAGAATGACTTGGCAAACAGTATCCACAATTTGATGACCCCGAACAAAGAGATCACTTAGTTGTTTGAGTGCACTGATGACATTCTTACCACCAAATCAAGCACGCTAGATAGATTGCAGTGAAAACACACAGCTATGGCTGAAGAAGTATCAATCAGGAACAGATGGTGTTGGCTGAGTGAGGGATCCGATTTGGAGACAAACTTGCTTACTGATTTCGTAAAACATGGTAAATTGTCACTTCTGGGAACCATACACCAAAATGTTTTAGATCAATCATTGGGATGTATTGGAAAACATTAGTAAAAAGGCAGGCATGCTAAGAATTGATTGCTCTCAAGTGGGATTTAACAAAAAAAAAATCAAATTAAAAAAATGGCAGATTGCATTATTAAGCCAGACAAATGACATGGATACAAACTATATGGTGATTGCAGGCAAACAGTTTGAAAAAATCTTAATCTATACTACTGTGGAAAGGTAGAAATTGGCTAGATAATGCACAATTACACAGCGTTTTAATTAATAATGACCAAAATATTAATTGATGAGTCAATATTAGGTGTATTGAATCAGAAAAGCCCATTATGTTATGATGATCATATTAATTTGCATGGCCTGTGCAGCATTTAAAATTGCCTTTTGTGCTAACTTGAATACTAACACTGTATTCCTAAAATTTTCTAATGAATCACATTGAAAATGTTTTGGATTATGAAATTACAGATCCATACCTAATAGGCAATATTGAAGCAGATACAAAATTACTTCAATTACATGAAAGCA
The DNA here is from genome assembly GCA_036346955.1 of Dipus sagitta. NCBI lineage: Eukaryota > Metazoa > Chordata > Mammalia > Rodentia > Dipodidae > Dipus > Dipus sagitta. The sequence continues at coordinate 8,741,545 of CM070779.1, read as the reverse complement.
AATCTCTTTATTGACAAGCATGGAGGACAAAATTTGAGTTTAATTACTTCTGTCTTCTCTTTGGGGTGTGTGTGTGTGTGTGAGAGAGAGAGAGAGAGAGAGAGAGAGAGAAAGAGAGAGAGAGAGAGAGAGAGAGAGAGAGAGAGAGAGAGAGAGAATATGTAACATTTTCCATACCGTGTCAGAACTTAGGCTAACCACAGACTCACATTTAGCTGAGGCTCTGACACGATGCGATTCTTTTCTGTATCCAGCTTGAATTGCAATGAGGGTTGCTACAATGGAAATGAAGAGTTGGGTCCATTAGTGGCCTGGAAATTTTCCTCATCAAGACAATCACCTGGAAAGATTCTTGGTCACCATTTTGCCGAGTGAGATTGTGTCTTTGGACAACTCGTTTGGGTCAAATTTTCATAAATTGCTAGGCTGCTCGTAATGCGCCATCTGCGACTCTAAGTGCTTAGTCAGTCCCTCCATCTGTATATTAAATTGACCAAAACATCAGTGTAGCGAGCAATAGGGCTCGGCAGTTCACACCATACTGAGGTTTGTAGGAATATGAAGAGACTTGTGATCTTGTCATGGAGTGTCTTAGAATTCACTTTGTACCTCATACGAAATACCTCGCCTCTTTGGTTTCATTATCTTTGACAGAGGTTTCTTGGGAGCTCGGGGTGAGCGATGCACGTCCCCTGCCCTACAATCAGGCCTGTGCTCCTTCTTGGTGAGCCTGAACAGCCTCAGAGTCCTCCTCGGCACAGCCAAAGGACAAAGTCAGGCAGGTCGGGGACACAGAGTGCGTTTGTCTTCCCATATTCCACAGCAATACTCCCCACCCTGACTGTGTGGGTGACTTTCAAATATTTTTATTTATTTATTTACTTGAGAGAGAGAGAGAGAGAGAGACAGAATGGGAGCACCAGGGCCTCCAGCCACTGCAAACGAACTCCAGACACATATGCTACCTGTGCATCTGGCTTACATGGGTACTGGGAAATCAAACCCTGGTCCTTAGGCTTTGTAAGCAAGGCCTTAACCGCTAAGCAATCTCTCTAGCCTGTGTGTGATTTTTATTTATTTTTTAATTTGTTTTGAGCAGGGGGTGGAGGGAAGAATGGGCACACCAGGGCTGTTCAGCTGCTGAGAACAAACTCCAGATGTGTGTGCCCCCTTGTGTGCATGTGGGACATCACACACTTGCATTGCTGTGCATCTGGCTACGTGGGACCTGGAGATTCAACATGAGTTCTTAGGCTTTGCAGGCAAGTGCCGTAGCCGCTAAGCCATCTCTCTATTCCCCATGAGTGATTTTTAAAATGTGAGATTTTCTCTTTGTTTCCTGACATTACCCCTCCCCACATGTCACTCCTTCATTAAGTGTCACGTAGTAAATCCTTAGACTTGGTTGATGTTTTAATTTTTATGACTTGCTGGAATAAACTTTGGGGTTTTTTTTTTTCTTGCAAAAATTCATCCCTCAGGGTCTCCCAACAGTCAGCCTTGTGCATCTGGCTTACGTGGGTTTTGGGGAATTGAACCTGGATCCTTTGGCTTTGCAGGCAAGTGCATCGATCACTAAGCCATCTCTCCAGCCCAGCTTCTGGCTTTCACATGAGATCTGGGGATCTGAACTCAGGCACTCATGCCTGTACAACAAGCACCCTACTCACTGAGCCATATCCCGCAGTCATCTTCGCAGTGTCATTCCTCACTTTAATAAGTTGAGGGCTCCATTGAATGAAATGCCACCAACGGGAGGTGTGTGGAGTACAAGCAGTCCTCGGAGGAGGAGCCCAGGTACCGAACTACCGGTGTCCAATTAGCCCTAGGCTGGGAGGAAAAGCGCAAGGCCTCGGACGAGGTGTTGGGTGGGTTTGTTCTTGTTCAACGTAGTCCCTCGAACTCTCTCCTTGTCCACTTGGCCTTGTCAGGTTCTGTGTCCTCTGGGTCCCTCTTTGGGGACCATCTTCTTCAAAACTTAGCCAGGGTCCAGGGGAGGGAAGAAGCACTGTCACATGCCCATGATTCCCTCTGCTAACCAGACCATCTGTATTCGGTAGTTGCCAACTGCTTGGCATTTCTTTGTTGGGAAGAAGTTATGCACTGGAACGGGTGAAGCCAAAAGTCATCTTTTACAATTTAGGCACACAGTGGAAAGATTTGCAATGTATTTTCTTTTTTGACTCCTTCCAGCTGCCTGGAGCGAACATTCATCTTCCGCCCCTTTAATAGGATCTGACTTGTGACATCACGTTCTGAAAGGCTGTGTTTTCTCCCTCTCACATACATTATGCAGGGGCTTTAGGATTTCATCTATGCTAGTCTGGTTTTCCCGCCTGCAGAAACAAATGACTCTGGGATCTCCTTTTCAGGAGACTGGCAATTCCAAGGCCCCGTTTTGAGTATCCTAAACAAATACTCTATATAATGTACAACTGGGGCAGGCCTGGTCCTGGCAGTTGTGGGCAACACCGAGATGCCGATGACATTTGTCTTCATTAAGTTTCCAAAGCAACAGCCTAGGGACGCAGGCATAGTCTGCATATCTACTTGGAGAGGTTCTGCGGTGGTGGTTGCAGTGTGCTTGAAGCCCCTTGCCCAAAGTGTGGACTTCAGATGCAGAAGTAACACGATGCCGTGGCGTGAAGACAACGGACAGTTACTGTGTGCTCTCCGGGGGGAGGCGCAGAAGGGTTCACTGCATGAGGGAGCAGTGAGGACCATGTGAAAAAAAGCCAAATATCTTCAGAATGGGTCATGGTCATGAGACATGGAGCTTAATGTTTACTGACCAACATGTTTGTTCCTGACTGGAGAGATGCAGATGTTGTTCTTATACGACTTTAAAGAAGTCAGAGCAGGGCTGGAGGGATGGCTTAGTGGTTAAGGCATTTGTCTGCAGAGCCAAAGGACCCCAGTTCAACTCTCCAGGACCCACGTAAGCCAGATGCACCAGGTGATGCATGCATCTGGAGTTAGTTTGCAGTGGCTAGAGGCCCTGGCGTGCCCCTTTACTCCCTCTCTCTCTCTTTCTCTTTCTCTCCCCCTCCTCTTTCACACACACACACACACACACACACACACACACACACACACACACATATATATATATAAAACAAAAGAAGTCAGAGCATCACACCTGCAGGGAACTTTGGCTAACACTTCTTACTCTTAAACCTATGCCATGGCTGACACACCATTACGTTTTTCTGCCTCTCATTCCCAAGAAAGGAAACCCAGGTAGTTTCAGCATCTTCATAAAGCAGGCTGTCCATTGGATTGGTGAGGATGTTTTCTGTGCCAAGAGAAAGAAGGAAACCAAATCCACGTTCGAATGCGCATGCGAGAAGGCCGAGGCCCATGCTGTGGCTGGCTGCGGGACACCCCGGGCATCAGCAGGACCATCGATGTCTGCAGCTCGCCCTCCTTCCCTGCTTGGCCCTGGGATGACGGTTCATGCCCACGGGGTGTACTGCGCCTCCTGCCAACCTGCCTCTGCTTCTCCCCCGATAGCGGAAAACTGGCTGCGTCATGGGCACACCAATAAAGTCTCCCCAGACACAGACGGACCCATTCCACTCAACCCGTTGGTATGGCCTGGACAACGTGGAATGCTGAAGTTGGCTGTATCTCTCCACAGTCCGGGTAGAGGAAAGTGAACAAGAGAGGATGCCAAATAGGTTGTCATGTTCTTGCTGAACAATGGCCTTTAATGGTAATTATTTTTTTCTTTTTTTTTGCTTTTCGAGGTAGGGTTTCACTCTAATCTAGGCTGACCTGGATTTCACTCTGTAGTCTCAGGGTGGCCTCGAAATCATGACAATCCTCCTACCTCTGCCTCCCCCGTGCTGGGATTAAAGGCGTGCACCACCACGCCCGGCTTAATGGTAATTTTTGTATCTGATACCAGCTGAATTGTGGCCTCCTAAATCTGTATCTTGAAGTTCTGACCCCTTGGGCACCTCAGACTATCACTGTATGGGAGATACTTTTGAGGCAGTAATTAAGTTAATATGTGACCATTAGGCTGGGGCCTATCCCGATCTGCTTGCTGTCCTTCAAGTAAGGGTAAGTTTGTACGCGCTGAGACATCAGAGGTGCATGGGTACATGGCAAGTCCTCATGAGGACCCAGTGAGGAAGGAGGTCATTGCAAGGAGAGATGTCTAAATGAAGTCAAGCCCACCACAACCTGATCTTAAATGTCTAACTTCCCGACTGCGAGAATGTCTATCTATCTACCTATCTATCATCTTTCATCTATCTGTCTATCTATCATTTCTATAATATCTATCTATCTATCTATCTATCTATCTATCTATCTATCAATCATATCTACATTTCAATCTATGTATCATCTATCTATCTATCTATCATCTATCTATCTGTCCATCTCTCTATCTATCATCTATCTATCTATCTATCTATCTATCTATCTATCTATCTATCATCTAGGTTGGTTTCTGAGAGAGTTGATGGAATCTGATCATTTTGATTTCCAGTTAGCCAACTGTTAAAAGTGTAGTGATTGGGTTTCATTCTTAGAATCACATTCAAAGCCATATTACAGAGGAGGAATTCTTACTCAGTGCTGGTGCTGAAATGGTCTAGTTTAATTTTGTCCATGTCACTGCTGCGATCCACAGAATGCTATTCTATCTTGTTTGAGTCACCATTCCTTTGATGGAAGCAAAGCATGAGAATTTAACTTTATGAAACATATTTTGCTCAGAAAGAGTTGACGGAACAAAGCATGACACCTTAGAAATGTTGTGATCTGGAAAACGTGTCCATTAATTTAGGTCTATCTTCCCATATAGCCATACCTCAGATAAAAAACAATCCACACTGTGGCTGGGGAGAATTTTAGGAAACTGGTCCTTTTTCACTTCCCACTTTCATTTCCATGGTTTTACTTGCTTCTGAGACTGACCATAACGGGACTTACGCGGTTGGTCAAAATCTTTTCACTGTTCTCTTTTGATTACAGTTTACTGTTCCCCATACCAGAGGGAGAAACGGGTAGGCACATAGTTTTTGAGCTCAGCAAAATTACAGTCTAGAGACTGAAGTTGATGGAGAAAACACTGAAAAGAGAATTCTTGCAATACCTTTAGGCTGGAGAGTTATGTAAGATTTATAGCTTTAGAAAAATGGAAAAATAATGTATATGCGACTTCAAAGCCAGGTAGATACTGTTTATTAGACAGGTCTAGGGGCATAGCTACATGAATTGAGTCATTTCAGCTCATCCTTTCTAGTCTGTGGATGAGATTTTACACCACCCACTTTCCCGGTTTTCAGGTCTTTGAACTCAGACTGAATCGCGCCACACACTTTCCCAGGGTTCTGACCGGTGGGACTTCTCAGCCTCGATCATTCACTGAGTCTGCTCTTCATAATCTCTCATCTTTCTCTCCTCTTGGTCTCTAAGCATTATAGCCACTGCTACTATGGGCCTATTTTGTTTTTCCTAGAACTCAAATAATATCCCAAGCTATGCAATACTAGCCCATCCCTTAAGCATTCTGACCTTTGTAATGAGGTTTTGTTCTCTTTATTTTCCCTCTTAAGGATATTAACAGTCTGAAGTTTTCAATTAACAATTAAACAATTAACAAAGAAACAGAGGCTGAACCTCAGAGTCATAAAGCAAATGGTTGAGAGCCAATTTTACCAACTCCTTGTAGTCAACTTCTGTTCACCTGGATGGTGACTATGGAAAAGACTACAGAGTGACACCTTCACAACTTTCCTGTTTTTACTTTTTTTGGGGTGCATATGTGTGTGTTCACGTGTGAGTGCAGGTGCATGTGTACCACAGTGTACGTGTGGACGTCAGAAGGCAACCTTGGGTGTCGCATTCCCCCTCCACCTTTCGTAACATCTGGCTTTATGTGGGTTCTGGGGATCAGGTCATCACGCTTCTACACAAGCTCTTAACCCACGGAGCCGTGTCCCAAGCACACAGAGCACCGTCTCTGCATGAGAATTTGAGAACTGGGCTGCAGAACCAGGGTTCTCTGTTCCGTGCTTCTGACTCAGTGAGTGATGGCTTTTGTTGTGGGACTTCCGGTCTTATCCAAATGAAGGAAGTGTCTGTTGCTGCCACAATAGAAACACACCATTTGAAAAACATACATAATGCATGGCGTTTGTAATGCTTCCTTCAGGACACACAAAAGTATCTTGTTTCAATTATTTTATAACTACTATTGCTGTTTCTAGGGCTTGTCTCTCTCCACCTCCACCCCCAAAAGACATTTGCTGCGTACATGCAATTTATTCCTGGTGTATGTGGATACCGCTATTGTGTTCTATTAAATGTGGACTATCACTACAGCATGTGTCAGTCATCAGAAATAAATTCTGAGGCTCTCTCTACGAGTTTGCCAGCTCAATAAATCCCAAGCAACAGATGTAGCTGCCACTTCCTCCTTCTGCCACATTTTGCCAGTTCAATAAAGAGGTGCAGATGGTTCATTCTGCCCTCGTGTCCTGAATCTTCTTGGCATGATGGCTGTGGACTCTCCTGTTCTTTTGCTGGAAACTTCCATCTGCCCGAAGGACGACAGAGATGAGACTGCCTTGGGCAGATCTGGTCAGTTGGAATCTAGGTATGTTAAAGAATCAAAACAGAATTCTGCTCCTCCCAGCATTCTCTGTGGAGCCACTGCCAAGCTACATTTTCTCACCTGCTTTAGATGTCTTCCATGCTTGACCTGTGACAGGAGCCCCGGGCTAGTGTTACTGGGAGGGGAGAGGGCTGAGAAGATGTGCAATGCTTTGTTCTAGAAACTTGTGTAAACTACTTTGAACCCTTCAGTGAAGACAGTCCACTCAAGTGTGTTTTAGTCAAAATTGAACTCTTTACTGAATGCAAGGATGTTAGTTTCTGCTGACGATGAGTTCTACAGTTGAGAACAGGTGCTTCAAAGTCAGGGCCCTAGTCCAAATGCTGCTTTGGGGGCACTTTCTACCGGCGGGACTTGTGACTTGGCCAGGTGCTTACATTCGCGGGCACAGTCGCAGTACCTAGCTCATGCAGCTGCGCAGGGGGTGAATGGACGTAAACAGGCCAAGCACTTATCATCGTGTTGGGCACAAGAAACACACAAAATAAAAGCCAGCCCGGACCTGTCAGCGATCTTTCTGCAGCCAGAGCCTGGCGCCTTGTTCACTGAGCGGAACTCCTCGCGCATGCGCCCACCACTGATTCCGTGTGGATGCTCTGCCTTAGTGCGCAGTAAAATTAAAAAATGTACGTATGACTGAAGCTGCACATGTCCAGTTATATAAACTGTTCCATCACGTAAATGCATCCTAATGTAGAATAACTGAGCATCGATCATTCCTTGCTAGGCAGGGGCAACAACGAAATGCGTAACATCCCCTTAGTATGGCGGTGCCAATTTGGAGGTGTTTATTCTTACTTTCCAGCGGCTTATACCCTATGTGCTACATTCTGCAGCTTTTAATGTTGTGAATTATTACACTTATGATAGGCAAAATATGTTACATGTTTTCTATGTAAAACCTTGTAACTTACTATCAAGTCAATATATACACGTAAACATAAATGTCACACGTACAGAGTGGTCCATGGCCAGAGGCGCTTTAAAGATGTCATTCTGCGAGGCTCAGTGGCAGCCAATGCTGGTTACTTTCGTCACATGTTTGCATTTTGTTCATGGGTGATACAAACTTGCTCTTCGTCTCTGGGTGCTCAGACAAGACGTAGCCCTACTTTCTGGATGTCTGTCTTCGTAGAACTCGGCACCTTTCCTTAACCACTTCTTTGGAAGCAGCATGAAGGGCTTGCCGTGGTTCGTTAGGTGAAACACCAAACCCACTGATGGATTTTTTTTCCAGATCCACATTAATAAAGACAATGGTTCTGTCCACTCTGGTTTCTGCTTGGAACTCTGTCATCTGTTTAATTTTTTTTAAAGAACAAACATAAACTATTTCTGGATGTAGACAGAATATAGCTGCTTCTTGTCCGTATCTGACGGAAGCAGGAAGGGAGGGTGTGGTAGTTTGAATGGATGGCCTCCAATATCTTCAGGATTTTATTGAAGTTTGTAATTTAGATGTGCAGCTAGCTGGCTGGGGAAGGTGTTACTGGGCAGATCCTAGGGTCCAGCCCTAAGGTGTGGGGGTAGATTTGGAATTCCAGTCCAAAGATATGCAAAGTACCTGAGTTCTGCCTGGAGCTCCTGAAGTGGGCTTGCCTGTGCTGGAGATGTGGCTTTTCGGTGGCGGCTCACAGCTCTTCTCCCTCTCTGCTTGGACCCATGAAAGGAGGCCAGCTTCTTCTGCCATTCTGGAACTTCCCCTGGATCTATAAGCTTCAACAAGCATCCCTTTCTCCATAACTGTGCCTGGTCTGGAAGTTCATCCCAGGGATGCGACGTTATCTACGACAGAGGGTTATAGTCTAGTTGTTTCTTCTTCAGAATAGAATTGATCCGCTGGAGTTCTACCATGACCTGGTTTGGTTTCTTGTTTCTGCTCATCAGAAGGCAGCTGAGATTCAGGGCAGGCAGACGAATGCCAAGTGCCAGGGAGGGGGGAGTGGGGGATGGTATTAACACGTACATGGCTCAGGAGAATGTTTATGCCACTGTGCCAGACCCAAGAAATACGTCCTGTTTTAAAACAGCATGGGAAGGAAAAGAAAACAGTCAGCGCAGAAGCAATAAAGCTGGCGCACTTCAGAATAGCTGCCCGAGATGACTACTTCCTTAATGCACGCAAATTTCCTTGCACAAGTCAAACATTTCATATTAATTAGGGAACATGTTGCGGATTAAGGGAGCAAAATGTTACCGTGTGACTCTGGCACATGACTTCACATCTGGTTTTTAGAACAACAACACAAACTAAAGTCATACAGCACATGAGGGAACCACTTGTGCAAATGGTAGAAAGCTATTTTGTGGCATAAAAAGTCCAAATATCATCAACAACACCTCTGAAGGTTACCATTTGTAGTATTATATATTTTCTCTACATTGGGAGTTTTACCCAACCAGTTTTGTAAGTCCAAGGAAAGTCTGGGCTAAATATCAACTTACCTTTTTCTTATCGCCCTTTCCAATCTAGTGAGGTTGTATGTTAACATACGTGGGCATCTGCTTGTGAGATGAGCTGTGGTTGACAGGCTTCTATAATGGAGACAGGAATTACTAAGGAGCAGAAAAAGAGGTATTTCTATATTTAGGGTTCCTTGATCTTGTGAGTCTTATATTGCTAGGACTCCAGGATTTGCTGGGATAGGAGACTGACTTTGTAAGGAAAGGGATCTCTAATGAGAGACTTTGGGGGCTAGACAGATGGCTTAGTGATGAAAGCACTTGCCTGCGAAGCCTAAGACCCATGTTCTACTCTCTAGATCCCACGTATGCCATATGCACAAAGTTATGCAAGCACACAAGGTCACACATGCACTCAAGATGGTGCATTCATCTGGAGTTCAATTGCAGGGGCTGGAGGCCCTGGCATGCCAATTCTCTCTCTCTCACTCTGACTTTTGCACATTTAAAAAATAAAAGGCCGGTTTGTTGGGCTTGCCTCAAAAGAAAAGCATATAAAGAGAAATACTTTGGTTTTACATGTTTAGCTTGAGAAAAAGCATTTTGGTTTATCATGGCTTGGGATGTTATGAAGTAATGGCATGAGCAACAGAAATTTATTTATCATGGCTGGGCATGGTGGCACATACCTTCAATCCCAGCACTTGGGAGCAAAAGTAGGAGGATCGCAGTGAGTTGGAGGCCACCCTGAGACTACATAGTGAATTCTGAACTAGAATGAGACCCTACCTTGAAAAACCAAAAGAAAAAAAGAAATTTATTTATCACAGAAAGGCTGGAGTGTAACTATTAAATGAATTATCAGCAAAGCAGGTAAGTGGATTACCAGCAGAGAGAACCAAAATACTTTTACCTGAATTTAGCAAGCTGCAAAGAAAAGCAGTGTGGACCTCCTAAGGGGGCAGAAGTGGTGAGGATTCACACTGACAATTCACTTACCTCTGTTGCAGGTTTCTCCAGGTACTCTGAGAACCCAAGCTCAGTAATTTTTTTGTTTTTTTGAGGTAGGGTGTCACTCTAGCCCAGGCTGACCTGGAATTCACTATGTAGTCTCAGGGTGGCCTCGAACTCATGGAGATCCTCCTACCTCTGCCTCCCAAGTGCTGGGATTAAAGGCTTGCGCTACCATGCCCGATGCTTTTTCTTTTTTAAAAAATATTTTTATTTATTTATTTGCAAGCAGAGAGAGAGAGAAGAGAGACAGAAATAATTGGAGTGCCAACTCCTACAGCCACTGCAAATGATTCCAGATCCATATGCCACTTTGTGCATCTGGCTTTACGTGGGTACTGGGTCATCAAACTTGGGTTGTTAGACTTCTCAGGCAAGCGCCTTAACCACTCAGCCATCTCTCCAGCTCCCCTTCCCCCCAAGCTCAATCTCTGCAGTGACCTTGTCAAAAGCATGATCATGTTACAGCCAGAGTTGAGATTTGGAGGGCAGAAAAGCTCCTCTCTGGAGCTCATTCAGTACTTGGGGCAGCACCAAACAGTATTTCATCTGTCCACTCCACAGAGCTCCACTGACCCACAGTCACAGGGGCTTCCTTCCATCCTGTTAACTCCATGTCTGGCATGTTACTATTTAGTGGGTGATGTAATTCATTCAGTGACAGAACTACACAATACTGTCAATGCCACTTGCTCTTTTAGCTAGGGAAACCATATGCATATCTCTCCATGTGTCTCTTAACAACCAGAGTGGCACCTTGTAAACTCAATTAGTATTGACTTTCACAGTGTATTGAGGCATACAACTCATGACTAATTTGTATCCCTAATGTCAATTATTTTTACATCTCTGACCTTGGTTTTATGAATGTTCCTACTCTGATGTTGCCCTAGAAGACTCCACAGTGCCATATAATGCTAATGTGGGACTCTGAAACCGCCTCCCAGGGCTCTCTCCACAGACCACAGCTGAGAAGATAAGCATTTTTCTATTTTCTGAAATAAGGTTCAACAGAGTATCTGGCTAACCCAAGCTGTAAAGTAGATTATAGGATGTCGGATTTTTTTTTTGATCATTCTTAGTTAATATCATGGGAGTGTTGGCATTTTTTGTGATTAGATTATTGAAATATTGCCTTTTCTGTTATTTTCTCACAATTTTCATACATGACTCACCATCCCTCTTCAAGTTCAAAGCTTTAGAATTTCTGTTAAATCCAAACTCAAAACCTCCTTGAAGGAGATTTTGACCCTACCTGGGTCCTCAGTGATCTTGGGGGTGAGGTGGCATGAGCTTCTTACTAACCTACCCAAGGCTCTTGGAAAGGAGCCCCCTGAGAGGGCAGGCTGGGTCACATTCCCCATGGACTGAGTGAGGTGGAGGAGGCACAGACCAGTTCCCAAAGTCACAGCGCATCCTTCCAGTGTTTATCTAGACATTGCTTCCATTTGGTTTCATGACATCTATGTGTATTGCTAAGGCTTGTTTCCACATGGTTCCTAAAACATCTGTGAGCTGATGAGAAGTGATCATTTGAATTTTCTTCTGTATTAGAATGAGGGCTATGAAATACTAAAACTGAAGGTGTGAATTTTTCATCCATAATGCTGGATGCCCATCTCAACATGAAAGCTTACTAGCTCTGACACCTTGGAGAGTTATTTCACCCCTCCATCATTCTGAATGTTATCTCATGAAACAAGAATATCAGAGATTCCTCATGGCAGCATTGTGGGAAGCAATTGTTCGGATGCACAGATGCTCTAACAGTAGTCCTTTTCATGCAGGCTCTCCGCAGAGTTGTTTGTTAAGAGATTTAGTCAATTATGAGATTTTATAATTATGAGATTAAATATGCTGAGGGATTTTCATACACTAATTAATTGAAATAAAAATCAGGGAATTAATGAGAATATATGTGACTAGGACACCCAGAGAGAAACAGATGAGGGGAAAGACAGGAGGCTGATGTGTGACAATTGTCTCTCGGTGGATAGACTCAGCGGAGTGAAGCATCAAGCCTGAGCTGTGAAGTCCACTCTGAGTTTGCCACAGTTGTGGGCTGTCCTCCCCCACCCTCCCACCCCTGAGCTGTGAAGTCCACTCTGAGTTTGCCACAGTTGTGGGCTGTCCTCCCCACCCTCCCACACCAGTGTGAGCATGAGAAATGCTGCATGCAAATGGTAATTCCATAAATCAACAAGTATTCTCATTACAGTGAAAACAAATGTTGGCATTAAAATAAGAGTTAGAGTTTCCGGTCCTATGGTGGGTGGGATGATGCCAGGTAAGGCAGGCGCATAGTTAGACATGGTATAACTGAGGTACAGAGCAGCTTCATGTTGGAAGGCGTGTCTCCTCATGGTCAGAAAACTCCTTTGTGGTTAAATATTTTTGTAACTGATGTTAGGTTGTTCTCCCTATTCCAGTAACGAAGGCACCTGGGCATTCTCCCACACACATTCACTAACATAGGGTCTGCATCCTTAAAAGAACTGATGTTATTATAATACCACTTACACTGTGATTTTGACACCCCATGTCTTTTATGGGGATCATGAGAAGAAATAGCATAAAAGAGAGATCTGGTCTACCATGATTTGGAACAGAAAAAGGGTCATTTTCCCCTATGAATATGTTATCCACTTTATAAATATTCATTACAAACTTCTTTAAAATCTGCAACACAGAACCCACAGGACAAAGCCTGCCTTGAGGCAGCCTACTCCCATCTCCCTTTGGAGTGCTCTCCTTAGCTTTGGTAAATAAACTTGTGCTCCAACTGTCTATCTCTTGACTGAATTCTTTCCCTCAAGAAAACAAAACTGAGCACCTCCATGACTCCAACACCATTGGGGAGGAAGGCTGGGAGAAATCTGAGAGCATTTTGGATGGAGGAGACAGGATGTTAAAAGGGAATGTGGGGTTGGAGAGACGGCTCAGTGGTTAAGGACTGTGAAGCCTAAGGACCCATGTTAGACTCTCCAGATACCACTAAGCCCTATGAACAAAAGGTGAGGCAAGCACAAGGTCTCACATACCCACCAGGTGGCGCAAGTGTCTACAGTTTGATTTCAGTGGCTGAGGCCCTGGCATGCCAATTCTCTTTCTCTGTCTCTTTCTCACTCTTAAAAAAAGGGGGTTGTTTGGTTTTAAGTGTAAGGCTACATTCATTCATGTGGCTTCAGTTGTTGTAGCCAAGGATTTACCAGTTAGGTAATATGCTGGTATGGAAGATGGGGAGATTTTAAAGATGATGGAAGCCTCTTATATGTAGACCTTCTACCATAACTTATTCTCTTCTCAGCTGCTCCCAGGGAGGGCCAAACCCCATCAGGCCACATAGAAAATCACTAGTTACTATAAAAGCAGTGGGTCATTGTACATGAAAACAGAGGCAAGCCATAGTGGATATGTTTATACACAGACATGGCCACAAGCCTGGTTATTTCTAGTCATTTTGTTGGGAAGCTGAAACAGCCTTCATCAAATCTGCTTGTGGAACGATGGGCACATCTGCCTTTACCTCCAGAGCAGCCATGGGCTCTTGGAGTAAGGAACGTATTTCAGAGCTTCTGCCTGAACTTGCGTGTGTCCTACCATGGATCTTCCTGCTCGTCTTTGCTGCATGAGCAGACTTCTCGGCAGCCTGGGTTCCGAACGCACAGGCTGCGCACAAGCACGCTGGTGTGCCGTGCACAGTTGACGGACACTGTGTGAAACCGCTCAGCTCAGACCTGAGCCTTTGTCTGCTAAGAACTGCAGCGATTTTAGTGTACACACGGTTTTCTGCTCTTAGAGAAACTGTTTGATGTAATTACGGCAAGCAAAGACTTTTGCTATTTCCCTACCACCGTTCTTCAGCAGGTAAATTGGGATATGTCTGGATTGTAGTCTGAAAGAATGCTCAGTTTTAAAAATTGCTCATTGGGGCTGGGAAGACGGCCCAGAGGTCACAGGCACTTGCTTGCCGAGCCTGTCCGCCTGAGCTTGGTTCTGTACTGCCCACGTAAATCCAAGTGCAGAGTGGCCCATGCATCTGGTGTTCATCTGCAGCCGCAGTAAGCCCTGGTGTGCCTATTTTTTCTCTTTCTCTCTCAAGTGAATACAGTATTTAAAAAAAATTGCTATTTGACTTACTTGCTGGAATTTCATAAAAAGTCATTCAAGGAATTTAAGATTGATATTAGGATTGAGTTTTCAGCAATTGCTGATATAGCCCTAACATATTTCTGACATTTTGTACTGCATTTTAAGTTCAGTTGCTTGTATATTCAGCATTGGAAGGTACAAAACCAAAATACAAGTCAGCTCTGACAAACCTTGAAGATCTTCTATGTCCTGCAGTACCAAATATTACACCAAGGTTTACTTTTTATGCACAAATAAACAAGTAATCCATCTCATTAGCATGCAGATTTAGTATCATCTTTAACAAGCAATAAAATTAAGGATACCTATGTCAGTGTGAATATTCATTTTCAACTTTAATGGTAAAATTATGCACATAATCAATAATTGTTTCAAAATAAATTTCTTTATAATTTATTACTAGTATATGTTTGGTTTTTCATGCTTACTTTATAGGCATATATATTGGGGTTGTGTAAAAATTTCTCAGGCAAAAAGGGTCTGCAGATGGAAACATTTTTAAAAGTCCTGCTCTAGATAATGTTTTACTATTACTATTTTTGTCTTTACTGTATCTGAACAGGCATGTCATAAGTTACCAAGGGCTTAATAGCTTCATATCATTGTTAATTAAAAATACTCTAAGAAAAGAAATATGAAAAATAAAAATATAAGATGGTTGGAGAGATGGCTCAGCTGTTAAGGTGCTTGCCTTCAAATCCTAATGACCCTAGTTCGATTCCCTTGTACCCATGTAAAGCCAGATGCACAAAGTGGTGAATGCATGTGGAGTTCATTTGCAGTGGCTAGAGGCCCTGGCATGCCCATATTCTCTCTCTTTCTCTGTCTCTCTTCTCTCTCTTTCCTTGCAAATAAATAAATTTAAAAAAATAATCTAACACTTAAGCATATTGAGAGAAAAGGGTTCAAGTGGAAATTCATGGTTCTGGGTGATGACTCAGTGGGTAAAGTGCTTGCCACACATGCATAAACACTGGAGTTTAGATCTCTAGCACCCACACAAATGCCAAGTGGGTGCAGCAGTATGCCTATAGCTCTAGCACTCAGGAGGCCTCAGAGACAGGGCGTCATAGGGCAAGTTGGGTAGCTGGACTTGAGGAATTGGTGAGGTCTGGGTTCTAGTGAGACCCTATTTCAGTAAATAAGAAGAATAATAGAGGGAGACACCCATAGTCAACCTGTAGCCTACACACACACACACACACACACACACACGCACACAGGCACACACATACATCACGTGCCAAAGAGGATAAACATCAATAAACACAGCACTGACCAGCAATAGCGAACAGGCATTGTGTCCTCATTCTCTCGTTTCGTCCTCACTACAATTGTTGGCAGTGCCTTAGAAATGAGAGCTCTTGGAAACAACAGCTTGGTGCTGAGAGACTCTCCAGTGGAGCTGCCTGCAAGTGGTGCAGTGTGCTCCAGAGAGGCAGCCTCCTGAGTCACCGATCGCTCCTGTAAGCAACCCCTCACTCTGCTCTGTAAGTAACCCAAATAAGCTCATTGATTTCAAAAAAAAGAACCAATGAACGAAAGGAGAAAAGAAAGGAAGAAAGGATGGAAGGAAGGAAGGAAGGAAGGAGAAATAAAGGAAGAAAAAAAGAAATAAAGAGAAAGGAAGGAAATACAGAAAAAAGAAAACAGTGAGAGCTCTTGAAGCAGGCAGGCTAGCTTGTATCTCCCTTATGGAAAATGTCAAAGACTTGCAATTTAAATCCATACATTTTGGACTTAGAAATGCTTTGTTCACTGCTAGTTTTCCTTTATTTCAATCATATCCAGGCCTCTACTAAGGACTCAGTTAAAGTTTATTAATGAAGACCTGACCAAGTGTAGAATAATGGAGGTAGAAAATTGTAGAAAGTAGACTGTTTGGCAACAGCAGTCAGGTTCCTAACGGATTTTCAAACTTAACATTTTGGTCTCCTTTCATTTATAATTCCTTTTATACTCACCACAAACCTCAGGAAGTACTTGTTTCTTGGACTTACATGTTCACATTTATTTTCCTGCTAAGCTTGAACTAGTTTCTCTGTAGGCAGCTAATCCCTGGGGCCAAGGGAAAATGTGTGTGTGTGTGTGTGTGTGTGTGTGTGTGTTCATGAGCATGCTGAGAAAGATAAAGAATATATAGGTAAGAAGATACATATATACAAATTATTTCTGTTCATATAATTATTTACATGTATTTATACCTGCATACATATATGTTTGTAATTAATTTGAGAAAATCATTAGCAACACATAGGACTTTCAAGTCTTAAATGGATTGTAGAACATCCACCACGTTATGTATGTTACTATATGGTTTTGTGAGATGGAAAGTTAATCTTAGACAAGTAGGACATATACTTTTCTCCAGAAAGGTATCACTTAAGAGACTATTTTTGTATCTATAGCTCAAATTTATTTATTTATTTATTTTATTTATTTATTTATTTATTTTTTTGGTTTTTCGAGGTAGGGTCTCACTCTGGCCCAGGCTGACCTGGAATTCACTATGTAGTCTCAGGGTGGCCTCGAACTCACGGCGATCCTCCTACCTCTGCCTCCCGAGTGCTAGGATTAAAGGCGTGCGCCACCATGCCCGGCTACAGCTCAAATTTATTTACATCCCTATTTAAACTGTGCCTGTATAGAGTCTAACACTTGGTTTGAGGGGCCTCTGTTTCCTTCTAAAAGTGTGCCATTTATTATTACTGTGTACGTTGAATATCAGCAAGGCTGCTCCTTTGGATAAATATTTCCATCTTCCTTGACCATTATTTAATATTTCCCTTTGCTAACACTCACTTCTTATACTTTTAAATCCCAAGTTCACTTGCTTTTTTTGGGGTTACAAATGACAAAAAAACAAAAGATAGGATTATCAAACAATGATATATTTTTCAAGTCTTGTACTGGAGAGGATGTGGAAAAATGCATAAGGAATAACTAAATGTCAATGAGCTCCTGCCACTACGTGAGAAACCTGATGAGGTGTTTTTCAGTTATCTTAATCATAATTCATATAATAAGAACTGTGTTTGGCATTGCCACCCACAACACTTACACATTGTGTATAGATGTTTATGTAAGCATGTATGCATGTGTAAATATGCATGCATATGTCTGCACACAATACTAGTGCACACAGAGTAACATCTACCTTAACACTCGCAATACTTTCTCATGCTTTCAGTAATGCTTTTTAAATTTTATTTTACATAAGTTAGTGTATTATAACTTACAGTTGAACATTAATCAAATTAGTAGAAAAGTGAAAAAACTTACTGCATATATGCACAGTATATATATATATATATATATATATATATATATATACATATATATATATGTATGTATATATATATATCTACAATTTTCATACACAACCATATATAAAGACATCCATAGAACATTACAATTTCAAGTGAATGCTAAGGTGAGATTTAGTTATTGCTATTTTTGTTTTTGGTATACCTGAATAGACATGCCATAAAGTACAAAAGGTTTAATGTTATCTTATATCATTATTCATTAAAATCACCAACTAATATGCTAAGACTTAACCCAATTAAGAAAAGGAGGTTCAAGAGAACAATCATGGAGCTGGGATGATGGCTTGGTGGATAACATGTTTGCCATAGATGAGGACCAGAGTTTGTATCTCCACTCGTCCCCCACATATCAGAAAGCATGAGAGCCTGCCTTGAATCCTGACACTCAAGAGGTGGAGACAGACAATCACAGGGCTGGGACTACAGACTGCATGTTTTCATACTGTGAAAATTGATAGGTTGGAACCTCATTCCTGATGTGATGTCATTCAGAACAGGGGCCACTGTGAAGTGACTAGGTCATGAGAGTGAATCATTAATCATGACTGTGATGAGCACCCTCTTACAGTGAACCACAGAGAGCTCCATTGCCCTTCCCACCATGTGAGGACTCAATGAGAAGGCAGCCATCCATGCATCAGGATGTGGGCCCTCTCCAGTCACTCAGTCATTAACGTCTGGGACTTCTCAGCCTCCAGAACCATGAGAAATGCACTGCTAATTATGGTATTGTTCTATAGCAACCTGAATGGACGGAGACACAGTAGGTCAAAATACGGAAACATATAAGAGGGTTTTAGTTCTACAGGAAAATCATTTAATTTCTCTAGACATTTTGTTTAATTTGCTAATTATTTGAACAGATATGTTAAACATCTGTTATATGTTGGTGCTATTAGCTTGTTATAAAAAAAAAAATCTATAACCTAAGAATTCAAAGACTCAAGGAGAGCCAGTATTTAAGGAACAACTATGCATTAAATATACAATTAAAGATTATAGGAAATATTTTGAAGATATCCTCTAGTTAAACATATGAGAAAAGATTAAATTATTGTAGAAACTTCAAAGAAAATGGCTAAGTAAATTGAATGAAAGCATAGCTTGGTGAGAGGGGTTGGAATTATCCAGTGAAGTGTTGTAAAGAGAATTAAAGACCGAGGAAGTCCCAAATAAAAAAGATTTAAAGCTGGAAGGAATTTGATGTGTTAAGAAATGAGAAAGTCAGAGAACAAAGCCAGAGGGGCAGCCTAGAGAGATGGGCAGAAGCTAAGCGTGGGACAGAACGGCGTCTGCTAGATGAGGCCAAGGACTTTTAATTTTATCCTAAGAAAAGCAGGAAAGAGTGGGGGCATGGAATTATTTTGTTGTGCTTTATTCTACCTTGGGATATCACTGCTGATTAAAAATGGAGTGAGAGGGTCTGGGAAGAATGGCTCAGCAGTTAAAGGAATCTGCTTGCAAAGCCTGCTGGCCTGGGGTCTGAGAGGCACAAAGTGGTGTATGTGTCTGGAGTTCATTTGCAGCGGCAGGAGGCCCTGGCACATCCATATTCTTTCTCTGTGTCAAATAAATAAATAAAACATTAAAAATCAGGCAAGAAAAATGTGGCATGCTGGCCTTACCTGTGGCCAGTGAGGTTAAAAGATCCCAGGTTTCTCTGGTCCTTGTGTGATCCCGCCCCTTCGTGATCACTTTGCAGCTGCCTTCTTTGTATCTTCAGGGTTTGACTTTCCATCCCTGACTTCCTGACTAGAGGAAATTATTGCAGACTGTTTTTTATGACCCCAGAGGATTAGCTGGTGCTTCTTTCAGCCTTTCTTTTTCTTCTTCTTACAATGATTTTTAGCCAAGCTAGACAGGGCACCATCCTTCCGGCAATTAGGAAGCTGAGCACAGGAGTCATTGTTCTGTCGACAAGAACTTTGGGGCAACCTGGAGTTTTGGACCTAGAAAGTGGATTTTCAGAAACTCTGATGAAAAGTGTCTCTGCACCCACTAATTAGAAAAGGTATTTATTAGTTATACACATATGCATAAACATTTTCATTCCCTTGATTTTTTTTTATAGGAAATGGCTAGAAACAAATGAATGTCTAACTTTAATTTCAAAATCCATACTTCTCCAAAGTGGCTGCAGAGACGAAGTAGATGACAGCTGTCTTCTCACTGTAGGTATCAGACTCTATAAAGGCAAGCTTCATTTCTTGTACGGGATTCTGAATTAGAAGGGAGAGGTTAAGATGTTGATTGTGGCAGGAAGGCAGAGGTCTTCATAATAGGAATATTTTTGTTAAGGGAGAAGCTAAAATATCTTATTGGAATTATTATGCACAACTCCTCTGAAAGTAGATCAAATCCCTTCTTCCTCTAGTCCAGAAAGTAATAAATAGGACAAAGTTTTAAAAGAACCCTGCATTATAAATTAGTTTTCTTGTTGCTATGACCAAATATTTGAAGGGGCAAGCATTTATTTTGGCTTGCAGTTTGAGGAGACACATTCACCTTGGCAGGAAAAGCAGCGCAGTAAGAATGTAAGGCAGTTGGTTGTATTGCATCCACAGTCAGGAAGCAGGGAGTGGACAGGAAGTGAGAGCAGGCTAAGCCTGTCCCTCGTGTGCCGCATCCTCCAGCAAAGCACACATTTCTAAGTTTTCCACAACTTCCCAAACAGCATCTCTAGCTGGGGTCCAAGTATGCAAATTCATATGAACCAGTGGGGGAAGTTTACATTCAAACTACCATGCCCTGTCTCTCATAATTTATGAGGCCGAGGGGTAGACACAACTAAACATGAATCTGTAGGCTCATACGGTTGTCCAGTTCTTCTTGTCCCCTGCTTTCTCTCTCTCTCTCTCTCTCTCTCTCTCTCTCTCTCTCTCCCAGACTCTTCTTAGACAGTGTTTGTTCACGTGGTGGCTATTACATTCTCAGAGATGACATTCTACAATCCTATTAAACAGAAGTTGCCTGGCTCATACACCTACCTTTACCACCATCAGTCTGACTAATGGAATGGAAATCACTGATTGATTTACGGACCAAGATGGGTGAGATGTAACCCAGACTACAAGCCTCAGAGAAGCAGAGCATCATTACTCAAAGGTGAGTCACTTTTCAGGAACCAACGAAGAATAATCAAAACAACAGATGAATTGTGAGCCAATAGCTCATCCCTCTGGCTCTTTCTTGTTTGGTACCTGGCTATACCGGGATGCTCGCTTAAAGTGAACAAAATGCACTTATGGTCTTCTGTCTCAGTGAGTTTTACTTAACTGAAATTTGGTCATAGTTTGATCCTTACAGAAACAAAGTGGGAGGTGGTGTTGTATTCGAGTCCTTCAGTCTAACATAGGGAATTTTGCCTGATGAATTACCTATATTAAGCATAACAAACAGTAGGTACAATTAGTGCAAGAGGAAAGGGTGGTGAGAGCCAAGTGAAATCTTGACTCCTGAGCCTTTGACTCCTGGTCCTTGACCTTCTCAAGCTTTCGTCAATCCAGTTGGAAAATCTGATGAAAATCAAGATGTCACTACTAAACAGGCACTGGATTGGAAATGACCTTTTTTGAGTAAATAAATTAAAGAAGACAGCAAAATTAAGCAGAACACGAGTCAACCACCACTGCAGCCTTCCACGGAGGGTCACATTCCCTTCCAGTCCTGGCCTTTCCATGTAGCCTTGAGCCATCCCAATCATTTCCAGCTTTCTTTGCTTAGCCAGAACTCAGAGCTCAAACTACCCCTGAGCCCACGAATCCCTGGGCTTAACTCTTTCTCATCTTAAGAATTCTGGCATTTGATACGTCAGTCTCATGGCTCTGGAGGTACCCAAGGGCCTGTAAACTGGAATCAGACATTCCAGGGTGTGATCTCTGCCGTTCTCACTTTATGTCTGTGGGCAATAAACTTGATGTCTTTGTGTCTTTTTCTTCATTTTAAAAATGACCATATTATTTACAGTTCTTGCCTTGTGGTGTTCTTTTAAAAATATCTTATTTTTATTTATTTGAGAAAGAGAGAGAGAGATACAGAAATAGGCAGGTAGAGAGAGAGAATGGGTGTGCCAGGGCCTCCAGCCACTGCAAATGAACCTGAGATGTCTGCACCCGCTTGTGCATCTGGCTTACATGGATCCTGGGGAGTCGAACCTGGGTCCTTTGGCTTTGCAGGCAAACACCTTAACTGCCAAGCCATCTCTCCAGCCCTTGGTGTTCTTTAAAATGCTGTGTAAGATGACACATTCACCCATGCTTAGCAAAGTGTCTGGCACATGACATAAACTAAAGTGGCTATAATTAAAGTACTGTACGCTGCCTATAGTTCAGGGCATTGCCAACTTTTCTTCCATTCAGATCATAAGGGGACAAGCCCAGTGTTAATTTTCCCCATGAGCTGTAAACACACCTCATCACAATCGGATACATCATGTTTGCTTTAATCTCCCACGAGGAAAGGGTGAGAGTGACCAGAAGTCAGAACTGGCAGGATTCCCATGTTCAGAGAAGGAAAAATGGCTGTATCAGAATTATGGACAGAGACATTCCTTCAGGAGCTGCAAGGACCCTATTTCTTTTTAATTTTTAAAATATTTTCATTAATTAGAAACTTCTGTTGTATGGACAACTCATGTGTTGGTCCTATTCCCATCCTTCAGAATGCATTCCACGGGGGGCCCTCCTCAGTGGGGTTATTCACTGTGGGGTTGTGGGTTATGACTCATGAGAGCAGCAGGCAGTCACTGTGTGGTGGGCACCTTCGCACCCCGTGTCTCTTACAGTCTTTGCACCCCTTCTTCTTCTATGTAAAGTTCCCTGAGCCTTGGCAGGTGTGTATTAAGTCTGCTCAACAACTTCTGGATTTATGCTTTGATGCGTTTTGAATGAAGAACACTATTTTTACCATCAGTGTCCAGGGTTGGGAGGACAGATGTGACAGACGAGTGTTTTCTTCATCCTTTTCTTTTTCATTCTGTTGTGGTTTGAATGTAAAGTGTCAACCCTAGGCTCAGGTGCTTGAACTCTTGGTCCCCTGCTTGGAAAAAAGTTCTGGAAGACTGCCGTCCTTTCAGGAGGTGGAGCTTCGCTGGAGGAAGTGAATCACTCAGGATGGGCCCTGAAGTTTTGCACTTTGGTTGCACTTCCTGTCTGTCCTCTGTTTTGTGGAAGCTGATGTGACAAGCTAGGTTTGCCACTCCTGCCGTCATGATTTCCTCACCATGACGAGCTCTATCTCCTTGAGATATAAGCCAAAACAAATCCCTTTCTTCCTTAAGTTGTTTCTCAGTGGGTTACTTGCTCACAGCAGTGGGAAATTAACTCAAAAGTTTCTTATAGGTTGAGCGTAGAATGAAGGTAAAATACAGTTTTCATTTTTCTGTGCTAATAGAGCAGCCCAGAGGCTTATGTCATAGCTCTAATTGATACTTGTTTGGGGAATTCATTATTTAATGTGACTGTTTTCTTTCAACACACTCTCCTAATTAAGGTTTACAAAAGCTCATCCTGGAGCATGTGAATTTCCTAAGTATATCCCAATCAACAGTGGAGGAAATTGGCCTAGAACACTCTGCTGGCAGAAGGATAATGGCATATTGGGATGAAAAGCACACCAGAAGCTATTTGCATATGGATAAGTGAGTCTTGACTGTAAGCAGCCATCTCTATATTCTTCTGCCAGAATACCAAAACCTTTGACTAAATATTATTTGGTTTTCCAAGGAAAAAAAAAAAAGAAATCAATAATCTCTGGGGGAACACTTTATCTGTTACAAAGGACATTTATTTCTGGATTAGGTAAAAATATGGCATTTGTCAATCTGGGCTTCTTACCTGCAAAAAATATCTTAGAACATCCTTTAACATTTAAGAAGATATGAATACAATCTCTTGTATAATCTTTTGGAATTAAATTTTATATTTTTATATGTGTGCACGCACATTGCTGAAAACATGATTTTGTATCCTTGAAAGTTTAGACTTTAAGTGCCTTTTTTCCCTTTGCAGCACTTATTTTTATTAATTTATTTTTCTTATCATTCTGGCAGTACATTAGGGTTCAAGACAGTTATTAAAAAACATTTTTAGGAGTGTGGACATAATGTAACGTCATGTCTGAAGTGGCATAATTTGGTGCTGAACCTTTGTCAAATTTTATTTTTGTGACTGTGATAAGGTGCCACGAAGACACCTTCTCTCTGCAGACAGGTGTGGCTCCAGGTGCATCTATACTGAGGGACAGACTCTATCTTCACTTCTAAGTGTACAGATCTGTATAGTGTCTATACATGCACAAGCCTATGCATTTACGCAGAGTTGTATTGGTAGAGATGTACCTGTGTATGTCTTGCTGCCACTTGTCACTGTTTTTATATAAGTCTCTATAAATAAAGAAAGTGACATGTATATGCTCTTATTCTTATAAATACATGAGAGTTTGAGGACAAATGGGAGGGAAGGCTAAGAGAGGACAAAAGGGGAATCATATTTATTTAATTTAGTTGACAATCTTATTCTACATGTGTATATTGTACTTTGATTGGAATCCCCTGCTGTTATCTTCTCTTGACTCACTTCCTGTCCTGCCACGGAATCCCTTCTTCTCCCCAACTAGTCTTTCTTCTGCTTTCGTGTCTTTTTTTCTTATGTGTCGGTGTGACTCACTGAGTTCAGTTAGGGCTTTCTTCATGAACACAGAGAAATGGGCCAGGAGAGTGGTGAGACAGGGCTTCATGGGAGAGGATTGTGTAGACCATAGATATAGGAAAGTTTCACAATTTTACTGTGCCTGTTTCCTTATTTTCTTCTGAGGTTGGAATTTGGATGCAAATCTGCGTACTTCCTTCCCCAGGTTGACTTTTGTAAAAGTGCCTACTTACATCTTTGGAAAACATGAGCTGTTGTTGTTTTAAAACTCAGCTGAAACAAAAGGAGAATTCACTGTTGAGGAACTTCATTTCTTCTAGTACCTTCTAGATTTTTGTCAAGAGCAAACTTGGAGTTTGGAGACAGGCTCTGGGCGTGGACTCAGCCCCGCTCTGGAGACAGACACTTTAAAGTCCTCTCTGGAGGAGCAGCAGACTTACCAGGCGCCTGAGCTTCTCTCATCAGTTTGCCCCATGTCATGACACCTAAGCTCCATCCGGTCATTTAGGTCAAATCACCATAAATATAATGTCTTCCCTTGTAGAAAATCTTCATCCTATCCTTCCCAGACATTTTTTACCTCACTTAAAATCTTTTCTTTCTCTATGTTTTTTCCAGTTCATGCATATTTTCCCTTTTGGCATCCCTCCACTCCTTGAGGACAATACCTGTGGTCAGTGCTTGTCTCTGGACAGACTCACACCTGGCTAAGCAGCAAATCATGTTTCAGTTACAGGCATTTGCCTGACGACTATGTTCCTATAGGAAGCAAAAAAAAAGAAAAAGCAATTGAAAAATTTTGATGTCACGACTTCTCCATGATTAAATCTTCCTGTGGGAACACTCAAGCTTTGCTGTTTAGCATGCTAAATAATAATAATAAAAAAGAGTAAGTAAAATAAATCAAAGTGTCCTTTACCACTTAAAAAAATGGACTAGAAACAAAGTCAGGTGACTGTTGTTTTATGTTGCCAAATTTTCTCTACTGTCCTCTAGGGATATTTTGACGAAATGAATGTGAACAGTTCCTCGCTTGCTGTGAAAGTCCTCTGTTACCTGCCAGGGAATGTGCCTGATGGACAGGAGCGCAGGAAAGCTGCAGCACAGCCTGCAATGACCCTGCCTTCCCAGATTGCTTAGCATTCCGGACGCTAAAGTCTGGGCTGCGGAAGTTTAGTGGAATCTGGTCTTGAAGGAGCCCCGTGAGGAGGAGGAAACTGCTGACTGGGGTCTGGACGTCCGTCTCCATCTTCCCAGCCACTTGCTCTTCACTGCGGCCTCTGCTTCATTTCGCCATTGCTAACATTTCTCCTCTACTACTCTTTCTTTTTTCCTCTCTGTCATAAGACGACTCCCAAAATACCTGAGGGTGTAGTCGCACTTCTGTTTGTTATCTCCTGATGCCCCGAACTGCAGATATTTATTTTCTGTAGACCTCAGTCTGCAAACAAAACAATAAACTCTGCGGCTTGTTATCACGGCAGAGCAATCTAAACTGTATTTCTCTTTGGCGGGCAGTTCCGAGACCTCAGCGTCTGGACTTTTCCCCCCCAGGCTTTCTATTTCTCAAAAGTGAAATCATAGGCCACTGACCATTTTTCATTCAACCAGCTTTCTTGATAATCTAGACCTTTGGGTTTTCTGACCATGGCCTGATGGTAACAAAAAGCTGCATACAAATGCAAATTAGATTTATGGAAGTGACTGGCTTTGAACCAAAGTTGCTTGAGAAGTAAAAAGTGGAACTTCAGAAAACTTAGAAATTGCTGGGATGTGTTATCCTTTGAAAACCCTGTACTTCTCATAAAGGGAGATCTTAATTAAGGATCAGCTCAAGTTACCTGAATCCAAATTGCATTGTGCCTGAGATGCTGCTCAGTTTGCATTTAGTCCTGGATATTTGAAAGTACTACTCTTTACCACCTTGAATGGTACTTACCATTGTTCAGAATAACTGATCAATACAAAAACTCCCCAGGTTCTAAAGGCATCTGTATTTCGTTTCGCTTGCATTCATAGGATAAAATGTAAAGAGGGAGAAATTAATGAAAAGAGCAGTAGGAGCAATGGGAAATGCAGTTTTAGAATAATCTTATTTTTTTCTCTGCATGTAACTGCTTAAAATATATGCCCATGCTTTACTCAATGAGATTTTGTCATTGTAAGAATGTAAGTGATATTTGTCAGTGATAATATTTGGTATAAATACTTGACAGTTACAGTAAAATGTTCACCAAGAATGAAGAAATCATGTCAATGACTTGCCCTGGAATATGAGTCTGTTTATCACTGGTGATTATTTTCAGGTGCGTGAGACATAAAATCTACTATTGTGGATCAACCAAATGGATATTTATTTTCTCCACATAGTAAGTGGGCTGAGGGAGAAATTTAAGAGGGAAAGGGCCGATTTGCAATTCAGTCCTTGATGCAGATTACAAGTGTGCACCTAGGCAAAGTCCTGCTGTGTTTTTCTAAACCATGTGGCTTGAGGGAGGAAAGATTTCTTTTGGCTTAGGGTTTGAGGTGGATATAGTCCAGCATAGTGGGGAGGGGGTGGTGACGTGATCATGCACATGATCTGAGCTCAGAAATCAAGGAGGGTCATGTGGGGACAGAGAGATGACTTAGCTGTGAAAAAGCATTTGCTACGAAAGTCTGCCATCCCAGATTCAGTTCCCCAGTGCCCCGTGAATCCAGATGCAAAAAGTGGTGCATGTGACTGGAGTTCAATTGCAATGGAAAGAGGGGCCTTGGTGTGTCTATGCTTGCTCTCTCTTTCACATTTTCTCTCTCACACATGCTCCTCTCTCTCTCTCTCTCTCTCTCCCTCTTTCTCTCTCTCTCTCTGCTTGCAATAAATAAATGAATACATATTGAGAAGAGGGATATGATCTGTCACTTAGCTCACTCTTTTGTTCAGTGCAGGACCCCAGCCCACAGAACTGTGCTGCCCATAGTTGGGGTTATGTCTTCCCAGTGCAATTAACCCAATCTAGAAAAATCCCTCACGGACATACCCAGAAGTTTGTCTCCTAAGTGAGTCTAGATCCTGCCAAGCTATCCATATTGATCATTGCAGAAGTAATCTAGGAACTTACAGTTCTCCTCCTACATTCTTACAGTGACATAAACAGGTGGCTTCCTGGCCTTGTAGCTCCAGGTACAAGTGGTTTGAGTGGCTGCGAAGGGAAGCTGGCTGCTTTACCTTGTTTTGCCTGGGGTTTTCAAGGTGTGAAACAGGGATTGTGCTACATCTACTCCAGCAGAAAGTGTGGTAAGTAAGCTAATATTTGCTGTTATCATGCTTTCTTTGGGCAAGCAAAACTCTGTCTGTCAGGGAAGGCTTCATGAGGCTATGGTTTTGCAGACATCCTGATGCATCTTTTTGCTTATCAGACTTGGTCATCAGTACCATGCTGAGCCTAGTACTCCAACATTGATCTCACTTTGCCAGTGCTGAATGAATAAGCAAATTGTGGTTGATGTAAAAGCAGTTTTGGTTGAGCCCTACTTTCTTGTTGCATCTTGATGTACAGTATTATGATTCCTATGGAACTTAAAAGACCCAAAATATAGACTTTGAGTAATTCCAGTTTATACAAGAGCAGGTTTTATGACATACTCACCACATCTCTTCTCCTTGTGGTTTGGTTTTGCCTCAAGTCCGACTTTTACATAATAAAGGGAGCATACTCTTACATTAATTCCAGGCGTCATAGTTTGTTTGACAGTTGATTTTTTTCTTCATAATTAACACATTGGGGCTGCAGAGGTGTCTAAGTGGGTAAAATGCTGACTGCACTGACATGAGGACTTGGGTTTGAAACCACACACCCAAGAATATTGTCTGACATGGTCGGGGGGGGGGGGTCGTGCCTTTAATTCCAGTACTGGGAACTAAGACATGGAACCTCTGGGACTCACTGACTAGCTAGTGTAGATGAAGTAAACTCCAGCTCCGTGAAAGACCCTACCTCAAAACGCTAAGGTGGGGAGTGACTGAGAAAGAACTGCAAATGTCAACTTCTGGCCTCCACACGCATGCACACAAATGTGGACACGCCCCACCACACACATCTGCCTGTGCAATGCACATATGCCATGTCCACACACATATACATGCGTGTGCACACATAAGCTTACCACACACACAAACATATGCAGAAAACAAACCCTCTCAAATTGTTGTTCTGCTATTTCCCTTGGTCTTCTGGGAGTTTTAACCAGTGCTGAGTCTGTGGCAGCTCCTCGTTGTCTCTGGAAACGTAGAAAGCCGGCATTTATAAATTTGTAGGGGAACACATCTATATAGTCTCTTAGGTGATTTCACTAAACTTATTTTTATGTGAGACACACATGCACACACACAGGATTGGCATGCCAGGGCCTCTAGCCACTGCAATCAAACTCCAGATGCATGCACTACCTTTGAATCAGGTTGCTTAGAATCTAATTCCATCATCACAATTTATTGGCTGCATACTTTTGGCAATTTATTTAAGCTCTGTGCATCAGTTTCCTTGCCTATAAAATACAGGCTATGATATTGTCTCTCTCCTATGTCTGTACTCAAGATAAGTGAGATATTCCAGTGTAATATATGAACAGTGCCTGGCATACAGAAATCACCCACAAGAAGTAGAACTATTATTCACACCGTTCTCTTTTCTCTTGTGCTTTTGGGACAGGGTCTCACTCTGTAGCTCCAGCTTTCCTAGAACCACATCCCCTCTTCCCTTCAGCCTTCTGAAGGCAGAGATTGACATCTGCTTTGAAACAGGAGTCTACCATAGGAAAATTAGTACTCAGTTCCATAGGAAAGTTACCAAGCATTTATTTATTTTGTTTTCTGTTCAAATATGAAGATCTCACTGAACCAGCAGATATTGTGGAGTGATGAGCAGCAGCAATGGATTTTAGATGCCGCTCAGGGCACCATGGATGGACAAGACTATTGTGTATTTGGGATGTCATTTCAGCGACACTGTCTTGTTCTGAGTAATGTGATCCATGTGGCACCGCATATACTATGGCTACACTAGACACTGCGGTCTTCAGTTTATGGTGGTTTTGTCTGATGTTCTCTCAACTTTCTGATAGTGCCCAAGTGATCTGTACCTGTCAGAGCAGAATGCTGCTAAGGTAATGAGACACACAGGGCAAACCTGTAAAAGTTTTAGTGTAGTCAAGGCACATAGAAATCTGTTTACTTACTTATGCCATGATTCAGTCTCTTTTCAGAAGACACTGTGCTTTGGATTTTGAATTTTGACCCTTGCTGGGCTTTGTATAGCAAGATCTTCTCTTGTGATGCTGGGCAGTGGTGACCTGCTGCTTAGTCCAAATGTTTGCCACGTTAGCTATAAATGCATTTTTCATTTATAGTATTTCAATTTCTGATCAGTTCATCTGGAAATAATTTCATCATGAATTGAAGAGTATGGTTTTTTCTTTTCTTTTTTCTTTTTGGCTTTTCTAAAGGTAGGATCTCATTGTAGCCCAGGCTGACCTTGAACTCACTTTATAGTTCCAGGCTGGCCTTGAACTCACAGCAATCCTCCTAAATCTTCATCCCAAGTGCTGAGATTAGAGGTATGTGCCACCATGCTTGCCTTATATGTATGTAGCTTTTTTTTATCATCAGAGTGAGAAAGAAAGAGAGAGAATTGGTGAGCCAGGGCCTCTAGCCACTGCAATTGAACTTCAGATGCTGAGGCTGACCTTGAACCCCTGCCTCTAACTTTGGAGTGGCACTACTCCAAACTTCTTCCAGACTCAATGCAACTCTATCAAGGCACTGCTCTTATCTAAAAAGCTGACTCACATATTCCTAATCAGTAATTCTTAGGTTCAAAAAGTTGTGAACATCACAATTTTATTTTTCCAAAAGTTGTTGCCAGAATCAATGGTTAAAAAAAAAACATAACTGGAACTGACTGAGTCAAGCATTGCTCATATTCATGCATTCCTTCACAGAACAGTGAGATGACTGGAGACTGACACAGCTATGTTATCTTTCTTCACATAGCAAAGTATCACTTGGTACTACTCCACATAAGCAATTATGATTTGTCAGTAAAGCAATGTAAATATGGTAGTTCAATTTTAGTTATTTTAGGAAACTTCCACACTGATTGCCATAGTGGCTTCACAAGCTTATAGTCCCACCTGGCAGGTGTACTTTCCTCACATTCTCACCAGAACTTGATGCTCTTTTTTTTGTGAATATGTATTTAAATAAATCTAGATTCCACATATGAGTAAAAACATGATACAGTTTTTCCTCCTTGCCTTGTTGTTTCCCTTTCTCCACCTCCAGTCCCTTACAACCCTCCTCATAGTCCCACTTCTACTTTCGTTTCACCCCCATGCACATGTATGCAAATGCACACACATGCACACACACATGGGTTCTGTGCATAAGAGAAAACATGCAATATTTTTCTGAGCTTGAGTTATTTTGCTTTATGTGACAATTTCTGGTTTGATCCATTTCCCTGCAAGTAATATAATTTTATTTTTTTTTCAGATAAATAAAATTCCATTGTGTACACCTATCATATTTTCTGTTGATGAACCTCTAGGCTGGTTCCAAATCTTGTCTATTGTGCATAGTGCAGGAATGAGCTCAGGTGTGCAAGTATCTCTGTGACTAGCTTAGACTCCTTCAGCTATATACCCTGCAATGCTTTCTATGTGTGATATGAAAATGGGAAGGGATGGTTGGGAGAGGGGGAGATGGACCAGTGGTGGATAGTGTGGGAGATGAACAGGACCAAAGTACAATGATTTATATATGATAAATAGACAATGCATAAACAACAATGTGAATGGACAATGGAAACATTCTTAATGTGAAATGAAATTTCACTTTTGTGGGTTTAGAGAGAGGATTGCCTGGAAGACAAACTTTTTAGTGAGGAAGTAGTATGTTACAATCCGGACCCCCAGGAGCCAGCTAGCTAGCTATTCCACATGCCAGTTATAGCCTCTCCAGAAAACCAGCAATACTCTTTATGGCTCAATGTTTCCTTGGCTGATGAGGTCAATGCTGATGCTTAGCTCTTACCCCCAAATAAATACACTGTCCTTGGCTGATACGTATGTCCTCAGCAAGTGATATTGATATAACCTTGCATGTATATGGTGTTCTACATGTGTGTTGCATACAGGCATGTGAAGGAATGACCAATATTAATAGTTAATATGGAAATTGCTCTTTGGATAGCCACTAAAAGCTGTGGAAAAGTCCCAATAATTCTTCTTAAAATCTAGATATCTGGGGCTGGAAACACAGCTCAGTGGCAGAGCACTTGGCTAGCATTTTGGAAGCAAGCAGCCAAGATTTCTAGATGTATAAAAGACACACTAGGTCAATACCACTTTGCTTCTCTAGACAAATATTGAATTCCCAGGTCAGCAAATATCCTGGGACTATCCCAAAATAATTTACACTGATAATTGTGACTTTATAAAAGGATTCACAGTGTAATCGAGAAAATAATTTATTAATAACTATTTGGAAAGGAAAAGGTAGGACACTGTAGTCCACCTTATAACATATACAAATATACTTGCTTATTAAACATGCAACACCTGATGCTCTTTATTAAATAAAGCATTTCATTGAATGTGGTAGTGTATAAATTATTGATGGGCTTATTTCAACAATTTCCCAGTGGAAAATCCTGCAATTTTTGTTTGTAGAGCACAGTATCCCCTTTCTGGATAAAACCATCTCCAGGTAGTCAATTTCTGTTCTTGCTGTTAGCTTTTTATGACCCTCACATAAAGTTGCATTGGTTTAATTCTTTATTTTCTAAGTACCCAGGAAAGATGGGCTGTAAGATTATGCTTTCCTGGGTGACTCATGCTGATTCTTCTAAGAAAAAAAAAAACACTCTTAAAGGATAATTTTCAAAATGTTTTTCAAGTACCTACTTTCCATGACTTCCAATGCATAAATTCTTAAAGCTCAATGCTTAAATTTTATATATTCATTTCAGAAATAAGTATTGGAAACATTAGTTTGTTACTCATTTGAAATAAAAACTAAATAATGTTGCCTGTCTTGAGACCTTTACAAATTGGATTTGAAATACGCAGGGTTTTGACCAGGTATTCATTTGTGATAGATATTTTTCTATTTCAAAATAAAATTGCAGATTACCTACAGAAGCAGTAACTAAAAACCTTGGGAGAATTAATTTAAATATCTCGATGGGAGAAAGGTGTTTGTATCATGTCATACAAATCTCTCTTCAGAATATAACCTAGTGAGTACTATAAAGAGAGATTTTTAGTGTGGTAAAATTTGAAATTTACTAAGAAAGTCTTAGTGGGCTTCCATTACTAAAAGGTACCCGGCTTTACCTCACTGGCTGTGGCATTTCAAATAGTCATCCTTAATGCCATTACTAATGGTTAGCTCTTTAAAAAAATTTGTATGTACATGTGCATATGTACACATGTGAGTTGCGTGGGTGCATATGTACGTATGTACATGTGTATTTGGAGGTTAGAAAACAATCTTGAAGCTGGGCATGGTGGTGCACGCCTTTATCCCAGCACTCGGAAGGCAGAGGCAGGAGGATGATTGCTGTGAGTTCAACACCATCCTGAGACTACATAGTAAATTCCAGGTCAGCCTGGGCTAGAGCAAGACCCTACCTCAAAAAACAAAACACACACACACACACACACACACACACACACACACACACATATATATGAATATATATGAACATATATACATATACATACATATATATATATATATATATATATATATATATATATATAAAACTGGAATATATATAGGATGTCATTCCTAGGGATGCAGGCCACATTCTTTGAGATGGGGTCTGTTATTGGCCTGAAAAATCACTCATTCTTTGAGACAGGGTCTCTTATTAGCCTGAAAATCACTCATTATTTATACTGGATCTGCAGTGAACCATAGGCATCCTCCTCTCTATTCTTCCCCAGCCCTGGGGTTCTAAGAGCACCTCCATACCTGGCATTTTACATGTGTTCTGGTGATCCTGCTCAGGATCTCGTGTTCATAAATCAAATACTTCAATGATAGCCTAGCACCATGAAGGTTAACTCTTAGACTGACATTTTAACTGGGTTAAGCTTCCAGTTAGCTAGACAGTTAATCAGTGATGGATTTGTGCATATAAGTAGCAGTCCAAATCCTTTATTATGAGATGTGGAACAGACACTTTGATATGAGTGCTGTTGTGATTGCTTCCTTTGTAACCATATGTTCTTTATCCCCTTTGTATCTGTGAGCATAATAAGCATTGTATGTGACAAAACACTTTTAATTGGGCTCACATTTTCCAAATTGTTATTTTCTCAAAAATATATATGCATATAAGCATATCACTCAAACCTGGAGATTTCCATGAAAAATCAATACTATTGTACTTCAAAGTATACAAATCAAGAAAAGGAGGAAGGGCAGCAAAAAAAAAAAAGAAAGTAGGAAGAAAGTGAACAAAAAAGAAAGGAAAACCATATACTAGGATTTGTAAATCAAATATGAAACCCTGAAACATCTGAACTTGATACCCAAATGTATAATAACTTACCATCCAATAATAAACAAGCAATCCATGTCTAAAACCAGCAAAGGATTCAAATACATATCTCTCCCCAAAGATCTCTGAATGATTAATAAGCAAGCAAAAAATGACCAATGTCTTACGTCACATGGAAGTTGAGTATCAAAAACACATTGAAATGTGATATTTTAAAATATGTTTTACTTTTATTTATTTATTTGAGACAGGGAAAGAGGCAGAATGAGAAAAAGAGAGAGAGAGAGAGAGAGAGAGAGAGAGAGAGAAAGAGAGAGAGAGAATGGGTGCGCCAGGGCTTCCAGCCACTGCAAAACTTCTGCAAAACTTGTGCATCTGGCTTAAATGGGTCCTGGGGAATTGAATCAAGGTCCTTTGGCTCTGCAGGCAAGTGCTTTAACAGCTAAGCCATCTCCTCAGCCCTGAGATGTGATTTTAATTCCCATTAGAAGCAGTATTATCATAAGACAGGAAACGAAACACTAAGTGAGAGTGTTGAGAGGTGTAATGTAAAATGGTGCTGTCATTTTGTAAAAAAAAAAAGGCTGACAGTTTATCAAAATATTAATAGAGCTTGTCATATAACCCATCACTTCTACTCTTAACTAGATGTACAAGAAAATGAAAAACCAAGTTTATACAAAGTTTTATACCTGACTCTATCTACCAGCATTTCTATCAGCCTCAAGAAGGAAATAACTCAAATATACATCAGATGTTGAATGATGAATAAATATGGCATAGCTACACAATGAGAGACTATTCATCAATGAAAATCTGGATATATGTGACAATGAATATGAACTTCCAAGACACTGGGTTAAATGAAGAAGCTAGATATACAGATTGCATAATTCATTTATGTGAAATATATACAGATCTATAAGGATAAAAAGCAGACTAGTTTTTTCCTTGGTTTGGGATAAGGATGGACACAGAGTTTATTTGAAGTCATAACAAATACCTTATACAATAAGATGGAAGTCATGTTCATACAATTTTATAAATATAAAAACTATTCAGTTATAGCATTAAGAATGGTTCAATTTTCTGGTTTCTAAATTCTATCTCAATGCAATTGTTAAGAGAAAAATTCAAGAAATTCAGAAATGTAGAAAATTTTATAAGAGAAATAAATCACCCATAATCACATTAAGCAGCCAAATTTAATAATGGTCCATTTTTTTTGAGGTAGGGTCTCACTCTGGTCCATGCTGACCTGGAATTAACTATGCAGTCTCAGGGTGGCCTCGAACTCAGTGATCCTCCTACCTCTGCCTCCTGAGTGCTGGCATTAAAGGCATGCACCACTACACCTGGCTTTCTATTTTACAATTTCACATGTTAAGTTTTTCAATCTTATTTACAAATATTACTTATTTAACAACAAGGATACTTTGAAGGTCTCTTCTATGTCCTTGATGCTGAGGTACTGAGCATGGTGGGGTATAATTGTAATAAACTTTCACCTATGGTTTGATGATTACTGAGAGGTACAGGGAGTAGAGACGTCACAAATGGGTTAAGTTGGACTGTGGCATCAAAGAGATTCTACTGACCTAACCTTTTAATTTATTTAGTGCAGGTGTCATTTTCTTGATTTTGGAACCTTAGTATTGGAGTCACTTGAATTATGTTCTTCTGAAAAGTACACTTGGGAGTCTTAACACCAAGTACTTCCAAAAATGGTCTTACATGAGTCACTGTAGATGTAGTCACGTTAAAATGATGTCATAGGAATAGACTCTAACTAGATATGGCTGAAGTTCTTTGGGCAGGGGCCTCAGTGGTTGAGTGTTTACCTGTGAGGTTCAGGGTACAGTCCCTAACAGTGTTTATTTATTTGAGAGAGAGAGAGAGAATGGGTGCAACAGGGCCTTCAGCTGCTGCAAATGAACTCCAGATGAAGGCACCACCTTGTGCATCTGGCTTAAATGAGTCCTGGGGAATCGAAACTGGGTCTTTTGGCTTTGCAGGCAAGCACCTAAACTGCTAAGCCATGTCCAGACCCTGTATTTTTCTTTTAAGATTGGAAAGAGATTTGGACACATTGATGCACTGAAGGAAGATGTGAAGATCCAGGAGGCCACTGACCATCCAAGGATGCCTCATGCTACCAGAAGCCAGAAGTTAGGCATTTCTCAGAAACTTCCTCTCACCTTCAGAAGTGGCTAACACCTCCTAGGCTTAGAGTGTGGACTTCTGGCCTCTGGAAATGTGAGATTGTGAACTTCTATTGCTTGAGCTACACATTTTATGGTGCCTTATTCGTGAACCCCTAAGGAACTAAGAAAATATCACCATATCTTAAAATCATGTGGCTTAATCAAAATCTGCAAGTCTTATCTCCAGTGTGTTTGAAAACCATCCAAGCAATGCATCTTTGTATTTCTGGCATGTGATTTAATGTTATTTCCATTGTTACTCTTTTTATTTTTAAATAATTTTAGGCTCATAAAACTGCTGTGAAAGACTTGTTCTGAAAGATGGATGAGACCTGCTTTCTCAATTATTGGCATTAAGTGCAACCAAAGCCTTAGGACATTACATAGGAAACAAATACAAGACACTCTGAAAGGTTCAGGGAAGGACATGGACTATAGATCTGAGACAAGGAATGGCATGGTGATGAGTTTCCTGGATTTTCTAACAAGTCAAGATAGAGAGAATGGTCTTTTCAATAATTGATGCTGGGGTAATTGGATATGACTTTTAGTACAGGCTTTATGTATTTCCTCAAACATTATTTTCAAACCAATAATATGTCAAATTTAAATTGAAACACCTCAGATTTCTAGTAGACACATGTGGAAATATATGTAATCTAGAGTTTGGTGATGCATTTTTTGATAAAATATCAATACACAATTTTATGAAAGACTTGATAGATGTATTTAATTAAGATGGAAAGCTTCTGCTCTGTGAAAGTCACCTGTAAAAGAATGGAAGTGCAAGTTATAGGCTGGAGAATATATTTACAAGACAAATGTGTAATGAAAGACTTATATCTTAAGTATGCAAAGAACTCTTAAATTTCAACAAGAAGGAAAAATTGGCATTATCACATATTACTTTCCTTGTCAACTAATCTTCCTATGTGCAGAATATTTTCTGCATTGTCCTGCAATTCTAAGTAAGCCTTGTAATTTAATATCAGGCTATCCTCTGTACTACCAATCCCTTGTACCCAGCTCCCTTCTCTCAGGGTATTTCCAACTCACTTCCCATCCTGTAGGGCATGCTGTCCTCTCGTACCACGCATCTGCTATCACTGTCCAATAGAGCGCTACTATTTTTACTATTTTAGAAACATGTTATTTTTGAATTATGAGTAAGAGAATAAAAGCTTTTACTTTATTCTGTTTATTCTCTCTCTAAGGCTCTTCCTTTCTTTTTGTTTTTATGAGTTTCTGGCCTTTACAGTTTTACTTCTCCCTAAAGAACTTCTTTTAACCTTTTATTATCATTTTTTTTTTTAGGACAGTCATATGGCCAACAACTTCTCTTCAGTTTTTGTTTGTCTGAGAAAATCTTTATCACTCCATCACTTTTAAAGGAGAATTTTTCTGGGTTTAGAACTGTTTTGTTTTTCCTTCCAACACTTTAAATATGAGTTCTGATGAGAAATACACTGTAATTCCTACCTTTTACTTACTTATAGTGTGTGTGTGTATGTGTGTGTGTGTGTGTGTGTGTGAATGTGCATGTGTGAGTTTGTTGGCTTTTTTCAGGATATTTTATTTGCCTTTGGTTTTATGCATTTTGAATCAGATGTACCTGACGTATTAGTATACTTTCATTTCTATAATGAAACATATATATTTTTTATATAACATCTGTATTTGCATATATGTACGTATATAATTTATATATGTATTCATATATGAAAGATGATTGTGTAGCATAGATTGTGGACTGAAGTTATGGGGTCAGAAAGTCAAAATCTTGTACAGATTTTTCCTAGGGCCCCTTTGGCCGAGCCATGGTGATCATTATGGTGGACCTGTGTATGGAAGGACGAGGACACATAGCTGAACAGGAAGCCAGGGAGGCTGAGACCCCCGCAATTCTTTCCGAATGCATGTCTCAGTGATCCACTAAAGACCCTTTTTTCTCTTGGGCTGGAGAGATGGCTCAGTGGTTAACAGCACTTCCTGAGCAAGCATGAAGACTGAGGAGTCCTGGGAGACAACTTGAGTTTGACCCCCAGGATCCACATAAACAATGGGCTTGGCCATGCCTGTCATCCCAGTGTGGTAGGACAGTGGAGGGAGAATCACTGGGACTCACAAGAAAATAACAAGCTCCAGGATCAGTAAGAGACTCTGACTCCAATAAGCATATGTCCAAGAGTGCTGGAAGGGAACACCCAACTCTCCCCTCTGGCCACTGCAAGAGAGCAAACCCCACCGCAGGCGAGTGCGTGGGACACTGCCTGGGCACATGTGTGTGTGTACACCCACACCACACCCACGAAAACAGAAGACCCCTCTTCTTACAGGCCCCACCTCCCAACCTCACCATGCTGAGGACCAAGCTTCCAGCACTCATCCAAGTCCACCCACGAGAGAAATGCTCTCATATCTACAATATTTATTCAGTTGATGCTTTTTGAGCTTCTTCCAAATGTGGACTTTACTTGACATTATTTTTGGAATGTTCTCAAGTATGACTTAAATATATCTTTACTTCATCTTGTGATATTCCAGTTGCACAGTGCTCTCTCTCTATCTGTGGTTTCTGGATCCATAAATTCAAGTTACTTCAAATCAAAAATATTAAAAATATCTTTATTGAACAAGTATAAATGTTCCCTTGTAATCATTTCCCTAGGCAATATAGTGAAACTATTTAAATAGAATGCATATTGAAGGAGATACTTCAGGAAATATAGTACTGACTTGAAACGCAAAGAGGATATAATATATTGAAGTGCAAAAAAAATTTTTTTTTTAAATGAAGCACTTGCAAGCCTGTGGAATTTGGCAGATACAATTCAAGAGCAATAATGAATTTTTGGTAGTTGAGTATACAAACTAGTTTGAGTATGAGAAATCCAACAAGCCAGTCTGATAGGGACCCTAGAATTGTGTAGTTGTTACTTCACTGTCCCTGAAACCAGTTTCCGTGACAGTACGTATAACACACCTTTTAAAATTATCCAAAGTACATAAATGTGTATTTACTTATTTGTTAGTTTATTTTAATCTAGTTTCACTTTAGTTTGGGAGGTAGATTGTATCTACTTTACTCTAAAGCCATCAAAGGGGTATTCCATTTATATTACAGTGCTAATTTTTTTTGTGTGTACATGTTTGTGAATGCATGTGCATATGTGTATGGAGGTCAGAGCAGAACATTGAGTCAAACCTATCTTATTTTTTAATATACTATCTTATTTTTTAATATATTATTTATTTTCAAGCCAGGAGAGACATAGAGAAGAAAGACACAACTACAATGGGGGCTGGGGGGGATAAAATGGACGCAGTAGAGCATCTAGCCATTGCCAAAGAACTCCAGATGCATGTACCACTTTGTGTATCTGGCTTTACATGGGTACTGGGGAACCGAACCTGGGTCATTAGAGTTTTCAGGCAAATGCCTTAACTGCTGAGCAATCTCTCCATCCCCATATCATCATCGCCTTCTCCTCTTTCTCTTCCCCCTCTTCCTCATCCTCCTTCTGCTTTTTGAGACAGAAAATCTCGCTAACCTGAAAATCACCAAGTAGACTAGATTGACTGGCCAGTGAGCTCCAGGGATCCACCTGTCTGCTCAGCACTGGGATTTACAAGCGTGCACCACAATGACAAGCTTTCTTTTATAAAAAACACGACATCAAAATAAAACAGAGACTAATGGAGAGAGGAGGGTATATGATGTAGAGAGAGTTGTGAATGGGGAAATGGGGGAGGGGAGTGAAGTATCATGGTTTATTGTCTGTAACTATAGAAGTTGTCAATAAAAAATTAAATTAAAAAAAAAACAAGAGTTCTAGGAATTGAATGCAGGTCCTTACTCATCCTTGCAAAACAAGCACTTACCTACTGAGCCATCTTCCCAGTGCTACGGTGTCCTCTTTCTTTTTTTTTTTTTTAAATTTTTTTTTGTTATTTTTATTTATTTATTTGAGAGCAACAGACAGAAAGAGAAAGAGGCAGATAGAGAGAAGGAGAGAGAATGGGCGCGCCAGGGCCTCCAGTCACTGCAAATGAACTCCAGACGTGTGCGCCCCCTTGTTCTTCTGGCTAACGTGGGTCCTGGGGAGTCGAGCCTCGAACCGGGGTCCTTAGGCTTCACAGGCAAGCGCTTAACCGCTAAGCCATCTCTCCAGCCCCTCTTTCTTTAAATGAACATTTCTTTTGCATTTTTCCTCAGGGTTTTCATCTCTCTGTTTATATCATCCACCTGCCTCTGTATGTTGAATACCTCTTCTACTCAAGCCTTTGAAATAGCAAACATGATGGTTTAAATCCTCTAATAATTTAACATCTGCGCCATATTTGAGTCTGATTCTAATGCTTGCCTTGGCTTACTTTGTCTATTCCGACAGCTGGTATTATTTTCATTTGATATGAATTTAGACATCTTTGTGGAAAGCCAAATTTGTTGTGTTTCGTAACAGCAACTGTGGTAAATAGGTCCTTGTGGAAAGATACTTCATTTCCTTCCTATGGTTTGCACTGTGTTTAATTTTCACTTTATCTGCATGTGTTAGTCTTCTAGTTCAGCTTCCCCTTTTCTGCCTCTTTTTGGCTTTGGGATTCTACCAACAGTTTTCTGCAGAGAGATGCTCCTCTCCTGCGGTGATTACCCACTTTTTCCACATGGGCCCCCCCTCCCCGTTGCACTTCTGAAGTGTGAAGGTGGGAGGATACCATAATCTTCAGATTGAATCTAAGCCTGCGAGTGGTCCTGTGTTTCTGGACTATAACTTTTCCAACTGTTTCTTTGAGATTTTACCCCATGGATGGAATGACACCCAAAGGCTGGGGAGGAAGAAAATGGAGAGCTCATTCCTCCAGGGGGTGAGATGACACAGGAAACAGGCTGCAAGTGTTCCTCTCAATGTTTTACCTTCTCTTCCTCTTGCTACCAGCATAGGACAGCTTGCTCAGAATCCACCATGAGAACCTGGAGGGCTGGTGAGGTAACAACCACAAAAGCTTAGGGCTTCTATAGGACTGTAGTTCATTGGATGTTTCCTCCTCAGACAAGCTCAACAACAACAAAATCATTAAATTTGCTTTTGAAGGTTATAGCTCTAGTATTTTCTTCTCTAATCAGACAAATCAGACCTACAGCCATGAATTTATGGATTTTTTTTTTTGTATCTCTAGAGTTGTGGTAGTGATTTTATTTCAGAACTCAGGGTTTAAAAAATATTTTCTTTCTTTCTTTCTTTCTTTCTTTCTTTCTTTCTTCCTTTCTTTCTGTCTGTCTGTCTTTCTTTGTTTCTTCCAGAGAGAGAGAGAGAGAGGTAGAGAGAGGGGGGGAGGGAGAAAGAGAGAGAGAGGCAGAGAGGAGGAGAGAGAGAACGGGTGCACCAGGGCCTCTAGCCACTGCAAATAAACCTCCAGACACATGAGCCCTCTTGTGCATCTGCCTTACGTGTGTCCTGGGGAATTGAACCAGGGTCCTTCGGCTTTGCAGGCAAGTGCCTTAACTGCTAAGCCATTTCCCCAGCCCCTGCTTGTTTTTAATATTTTATTTTCAGAACTCATGTTTTTGATAGTCCTGAGAAAATTCATTTGTTTTCAATTGGCAGCCTTCTTATAAGGTTGGAAGTGATTTGTTCCAAGATTTTTTAAGATTTCAAAGATGAAACAAGAAGTCTTTGATAAGCAGATTTTAACAGTGGTGCAAAAATAATTCCTTAAAGACAGTCTTTTTGACAAATGATATTAGGACAATTGGATTCTATAGCCAGTAAAAACTAAAATAAAAATGGATATATGGGACCTCATAAACACCAGAAGCATTTTTCTTCAGAGGAGTTATTAAGGAGATGAAAAAGACAACTAGGTACAATATTCTCAAACAAAGTATTCAACAGAGGACTACCATGGAGAATGCAGAGAACTACTAAAAATTCAAAAATAAAAACCCAAAACATCAATTAGAACCCAAGTACATGGGGACTTATGAAAGGCGGAAGATACACAGATGACGAAAAAAAGCACATGGTCAGGCGTGTGACATTTGTCACCAAAGAAATGCAAATTTAAACCACAACTGGGATGAATTTCCAGAAATCTATGCTGAGTGGGGAGTAAAAGGGCACTCTCCAGAGCTCACAAACAGCGTGCTTCTGTCACAAAAAAAAAAAAATGTGGAGAACAGGTCAGTGGCTGGTGGGGGATGAAGACACTGTGAGTGGTACAGAGCGCAACTATAGACGGGCAGTGAAGGATCCTAGTGGTGATGGAAGTGTCCCGAATCCCAACTGAACTGATGCTAGTTTCTAGGTTGTAGTATTGTACTACTTTGTAAGATAGCTGTACATGAGGAAACTGGATAAAACACACACACACACACACACAAGAAATTCCTCGATTATTTTTTACAACTGCATGTAACTGTACAATTATCTCAAAAAGTTCTTTTTTTAAAGATGCAAGAAAAAAAAACCAGAACTAAGAATTCCTACATATATATATGTTTTAAAAAATTTTTGTTTATTTTTATTTACTTATTTGAGAGCGACAGACAGAGAAAGAGGCAGAAGGGAGAGAATGGGCACGCCAGGGCCTCCAGCCACTGCAAACAAACTCCAGATGTGTGCACCCCCTTGTGCATGTGGCTAACGTGGGTCCTGGGGGATTGAGCCTCGAACCACGGTCCGTAGGCTTCACAGGCAAGTGCTTAACCGCTAAGCCATCTCTCCAGCCCCCTACGTATCTTTTATGTTTTACTGCTCTTTTTTGCTTAATGGTCCACCTGCATACCTGTTGTGTGTGCATCTGTGTATGCACACATATCTACATATCCATGCTTTTATTTTGTCAAATGTTTGAGAGTGAATTATAATCATAATGTTAATTTACTTACAAATATTTAGTAAAAGAGAAAAAGAGGTATGTGAGGGGCCTTGTGAGATGGCTCAGCAGCTAAAAGGGCTTGCTTGCAAAGCAAGCCTGTTGGTCTAGGTTCAATTCTCCCATACCTGTCTAAAGCTAGATGCACATTTATTTACAGTGGCAAGAGACCCTGGAGTTCCCCCCCCCATATAAATAAATAAATAAATAAATAAATTTAACAAGAGTATTCTCTCACATAACTGGAGTACACATATGAAATCAGGAAGTTAACGATTGTAGTACTATTATGTAAATGACAGGCATTTTCCAATCATCTTTTCAAAAAATATTCTGTCTATTTATGAGAGAGAAAGGAGACAGAGAGAGAGAGAGAGAGAGAGAGAGAGAGAGAGAGGATGAGAATGGGCTCACTAGGGCTTGTAGCCATTGCAAACAAACTCCAGACCCATACACACCTCCTTGTGCATCTGGCTTTATGTGGGTACTGAGGAAACAAACCCTGGTCCTTAGGCTTACCAGGCAAGTGCCTTAACTGCTGAGCCATCTCTTCAGGCTTCAACCATCCTTTCTTGATTTAGGATTTAATCTAAAGTTTGGCTTTGTGGTCTTGAGTGCTGGCTGAGGCTACAGTGTGTCCCTCCCTCAGGTGTGTTGTGTTTCTTCATGATACTGACAGGCTTGGGCATCTATGGCAAGTATATGCAAGAAGCTGTGTTGATTCTGCTTGGTGTCCAATCTCAGGACCTCTGACCCTGGTCAATGTAGATGTGTGCCAGGTGCTGCCCTGCACACAGTAGTTTCCCTCTTGAGTAAGTGTCTTTTGTGGGCAGTTGAAGTTGTATTTGAGAGATAAGCAGTGATTAATTAATTCTGAATCCCGTTTTCTGGTATACTATGGAATGTCAGGGGAGAGAAGCTGCCCATGGGAAGTCTCTGAGTTTCAGTCCTGGAGTTTTAGAAGACCGAAGTCTGGGCTGCGTGTACCATTGAGTGGATGGAGGGACAGCTGAGCTGACGGTCAGCAGGTGCAGTACCGCATGGAACCTCCAGGCTGTGCTGCGTGCGG
Organism: Dipus sagitta; assembly: GCA_036346955.1. Lineage (NCBI taxonomy): Eukaryota > Metazoa > Chordata > Mammalia > Rodentia > Dipodidae > Dipus > Dipus sagitta. The sequence continues at coordinate 8,697,669 of CM070779.1, read as the reverse complement.
GCATTTCAAACTCATTCCAGTTTGGTGGGGGGGAAAATACACACAGATGTAGAGATGGAAGCAGAGGGGAACTGAGGAGGGGGAACTAGAGAGGAAGTAGAAAAAGAATAATTTATATCACACATAGAAGGGAGATTTTGGGTCAGATGAGAATTTGCGAGAGAGGGAAGAGAGATGAGGGAAGGCAGTGGAGTCACATAAGACCAAAGTACAATAATATCATGTATGAAAACCTCGTAATACAGCCCATTATTATGTATACTAACTAATGATAAAGATAATTAAAAAGAGCAGGGTGCGGTGGCACACGCCTTTAATCCCAACACATGGGAGGTAGAGGTAGGAGGATCGCTGTGAGTTTGCAGCCACCCTGAGACTACATAGTGAATTCCAGGTCAACCTGGGTTAGAGTGAGACCCTACCTCAAAAAGCTAAAAAATAAATAAATAAAAATTAAAAAATTAAAAAGAAGAGTGGTATAAACAAATGTGTTTGGTATCAAAATCATCCAGGTTCTATCCAGAATAGATCAGAGGTACAGAAAGTAACTTATATATTACATCCAACCCTTTCATCTTTGTTTATTTTTGGTACATGATGTGGCATAAATATATAATTCTTTTACTTTATGCATGATTACTCTCTTTGCATCACTTAATTTTAAAAAATAGGCCATTTTGTTTTGATTTATGTTGCTATGGAACTCATATTTGTTCCATGAAATAATATATGTTAAATAAGTACTATATTTCAGTGTTTATTCTAGAAATTGTTAATCAGAAAGGAATAAAACAGACAAAATTTCCAAGTTTTTGTGAAGTTGTACGCTGTAATATTTATTTTAGAATAATGGAATAATCAAGATTGGTACTTTAAAATCTCTTCCAAGACTTAGTTTATGTATATAGTTGTATGTATTTATGTATATATTTTAATCTGTGCCCACTGGTACATTTATGGATATATTTCTATAAGATCAAAAACTTATAAGCTCTCAGTGAAGAAAATTACACTTAACAACTTTGATGCATGTTATTATATACACTAATGTAATTTAAAATTTTCTTCATAAAAACAAAAACAGAATTAACCAAAAAATTTCTAAAGTTGTGTAGTATATTTTATCTTAAACTCCATCCTAACTACATCTGTGGCAACCTTGTTTTAAAATCTTTATTTTTTTATTTGAGAGAGCAAGAGAGAAAAAGAGGGAGGGAGAATGGACTTGCCAGTGCCTTCAGCCACTGCAAACAAACTCCAGACATGTGCACTGCCTTGTGCATCTGGCTTATGTGGGTCCTGGAGAGTGGAAATGAGGTCCTTTGGCTTTGCAAGCAAATGCCTTAACTGCTACGCCATCTCTCCAGCCCTGTATATTTTATTTTTATGTCCTTTATTACTTGATATGTGTTAAATGCCTCATCCTCCTCTTGACTGTTCTTCAACAGTATAATTTTGATTTCTCTGTACTACTCTGTGGTATTATTGTGCCATAAATTATTTAGCCAATCCCATTTTCTTGCTAAAACAGAGTGATGAAATTGAGGTATGTGAATCATTTGTATTGTAAAGGGAAGACATTTCTTTTTCTCTAGAATAGGGGATATAATACAGACCAGTTCTTACACAGCCAGTTTACTGATGATGGGAGATCTGTAGGGAAAAATGTAAGACTAAGCAAGAGAGACAACTACAGATGGGAGGAGGTCTGTAAAAGAACAGTGGTTTTATCACCCAAGAAAAGAGGTGACCAGAAGTTGGGAAGATTGCTCAGTGGTTAAAGAAGGTACTTTCTGGTAAAGCCGGCTGGCCCAGGTTTGATTGTACCTATCTAAAGCCAGATACACAAAGTGGTGCATGTGTCTGGAATTTGTTACAGTGGCAACAGGTCCTGGTATGCCCATACTTGTACTCTCTCTCTCATATTTAAAAGAGTGAGATGACAAATATAGTTCTACAACATGGATCACTGAGAAAGCTTATGAAATATGGTAATCACCACTTAATTTTAAGGTGTTGTGCTTTGAAGGTTCTCCAAAGTATTGAAGAGAAATGAAATGTTTAAAGAGATGTGAACCAAAGGTTCAAGGTCTATAATTTTAGTAACCACGAATTTTGCAGCACAGTACCATTACATATTGTGAAGTTATGAAACTCTAAGAGAAAAACATTATACTGTCCATTTAGAGGCCACGGGCTGCAGTGGTCAGGCATCCAAGTCTCAGATCAGAAACGCATTAGAATTCTGGTTCTGCTGCTGGTCTTCTGTGCAATTTATCAACCATCTTTATAAGAGTCCAGTTTCCATACACATTTGCATGGGAAAGCACGCATTCCTTGAACCCAGGGCTGTGATGAGGAAGAAACAAGCTTGTGCGTAGGATGAATTGGCACACTGGCTGGCAATCAGCCGGTGGGTGTTGAACACAGGGATGACGGTGATGGTTGTGGTGATATGGGGCATGCTCAAAGCTCTCCATAGACATTGCCATGTTGCCTTCTGTAGAGACTGGAGACAATTGACCATGCCATACCACCCTGAGAGGACCCTATCTGGTCTTGTCATGGGGGCTAAGCAGTGTTGGGTATGGTTAGTGCTGGGATGGGAGAATAGTGAAGCATAGTTCTACCATTGCATATGACCATCTGCTTCCCTTCACTGATGCTTGGAATTATGACTTGACAATCATTAATGATTTGAACTGACAATTTATTGAACTTCCTTACTTACTCTATGCAGCTCATGTTGTCCATCACCAAGGTGGGTAACGAGTTCAGCACTGATCCTTTTATGATGACCTTACATTATAGAGTATGGTCCCTTTTGCCTTTGCACCACAAGGCAGATGCTATCAGGCTAGCACTTGCTCTAGGATAAGGTTGATGTGGTCGTTCGATTCAAAACCTCTGTGTTCTGAATACTAGGTCCCCAGCTGGTGACAATTTGGGTATTGGATCCTCTTGTGGGTGATGTATTCCTGGGGGTAGGTTCATAGTCAACTTCCCCATGCTGGTGTTTGGCACACTTTCCTGTTGCTATTTAACATCTGTTGTTGGCCAGGAGGTGAGGTCTACCCTCTGCTCATTCCATAATTTACCCCTGCCATCATGGAGCTTCCCCTTGAGTCTATAAGCCAAAATAAACCCTTTCCTCCCACAAGCTGCTCTTGGTCATGTGTTGTATTTTATTTTATTTTATTTTTTGTGTGCCAGCAATATGTTGACTGCAACAGTTGACCACATAATTATGATTTTATTGACTGAGAACTTAGAATTTCACACCCAATCTTCGGCACAACAAGGGAAAAGGAACCTTATTTTTATCAGTGTCACTACTGGAAGGAGGACAAGGGGGAAGGAATTCTGGATGCATTGAGGGTAGAAGACAAATAGATGTAGATATCAAATGCTTCAGTGAGCTTTGTCCAGTATGTGTGTCTTCTCACCAAGGTACCCAAAAATGTCTTTTTGGTTAGTAAGAGTTGCACTTGCAGGGATAGGAAGAATTACACCTGTGTTCTGTGCATCCAACAAAAATCCATTTATTAAATGCCATGCTCAACACTATGAGTCCAATCACAATGGTATTTTCTGTTAGTTCAAAATCACCCTGAGATCTCAGAACTTAGTCTCAATATCTATTATAGAATTTGGCCGGTTCTTCTAACCAACATCTGTTTCAGAGACATCCTTAACTGTTTCCTTCTTTCTTTTTATTTATCTTAGTAGTACTTTATACCCAACTTTATGATAGCATGCAAATAATAAATGAACTGCGAATTACTCAAGGATAGCACTTTTGTGAAAATTTATATTTCTGTGGCCAGCAGCTAACACAGACTTTGGACAAGAAACAGAAAATATTTATTGAAATAACAATTCTTTTAAATTGTTTTGGTTTTGTCTCTCACAGAACTGGGAAGAACTTTGTGACAGGAATCACACAGTGTACATTTTAGTGTGAAAGCTATCAGGGACTGTCTCCTTTACCTTACATTTTGGTGGTTTTCTAACTCGTCTGAAGCAGCAAAAATAAATTTCTTGGCTCACAGAACTGAATAGAACAAGACAAGATTTCGCTTCAGGTCAGGCTGCAAGAAGAGACTCAGGCTGCTCAGAATTCCTTGTGTCTGTCTTTCTCCACTGCTCAGGTCTGTCTGTTTCTTCTCTGTCCACTTCATCCCCAGATGACATCTCTGTTTGTATTTACACCGTTACTTGCAGGATAAGGTGGGGATGGGTCCTCTCAGTGTCACATTCAATGGGGCAGTCCTCACAAAAGCCCCCGTGTTCATTTTGATGGTCCAGCTTAAAGTGCCCATCCACAAATGCCCTCAGCATAAAGGGCCTGGCAGATTAGCTCAGTCCTGTGATTGAGAGTGGAGTTCTCCTCTGACCACTTGGAGTGAGAGTAAACAACGAGAAGATCCCCTTCACACCCCGTGAATGGATGGACAAAAGAAATGAATGCTGACAGGCAAGCTGTAGATTACTCACTGCATACTCTGAATTACATTTCCGTGGGAGAATAATCCATCCCCACCTTCATGGATGCCATCCCATGTCATCAGTGGTGTCTCCTGTCATAAAAGCTCCCTTTCATTGAGCGGCATCTCATTTTTTTTTTTTGAGCGGCATCTCATTTTATAAAATTAATAAACTACCAGATTGGCTCAAGGACAGACTGGAGAGGTGACTTACAGGAGTTCTTCCACATAACACCTGTGCATTGTTTTCCTCGCCCGCCTGCAGCAGAAAGTATTTTATATAGCCCTGGTAGACAGGCAGTGCGACATCAATTAAGAGCCCCCCTGGATTACAGAGGGCATATGCAATGCACCTTGGCAGAACAGGTGAATCAATTTTCCACCTCAGTGGACCAAGGCACAAGGAAATATTTCTGACATCAACGAAGCTCATGGCCGATATATGTTCATCTGGGCTGTGCTTTCTTCCTCCTCCCCTTTAAGAGTCTCTCTACTTTGGTCTTTCCCACTTCTCTGTTGTTCATAAAATCCACGTCAGAAGAATCTGCTTATTCAAACAGAAGCCAATAAGCAGTGGAGTGAGCGTGGGGCGAGGCTGCAGGCTCCATCTCCCCTGCCTTGCTGCAGTGACATCCTGACTCAGAAACGAGAGCAAGAAGGAAGCAAGCCAGAAACACACACTTGGGACAAGGAACAGCAGCCATCTTTCCACTGCAGTGCACACTGGGGACTTTTGTATTTTTTTTTTAAATTAATTTATTTGCAAGGAGAGAGACAGAGAGAGAATGGGCATGCCAGGTCCTCCAGCCACTGCAAACTCCACACACATGTCCCCCCTTGTGCATCTGGCTTATGTGGGTCCTGGGGAACTGAACCTGGGTCCTTTGGTTTTGCAGGCAAACTCCTTAACCACTAAGCCATCTCTCCAGCCAGACTTTTGTATTTTGTATTTAGTAGTCATTTGCATTTTGCAGGTTCCATTCGGAAGAGCAAGTTGGAATTCTCAAAGAGTGAACAGTGAATAGAATGGAGTAAAAGCTCACTCTCCACTTGTGGGATGGTTTGCATTGGTCATCAACTTTCCGGGACCTAAAATCACCTAGGAAAGTAGCCTCTGGGTATTGCTGTGAGGGATTATTTTGATTAGGTTAATTGAAGTCAGAAGATCCACATTAACTGTGAGCGGCACCTTCCCGCAGGTTGGGTTTCTGGACTGTGTATAAAGAAGAGCACTGGCTGAGGAGCAGCATTCACCACTCTGTTTCTTGACTGCAGACATGGTGTGACCAGCTGCCGTTAGCTCCTGCCACCATCCCATTCCCACCAGGAACTATACAGTCAGAGCAAACCCTTCTTCCCTTCAACTGATTTTTTGACAGATATTTTGTCCTAACAGTGAAAAAGGTTACTAACACATTGGAAAAAAAAAAAAAAAAAGAAAAGAAAAGAAAGAAAAAGAAGGCAGAAAAATTATAGGTGTTACTTATAACAAAACACAATCTCAAAATAGCTAGAGGACGATCTTTCATGGACCACACACAGGTAACACAAGACACTTAATGTTGCCAGACAAGCCCCAAAGTATAAAAATAATGCAGAGAAATCAAAGTTTTGCCAATGAAGAGTAGCTAACGGTGGCAGGAGGGGGAGCTCCCGGCTGTGCTAGTGAAGAGTCAGCTCCAGTTCTGTGACACTTCCCCTTTGAATCGTTCTTGCTCTGATCTCAGAAAAGTTGGATGAGCTATCTGCTTTCTTTGGGGGATGGTTATGTAGTATGTAGCTGTAACAGGGTTGTGATAGAACTTCAGGTTTTTTTTGTTTATTTATTTATTTATTTTGAGGTGGGGTCTTGCTCTAGCCCAGGCTGAACTGGAATTCACTAGTCTCAGGGTGGCCTCATACTCACGGCGATCCTCCTACCTCTGCCTCCCGAGTGCTGGGATTAAAGACATGCACCACCATGCCCGGCTACAGGGTTTTTTTTTTTAATTGTTTATTTATTTTGTGGTAGTTGTGATTGTGGACAATGTTCCATACAAGCTAGGGAAGCACTCCACTCCTAAACTATTTTTAACTTCATTTCGAGACAAGGTCTCACCTAGCCTAGCCTGTGTACCTAAAGTGAAGCTTGATCATGTGATTCTCTTTTTCTCATCCTCTATGTGAGCTTGGATGTCAGATGTGTGCCACTCTCCCCTTGGCACCAGTTAGAAATGTAATATTTTAGTGAACGCTCAATGATGTGATATATAAGTAAATCTGGTAGTTCAGAGTTGAATACATAGCTGCTAGTTATAACATGGTTTCTGTAATTGTTATTCATTGATTGACTGCCAACCGCTGCGCTCAGAACTTGACTGGCATTGTTATTTCATGGAACCATCCCCTGTGGTAGGTTTTATCTGTAGCTTCATTTTCCAGGTAGGTGCCCCGAGGCTAAGAAAACTATTTTCTCAAGTCACGTACCTTGTTAGTTATAAAACAACCAGAATGAAACCCAGGTTCCTCTGGCCATGTCTTTGGAAATCTTTACATAAACAAACAGAAGCTTGGAAATCCTGGCCACCACCGCACCTGCAGCCTGACCTGTCTTGAGTCACTTGATCCCTGAATTTCTATCATGAGCTAGAAGAAGTGGTAAAAACAAATGAGTATGGGCTTTCTTTTTTGTTGCTTTTGCTTGGTGTGTATGTGTGTGCTATATGTGGTGTGGTGGTGGTGGTGGTGGTGGGGTGTGTGTGTGTGTGTGTGTGTGTGTTATATGTTGTGTGGTGTGCATGCACAGCATGTAGATATTTATAGATGCATGTGCCCTGCATGCACACGTTGTGGAGGCCACAGGAGACCCTCAGGTGTCCTCTGTTGCTGTTCTGAGTTGTTTCCTTGACACAGAGTCTCTCACTGAACCTGGAACTGTTGTTTTGTCAGTCAGACTGACCAGCGAGCCCAGCCCTGTTTCTGCCTCCCACAGGGTTACCAGCTTGGGTGGCCACCCTTAGCTTTTCACATGGGTGCTGGAGGTTGAACTCACCCTCAGTCCCTCAGGCTTGTCCAGAAAGTTCCTACCCATTCAGCAATCTTGTCAGCTCTGGAACTTTCTTAGATTAAGTAATGAGTGTGTTGTGAAAACAACTGTGGATAAAAATCAAGGGATTTATGGTATGGTAATTTGAATGTATTGCCCCCGTAGATTCAGGTGTTTCATCAGAGCTTAGAACTTGGGTCTCCAGCCACCTTGCTGGAGGAGGTGTCTCTGGGGGTGGATCCTGGAGTCCAGCCATAAGATGTTACTGGGACAGGATCAGAATTCCAGCTCAAAGGTCTACAGAGAGCTCTGAGCTCTGCTTGGAGGCCCTGCTGCTTGCTGCATTTTGGCATTTGCTGGCCGGTGGTCTCTCTCTCTCTCTCTCTCTCTCTGCTTGGATTTATGAATGGGGGTCAGCTTCTTCAAACATTAATGAAATTTCCCTGGAGCTGTAAGCTTGAAATAAATCCCCTCGTCCCCTAAACTGTACCTGGGTTGGATGCGCATCACAGCAACATGGAGCTGTCTACTACATCTGGCATTTGAAAGAAAACTGTGCTTCCTAGAATACGTAATTCATAGCTTAATGAAGCTCTAACTTTATCGTGTCTTTGAGGCTGTATTTAGAAACACAATGAAGTCATGTGTCTGGAGTTCCAGGGCAACTTAGCTGGGCTTCTTCAAGTCTGTTGTCATGAGATCTGTGTGCTGAAGGCTTATCTGTGAGCCCCACTCTGGAAGCCTCCATCTCCAGACCCGCTATGCTGGTGGAATGCCTCTTGAAGTTGTGGTCCTGAAGGACCCAGCTGAATGTCATCCGAGTTCCTTGAGAGCTTTCAGAGTTCTGGCATCATAGGCTGTTCCAATATGCCTTCCTCTTTCATGAAAGCATTGAGAGACTACAGCCTAGTGTGTGGCCACACTACCCTGAATGTGCCCAATCTGGTCTGATCTCAGCATCTAAGCAGGATCTGGCCTGTGTAGTGCTTGTATGGGAGATTAGCATAGGTGGCAAATGGGTGCCACCATCTTTGTTGCATGGTCACCTGGTCATGTATCAGCCCGGGCTCTGTGTTCTGTTGCTTTTATAGGGAAAATGATCTCATGGAATAGGAAGTCATTGTGGTCTGGAGGCCAGGAAGAGCCACGCCTGAGGAGAAGTGAACAAAGGACATAAGTAATGAGTGTTTCATGCACCGGGGGGCTCCACAAACACACAGTGAAGTGTCACGGTGTTGTCATTAGAAGTACCTGACTGCAAGTCATGCCCGACCCAATTGCCAGTAATTCCATGAATCACATAATAAACCCCACATTAGAGCAGTTCCGAGCCCCACTAATTCACAAGCTTAGTGATGGGACCCGGCAAAGAAAGAGTCAGTACAGTGCCTGCTCACGGGCATGAGGACCTGCATTTGATCCCTGGAACACATGTAAAATGCTACGTGTGGCAGTCTGAGCATGTGATCTCAGTGCTCAGGACATGGACACAGGAGAGTGAGTCCTTGGGTCTGCTGGCCAGCTAGTGGAGCTGAAATGATCCTGTCTCAAAGAACGTGGTCAGCATTCCTGAGGATAACATGTGAGGTCTCTAGCCTACACGCACACACACACACACACACACACACACACGTGTACCTACATCCACATCGCTATGCATATACCGCACACCCATTAATGAAGAGAACTTGCATTCTTTCTGCTGTGCCAGCCTCAGCAGGCCACCTCACTTCCCCTGTGGTCACACAATAGACGCAGTAACTCCTAGAGACTCCCATTGTCCAGGACTAGAACGTGTGGCCTTCCTTTTCCTAGCACCCCCTCTTTCTCTAAGAGAAAAGAGAGGGCTGCAAAGATGGCTCAGCACTTAAGGCACTTGCCTGCAAGGCTTAATGACCCAGGTTTGATTCCCCACTACCCACATAGAGCCAGATGCACAAAGTGGTACTTGCATCTGGAGTTGACTTGCAGTGACTGGAAACCCTGGTGCACCCATTCTCTGTGTCTGTCACTCTTTTATCTCTCTCTGCTTGTAAATAAATGAATACAATTATGTTTTTTAAAAAGAGATAACATTTTGAAGAAGTTCAGGCCAAACGACTTTCTCTGCATCTCATTTACCAGAATTGGGTCATTTGATCACTTTCCAAGCCAGTTAAGGAAGCGGGTGACCCTGTTCATATTTCATTTTGATGAATCAGTACTCACATAGCTGTGTCACTTTCTTAGACTACAAAGGATGATGATAGAGAAAACCTCCAAACAAGCCCTGGTGACCGGATATTGAGTGCCTTTATGTCAGAACCTGTGTGTGTGTGTGTGTGTGTGTATTGGCTGTGTACATTAGTGTGTGTGGATCACGGTTTGATATTGGAGATGGCTCCCCTCCCTCAACCTGTATATTTACACATGAAGGGATCCCCTCCTTAAGGAGGTTTTGTAAAAAGATATTTTATTTATTTATGAAAGAGGAGGAGGCATATAGAGAGAAAGAGAGAATGGGTGCACCAGTGCCTCCAGCCACTGCAAATGAACTCCAGACACATATGCCCCTTGTGAAGCTGGCTTACATGGGACCTGGGGAATTGAACCAGGGTCCTTAGGCATCACAGGCAAATGCTTTAACCACTAAGCCCTTTCCCCATCCTTAAAGAAGGTTTTTTAAGGGAAAGAAAACTTAAGGGAAACCACAGACTAAGCTTGAATAAGCTTAAGTAAAGTGGAGCAATTAATATCACACATCTCAGAAATTTGTGAGTTTTAAATGAGGAAGGTTTATCCCAGTCTCTGACACATATTAGCTGCTCAAAGCTGACATTCTCAAAAGTTGGGGAGATAAAAGTCATTACCTTAACATCCTGTCTTGAGTTTTATATCATTGAGGCCCACATTTAGGGAGTATCAAATTTACTCCAACAGGATGAGTAAAATAACAAAGAAATGTTTTTAACAATTCTCTCAGGGTCATCCAACAAACTGAAATGTTCCTTCGGTGTGCAAAAAGAAGCATGCCCGTAGAGACCACTTCTTGGACGCAGCACTGTTTCTTCTCCTTTTAAAGTTTTCATGGAGCTTTCCCAAGTCACCACTATAAGCTGAACACAAACACCCTTGAACCAACATCAAGGTCGTTTTTTACTTTTATATGCACTATTTCTCTCCTGACAGTCTCATCTCCCAAATCGAGTGCCACGGGCGAGTGTTTGTTTACAACACCTCTACATCTTTCTCCGGCAGTTCCAGCTGGAGAAAGATCATGAAATATTTGACCGTGGTAGGTAGGTGGCTAAAGCGCTCTCAGAAGTCCTTCATGAGGCTTAATTAAAGGTACTGGGGAACTTTATCTGGTTCATGTATGTCCAGTGTAATGGAGGAATTTTATATGAATGATTGCTGAGCATTTAGAAACGTAAGTTAGAATAAACCAAAAAAGCTCCACCGTCTACCAGCAATCAGCAGGACTGTGTGAGATGCTAAAAATAGTGTCCTCTTAGGGAACCAAGCCTTCCAGCAAGTCACAGTGGAGTGAAGGTACTAGCAGGGACAGGCCTGTGTGAGTGGGGGCTGGGAGTGGGGAGGGAACCAGGAGGAAACCAGACTGTTTGGTCAGAATGTCTTCCATGCATTTGGCAAAAACACAACTCCGAGAAAACTGAACAGTAAAAATGCACCAGCTCCTGCCCCTCCTGATGGGTCAAAGAATCCAAAGGAAGCTGCCACCTGGCTCTGTGCCCGACCCTTTCTTCAGCTTTCTGTGGTCTTCGTTCCTTGTGGTAGTTTAATCTCAGGCTGGCTTTCCTCAAGCTTGGTGGCATTGATTACTAGAATCTCCCATGCTTCACGGTACCCTCTGAACAGTGGAGGGAAGAAAGAAGAGTGAGAAACATTTTCTACTTTGGACGTGCTGGGCTGCAGGAAACAGGACACCATGGACGGCCCCACTGCAGCAAGAGCACGATTATTTCCCTGGGCTCGGGAGGATGAGGTGTCCATCTTCAGGCTACCTGCCTGCTGGTTTGGTCTCTTGGGCTCTACAGCTTCAAGAGTTGACCCACTGAGCACAGAATATGGTCTCTGGGAGGAAGCCCTGCAAAGCAGTACTGGGCACATTTTTTCTGAAATGACTATGGCCAGAGCCTGGTGGTGAGCTTCCTATTTGCACTTGACTTCTTATTGTGTCCCCTCATGGAAGAAAGTCTGGTTTCTTCCTCTTCTGCTAATCCCATCATGGTGTCTCCATACTTACGATCTCCAGGGAGCTGCAGTATCTTTCAAGGGTCCAGCCTCTCACCCCTATTCACTGAAGATTAGGGCTCAACATAAGAATTTGGAGAATCTGGGTGGGAGGACATTGTATGTTGTTTGTGACATATTTTCACTGGAGTAGGTTGCAGAAGTCTGGGGACTATGTCTCTCTCTAATTCACAGTCAGATGAGGGAAAGAAGAGGAGGTTGAGGTGACCCTTCTGCTAAGCACAGGACAAGTTTGACACCATGTGGAATCAGAGGGTTTCCCGGACTGCCTTCCTCAAAGACCAGGCTGCTACTCACAGAGTTGCTAACTCATCACTCCATCACGAATTCGTGAATTAAACTCTGCACCAACTATTATGTCAGCACATATAAAAAGAAAGCTCTTAAAGCTTAGATAAAAACTGTTTAGGTTTTGACTAATTGTCGTAAGGTTATTTTTCATCAGTTTATAGCTCTTTCCTTGGGCCGTGAAAAGGAGAATGAACTAAAGAGATGCCGTAAGGACAAGGGAGAGAAAAGAAAAATATACATGAAAGAAACACTGCTGGGGTTGTTGGTATTTTTTTTTTTAAAGCATAAACCATCGTTTGTACACAGAGTACTGAGGTATACACAATGCAGCAGATCCTACCAATTCCTTTATGCAGAACGAGATAGATAAGACATAAAATACAGTTGGTATTTTTAAACCCTCTTGGGACCTTGCCATTGTTAGGGATTTGCCATCCTTCTATGATGAAGAGGCAGATGACATGCTGAATCTGCAGAAATGAAGTGCCGAGGAAAACAGATGTAGTCTCTGTAGCTTATTTTTTTCACTCCATTTTAAGTTTATTTATTTTTCCAGTTCCTTACTATGTTTTCCTCAGTAAGCCTTTCCTTTCAATTTTATGACATGTTATATCTAAGTATCAAAGTTGGAGTTATGAAGTAGTGAGTAAAAAAGAAGACTGTCATGTCAAGACACATGAGATGGGTGTCTGCCAGCTGGTAAGACAAAGAGAGAGAATATGATTGAAGACGCCATGTGTGTTTTACTGTAGGACTCAGTGGAGCAATGTCCTACCAGGAATGAAAACGGGAAAGATGATTAACTCATAGTAAAAACCACATTCTCTATCCCTAAATATCCACATGAAAATATGTAACGATATTTATTTATGTACTATAAAGAAAGTCAAAATGTGAATTTTGTTACCCTAAGGCATATTGCAATTTCTGGAAACCTATGGAAATTCTGGAATCTTGTGGAAATTCTTTTAGATAATGATAGATTTGTGTACAAATCCTCATGGACCAAGTGGGATCTTAATGTAGTTTTATTTTCATTTCTCTTTTTTTTTTCTGTGTGTGTGTGTGTGTGTTTGTGTGTGCATGTGCCATGGCATACACGTGGAGGTCAAAGGACACCAGTGGACATCAGTGATCGCCCTTTGTCTTGTCTAAGGCAGGCTCTGATTTTCCTTTTCCAGTGTGTATGCCAGGCTAGGTGGCTAGCGAGCTTCCGTGGATTCTCCTTTCTTGGCTGCTCATCTTGCCTTTGGCATATTAGGATTACAGATGAGCTTGCCTCTGTGGCTAGCATTATATGGGTTCTGGGGATCAGAACTCGGGATGTGATATTGCATGGCAAGTACTTTATCCCCTGAGTCACCTCCCCAGTCATCTTATTTCCCTTTTCAATGATGGTTTTAAACACGTGTTCATATGCTTATTGGCCACTCATATATTCTGGTATGAAACACTTGCATTTTCTGGACATTTTAAATTGGGCTATATAGTAATTTTTTAAAGTATGGAATTGCTTTTATTCTCTCTGTATTCTTTCTGGATTAAAGTACTATGCCAAATATAATTATTGAGCATGTATCTTTCAAAAGGACATCTTTTGAAATATTTCATCTTACATTTTCATCAAGTGGTACTGGAAGAATCAGATATTTAATGTGGAAACTTAGGAATTTCAAGTATATCTAATTATATAAACTAAATATTGAGATATACAATAGGAATGAATATAAAAGCTAAAGCCATTACCCTTCTGGAGGAGAAAATTAGCTTTATAACCTTGGAGCATCTACAAGGTCTTAGACAGGAGACAAAAAAGATTAAACAGGAAGAAAAACAATAGTTTGATTTTTAATCTAAATTATAATTAGTTTGGCCAGGTAATATGGCTCTTTTACATTCTTAAATTTTTCTGTACAAATTGTAGGAGTGTACTGTAAATTTATATACATGAAAAAACATGCTGCTTAGATTTAGTCATATCATTCCTCTATAAATATGGGGGAATTGAATTTTATCATTAGGTATTCTAACCTAGGAATGTGGTATTATATCCTTCTATTTAAGTACATCATAATCATATTTCTTTCTGCTTTTCATTTTAAAATGTAGAGGTTTTACATAGATTTTTCCTAACTTTATTTCCTAGTGTTTTATGTGATTTGATGCTGTTGTAATATGTATTATCTAAACTTCAAATTCATTTTTAATAGCAAGTATAAATGCATATTTTAAACTTGAAGTTGTACCTACAAACCTTGATTCATTCATATATTAATTCTATAGTCTTTTTGTATATAAGTGATTATTTTATTGTTTATGAAAAGTTCAGCATCCAGTAGTTATATTATTTTGTTGCTTTACTTTCTTGGCTTATTGCACTAAATAAAACCTCCCAGAGAAAGTTGAATATAAAGGAAGAGACCATAAAATAAAGTATGATGTATTCCTTCCCCATCTATCTCTTATTTATTTATTGAGATAGGGTCTCACTATGTAGCCCATGCTGGCCTTGAACTCATGACCCTACTGCTTCTGCCCCTCAGGTGCTGGGATGACAGCCATGCATCACCATGTCTGTTATCTTCCTCATCTATTTTCTGCAAGACTTTGTGTAATATTGACATTTGTCCTTGAAATGTTTATTTGAATTCCCCAATGAAACCATTTGGTTATTGATTTTCTTTGCTGGAAGGATGGTTGTAAATTTATTTTTGTTAAGGATAAAGACCTAATGGATTTAAAAAAAATTTCTTCTTATGCTAGTTTAGGTAAGTTCTATTTTCTAAAGAAATTTTACAGTTACACCAAAATCATCAAAGTTAATGTATCTATGGTAGTCCTATTTATTGTTGGGAGATTCTATAATGATTAGGATAATTCTGGTTTTGTCTTTATTCCTTGATTTCTGTAACTATGCATTGGTTGATTTTATTACTTATTTCACATTTTTAGTTTCTGTTCTTAGGTTTACTGTGGGATTGTACTGAGATCCAATATGTGTTCATTCTTCCAATAACAGTTCTTTTTATAAATTTTTTATTACGGACATAACTTAGTATGGATGCATCATGTGTTGGTCCGTCCGTTCCCTCATTCCTGCTCCCATTCTTCTAGGGGCCCTTCTCAGTGGGGTTGTGGTTGATGCATTGTCATAAATATGCAGTCAAGTCAGTTGTTGGGGGGAGGCAATGCCTTTGTGAATGATGTTCCAACCTCTGGCTCTTACAATCTTTCCGCCCCCTCTTCCGCAAAATTCCCTGAGCTGTGGTGGGTGTGTTTTAAGTCTACTTCAGAGATGAGCTCTTAGGAGCCTCTGGATCTCTGCTTTGGTAGGTGTTGAGTATCCTCAGCATCTATCTTCTTCACCCTGGTGCTGATTGTCAGGCCCACCATGGAAGCAGCATTCCTGTTCATCCTCCCAATTCCTCTGTGGTTTCAGCTGTGGCTTGGCTGAAGTGCAAGTGGTGGTTTATATCCTCTGGTCTCACTATCTTCTGAAAAGGAAAAACACATTCTCCAACAGAGAGTGAAATCAGCATAGGTTAAATTGGATAAGCATTATTAGTTTAGAGAGAATTTGATGGATGTAACCCTTCTTTTAGCCAAAGACTCGTGGGAACTTGACATTGGAAAGCATAATTTTCATCTCCATAGAATTCTGACCTGGTTCTTAGTTCCAGACATGGGTTCCTTTCAACTGGGCAGCTCTCTTAGCCAATCAGAAAGCTATTGGTTTCCCACAAAGGCTGAGTGCCTCCATTGCACTGGTGCGTACATCTTGTCAGGGTGTTTGCTTCTGAGTAGCTTAGACTCCTGGTTTCTCGCACCCTTGTTGGACACTTTCCCCGGTAGCTCATGTAGTGCTTTCCAGCACTAGATGGGCTGTTTGGGAACTGGCTCTCTTCTGGGTTCCAGCCCCGTCTCTGTTCTGTGTCAGCAGCATGTGGTGTCTTCAACAATAGGACCTTAGCTTTTTACCTCAGGCTGGTAATCCAGTACTTTGACAGAAGCCTGTCTTGTTTTGGGGACCTGGTAGGGCTCTCCAATCAACTTTTTTTTTTTTTACTCCACCTGCTCTTCCCTTCCTCCCATACCCTTTCATCCCTGTTGTCCGGGCCTCAAATTGCCTATCAGGCATATCAGCAACTTGAGCTGATCCATGTTAGGAACTGCAGATGAGTGAGAACATGTGATGTTTGTCTTTCTGGGGTTGTGTGAGTTCACTGAGCACGCTCTGTTCCAGATCTGTCCATTTTCCCACAGATTTCATTGCACCATTTTGTTTTAAATTTCTTTTTTTTCTTGTTTTCTTTTTCTCAATTTTTATTAATATTTTCCATGATTATAAAAAATATCCCATGGTAGTACCCTTCCCCCCACTTTCCCCTTTGAAATTCCATTCTCATCATATTCCCTCCCCATCTCAATCTTTCTACTTACATATATACAATACCAACCTAATAAAAGCCCTCCTCCCTTTCTTTCTCTTCCCTTTCTATCTCCTTTTTTTAACTTACTGGCCTCTGCTACTGAGTTTTTTCCTTCTCGCACAGAAGCCCAATCATCTGTAGCTAAGATCCACATATGAGGGAGAACATGTGGCGCTTGGCTTTCTGGGCCTGGGTTACCTCACTTAGTATAATTCTTTCCAGATCCATCCACTTTGTTTTAAATTTCTGATGAGTAGAATTCCATTGTGTAAATGTTCCACAACTCAATGGGAACTCCTTGAATCTTTCCCTATTAAGTGTTATTTGGGCTTTCGGTGATTTATATATAGCTTTAATTGTGCTGAGACATAAGCTCTCCATGCCTATTCTCTTAGGAAGCCTGCAGGGGCAAGGCAGGGGACAGAGGAGCATGGCAGGAGGCAGGGAGCAGGAGCCGCCTGGCTCATCAGTGGGGCCTGCAGGAGCACTGCACCAGACAGGGGATGTCGCAGTCAGGTTCCCATTGCTGGTAGAAATCACCCAACCAAGAGCAGCTTGTGGGATAAAGAGGTTTATTTTGGCTTACAGGCTTGAGGGGAAGCTCCACGATGGCAGGGAAAATGATGGCATGAGCAGAGGGTGGACATCACCCCCTGGCCAACATCAGGTGGACAATAGCAACAGGAGAGTGTGCCAAACACTGGCAAGAGGAAGCAAGCTCTAACACCCATAAGCCGGCCACTGACAATACACTGCCTCCTGGAGGTGTTAATTCCCAAATCTCCATCAGCTGGGAACCTAGCATTCAGAACAGGTACGATTACGGGGAGCACAGTGGGAGACAGGGGAGCGTGGAGGGAGACTGGAGAGTCGGTCTGCTGTGGGCTCAGTTAGTGGGGCCTGTGGGAGCCCCGGGGAGACCGAGAAGCCCACGTGGGCTGGACACAGTGGGGCTGAGGGGACTGCGGGAGACCGGGAAGAGCAAGAATGCACTGGGGAGGAGCCGGGCGGAGGGGGCACCACGGGAAGCAGCGGTCAGGGAGGGGAGGGGCCTGCAGGTAGTGCAGGCGGGGAACCTGGTGGGCAGTCAGTGGCTCTGTGGCTGGGGCCGGTAGCTGAGGGGACCCGAGGGTCTGCTGGGCTACCTGAGCGCGTAGGACCCTGCAGATTCCAACCTGTGCCCCTCCCGCTGGAGCTCTGCTAAGACCTCCTCACAGTGGGGCCCCACAGAGCTTGCCTGATGTCACCCTGTGGCCTGGAGCGTGGTTAGGAGGCTGCCATCTTGACTGGAAGTGCTGGGCTAATAACAGTTCTTTCTTTTTAAATTTATTTTTATTTATTTAATTGACAGAGGAAGAGGGAGAGAGAGAGAGAGAGAGAGAGAGAGAGAGAATGGGTGCATCAGGGCCTCCAGCCACTGCAAACAAACTCCAGACGCTTGCACCCCCTTGTGCATCTGGCTAATGTGGGTCCTGGGGGATCGAACCTGGGTCCTTTGGCTTTGCAGGCAACCGCCTGAACTGCTAAGCCATCCCTCCAGCCCACAGAACAGTTCTTTAACCTTCTCCAAAATTTGACATGTCCTTTCCCATGTGTTACTAGTCAGAAGCTGGTCATGTGAGTCAGCCCATGAGCGCGTTTCATACTCAGCCCTTGCTGACGGGTTCAGTCAGCTGGTCCACCTTTATTGGCAAGCTCCCTGGGAGTGTGGATAGTAAACAGGAAGCTCCCATTACCACCCTTCCCCCAAAGGGATGTAAGCAGAGCACGAAGTACCAAGAGACCCAGGAGCAAGCAAACGGGGAGAGAAAGCGAAAACCTCCCACCTCTGTAAAGCCCCTTAGCCCCAGTTTTGAATGATTAAAGACAGTCACTCTCTTAAGTCTATTTGAGTTGGGTTTTTATCACTTTCGACGTCTACGGCATGGTAACAATGGTGACGATGGCTGTTACTTGTCTTATTTTTTCTCACAGTATTTTATTTATTAATTTATGAGAGAGAAAGAGACAGATAGAAAGAAAGAGAGAATGGGCACGCCAGGGCCTCTAGCCACTGCAGACGAACTCCAGACACATGTGCCCTCTTCTGCATCTGGCTTATGTGGGTCCTGGGGAATCAAACCTGGGTCCTTAGGCTTCACAAGCAAATGCTGTAACGGCCTAAGCCATTTCCCCAGTCCCCTGCTTCTCTTATTTTAATCGTTACATATTTGCTAGAGACACTGGCAAGCAGCACACTTAGGCACTGGATTCCTTTCCTGCACCTTGCTCCTCTGATGCTTGCGCAGTGAGCAGCTTCTTAATGCCAGCACGCCACCTCCGGGTGTGCTGTAGGCAAGAGAAATTTTGCAAGATTGCATCAAAGGGTGCTTCCTTATGCCCAAACCAACCCTTGCCCATATATCCTCATATTTTTAGATTTAATAAATTTACTACACCAGTCAAAGGCAAGGCTTTTTAGATAAGGTGCTGGAGTCCCAGCTCGCCTTAAAGTAGCATTGTTAATGAAGCCCTGGGATGAATAAAATATCCCATCTTCCATCACCTCCTTATAGCATGCCTAGGATGACTTGTGCTTTGAAAATGGCCATCATTCTTTAACGACAACTTGTTAACATTTAGATGATCATTTTGTGTTCTAGCAAATAACCGTGCTGGCAGGCTACAAAAGTAACGTTGACATTAAAGAATGGAGCAGTCCCTCTGACTGGAGTGCGTGGCCCATTTGAATTTGTTTGGGACCAATCACCCAGCAAGGCAAAACTTTCCTGCTGCTTCTCAGAGCCCAGGATGTTTCCGTCCTTCAGAGTGGGTTCTGTCCTCACATTACTGTGTTGCTTCAAACGTACAAATTGGGCCAAACAAGTAAACTGAATGAAAAAGTGTTACCCAAAGTTTGTAACACAGACTATCATCACCACCACCCCCATGACCACCATAACCCCTCCACTACCACCATTACCACCGCGTACCATCATCTCCACCACCATCACCACCATTACCACTACCATCACCACCACCACCACCATCACCTCTACCACCATTACTGCCCCCTCACCATCATCACCATTATCATCTTCACCACTATAACCATCGCCACCACGGCCACTATCACCACCATCCCGCTCCCACCATCACCACCACTGTTGCCACCACCACCACCACCTCACCTCACCATCACCCCCATCCCCATCATCTCACCACCATCACTACCATCATCCCCACTCATACCCCCATCACCACCACCACTGCCATTGTCCCCACCATCACTAGCAGCAACAGCAGCAGCACAAGGAAAAGCAAAATCTTGGGGCGGAGAGATGGCTCATCAGTTAAGACGCTAGCCTGCAAAGCCTAAGGACCCATGTTCGACTCTCCAGATCCCACATAAGCCAGATGCAGAAAGGTGAGGCGAGTGCAAGGTTGCACATTGCCACTAGGTGGAGCAAGCGACTGGAGTTTGATTGCAGTTGGTGAGGCCCTGGTGTGCAAATTCTCTCTCTCTTCTTCTGACTGTCTCTCTCTATAAAAATAAAGAAAACATTTTAAAAAAATTGAAAAAAAAGGGAAAGCAAAATTTCAGGCCTGAACAGAGAGCTGCTGAACCAGACATTGCATTTTAATCATATGGCCAGTTGGTTTTCAGGTGCATATAGTCTATATAGCACCTATGTGCCCAGATTTAGCTCAGTATTACAGTGACCTAAGGAGTGTATTGAAGAAGCACATGTTCCCAGAGCTTGTTGACATCATGGTTACATGCTCTATAACTCCAACAATACTTTCTTGATAGGTGCAGGAGGATTTCAGCTATTTGTAGTTTTTGTTTGCTTTTGTTTTTCAAGATAGGATCTTGCTCTAGTGTAGGCTGACCTGGAATTCACTATGTAGTGTCAGGCTGGCCTAGAACTCATGGCAATCCTCCTACCTCAGTCTTCCAAGTGCCAGGACTAAAGGCATATGCCACCACACCCAGCATATTTGAATTTTTAATAAGACCTTCCAGTATTTCGGATGCATAAGGTTTATAACCATTGTAGAAAAAGTGAGTTGGTTTCTGTAGGATATGTAGAAAAGTTCAGCAAAAGGACCAGAAAAAGAATAGAAATGGAAATATTTTTTATTGTTGCTTGAGACTGCTAATTTGTATGCATTTGAATGTTTTTGCATGCACTTATGTATGTACACAGTTCATATATATATATATATATATATATATATATATATATAACCACATGTATGTTTTTAAGTAATAAAAGTTCAAGTATGTGTGTATATAACATATATACAGACAGAAGTGTTAATTTTACTTGACCATTAGACCTTATGGGTAATAAAAAATAGTAATAATTGCTAACATTTGTTGAGAGTCTACTATGTGCAAGGCACACTTTAAGTGTCCATAGCTAACAGTTATGTTGATCATGTAAGTGTCCATAGTTAACAATTATGTTGCTCATGTAAATGTTCATAGTTAACAGTTATGTGATCATGTAAGTGTCCATAGCTAACAGTTATGTTGATCATGTAAGTGCCCATAGTTAACAGTTATGTTGCTCATGTAAGTGCCCATAGCTAAAAGTTATGTGATCATGTAAGTGTCCATAGTTAACAGTTATGTGATCATATAAGTGCCCATAGTTAACAGTTATGTTGATCATGTAAGTGCCCATAGCTAACAGTTATGTGATCATGTAAGTGTCCACAGTTAACAGTTATGTGATCATGTAAGTGCCCATAGCTAACCATTATGTTGATCATTTAACTTACCAATTATCATTATTGATTCTTCCGTTTCTGTGAATAAGAACAGTGTCAGTGATAAGTTGACTATTACCAGAGTTGGATATAGAATCCAACATGCCTGAGAGTAGCACCTAGCTTGCTTCAGCATTCACAGGTCCACCTGGCTTGCTTGTGAAACTCACATCCTGATTCAGTAGTTCTGGGTTGGATCTGAGATCTTGTAGCTCTGATGGACTCCTGGGGACTGCTGGGGCTGCTGCTGGGGCAGGGACCCTTTGAAAGACACATGACAGCAAAGGAGAGGGACCTCGGTTCACATGCCAGTGCCTAGCTTACTAACTTCATAATCAGACTCGCTGTTCACTCAGCATCCACCCACTGAGCACTTACTGTTCACCGCACAGTGTTCAAACTAGGAGTGCTGGGTATGACTGCTGTCCTACTAGGTTTGGCTATATAATGACCTAAAACTTAATTATAATACAAACACTTCCCCAAGGGCTTACTGAGGATGAAATGAGCACATGTACATAAACCGCCCAATATGTTTCTTGGCATGTAGTAAATGCTCAATATATTATTCTTTTTGAGGACTTGAGCTCAGATTCCCTCAAACACTGTGCAGGCTCTGCAGAGCTGGCCTTGATGTTGGCAATGTGATAACCAGCTGGGAATCAATGAAGGAGAGTAAATCATGGTTCTCATGAATAATACATTAGGTTAATATTGTGTAGTATAGTGGGGGAGCTGACTATATATAATTTAAAGGGACTGAGTGACTTTCTGGAGTAAAATCTTGATCATGAATCAGAAAATTGTGATATCTAATCTTCAGTTTTTTCATTGAAGCTTTTTTGAAATTCTAGCCAGATCCTCATAACTTACAACCCACTTCCTATAAAATAGGTAGTGTGGAATTAACTCGTGTGGAAATTGACTGTTAAAACACTTAAAAATTCAATTGAACAAATATTTATTGGGCATCTACAAGGCAATATTTCCTAGTGGAGGCATCAGAAAATCTGTCATTGTCTATACTCAAGGAACTTTGACATGACCAGAAGATGAGTTGCCCTTGTTCATTTGTTTTACTAACATATTCACTCATTTGCTCATCATGTACCTATAAATTCAGGGCAGGGAGAACAAAGATAAATATATGTGTCCTTTGATCTCGTCAAGAAAGGGCTACATAGAAACATAAACATTACACAGAACTGCTGTGAGGAAAAAGAAAGACATAGGAAGATAATGACAAGTATGAGTCTTAGATTCTAAGAACACCCTTAATCTTAGAGTTTATGGAAAACTGCGCACACGTGAGTGTTCAGAAACAGATGTTAGCCTCAGTGGAGTGGCGTGAAAAGTCATTACTTGGATCTAGTGAGGTTGGACGATAATGTTAAATAGTCTTGTTTATGTGCTGGGAGGAAACTCGTGAGTTAAAGAAATGAAGAAAGGTTTCTTGAGAAGGTTGTGTTTTACAGTTCAAATAGGAGTTTCCCATGAAGCAGAGGTTGATTGTGTTACAGACAGAGTAATTAGCATGAGGAGACATAATCTTGGGATAGCTCTGTATCTTCAGCTACTGTTATCAGGAGATACTGGGACCTCATGAACAAACGAGTCAGGGACTAATGAGGTACGACATCAGAAGGTTGTGTACAGGGAAGGTTAAGCAGGGTCTGGTATCCTAAGCTAAAGAGGAAAGGTCAACACAAGGACAACAGGAAATGGCTCCTCAGAGGAAAAGTATTGTGTAGGGCAGTGTTGGGGGTTTTCTCCTAGGTCTGGTACCTTGGATACAAGTATTGAGATAAGGAGGCATAAAAATGTCATTCAGTAGAGATGCTTGCAAGAGAAATTGGACAGGAACTGAGGGAAATAGAGCAGTGAAGGTTGGGGACCCAATTAGCACAGAGGGTGCCTCCTGTGTGGTCCTGCAGGGGCCTAGGGACCATGCGACCTGCTTCAGACAAGGATCTGGTCCTCTGTACTTTGCCTCTTTCAGTCATTGGCTAACGGTGGTGTGCACTTTGAATTTCTGTCCTCCAATAAGACTCAGGAGTTCTAGCAAACCTTGTAACTTGGATTTCTAGCCACCTGGTTGGAAGAGATCTCACTGGGGGGCCTGATCCTGGGGTCCAGCCCAAAGGTGTGTTTGGGGGTGGATCTGATTTCCAGCCTAAGGGTATGCAGAGTGCTCGAACTCTGCCTGGGTTCCCTGCTGTTTAGCTCCAGATTCCTGCTCTGGCTTGTGATGCTGGCTCTGCGGTGAGGTCTCTCTGCTTGGAGCTGGGAAGGGGGCCAGCTCCTTCCACCATCAGTGAACTTCCCCCTGGATCCGCAAGCCTGAAATACACCCTGTTCCTCCCATAAGCTGTGTGTTTGGAAGTTCATCCCAGCAACCCTGAAGCTGCTACAACAGGTGGCTTCTGAGAAGACACAGAACACTATAGTTCTGGTTTTGGTGATGGAGTGGTTTCAGAAATAAGGGGTGTTTACAGTAGATAGATTCTGTGCAGCCACTTGCAGACAACGGCGCACGGGGGGCGGGGGGCTGGACAGAGGGGAGTGACCGAATCGGGGTGGGGAGGATGTGTGAGGAGCACACCCATGTTGCAGCTAAATTGCAGTGAACCCCAATGTCAGTCCACTGTCACTGGACTCAGAGCTAAATTTTTTTTCCCCTCTCAGTTTTACCTGTAGCTTTCCTTTTGCCTAGGTAGCAATTTCCTTTAAATTTTTAATTTATTTTTCCCATTTTCACACATGCATATAATGTATTTTGAACTTCTTCCCTCAATTACTCTCTCGTATCCCCTTCCTGCTCCCATTAATACCCACTTCATTTATTTGATTTTTTTTCTTTTTTTTTTTTTATTAGTCAGTTCTGTATTCAGCAAATACAGTCAGTTTGGTACCATTATTAGGCTCATCCGTGACCTACCCCCTCCCCTTGGCCCCTCCTTGTTGAGGTATACGGGTCATGCATTGTGGAGTTAGCCCACAGTTATGGCTAAGCTAAATGTCTCTGCATATCATGACCCAACATGTGACTCTGACATTCTTTCCGCCCCCTCTTCCGCAGAATTTCCCTGAGCCATGTTGGGTTCATTTTTGGTCTGCTTCAGTGATGAGGTGTTGAGGGCCTCTGAGGCTCTGGCTCTCTGATTTGGTAGGAGTTGATTTTTCTCTATGCTGATCTCCTTCCCCCTTGTGCTGGTGTCCGGTTCATCAGGAAAACAGCCCCCTTGCTTGTTTCTCCAAGTTTTCTTAGTTTCAGCCGGGGCCCTTTTGAGGTATGATGGGGTGGCTCTCTCCTTAGGGTCTACATCTATCTGAAAAAGAGAAGCAGATTCTCCAACGGAGAGTAAGTTAGCACCAGGACAAATGAGATAACCCTTACTTTTTTTTTTTTATAGAGAATTTAATAGGTGTAGGCCCTCTTGTAGCCCACAATTGATAGTAGCTTGATACTGGAGAGTGGGCTTATGGTTGGATATGGTTCTGACTTGTTTCCCAGCTCCAGCTATGGGTCCCATACCAGTGAGGGGATCAGTTAGCCAAATTGAGAGCAGTTGGTTCCCCACCATGGCTGTGTGTCACCACTGCACTTGTGTGGGCATCACAATAAGTTATTTGCTGCTAAGTAGGTTAGACCATGCGTTGCTTCGATAGATATTGGTCAATTTCCCCCAGTCACCCATGTAGCACCTTCTGGCACTAGACGCGCTGACTGTCTGGGGACTGACTCTCATCCAACTTCCAGCCATGCCATTCTAATTTGCATGTCAATCACATAAGGTATCTTCAGCAGTAGGGTCTTACCACTAACCTTTGGTGGGTCATCAAGTACTCTGACAGAAATCTGTCTGTCTTTTAGGAAACCTTGTAGGTCTCACTGATCAAAAGCTCATTGTGGATGATAGCCCCATGCTGGTTCTGGGAGTTACAGGTCAGTGCCCACTAAGAAAATGAGGAAAAAGATAACTAATATACAAGAGTTAGAGATAAGAGAGAGAGAGACAGGGAGAGGGGAAGTGAGGGAGGGAAGATGTAGGAGATTAAGGTTAGTCTTAATCTTACCCTCTCCAGTGTCTTGTGGTTCAGGTGTTCCCTGTAAGGGCCTGGTGAAGGATCAGCCATTTGGTCTATCTTTTAGTAAGTAGAAGATTATGGTACCATTGCCGTTTGGGTCTAGATTTGTCTTTCCCACCCCTTTGATGCCCTCCCCTCCCTCCCCTTCCATCCTAGTGTCTAATCTAGGAGATGCTTGCTGGGTATGTAAGGTATCTTCGGTAGATTCAGGTTAGGTGCTGTAGATGAGTGAGACTATGTTTTTTTGACTTGTTGAGTTAAATTAGGGCTGTTTGCATGATCTTGGATGGATAGTGATTTGTTGCAGAATGGGAAACTTACCAGTGGCTACATCACTGATGAACCTGATTCCCCATTAGCTGCCATGAGCTACTCTGGGAGGCCTGGAGCGTCAATCCCATTCCTGAAGCAATTGTGGACTATTGACAGGCTCAGTCTTGTGTAGGAAACCACAGCTGCTTCGAGGTCATCAGCATAATAGCATGCCATATCCGGAAGAGAGCATTTCATAGCCCTCCTCCCTGCCCTGCTCTTACATTCTTTCTGTCACTTCTTCCTCGAAGTACTCTGAACTCTTGAAGGGGTTTAGATGTCCCATTTGAAGCTGAGCACACAGCAGTCACTTATTCATGACGTTTCTTCCAGCTATATATCTGTGTCATCGCTGTGTTAACCACCACCCACTATAGTAGGAAACATCTTTAAATCACAGTAAATATGGTGATTCCTAGCTTTTCTGGGATTGTAACTAAAATTAGGGCTGTGAAATGCATCCGTGGAGGAAGGGGTGGAATCCTTGTCTTTAATGTCACTGACACACTCATTGCAGGGGTCATTTCACAGGCAGCCTTGGGGAAAGCCTCTGGTCATCCCTACTGCCTCAGTACCTCATGGCTGATGGAATCTCATCACCGTTTCTGCTCCAGGCTGCTTGTGTGGAACAGTCATAGGAAGTTATTTCAATCTCTCTTCCCCAGTGAGTTAGCCAGTCTGGGCTGCTGTAACAGAATCCCAACTACATTGAATCACCAACAGTTTCTGCAGGCTAGGAGGCTCAAGATCAAGGTGACGCCTCAGGATCTGTGTTTGCTGAGGGCTGTTTCCTGGTTCTGTTGCAGAAATTCTCTGGAAAGATCACTCCAATGCCAGGATGAGTGGAAGTAGAGGAGTTTATTTACTCAGTGCCAGAAGGGTTGAGGTATCTCGCCAAAGAAGCTCTGGCCCAAGCTGAGACTTTATTCCCATTTTATAGTTTTCATAGCCAAGGGGAGGGGTCATGTGAACAAACAAGCCGTGGCAATTTGCGTATCAACCATTTCTGCAGTCAGGCCGCCCTAACGATGAACTGCGTTTTACTTTGTTTTAACCTAAGCTGACTGTCTTTGCTTCTTAGTGCCCTCGGGGCCCTTTCTGGACAGTTCTCTAGTTGGGATTTTTCTGTCTGCTGACAAAAATAAGTTTAGCAATTAACTCTTTTTTTTTTTTTCATTAAGAAAACTGCCTTTATTCTATTAGTTGGAAAAAATTAACTGGTACAGAAAAAAAAGTTTAGACAGCTGGAGAGAAGAGGAAAAACCCCAGCGCCACTCATAAGAACTGGTGTCTCCGCTGGGAGGGAATCTGGATACAGTGTGCAGAGAGGAACACTGAGAGTGAGAGCCAGACCCTGCAGTCCAGGTGAGAAAGGCTATGTCAGCCTCCAAGTGTCTAATTGCCTCAGACATGAAAACAAAGACCTGTCTACTTAGCCCAGCTCTGGAGAGGGGTACCCGGGTATGTAGGGCTGAAAAGCGGAGATATAGCCATATTTTATCAGAGAAAGTGACAAAACGGGAATTTTAAAAATGAATTTTCCATCTGTCTTTATTTCCAAATACACTTTCTTTTTACTTTTTCTCTTAAAAAAAAAAAACCAATATACTTTCTGTGGGAATGACAAATATCAGTATTAGGAAATCCAATTTTACAAAAAATACTACATCTAGTCTAGGGTAGATATATTTATTTTTTGGTAACATACATTAAGTGGCACTAATTACATGGTAACTATGAGGTAACTAACATGAAACCACAAAACGGTAACTTGGCCACAGCTGCAAGGACTTGGGCCTTTTTGGCTGAGCATGTTTTTTTAAAAAACTGGATCCTACCCCAGAGGTGTGCCAATCAAATTTGTTAAGGGGTAAAGCTCTGAAGTAGTGACTTACCAGAGTTCCTTGTGGCTGACAGACAGGCAGGACGTGTTAGTTATAAAGTAGTTACAGCCTAATTCACAAAAGTTACCAACTGTTTCTCTTTCTGGAAAGAAGCAAGAAGTTACAAAATTCTTTGAATTAGGGCCAGGTGTGTCAGGTGGCGCGCAGAGAGGGCTGTCAGAGCAGCGTTAGAAGGACCCTGGTGGGTCAGACAGGTTGGACATCATTAATAATCATGGTTGGCTTCTAAATACTGGTAGCAAGATGACTTCTGATTTGTAATCTTACAGTAACCCAGTGAGTCAGTTCAACCTTTCGCCTCCTCCACAGTTCACATGTCTGTCCTGATGCTGTGTCCTCACGTGGTGGTAGGGATGAGGAATCTTCTGGGCAGTCCTCCTCATGACAACTTCTGACCTAATGACATGACTAAGGCTTTACCTCCTAAGACCAGCATATTGTGGGTTATTAAGACATATCCCCAGAACCCATGGAAAATGTCCTGTGTGGTGCTGACACTGGAGGCAGGGACTGGAGCATCACTGGGGCTCACTGCCCAGCTAGTCTAGCCTACTCAGTAATCTGCAGGCCAGTGAGTAACCCTGTATAGAAGCAGGTGAAGGAAATTCATAAGAATGACAGCTTGGGTTGTCCTCTGGCCTCCATAGGCACACGTGTGCACACAAACATGCCGAGGTGAGAAATCTTTCTCCAGGGCAACATGAATACAAGTCTATTCACCCCAGATAGGGCACAGACAACGGACCAAAGTATGATTACTCCCAAACCAATTTTGGTAAACCAATGAATTTATTGGGGTTATGAGTAGAGTGAGAGGTTGTTTTTTAAAAAAAAGCAATGGAGACCCCAAAGCAGCCACAGCATGGAGAAGTCTCACCCCATCTTGGATGATGAGCACTCCATAGCTACTTAGACTGAGCTTGCAATGTCTGGATTGCCCGCATGAATGCTCTTCCCTCCGTCTTGGGATGAGGCTCACTTACAGAGCATGAATGAGTCAAAGGCATCACCAAAAGCCCAGCTCAGCATACAGGGACTCATGGAAGCTGCCTCTGTGGCGAGTACTGCAAAACCTGCAGGCAGCTCAGTAGGTTGGAGAGCACACTGTCTGACTTGTTTACCTCAAGTCTGTTGAGCTTCCTTCTTCCCTCGATGAGGGGGATATGCTACACAACACATGCATTCATGCACATATGCATCAAATTAAAAATAACAGTATAAAGAGAGGGCATATATAGGCTGTGTATGCATCATCAGCCCATGTCCTTGAATTTCTTATGTTGAATATAGTCTGCAAATGACAATCTGTTTATAGGTCTCCAGACTGTGTTCAACATTGATCGATGATGATCACCTTGCAGCGTTGGGTGCTCAGGGTTGAGATTCTCAGTCTGACAGACATGTTTCTCCCTGGGCCCGTTTGTCCTCTCTGATAAGTCAAAGGTACAGGGTGTTGGTGGCTTAGACAGCACTGCACGGGTCCATGCAAGATCCTTTCCTTCTGCAGCTTGCTCTGGGATTGATTTCCATCCTGAGTGCTCCCAGAGACAACCAGAGCCCAGCCTTTTCTCATTAATGTCTAGTGGCAGCG
Organism: Dipus sagitta; assembly: GCA_036346955.1. Lineage (NCBI taxonomy): Eukaryota > Metazoa > Chordata > Mammalia > Rodentia > Dipodidae > Dipus > Dipus sagitta. The sequence continues at coordinate 8,668,528 of CM070779.1, read as the reverse complement.
ATGATGACAGCTCATGGTGAATTAGTGAGAACGATTATTCCAGGACAGATGCGGCTTCATCAGCCACTGTGTCAAAACAGGAAGGTCTGGAATTTGAGAAGAATGTTCAATGGGCAAATGATAACATAACATGGTAATAAATTCTGCATTAATTTTTCTGCACGCAGTACAATTTTAGATAAAAAATTAAAACTCTTTCCCAGGTGTCTCTAGTTAAAACAAATGTTTAAAATATAAAAGTGCTTTTATCTGATACTATTCCCTTCTTCCCCCTCCCTTCCTTCTTTCCTTTTGCTATCTTTCCTTTTTTTTTTTTTTTTACAAAAAAAATTGCTTCCAAAGAGAGAGACACAGAGAAGAGAAATGGAAAGAGGGACTGAGAGAGAGAGAGAGAGAGAGAGAGAGGCAGAGAGACAGAGACAGAGAATATGAGTGTATAAGAGCCTCCAGCCATTGCGAACAAACTCCACATGCAAGCTCCACCTTGTGCATCTGGCCTTATATGGGTACTGGACAATCAAACCGAGGTCATTAGGCTTTATAGGCAAGCACATTCACCACTGAGCCATCTCTCCAGGCCTGCTGTCGTTCTTTTAAATTGACCTAGCTGTGCAGCCCAGGCTAGCTTGGACCTTTCAGTACACTTGCCAAGACCTTCCAGGTGCTGGAATGCCGTGTGTGCTATCATGCTTTGCTGATTGAAAGAGGGTCGAGCAAGCGGAGGAAAGGACTCTGCCAGCTAGAATCCCATTAGCTCTATTATTCCTGATATTTATGGAGTGCTCCAGGCTTGGTGTGGTGACACCATGCAAGAACATACAAGTAGCAACCCTGCAAATATTATTGGCACTAACGTAAAAATGGAGATGCCTGGAATTGCTGAGTATTTAGTATGCGCCACGCTTTGTGCCAACTAGTCTTCATCTCACAGACTTAGCCAGGGCCTGTGCCCGTGTGGGGCTTTCCGTCCAGTGCGGTGCTGGCATGCGCCTTGTGCTTTGACGCGCTGCCTCCAGTCAGAGTTGGCTCTCAGCCATGAGCTCCCAGTGGTGGTTGTTACCGCACTGAACCTGCACCACATTGGACTCATCAACTTTCTGACATGGAGGGTGGAGGAGGAAACATGAAGATGTGCAAATGGAAGAGGGGCTGGTTAGAAAAAAGAAAGGCTTCCGAGGAAAGGGAATGGAGATGGGGGGAATTATGCATGTGTTGAAAATGTGAAAGGGAGACTGGAACCTCATAGCTATCCTGATAGGATACCTTAGATATAATTCTGTAAATTGACACAATATTCTACCCTGTGTTACGTAACAGCAATGTGCATGTTTCAGAACTTCAGGTTCTCTTTGCTCTGCTTATTTATTTATTTATTTGTTTATTATTTGTTTGTTTTTTTTCAAGATAGGGTCTCATTCCAGCCCAGGCTGATTGTCCTCGAATGCATAGTGAGCCTCCTACCTCTGCCTCCCAAGGCATGTGCCAACACGCTTGGCTCTTTGTATCTTATAAAAAGCTTTGTATTTCTTTACATAGTTTAAGCATGTTCTCAAAAGACTGCGTTGCCATTTGGGCTTCCTTGTTCTCAGTGGCTGGGGTGGTGGGAGGAGGCATAGTTCTTCACCAAGGGTCACGTGAACATGCGCAGCTTTGTTCTACCTTCTGTCACTCGTGAAACTCGATTACACTTATGTCTTGTTCTTCTTTTCACTCTCTCTATATATTTAAGGGACAACTACATCTACTCATTGTGCTAGACATGGAAACCATCAAGTTTTCTTTCTAGGATTGAGCCTGGCAGTGTAGGCACGAGGCTCCAGCAATAACATTGCGAGGGTCCTTCCAGGTGGTTCTGGTGCACACACTGACGTTAGACAGCCATGGGGAGAACAACCCCGCCAGCCACCGTGAGCTTAGGCTTTCTCTGTCCTGCCAAGGGTAAATTATCAGATAAATGCTCCACTAGAGAAGTTGTTCTTTTACTATTTGATTTTTGTCACATTTTCATACATGTATGTTGCATTTGGTCATATGTAGCCTGCAGTATCTCTCCCTTATCCCCTTCAGTCTCACTGTAATCCTCCTCACCACTTACCAGTGGCTGTGTCATGAGGGAGAACGACTCACCTTTCCTTGGAAACTTTAAATATCAGTAGCTTATTGAGGAGGGGAATAGTCTTTCAAACCCCTCTCATCAAGGGTGAAGGAGGTACACACAGAGAACACTCAACTCCTAGCAAACCAGAGATCCAGAGATGCAGAGGCTCCCAAGAGCTCATCACTGAAGCAGACCTAAAAAGAACCCAACATGGCTCATGGAAATTTGCAGAAGAGGGTACAGAAAGATCGTCAGAGCCACACGTTGGGACATTACACACAGAGACATTGCCTCTTCCCCATAACTGATGGCTAGCCCCTCAGTGCACGACCCATATTCCCCATGGGGATAACTGGCATCCCCAACGAAGAGGGTCCCTTCAGAGGGGGCACAGGGATGAGGTTAAGGATGGTACCAACATGTGCTGTTTACAGTGAGTATGTACATAACTAATAAAAAGCATAAATTAAAAAAACAACCAGAATGCCCACTGCTCCAACCTTGTGCAGGTCTCGTGCAGGTAACCACAGCTGCTGTGAGTTCATCAGTGCAGTGGCCTCATCCTGTCTTGACAGTACAGTTCCACAGAACTCTTCTCATCCTCCAGCTCTTACGTTCTATCTCATCGTCAGTGACGGTCTCTGATCCCTGGAGTGGGTGATACTTATGTCCTCATAGGGTTCCTCATCTAATGAAACAACCGTTGCAACTCCTATTGGATTTCATAGATGCACCTGTGTCAGTTAGAAACGTTGTCAGCCATATTCTTTACACTTTTCTTATATATCAAGTATCTTTCTTGCATATTGAATATGTTGTATATTAAATACCCCAAGTCAGACGAGTAAGGGAAAAGTGCCAACTTACCATGGGTGGCATCTGTCCCTCACTTTCCTGTCGGTGCCCTGGGATATCTGTCCCACCTCACTGTTGTCATTTCTTGGTCCTAGGAGCACTGGCTGTCATTCACCATGTAGAGTACAACAGTGTTCATTGAGCCCTCCAGAGATCCTCTTATCTTAGATACCATCATTTCTGTCTTGGTAATTGTTTTTTGAATTGTTGTCATTGTGCTCAGGTGGTGTTTTATAGGACAGAAGAATTCGCCTTGATAATTATGATGAAAAGGAATGAACCATAATTAAAATTGCACAAAACATAATTTTATGCATAAGTGCATTTTTGAAAAATATGTGCAAATGTTGAATGTAATCATTATAGTTTTTTATAAATATAATGAATGCTAAATTGTTATTGATTTTAATTTTTTTTAAATCATGCTATCTGGGCCTCTGACCTTGGGAAACTATGAGTATTGCTTCTACTGTCATTGAGTTATTTTAAATTTAAAAATGGCTAGAGAGAAAGATTCCTTTATAAGAAAGCAAATTTCACAAGAATGGTATGGCAATTAACTTTTAGGTCTGGCAGAAAACATGCTACATGTTTTTCTTAAAGGATAAAGATGGAAAAATGGATATATTTCTCATTCTTTGTCTTTGAAAACAATAAGTTTCTTGGGGACAATTATAGAGGCATGGCTATTCATTTTACTTCAATAGTTCCTGGTTAGAAGACTCTCCCTTTATTTACAAAACTAAATTTGCATTTTAACATCCTAGAAAAATTACCATGCAATGAGTTTAGGGAAAGTTTTTTTGATAGATAGAAGAGGGTAGCTTTAATTATATGTTGGGTTATCTTTTTCTCATGAGGATAAATTTGGAACACTTTACTGAGAAATAATATATAAAATGTTAGGGATATGTGTGTGTTATATGCCCCAGAGGTTACAAAATAATTAGTGTATTTAACATATTTTCTAATTGTGTAATGTGCATAATAACATTTTAAGAGTATCAATGGGAATAAAATCTCATCTATAGTTTTGTAATATCTAACAGATCTCATGTTCTACTTTCATTGAATTTACACATATCTATATCATCTATATCTACATCTATAGATATGTTTATCTATCTTCTATGCTGATTATGCATGCATATACACCTCACATGCTACATTATACATGTTTTCTTTAACCATTTAGTGGCATCCTCTGTAGGCTATTACCAAATTTTAAATATTGTATTATGCAAATGCCGAATAATTTAATTACTCTTTAAATTAAATAATTTATTTACACACTCTTTTTAATAAATGATTAAATTTATTTAACTACTTATGTGTGTTTATTTATTTATTTTTATTAAGTAGAAACTTTGTATGGATACATCATTTGTTGGTGACATCATTTCCCTCCTCCCTGCCCCCATTCCACCGAGGGCCCTTCCCAGTAAGACTGCTGGTGTTCCCCATGGGGTTGTGGGATATGAGTTGTGAGAGCAGCAGTCAGTCACTGTGGGGAGAGGGCAATGCCTCTGGGTATTCCCTCCCACCCTGTGGCTCTTACAATTCTTCTGTCCCCTCCTCCGCAAAATCCCCTGAGCCTTGGTGGGTGTGTTTTAAGCTTACTTTAGTGTTGTGCTCTCAGCAGCTTCTGGATTTCTGCTTGGTCCATTTTGAGTGTCCTCAGTGTCTGTCTCCATCACCCTGGTGCTGGTTGTCAGGCTCGCCATGGAAGCAGCACTCTTGCTCATCTTGCCAATTTCTCTGTGATTTCACCTGGACCCTGGCTGATGTGTGAGGGGTGGTTCATCTCCTGCCAGGGAGGCAGCTACCTTTTCTTGTCTTGATGATAGATTTTGGTTGTCCTTGGTTATCGCTGCCTTCTGAAAAAGAAAAACAGATTCTCCAACAGAGAGTAAGATCAGCATAGGTTTAAGGGGATAAGCATTGTTAATTTAGAGAGATTTTGATATGTATAGCTTCTCTTTGGGCAAAAATTAGTGGGAGCTTCTTGATGTATTCCATAATCTTGATCTCCATAGGAATAATTACTCTTTTAAAAAACTTTATTTATTTATTTATTTATTTGTGAGAGAGAGAAGGGAAAAGAAGCAGATATATATAGAGAGAATGGGTGTGTGAGGGCCTCCAGCCACTGCAAGTGAACTCCAGATGCCTGTGCTACCTTGTGCATCTGGCTTACATGGGTCCTGGGGAATCAAACATGGGTCCTTTGGCTTTGCAGGCAAGCACTTTAACCATCAAGCCATCTCTTAAGCTCTTAATTACTCTTTTAATAATAATACAGACTCATGTTATTTCTGGACTTTATCATAAATAAGAGCTGAATAATTATTTTTTTAGAAAACTAATCATTTAGGACTATGACTATTACTTTAGGATACTATTTCAAAATTATGTATCTTTAAAGGCTTTTCATGTGAGCTTTCTGGCTGTTTAAACCCATCTTTCCTGTCTTATATACGTACCTGCATCTTTGCTTTATGATTTAGAGAAATGTTCTGTTGGATTTATAAATGCAAGTAGTTTAACTTTTTATTATTTTTAGGTAAAATTGTTTGATAGGATAAATCTATGAAATATATATTTTCTGGGTTCAATTGTGATGTTTTCTTGTCAAATACAAAAATGGACATTAAATATTAAAATGTTTTCTAAATCAAATTGAACCATCAAAAATAGAGATACTTGTATACTTACAGATTCTTTCATTGTTTCTGGGCCAATCACATGTGGTCTCCACTCTTTCAAAGGTTGGGATATTATATTAGGACCCCAGGCATTGATATGTGAACTTTTAATAATATAAAACATGAAGTTACTCTTATTAATTTATGTCATTGAGTTACTATACTTTCCTACAGAATCATCATTCCATTAAAATTTTTATTGTAATAGTTTATTTTTCTTTTGCTCTGCCCCTTTTCCAGATTTTAATTTTGCTTTGTGTTATGGGAGTGGTATACAATTTCCTGCTTAATTATTTCAGCGTCAATCAAATGGAGAGATGGCGCCGCCGACCCTATCAGTGCTGGCTTCCTTTTTCCTTTTTCTTCCCCTCTGAGGTAGGAACATTGTAGATCTACCACGGTGTAAACAGTGTGACCTTGAGAAAGTTATTTTCCTTTTTGCGATGCCATTTTCTCAACTGTAAAATGGCTGTAAAGCAGTGCTTTCTTGATAGAGTTGTTATTGGGTTAAATTCAAAAAGTGTGCAATATTTAGAATAATGACTGCTAAGCCTTATGTTCCAGTAAGTGACAGCCATTCTTTATTTTTTCCTCTGCAATTCATTTTAGTTTTGTTTCCTATAATAAACATTGCATTAAGTTTTTTTTCTATTATAATCTGAGATCTTTTAACATTTAAAAGTTGGTTTTATCTATATTTTGTGTTTTTTTTTAAAAAAATTTATGTATTTATTTGCCAGTGGAGGGACAGAAAAAGAGAATGGGCAGGTGCTAGGGCCTCGAGCCACTGTGAAAGCATTCCAGATGTATGCACCACTTTGTGCATCTGGCTTTACATGGGTACTGGGAAATCAAACCTGAGTTGTTGGGCTTTGCAGGCAAATGCCTTAACCACTGAGCAATCTCTCCAGCTCTGTTTTTGTGATTTTGACACAAGAAGTATTTGGGTTGAATTTTGCATTTTAAGCTGTACTTTTAGTGTATGGTATTGTTTCCCTGTTGATACATTTCCTTACACTGTCATAATCTCTATCCATGATCTTCAGGGATAAGCAGATTCCTGCTTTTCCTGTTCTTTTGCACAACCATTGAGACTTACCCCCACCCATCCCCAAATGGCATTGCTGGCTCTGCTTTGGCCCCAACCTCTCAGGTGTTATTATTATTTTTTTCTTAAAGTTGTGTCTTCCCATATATTTTTCTTATAATTTCTTCCATTTTCTTTCATACGTGGCTTTCCTCACAGTTTATGTGTTCATTCTATAAGCACATAGTGACTCTAATTAGTGGTACAGGGTAACCTTAACATTGCGAACAGTTGGCCAGTTCTTTGTGTTTTCTGTTATGAAACCCATTTCTTCCTACTTGCACGAGTGTTTGGTCATGTGAACGGGAGTATTAGGATGGAGAGTACGGAAAAGTCAGAGCTCAGGTTGTCATGTGGACCAGGAAACACAGAGCAATATACAACAGCATGTGTTTTTTCTTTCACTAGTATTCCTATGCCCCTTCTCTTTATTTCCACATGACAGAAAAGCCTGTACAAATATTGTGCTTTAAAGATCTTACCTAATAAAAAAAAAGCCATCCTTGTGCTTTCTCAATTATGAGAGAAAGCCAATCTTTTGTGTGATCAGAGCCTGGTCTCCACTTGCATTAGCATATCTCTCATAAAGAGGCACTGAAGCCAACATAGATTCAGCTTTAAATAGGAAAAAAAAATACTTTCATTTCTTTAGATTAAATTTATTATTTGGAACTGCAATCTTGTTTATCTTGATGAGGGGCTCCATGTTCAAAGAAAATGTAATTTAATATAAATCTACCTTGGCTTTTTTTTTTTTCTGGGGATGCCGAATTTCTGCATATATTCTTTCACAAGGCTCTGTTTTAATTTTCTGAACCTGGGGACCTACTGTTTTTCTTATGAAATAAAAAATAGATTTTGGAAAGTCTCCAAAAGCAGGTAGCTTTTGGGAAGTTACTATAACTATAATCACAATTACGACTTATAGTAACAGGTATAAGGGCTTGTTTGACACTCACAGCTTGAGCAGTTCCTGGGAACAAATGAGCCTGTGTTTCTACTTCTGTTCTTGGCTGTTTTTCCAAAGAAACCATTCATCATCCCATATACCAAAAGGTAATGAGTTTCACAGAATGTGGTTAGAATATTGTACCCGGAAAATCTAACAGGATTCCTCATCAAACATGAAGTCAGAAATAGGATCTTAGATTGTCACTACAGATTATAATAACTTATTTATTCAACAAGACTCCATTGTGAGACAGCATGACAGAGAAACTGTGAGAATGAAGTTCAAACCAAGATCAGTATGAGTCATATCTGGTGCTGCCGTTTGGAAGCCCTTTAAGACTTGAGCCACTATCTTAGCATTCAAAGAACTTGTATTTTCCTTACTGTGCAACTGAAATACTAACAAGAGTATTCATCACATCATAAGAAGGGCCGTATCTTGGCCATCCCTCCCTTCAAAAACTACTTTGAAAGGGCAGATAAGCTACTGATTTAATTTCATGAATTCCTAAAAACAAAAACAAAACAACAACAACAAAAAAAAACAGATGAATAGAGAAATTATTAGAGGAAAGAGTAGTCACTGTGTCAACCAAAAAAGTGTGGGACACTCTATTTCAGCGTCAACCGAAGTTTAGAGACACATTTATGATTTAAATTCTCTTGTTCTACAGCAAATAAACACAGCTTGGTTTATTCATACATGCAATGAATGCTTGACAACTAGAGACTTGACGTTATTCATGAGTGGTGTAGAGGAATCTATGAACAAGAGAGCCATCAAGAGCCACAAGGAAAGCTGGTACTGCCGCCACCAGGTACGCCTCCAAGTTGGCAGTCAGGCTGCTCTGCGGCCTGGGTGTGAGGTATAATAAGGCCAGAGTACTTGTTTTATGGGCTCTTATTGGACACTGAACTTTTTTTGAGGAGTCTCATCTATGTCGGTTATTTTTATCTCTATACGCACCCCATGTGGTCAGAGGTAAGATTGTCCATGAGCACACAGCATGCAAACATCACAGTTGGGGTGAAAACTAATTGGATCTCCTCTTTACTCCATAGGCCACATTCGTACCTTGGGCACAGGGTGTGTGGTATAGAGAGGCTTCATGTCAACCGAAATTAAATGGAATATTCTTATGCCCTAAATAAAATGAGTTCAAGAGAGAAAAAGAGAAAAAAAAAAAAGAGTGGGAGAGGGAGAGGAGGTGGATGGGAAAGGGACAAGTAAGGAGAGAGGAGAAAGAACACAGAATGAGAGGGGGAAATACATGCACTTGCTCTTAAAATAATTTAATGCCTAAAATCCTAAAAATGTGGTTTCTTTCGGCAGAGGATATTAATCCTTAAAATATGAAAGCTAACTGCAACCCAAACAGAAAGACAAGGTTGGTCGCTTCCCTTGTTTGTGATACAACATTTTACCTTAATGTCATAATGAATCTCAGGGTTGACTTAATTAAAAAATCCACTTCATTTCTAGATTAGCACTCAGGTGAGTGTCAAACTTCCAATTACAGACTTAAAAATATGATTGGATCCTGTGCTAATAACTGTGTTTGCATTAGACTTTAATCATCACAAAGGAAAAGCCGGGCCATCAGGCTACATGAATAAACATCCATTTCTTAAGCTTACAATGGAGTTTCCCCCTGAGAAAATTCTAGAACTTTGAGAGTAATGTAATGGTAATTAATTACTAGAAAGATTCATACTGCATGCCAAGAAAGATAAAGGAATGCACAGAGACCTTGCAAAAGCAATCTGCAGGTGGTGCAGAGGGGGAGACCACAAGGCTGGCTCGCTGAGTTCAGACTGGAGGCCTCCTTGGCACAGGTTATGGAAGGCTGCTCTCCTCCATTTTTCTCCCTTTAAGCATTTATTCCATTTGAAACCCTATTCCACATTGTCCAAACACTTGAAATCATTTTTGTAGGGGTTTTCCGAGGTAGGGTCTCACTCTAGCTCAGGCTGACCTGGAATTCTCTATGTAGTCTCAGAGTGGCCTTGAACTCTCAGCAATCCTCCTACTTCTGCCTCCCAAGTGCTGGGATTAAAGGCGTGTGCCACCATGCCCGGTTTTGAACTCATACAGTCTGATCTTTAAAGAAGAATGTTGAGATTCTTTTTATTTATTTATTTATTTTTTTTAATTTTTTTTTTTTATTAGTCAGTTCTGTATTCAGCAAATACAGTCAGTTTGGTACCATTATTAGGCTCATCCGTGACCTACCCCCTCCCCTTGGCCCCTCCTTGTTGAGGTATACGGGTCATGCATTGTGGAGTTAGTCCACAGTTATGGGTAAGCTAAATGTCTCTGCATATCATGACCCAACATGTGACTCTGACATTCTTTCCGCCCCCTCTTCTGCAAAATTTCCCTGAGCCATGTTGGGTTCATTTTTGGTCTGCTTCAGTGATGAGGTGTTGGGGGCCTCTGAGGCTCTGGCTCTCTGATTTGGTAGGAGTTGATTTTTCTCTGTGCTGATCTCGTTCCCCCTTGTGCTAGTATCCGGTTCATCAGGAAAACAGCCCCCTTGCTTGTTTCTCCAATTATTCTTAGTTTTATAAGCATGACCAAATTTGTTTCATTTCTCCCTTTCTAGACTCAACCCCTAGTAGGCAGCCCACGGTTCCCCAAATCTTACTACTGAGCACGTGATTGGGACCAGTAGGATGTTTCTTGGTGTGATGGCTAAATTGTCAACTTGATCAGATTAGGAAGCAAGTAGGAGACACTCTGCTCGGGCAGATCTGTGACTATGATGGAGTTTCCAGGAAGGACTGGTGGAGTTAGGAAGTCCTTCCCCCAGAGTGGGCAGCCTTTCCAGTTGTGGACTATACATGAAGAAGCCCAAGAGAACACAGTGCCCTTGGCCTGCGCTACCGCATCCACCGCTCCACCATTGCCGTCCTTTCCAGACATTGGAACCCAACTTCATCAGCTTCCCAGTGTGCACTGAAGACCAGAAGCTCTCTGGGAATCCTCCAGGTCTTCCATGCCACATTGGTACCACTGAACAATCCAGCCTTGTGGACTGAACAGCTCTTGGGTTTTCAGATTCTCCAGTCTGAAGATTGCCATTGGGCTACCCTGTCCATATCCTGTAAGCTAATCTAATACCCACCCTTTACAATACATATTCATTCTTTGGTTCATTTCCTCTATAGAACACTTACTAACATCAACAGGCTTCTCCCAAGAATTAGATTCTCTAGGGACCTAGCATCTCCACCACAAAAAGCAATCCAAAACTTTCAGGCAAGTTGGAAACTTTGTCCTCTGCAAACCAGGTTGCTTGCATTCTGGTCAGCATGACCCCCGTCCGCCCGCCCACAGTCAGCTTCCCTGTTTTAGCGTAAAACAGGAATGTGTTGTCATGTACATGTTAAGATTTCTAAGGCCTATAAAACCTACATTGAAGTGTTTGGTTTTTCTAACGGTTGTGTGCGGATGCTGATGTGCACACGCTTACGTGCATCCAAGCATCACCATGTCTACCACCAAGAACACTCCTTTGTGACTTCTTTACCTTTTGTGTTTCTTTGAAGTTCTGCAATGGAAAAGTGATTCAGATGAACATTCCGAAGTGATTCAAAAATTAGCCAAGTATTTGAAAGCGAAATTAACTTTTTGCTGATGGCTGGATCTCCTTTATAATTTTATCTTAAGTAATTCTCCGCATGCTCCTCCTTGACAAGGATATCATTTAAAGTCACAGTGGAGTAAATGCAACTAATAAGCTCCTCGTTCCCTTTCACTGACAGATTTTTAATATAAATGTCAGAGACCGAATCTTCAAAATCTGTTCTGCTCCCTCTCAAGTCACCCTAACACTTCAAATGTGGTGTCAGGGACATGTTCAGAGGAATGCATTTGTGACTTCTGAAATCCAATTAAAATAATTTGGCGGCTATTAATTGAACATTTCTGGTACAGCGATGCCCATGCTAAACATTACAGGCTCTGAAGTTAGCGTAGCATGGATTATTCCTATCCGTTGAGTCTGTTGATCATATGCACATGTATGTATGTGGCAGTTATCTTCTTATTGCTGAGACAAAAGACTCAGCCAGAAGCAGCTTGTGGGAGGAAAGCATTTACTTCAGGCTTACAGTTTCAAGAGGGAATTTCATCATGGTAAACAAAGTATGACAACCAACTTCTATCTCCACCTTCATATATCAGGAGAGAGAGAGGAAGAGGAAGGAGAGGAGGAAGAAGAGAAGAAGAAGGAAGAGGAGAAGGAGGTGAAGAAAGAAGGAGGAGGAGGAGGAGGAGAGAAGAGCCACAAGAGAGAGCTAGGTCTGAACACTCAGAGGGCTGGACTATAAAACTTCAAGGTCTGCCCTCCCAGTGACACCCCCTTCCAGCAAGGATCCTTCAGCTCCAGCAGGGGACTTAGCAGGAGGTTTAGTCACATACACTTGGATTGATGGAGACATTTCACATCCAAGGCAGCACAGCATACAAAGCAAGGGGTAGGGTTCTAAACTGAGTCATGAGCAGCATGTTGGGGCTGAATTAGTTTTGTGTGTGTGTAGCATGAGTTGGGGACAAGAGGATATGGTTGACAAATAAGTTATGGATGTTAGAAAGAAGTCAAGAAGTGTGCATTCTGTTCTCGTTATCTTCACAGGAAGTCTCCAGGCTATGAAGGATTTAAGAAAGGGACTGACACTAGATGGTCATTTTAGGAAAGACACTGTGATGGAATGTGAGGAGGACCAACACTAGAAAATGCTGAACAATTGATAAATAGTCTTGAATTATATCTCCAAGTACCTGGACTGAAGGGAGATGACAGTGCCTGGTTCTTGGATTCATGAGATGAGGAGAGGAGACAGGATCAGCTGGGTAGGAGCTCCTGCTGGAGACCAACATTGGTAGATTTTATGAGAATTTATGCAGAGAGCTACAGAAGTCATCCTGCACAGGGTGTGATGGTGACAAGGGTCTAAACCCAGACAGTCACATATAGAGAAAGATGGGAAGACATATTGATAAAATCAGTTGGACTTGGGCCTTACTGGGTATTGGAAAGAGAGCTTCTGAGGCTTATGCCTAAGTTTCTGACTTGGTTGTCTCAGATCACTTAGTAAACCTCTTTATATGAGACTGTAGCAGTTCTCCTTAGTGCTGGGACAAAACACCTGACTTAAAGTAGCTTAAGGGAGGAAATTATTTATTTCAGACTTATAGCTTTGAGGGGAATTTTCTCATGGCAGGGAAAGCATGGCAGAGCAGACAGCTGGGGTGTCACATCTTGTCACAGCAGTAGAAGGGAAGTTGTCTCAGAGAGATAGCTCTGGACACCCAGTGGGCTGGATTAATAAACCTCGAGGTTTGCCAGCAGTGACTCAAAGTCTCCACTTCCCAAAGGTTGCATCAGCTATGGACAAAATACGAAGCCCAATCTCACATGCTTGAGGCTAAGGAGGACATTTTATATTCAATCCACAGCAGAGACCATGCTAATAGTCAAAGTAGCTTGTGACTCTGATAATCTATGGCAACATTTTCAGTGCATCTCCAGCTATTGTTGAAATGCTCTTCTCAGGCAAAGTGAGAAGTAATTTCCTTCCCCACCCCTCCTTTTATTTATTTATTATTTATTTATTTATTTTAAATGTCTTTTACTTATTTGTTGTTTATTGGTTTTGCATTTTTAAAATTTATTTAGTTTATTTGAGAATGATAGAGAATGAGGGAGAGAGAGAGAGAAAGAGAGAGAGAGAGAGAGAGAAGGAGAAAGAGAGAGAGAGGGAGAGAGAGAGAATGGGCATGCCAGGGCTTCCAGCCACTGCAAACAAACTCCAGATACATGCACCACCTTATGCATCTGGCTTACGTGGGTCCTGGGGAATTGAGCCTCAAACAGGAAAAGGGGTATCGAGCCTCAAACAGGGGTCCTTAGGCTTCACAGGCAAGCGCTTAACCACTAAGCCATCTCTCCACACCACCCCCTGCCTTTTATGTCAAATGATATTCTTTCTGGAAGGCATAGGTGAATGCTTTCTGAGCCCTTAATGTTGTCTAACTCCATAGATTGTCCTTTGCTTAGATACTCTTTCTTTACTTGAACTGTATGTAGTTATAACCCTTCCAAAGCAATATTCTGCTCGCCAAAGATCTCAACAATGGTGTTTGGTGTGAAGAGGAACTAACTGTGAGTCAGGTCTTCCTCTTGAAAAGGCAGACAGATGTCAAGGAAAGGTACCATAGTGATGGCTCTCTCCTCCTCCCCTTCTTCCTCCTCCTCTTCTATGTTTTACTTACTTGTGTGGCCATACGGCTGGTCCCTTATCCACTCTTCTCTATGTTTGTCCCCTAAGTCATCACAGATATTTGGTGAAGAAGGAAAAAAAATCCCTATGCCATCAGGCTATTATATAGCTCTAAATTTTAACCAATCCACCTATAAAATTTAATAAAATACCTGAGGGTCAATTTTCACACAAAATTAAAACAGCTGTTTCTCAGTGTTCTAATCACATGCCTCGTCTGCCCTAAATCACTAACGTTGGCTCTATTGCTTTGCTTTCAATCTTGTTTTATAACCACTTCCATAGATGTGGGCAGCTACCATAGCAAAAGCAAAATAAAAAAATACACAGAAAAAAGAAATTCTTTCCTGAAGAGATGTTTCCTCAAGTGTTTCTTCAGAGTGGGCTTTTTAGTTTTCAAGGACAGGAGGTCAAGCTGACAAAATAGCACAAAAATACACATTTCCCTCCTTGTATAATTCCTGACCTTGGCTGAACACCAGTCCTTTCACAAGATGGATTTGTGATGGAGTCGAGAGGGCTGCCATGTTACTGTGTTACTCTGAGAGCCGCCTGGATTCCTCAAGGAGAAGCGCAGGTCAGCATCCATGATCCTTTGAGAGGCTTTGGAAGGGAGCAAAGAAGGCTGGCAAGGAGCTCATAAGAAACGGAAGTGGTAGAAATAAGATAGGTGTCATGTCAAGTGGCTTTGTCTATTTTCATTTTATTGTGTGACTATTCGAGTAGGCAGCAGAGCTGAGCCATCTCATGACAATATGATACTTGGGGGCAAGGTATCCCACTCTATGAGTGAAGGAAAGGGTGGTGACGTCTCTTACATTATCATCCTCACTGGCACTTGTGATCAACTAGTCACTTTGGTTTCTCATGGACACAGAGCAAAACATGACTCAACATGACTATCTCTCCAGCCTCCTGCATCTGAGACAACCTCATTCTTTATAGAACTGCCATTTCTAGTCTCTGCTTTATTTTCACGTTTGTTTCTTTCATTCTTCTCCAATATTTTTTCCCATGTATCTAATGGCCCTAAGGTTCATATTCATGGAGATTGGAACTCTTAGTTCACCATACGCCAGAAAAGTCTCTTCATTGTCACGATTCATCTTCTGCTAGGTGATGAGGGAAGACTTGCCTTGTCATCCTCAGTGTCCCCATTGCAGACCTTGTTCTGTTTGCCCCATGTTACATTTAAACTCAATGTAATAAAATGATGGGATTAAAGTGAGGAAGGAAATGCAAACGTGTACATGAGCCATGGCATGTGGAATTGCATAAATATATCCTGAGTGGATTTTTTCAAGTAACAGACTATATAGGAACCTTGAGGAGGCCGTTTTAATCCCCCCCCCACACCTAGATGTTTTTCTGTAGAGAATGATACACCCTAGTAAAGATTCATGATTAATTCAGTGTTCTAGTTGAAGTAGACCTGTCATCATGTAACAATTTTCAAGGGGTGACATGCTCTAAGGTTACACAGTTTATTGTATCTCCAGATCTATTTTCCAATCACATTTACTTTTATATGTGAATGTGTGTGTGTGTGTGTGTGTGTGTATACCTCTTCAGTGTTGGGTACCAGTATATTAATATTGGACCAGCATAGTCTAATAAACATACCATGTGATGGCATATCTTAATTTCTTGTGTAGAACAATGGTTCTTTTCATGAAATCACAAAAAACATTAAATAATATTTGAAAACCTAGACTAAAATTGTGTTTCTAATTTTGGAGGGTATTTAAAATGAATTGGCATGAGAGTTGTCTGAAAATACCCGACCAGGAGTAGCTTGTGGGAAAAAGAAGTTTATTTTGGCTTACAGACTTGAGGGGAAGCTCCACCATGGCAGGGGGAAAGGATAGCATGAGAAGATGGTGGACATCACCTCCTGGGCAACATCAGATGGACAACAGCAACAGGAGAGTGTGCCAAACACTGGCAAGAGGAAGCTGGCTATAATACCAATAAACCCGCCCCCAACAACACACTGCCTCCAGGAGGACCCAATATCAAAATCCCACCAGCTGGGGGCCTAGCATTCAGAACACATAAATTTATGACGGGCACCTGAATCAAAGCACCACAATATGTTTCATGGTGGTCCTTAATTTTCCTGAGAAGCAGAAACGGAGAAAACTGGCTAGTTTGATGACAGTAGATAAGTTGGCAACTTGTGCAAATATTGCCCTTTAGTCATTATACATTTAGTGATGACTCACATACCACTTATGACCATCACCACCGTCATTTTTTGTTTAATGCTCTCTCTTGAATGGGTAGGTGTGAAATTTCATCAAATACACCAGGTGTCTGGGTTCCCGGGCAAGCTTCAGAAAGCACTTCCTGTGCAGTTAGCCATTGTTCCCCATGTGTGACGCGACAGAAGGCTGGGGAAGAAGAGGCTGGTTCCTTCTCTCGGAAGCATGGCCTTTGGACAGTGCGTGGTGTGGGTGTCTATGGGAGAGGCTCCTTCCCAAATGTTCTTACTCACAGCGTGCATTTGCCCGAGATCCCCCCATGATTTATACGCATGTTGAAACGTAAGAAGGACTTGTCTGGGACTGGAGAGTTGGCAAAGTCAGTAAAGCGTCTGGTGTGCAAGCGCAAGGACCTGAGTTCAGAGCCCCTGGCATCCACTTGCTCAGTGGGTATGACAGGATGACTGGCATCCCAGAGCTGGGGAGGTGAAGACAGGAGATTCCTGGAGGACACTGCTCAACTTGAAGAGCTAAATCATTAATCTCTGTGTTCCACTGAGAGACTCTGTCTGATTAAATGAAGTGGAAGAGCAACAGAAGAAGTCACCTGATATCAACGTCTGGCCTTCACAAGCGAACCTATGTATGCACACCTATGTACACATGTGTACCCCATACATGTGAAGACACACACATACGCATGTATTCTCCACAGACACACACACACACACACACACACACACACACACCAATAAGTAAAAGAAGCACTGATTGAGAAGATTTTTCAGTGTTTTTATACATTTCCTTCTGCTGGCCCACTTCCCAATTCAGTTGTAACTATAAAGCTCCTCTCCAAAAAATAAAAATAAGAATAAACAAACAAAAACCATGGAAATAATCCTTGAAGCACATAGCATTCAAACCTTCAATGAGGCTGCAGAGTGGCTGCTTTGGACCTCCATGTTGCACAACCATAAATTTATAAGTCCTAAATGTGTCCACTTCAAAAATCTAAGTACCTTCTGGTCCCTGGATACCATAATTCTGCAGAAATAGATGTGTATTTTTAATGCATGTGTACACGGCTTCCTTAATGATTTTACTGCAAAAAAAACATTTTGTTCCTAATGCATCCTTAAGTGAAGGGTTTGTATTCTTAATTTTCCACTCAAGTAATTTAGAGACCATTAGTCAAAGTGGAAGTCTCTGGCAAAGATGGAGCGTTGGAAGTTTAGACAGTTTCTTCTGAAGATTGCTCTTGTAATTGTCAGAGAAAGATACATTCTTAATTGTGTTTCACTGCATCTGGACAGCGGATGCATGCCAGTGTTCCAAATACCTGTGTAGTAAGAATGGAAGAAATGGAAGGTTGTGTGTTACAGGAATGTCAAAATAACATATTCCAGAGTTTGTTACCCAGACAGAGTACACTGTGAGTGCCTCCCCTTTCTTCTTAAGAAAAAAAAAAAAGCAGGATGGCTTTCCTACCTGCACCTCCATTTTCAGAGTTGAGCCAAAGACATCCTGTTACCCAGCTGCCCCTCTTGTTGAAGAGTTTTCTGTCTACCTGAACTAGAGAGATTGACGGTTGGAGACTGTTGCTGGCACCTTCTGGAAATGACAACCATGGATGGTGCTGGTGGTAAAGTCAGAAGTGGTTGCCCTGCAGCTATTTCTCACCTGAGCCTTCTGACTTACAGTCCTTTTCAAATCTCATGTGAACAGCTTTTTCTCCTGCGCCTGAACGGTTTGATATTTCTTTCAAGTTAGAGGTCTCCTCAAGAAAAACTTTGAAGTACAATCAGATCCAAATTTCGAAAGTAAAGAGATGTGATTTTCTGATCTAAAGAAAGGGATTGAGTTTGCAAATACTCATATTTGCCTAGTGACCTTTCCAGGGTGTGAGATTTGCCAACACAGCCATCTATATGTGTCCTGCAACTGTAATTTGATACCAAGATTATGAAATCCCATTCACTATGCAGATCCTATGTAATCTGTTCATATACAACATTGATTCATGACTTATCTTTCATAGGCTCATAAGAAATATTGGAACTGGGGGCTGGAGGAATGGCTTAGCAGTTAAGGTGCTTGCCTGCAAAGCCAAACACCGGGATTCAATTCCCCAGGACCCACGTTAGCCAGATGCACAAGGGGGTGCACGCATCTGGAGTTCATTTGCAGTGGCTAGAGGCTGTGACGCACCCATTCTCTCTCTCTCTGTCTCTCTGTCTGCCTCTATCTCAGTAAATAAACAAAAATAAATAAAAAAGAAATATTAGAACTTCTACCATAGGCTTGAGTTTATATATATATATATATATATATATATATATATATATATATATATATATACATGCATATAAAACTTTCTCACCTACATGTTTCGGAGTATATTTGACATATTTCTCTGTTAGGGATTTACAACAAAATCCAGAGATTTTTAAAATATTAATGAAGAGGTCTGAATGGTAAGCAATATGTATCTGGTGACTTTCTGTTTCTTTGGGCAGGGAAATTGAGGTTTAAGATGTTCGGTTACAACATCTCAACACTTGGAAGACATGATTCAGGCTGAGTTCATATACATGGTTATGTGTTTAACCTGTTTTCCCCTTGGATGAAAAGGTACATACCTTCCTTGGGTTGCAAAGAGACTTATGTACAACAAATAATAATTACTCTATAATCATTCACATTTTGTTATCTTTAGACTTCATATATATGTCTGGTACCAAAAAGTTCCAGACATATTTATGTGTTTTCCATGTTGGCTTATTCTCTGATCTTGATAGAACAATACCTAGAAAAGTATGTTGAAATATTATTTTTTCCTAATTTGGGGTTTTGTAGACCTTCTAATTATTTCTGAGCTTTGTGTTTGTGTTTACATATACAACACACATAGATACATGTATGTACATGATGCTACAATGTTACAGATATCTTGGTATATCTAGCCATGTATGTGTAACTTTATATTCATTGAGCATATGTACATGAATATATTCCTGCATTTGTATGCATTTATTTGCATGCCAACACATGCGTATCTGTGCATATACATGTGCATTCACATGTTTATAAGTGCACATTTGTGTTATCATGGCATAGTTAATTCACTGTAGGTGTATTTATAGATGAGTAGGTTCTATGTGTGTGTATTCATGTGTACCTGCATGTGTGTGTCTAGATGTGATTAGATACATGTAGCTCCATGTCTCTATGCAGTTGAACTGCGTTTTTGCATGTGTTTTCCTTATGGTTGTTCAGAGGCATCTGTGGATGCTCCAGGAGCTTTAGGAGGTGGGCCATAGGTTTGGTGATGCAAAGCAACTTTTCTCCTCATGAAAGTTCAGAGGAGAATCAGAAGTAATGGGGGGACCCTTGCTAGTGCTGCCCTGGAGCCAATGACTTCATAAGCCCTCAGTTGCTTAGGGAAGGTCTGTCAGTCATGTCCCAAGCACACGCGAGTAAAGGTTACGTGATTTTTTTCCCCTAGCCATTTAAAGTGCTTGTGACCTGGCTGCTTCCATTAGTGGATAGAGGCTTGATTACAGATGTCCTGCTCAGCCTTGGCTGAGTCCTCTTCTAGAAGGAGCTCGAAGGACTGGACGGATAATGGTTTTGGATTCTTGGCCAGGTTTTCTTGCTGGGTCATGATTATCTATGTTCCTTGCTCAGATGATCTTATTCCTCACACGTTGGGACATGTTATTAAGCTGTGTGGAGTGTGCCTTCATTCACTGGGAGTGGAAGAGACACGTATGTGTCCTCTTTTTCAGCATTCAGCTCCTAGGTGCTGATAGAAGACACAGGTTGACTTCTGCCACTGCTCTTTCTAACTTTTAATATGTTCTATTTTAAATTTTTAAAAAGAAATTAATTAATAAATTTTTTCTCTATAATTTTACACTGGGAGCATGCATTGGGTGATTTCCCTGTTGTGCAATAATTTTATTCTCAACCATTAACTTGTGAATAACTTTAATTAATAGCTTAATAAATTATTCATGACATTTTAAAAACCCTCTGTAGGCCATGTGGGACTGCATTTTTTTTATTTCTAGCATTTTTAGGCAATGTTAAAATTGTCCTTTTTATACATGATCATAGACAGACAATATCTTACTGATATCTTATCTCCCAAGCTATAGAAAACTTACATAATTATATTTCTGAATAAGTCTTCAGTCAATCAGATCTTTATTATTTTGAGTAATGCAATTTTAGAAAATTGAGAGAGAAAATGGTGGTTGAAATGTCTAAATCATAGCCATTCTATTTTATTAGGTAAGATTGTGAGAATCCTGCCTCTCCAGTGTGTTGCTTTTATGGTAGGTCAAGAGGAATATAATCTTCAGTGGAGAAAACCTGGATGGCTTTGAGCAAGTTTCAGCCGTCAAGGATACAAACACTTGTCTGGAACATATGTGGTTTTACAGTGTCTTCCGAGTCTCAACCTCAGGCACTGTGCTGGGATTTGAAGGTTATGCTGGTGGTTTGGGTTGGATCCCTTTCTGCTGGGCGGTGTGGATCTGAAGGAGAACACCTTGTTACAACAGAATACACCCATCATGCATTAGGGGGAAGAAAGGCCCAGCTGTGGCATAGGAAGGGAGAAGCCACCAGCTCAGCAGCGCAGTGATGGAGAGTTCCCAATTCCCTAGTGGCCAGGGTGAACTTGACGATAAAATGACCCAACACCCACATGGCGTTCCCCGCTGTTCAAATTTGTCCCAGAACTTTCTCTGTTCTTTCATTACCATTGTCTACTAGTAATGACAATTTTTAAAAATTAAGAATGTTAATAATTATCATATGAGTTTATTTTAAAGGCCTTTTCCACTATGCCTGGCTTGATTTTAACTTTTTTTTTCCAGGTAGGGTCTCACTGTAGCCCATAGTGTCCTGGAACTCTTTCTGCAGTCCCAGGCTGGCCTTGAATCACAGTGTTCTTCCTACCTCTCTTAAGTGCTGCGATTAAAGATGCACATCACCATGTCTGGCTATTATAACTTTTTAAAAAATATATTCTTATTTTTTTTTATTTGAGTGTGATAGAGACAGAGATACACTGAGAGAGTGAGTATGGGCCAGTGCCTCCTATCACTGCTAACGAACCCCAGATACATGCTCTCCTTTGGACATATGGCTTTATGTGGATACTGGGGAATCAAACCTAGGCTGTCAGGCTTTGCAAGCAAGTACCTTTAACCACAGAGCCATCTTCTCAGAACCCTGAAATTTAACTCTTATTGAGTAAATACTAAGCCAAACTCTTTGCAGGCATTCTCTCTTTTAAATCGTGGTAAGTCCATTTTTTAGCATACAGAGAAACTGAGCCATTAGTCATCTCTCAAGACCACTTCACTCACTCATGGCACTTCTTGTCTCAGTGCAGAGCATCTATGTCCCATCTATGTCCTCTGCTACTTCATTCTAACTTGTGTACCGTGTGACTCATGCAGGTCACTGTGGTCCAAGCACTACAGAGCTCCTGTGGGACATGGTACCAGAGACAGAGCTGAGTGTGAGAGCTAGTGCTTTGTAGCAATATTCTGAACATCTTCTTGATGCAAAATAAAAGAAAGAAAAAAGAAAAGAAAAGAAACCAAAGCTCTCACCTCATAGGGAAATAAGGGAGTCTTGATCTGGAGCCAAATATGAGCAAGTGTGGCCCTGAAACACATTGGCTACCCCAAATACCATGTGTCAATGTGGTTACAGTTTTGTTAGTAACAGAACCAAGAAACTACTAAAACAAGGCATTTTAAAAATATTCTAGTGGAAGTATCTGGTAGGTGACTGTAATAAAAAACCTCTGGTTGCTGGGATGAGCTTTCAAATCAGGCACAGTTTTGGGAGGAATGATATTTATTTGAAGCTTACAGATCCAGGGGAAGTTCCATAAAGGCAAAAGCAGCTGGCTTCCTTTCACAGATCCAAGCCCAGAGAAAAGCCACTACTAAAAGCAAGCAAGCACACTCAGGAACTCCAGGGAAAGCTCAGGCACATTGCACACCTTACGTTGGAATTCAGATCCACCTTAGGGCTGAACCCCAGGATCTACTCACATAACGTTTTCTCCAGCCAGGTGCCTGCAGATCTAAATTAAGCTTTAATAAACCCTTGTATCTATTGGGGGACATCCATTCAAACTACCACAGTGGGTTACAACAAAGCAGGGAAGTCTCTGCTATGGCTTCATATGCTGTCTGATGACATTTTTAGCCTTTGGGTTGATAGAAGCTAGAGGTCAGTTTATACATACCTAAAGGATTTACCAAATATTCTAACGGATGTTAGGCCACACACAGGGATGGGTAGTACATGGCTAGTTAGGGGCTAAGATCACCCAAGATAATGTTAGCTCCAAATCTGAAACATTCCCACTCTCTGCGAGAACTGAGGACAACCAAAATCTCTCAACAAGACAAGAAAAGACAGCTGCCTCCCTGGCAGGAGATGAACCACCCCTCACACTTCAGCTAGGGTCTGGGTGAAACCACAGAGGACTCGGCGAGATGAGCAGGAGTGCTGCTTCAATGGCGAGCCTGGCACCCAGTGCCAGGGTGAAGGAGACAGACACAGAGGAGACTCAAAGTGTCCCAAATCAGAAATCCAGAAGCTGCTGAGAGCTCAACACTAAAGTAGACTTAAAACCCACATACCATGGCTCAGGGAATTTTGTAGAAGAGGGGGTGGAAAGATTGTAAGAGCCATAGACTGGGACGGCATATCCAGAGGCATTGCCCCCTCCCCCCCCCAATGACTGACTGCTTCTCTCATCACTCACAAACCACAACTCCATGGTGTGTCATACCAAGCAACCCCACTGAGGAGGGTCCCCAGTGGAATGGGGACAGGGAGGAGGGAAATGATGATGCCAACACATGATGTGTCCATACAAAGTATATTCATAACACAAAAAAGAAATGACAGGAATAATCATGCCTGACCTCAGGGTCATGCTAATGCCAGAGAAGACGATGTGGAAAATCACCATTAAACGAGGAGATTCCACTGAACTTATCCCTGTCAGTGTCAGTGCTGTCGACACCACCACCGATGTGATTCTGAAAGTATTTCAGTCATCAAAAACCAAAATTGTTACCCATAAAATAACTGAGCATTTTTCATTTCCAGACATCATTTTATTGACTCACTCTAGCATATCAGCTATTTAAGACTAAGTAACAGTGCTCAATATGGAGACTTTTGACCACTGGTTTGGTGTGTGTGTGTATGTGTGTGTGTGTGTAAGTATACTTTTCAGAAATGGATTGGTTGGAAATTTGGGCGCTAGTTGTACTGTAAGCTAAAACACACAAGTCTATATGGGAGTCAGAGGCCCAAGGATGAAGGGCATTTATATTTGCGTAACGTAACCCTAGACACGTGTTAAAATGAAGTGATCAGGACCTGAGCTGATATTCTAATTAGTCTTGTTATTGACAAATTTTGAACAAAGAATTTAGCCGGGTGTGGTGGCGCACACCTTTAATCCCAGCACTCGGGAGGCAGAGGTAGGAGGATCGCCGTGAGTTCAAGGCCACTCTGAGACTCCATAGTGAATTCCAGGTCAGCCTGAGCTAGAGTGAGACCCTACCTCGAAAAGCCAAAAAAAAAAAAAAAAAAAAAAAAAAAAGAATTTGTCCATTCAAGGAGATTAGATTTAAAGGTATAGCAAAATGTTTTTCCAGCCAATAAGGAATTAAATAATAGGTTTATCTTACCTCAGAAAAGTCATTAATCTCTATTGAAAACTGATCACTTCACATGACAGGAAGGGTGGAGTCCTTGACTGGTGGGAGGTTCATAGATGACATTGAATTTCTGGTTGTTACAGATCTTTATGGAATCTCATAATGTGCCCATGACTTTAAAATTTTGCAGAGATTACTATGTTCTTGAATGATAAAAATATTCAAATATATGTTTATTTTTTTGAATTGGGATCTCCTTATAGTCCAGGCTGACTTGGAACTCACAATATAGTCCCAGGCTGGCCTCCAACTCATAGAGACCCTCCTACCTCTCTAAATATACATATTTTTTTGTTTGTTTTTCAAGGTAGGGTCTCACTCTAGTGTAAGCTGTCCTGGAATTAACTCTGTAGTCTCAGGGTGGCCTCGAACTCATGCGATCCTCCTACCTCTGCCTCCCAAGTACTGGGATTCAAGGTGTGCACCACCACACCTGGCAAATATACATATTTTTAACTAGCATTGGCTTGAGTATATAAATCATGTGCTGAAGTAACATATAGACTCAGGATGGATAAGAAAAAAAAAACATTGTTTTTTGGCTTATATGAAAGTGGGGAGTTTTTGGCACCTTCCTTTTTATTTCCTAAACCTAATTGCTTACTTATGCTAATTATTGTGCTTAAAGTTTTCTTCAAACATTGCATGTTGATTGATGTGTCTTATTGGGGCAATTGATAAAAAAATTATCCTTCTAAATTTCTGACCTTTATATGCCCTAGAAATCCCATTTCCAATTCCCCATCTCTAGGGATGTGCTTACTAAATAACTTTCCCAAATACCTGTGTAACGGGGGAAGAACTCTTAGAAAGTAAGAAGTGAATGAAACTTAAAAACCTATCTTTTTCAGTATAACAGCAACATCTATTTGATTCTCCAGGTCTGAGAGAGACAGAGGGTGAATCTGGGGCTGGGGGGGGGGCAGGAAGGACCCTCTCAGGAGTCATTAGCTCAGCAGTGCTTCCCCTGCTGGGTTTGCCGCATTAGAGTCAAGGAACATTACCGCAGTAAATGTGGCCAGAGTTCCTGATGGGGATTCTAATTGAAAGAGAAACTCTGAGAGTGCCTTCTTACTTTCTTTGATGATCCCCCAAACTTTATATTATCTTAAGAGAGGGCAGGGGGTGTAAACTGGACACTACAGAGTAGCATGAAGAGAAGACTGTTTCCGTGTTTCTCATGTAAACATAGCATTTTGGTCACGTACATCTGTAAGGATGGGAAGAAGAGAAAGTATTTTACAACACTTAAAGGAGCACCACCCCTTCAGTCTCCACCAAGAAGCACTGTCCAGGTCACTTTTCCATGAAGGCCTTCAGATAACACCCCTCCAAAACCTACTGACGATCTCTCTGACACTTCTAGTCTACTCATTCATGATCACTTCTCACATTTCATGCTTAGTGCTAATGTGTAAAAGGACAGCACTTCTTTCTTTCTTGCAGCTCACGTCAGAGACTTCCTCTTCACCATGTGGGACCACATGGCCACAGTGTCTTCTAGGGTCTTGGAGAATTAATAGAGCTTGAGCCAAGTGGACGTGGAATACTGTACTATTCAACTGCCGTAGATACCAGGTGAGGACACGGAGGTCCATTTTGATGTGATTCACCCAAACCAACACTTACCTTAAGGAGGGCTGTGCAAACCTGGATACTTAACTGTCTTTATGCTCGAAAACATAGAACGTTATAAAACAAACCCTGGCAATTTGCCTCAGCTCTGGTTCACTCGCAGATGTGTGCTTTTCCTTAACGGTTTTGAATGGTCACCATAAACAGCTGCAAAGATCTTTTTTTCTTTTTAATGAATCCGGGACACAGGACACACACTTTTAGCTCTTGCCTTCTTTCTTGATAGTAGTGTTTCCCCTTTTGACCTTGGAGGAGGATTTGGAATTCGGAAACGTGTTCTGAGTCAGGGTTACTTTGTCATCGTGACTCCATTAGACCAAGGTACTTTTGGGAATGAGGCTGGCAGACTCATGCCAGCTCCTACACACTGGCATCTGGCTTCCTCCCTCTTTCCTTCCCTTTCTATTCAGTCCAGGTCTCTGGGGCACCTGATGGTGCTACTTCCATTCAGAGTGGCTCTTCTGTGCTCAATTAAGCCTCTTTGGAAACTCAATTACTGACACACTCAGAGCTGTGTCTCCTAGGTAATTCTTAGTCCAGTCAAGTTTACAGGGAAGATGAACCATCTTGGGACTCCTGTGTCTTGTGAACCTAACAGCCCCATTTCAAGCTCTAAGACTACAAAGATAGGGACAAGCAAAGTTTCCCCCAAAAGAAAATTCAGGGACAATCTTACCAGGATTCATCAGAGTAATGATATAGTAATCATATCAATACCTAACAGTTATGTAAGTCTTACTGTACACCAGGCAACTTTCTAAGGACATAATATCTAATAGATTTGAATTTTCATGGCATCTATGTGGGATAGGCTTAAATACTAATTTCTGAGAATTAAAGTGTTTCTGAAAGATCAATAATATTTCAAGCTGTACATTTTCAAGCTCTTTCCTAAGCACACACTATGAAAGGTACTTTTCCAGCATTGTGGAGCAAAACATTCAGGTTCATAGTTTTATGAAACATGCAGAGTAGGAATAAGAGACTGACAGCTTTCTGCCTCAATAACAAATATATAATCATCAAATTATAAGGAACAAAGTTTTATTTTGATTTACAGTGTTGGGGTTTCAGCCCATTATCAGTTATCCCCCATATGTTTAAGGGTGTCCTGCGGCTGCACACCATAGTGGGAGCGAGTGGCACAGCAAAACACTTTGTGGTCAGGAAACCGAAGAGAAAAGGAATAAGAGACTATACTCCAACAGTTCCCCTCAGAGTGTGCTTCACTAAACTAAATCCTTCCAGTAGCCTGTACCTCTGAAAGGTCCACCACCCAAGAGTGCTTCCCCAGGGACCTTGCTTCTAATCCATGGTGGTTCAGGGCTATTAAAGGTATAAATCACAGAACAGACAAGAGCATCTTATGTCAAAGCATATATCCTGCATCTAAATACTGAATGTAAAACATAGGAGTATGCACCTATAGAGAATAAAGGATGGTGACTGGGAGATAATTTCCTTTTGTTATTTGTTATAAAGAAATGAGGTCTCAGGCTGGAGGGATGGCTTAGCAGTTAAGGCATTTGCCTGCAAAGCCAAAGGACCCAGGTTTGATTCCCCAGGACCCACGTTAGCCAGATGCCCAAGGGGGCGCATGTGTCTGGAGTTCATTTGCAGTGGCTGGAGGCCCTGGCATGTCCATTCTCTCTCTTCTCTCAAATAAATTAAAAAAAAATGAGGTCTCCATGAATGATTTTGTCATGAGGAAAGTTAGTCCAAAATACCAGGAACTGTTCATCTAAGAGGACAGAGGACATGGTTTTTGTACAAATGGGCCCTTTGTCTTTCAGTTGAACTGGATCATGATAAGAATGAAGAGGGTGCAAAAGATGAGGGGTGGGAATACGTGGCAAATGTTTGTCTGAAACAGATGAAGGAACAATTGTTAGTGAAAAAATTGGAGCTTGTATTTTTATTTTTCAACATTTAAAAATATCAAGCTTAAAAAACATAAAGCATTAAGATGGTCTCATCAGATTATAAATGATGTTTGTTTCAGATTAGCAAAGATATTTTAAGGACATTTTCTTTTTCTTTTTTTTTTTTTTTTACTACCACATTCTCAACCTCAATTTGAGATTTTACTTTTCTCCAAGGGCTTCATTTAAAACCTTAATATTAACTGTCTCTCTGTTAAAGCATGTGTACCCTTTGGCTCATTAACAAAATCCTAAAAGCTTCCATTTTTACACACTGGCCACTTCACCCTTTCAGCTACTCTGAAAAAGTTAATGTGTATTAACAGCCAATTTCACAAGAGGGTAATTAGTAGATAACTCAAATGTGTGCTTTGATTCTAATCAGAAACCCCATAGGGTGCTACTTGAAAGAGACATAAGATCAACAAAGTATCAGAAACCAAGAACATGCTTGATGAATATCTGAGAATAAAAATAAACTTCGTATTGAAAGATATTTTTCCCCAGGATAGAAAATCAAGTTAATTCACTTTTAGGTCTATATCAACATGTCTGAATAATTTCTCTAATATGTAGCTTACCTGAGCCTCACAGATCTGGTTTCCTTGCTGAAAAGATGGTCACTTGATATTACTCAGAGACAAGTAGGCATCTGTCAAATTTCTAGGAAGTACTGTCTTTGAAGGGCATTGATGGTAAATGTACACAGGCTGATATGTTGGAGGAGTTTTCAAATCATTTGGTGATTATGTTTTAAGCAGAAAGCAGAATATACAAATTAATGGACTTTGGGTCTGAGATATAGTAGTTATGACTTCCCTAACTTGTCACTTCTAATAAATGATTATTATGTCTATGTGCATCTCCCATTCTATTCCCACTGATAGATGACTAGAGTTGCAGAATAGCCTGAAATAATTCCAGGAAGGTAGCAGTCACTTTTCATTTGGCTCCATCTACCACATTAATTCTGATCAGATACGAAGTGGCTGCATAGACAGCAGGTGTCAGATAGAAGGGAGAGTCTTATGTGTTTGTTTTGCTTTTCTCTTCCCCATCACATTTCCAGGGTTATGAGTCTAAAGATAATGCACAATAGAATTTTAAAAATGTGTATAAGGGAATTTGGAGCATATTTTTTTTAAAGGTTTTTAGATTCTCTCCTCCTTGGACCCTAAAACAGAACTTTTGCCTTCTGAAATGCTGCAGGTGGGGCTACAAAAGGTCTGGAAGTTCTTAAGCTTTTTGTCTGTTCGTTTTCTCTTGCTTCATGAGAAGGAAAAATATGAAGCTTAGTCCTTTCTTATTCCTCATTTGAACCTTGACTCCTTTGTGAGGGCCAGAATATAATAAAAATAAAATTTAATTGGACATCCAAAGAATCCTATAAGATTGTGCCTCGAGAATTACAGTATATACATAAATATATCAACACTGTTCTCAGGAAAGCAGTCTTTCCACTAAAATTGTGCATGACTATATGCCCAGATATGGTAGGAATCAGGCTGAATTCTTTTCTATATGCTAAGTGCCTAGACCAGGGAGTAGTGTATTAAACAGTATAATGGGAGCTAAATGTATAATGTCACTTTGTCACTTTGTGGAATGAAATATGTAGATTTCATGTATATATATATATATATATATATATATATATATATATATATTCACATAAATGTTGTCTATCTAACATCTATCTACTCATATATCTATCTATCCACCTAAGTGTCTGTGTCTCTATCTATCCACTCATATATCTATCCATTTACTAGTTATGGCAATGTCCTCTCCTTAACTAAGTTCATTGGAAGCTCAGTACCAATAAGTAGCCCATCTCAGCTCAGTCTGTGCCATCTCCAAACACTAGCATTTCTCTAATTTCTCCTCACAACCAGGAAACATCATGGAGTTCATGTCCTTGGAGCCATCTCTCAACCTAAGGGGAGATGGAAGACTGGAAAACAGTCTGTTCTCCACAGCCCTGGAGCGTGACATTAGGCTGCATTCCTCATGGTTTCTCACAGGCCTCTGGATCTTGTTTGAGACATCCACAGCTGTAACCTGCCCATTGCCTCAGGCCTTGTTGATTGTTTTGCCTTTCCCTTACTTGCCTTTCTTGTATTCCCCACTCTCTCATCGCACCTTTTTAAAATTTGCCTCCCAAGCAATCCACCTCTGCTTATATATACTTTTTGAAAATCTTATGGTCTACATTTGGAGATGCTAAAAGGTAAGATGTCCTTTCTAATAAAATTATGTGTCATGGTGCTGGAGAGATGGCTTAGCGGTTAAGGCATTTGCCTGCAAAGCCAAAGGACCTCGGTTCAATTCCCCAGGACCCATGTAAGCCAGATGCACAAGGTGGCGCATGCGTCTGGAGTTCGTTTGCAGTGGCTGGAAGCTCTGGCACACCCATTCTCTCTCTCTCTATCTCTCCACTTCTTTTTCTCTTGCTTTCTCTAAATAAATAAATAAAAATAAGAAAAGTTATGTGGCATGAATGAACAATTGTTTGAGTGAACTTTGGAGATGCCTTACATTGAAGCCACTCAGAAACTGTTAATTTTTTCATAGAGTCTTCCAGTAGGTGGTCACAACCAGATAATAATATACCCACAGTTGTTAATGAAGGCAACAGAGTTATACTTAAGTAGACACTTAAAAGGCTTGGTTATCAGGATGGAAAACAAACATTGGTAGGGCCTGCATTAGCTAAACACGAGGATGCCTAAATGGCCATGCAGAGCTAAAGTCACAATCCTGCCCAACTTTCTTACACATTCATATTGGAAGGCATTGATGACATCATGAAAGATGGCAATCCTTTATGTGAAATAGATTATGAGGCGAAAACTAGACACAGTGATTGAGATGTAAAAAAATGTTTCTTCTTCTTCTTCTTTTTTTTTTTTTTTGAAACAACTTCTCACTTCATAGCCCTGGCCAGCTTGAAACTTGTGGCAACCCTCTTGCCTCTCGCTCCTTCAGTTCTGGGATTACAGGTGTGCCCTGACACACCTGGACTTATTGTTTGATTCTTTAGTTGAATTGGTAAAACAAATCATGAATTACATATATTAACATAGGTAACACTTATTTATCACTGAATTTTCTTTAGCTGTTGTGAAATTAACTATAACCTTATTTTACTTCTGAAACTACATGGATGATTTCAGAGAATGTTTTGATTCTCTCAACACATGCAAACAATAATAACAGCTACCAGAAATTCTGCAGACTGACTGATAATTGTGAGGCACTGAAGATCTCCTACATGCCAGTTATTATCTCAGCTCTTTACATATAGCATCTCATTTAATCACCATGGTAACACAACGGGGACAGCTAATTTCTCCTAATTTTAACTAGGAAGAGAGGAAAGCACAGAAGGACACGGAGTAGCCAAGCATGGCAATGCATCCTCCACGGGAGGGTTGCAACGGGTTTGAGGCCAACCTCTGAGCTACACAGTGAGTCCTAGGCAGGTCTGGGCTACAAAGTGAGGCTTTGTCTTAAAAAAAAAGACAAAGAAAGAAACAAAAACGGAGGAAAGAAAAAGGAGAAACAGAGATGGGGAGAAAGGAGGAAAATTCTAAGGAAAGAATTAAATGTCTGCACAGGTCAGAGGCGCAGAGGAGAATTGTGACAGCATCAAGGCGGCGGGCACCGAGGGAGGACGGGTGGCCTATGTCACTGGAGGGGTCGGTTCTTGCCTTAAAGCCTCAAAGGCACCAGCACAGGAGTGGGAGAAGGGCCTTGGTGGAAGAGAAATAATAATGAAATTTAATATGGCACAGTGTGAAGGACAGATTGGCTTGGGAGGAAAATCCTGAAGTAGTTTGGGATAGAAATGATGAATTTGGGTGATATTAGTGGGCATGTTGAGTATTTATTTTAATGAAATTAGATCTGTGATATAATTCAAAAAGCATTTGCTAGCCTAGAGGGGAAGGGAAGGACCCCAGGCACCCTGAATTTTTGTTCTTGAGTGACTGGCCTCTAGTTGGCACCATTCACTGAGGTTCATCAGCGAGGCTGTGTGGGATCTTTGCCAGGCACCAACCTTTTGTGCAGGGGTCTCTGGTTGTCTAGCTGAGGGCTAAACATATGGGATCCCAACTCCCATTTTGATTATATTCTTGCTGGCAGACAGGACTTAAAACTCATCAGATAGGTAAATATTAGATGGTGGAAAACCAACGATGACTCAACAGAGAAAAATCCATAGGGAAATGGGGGTGGGGGTAATTTATAGACGATTCCAAGGACGCACCTCATTGTTAAGTTGACCTTTGAACAGAGACCTCATAGAGTAGGACAGAGTGAGATGGGGATGAACAGGTCTAAGTCTAGAGTTTCTGAACTTGTGCCTGAGGTAGAGGGTGGGCCCTGGAGCTAAAATCCCACTCTTTTAAAGGGAAGTGACTTGACGTTAGAGAATTCATTTTCAGCCTATGAATAAGTGTGTGAAAATAAACTTCTGAGGTTTGCTCTTAACCTACAGAATAGAGTAAATTTGCCAGCATTTTCTAATGAGGAGTAAAAGCTTTAGACTGGATTTGAACTAGTGGCTCCAGGGACTTGCATTATCATTAACTCAGATTTAAATCTCCTTAAACCAGATGCTTAATGCAGTAAGTCCACTCTTTCGTTTGTTAAGCCGTCTCTCTGCGGATGTTTAGGGAAATGATGTATGTTTGCTCCCTGAGGTTTTCTTGCAGCCACAGCTAAATGGAAGTCAGACGCCATTACAGCCTGCTGTAAATAAAAGGAGAAGCTCATGGGCTTGGCTGCGGTTGAGCCGTGTTTGAAGATGCCATGGAAGCTGCTCCTGGAGCTCAGGGTGGTGGGCAGTATTTTTTCTCTCTCTTTTTTCTTTCAAGGTAGCGTCTCACTCTAGCTCTGGTTAACCTGGAACTCACTATGTAGTCTCAGGGTGACCTCGAACTCACAGCAATTGTCCTGCCTCTCCCTAGCACTGGGATTAAAGACGTGCACCACAATGTTTGGTAGTGGGCAGTATTTTTATGTTCAGGCTGCATGTAGGCCTGTAATTCTCAGTGGATAAGGGTTGGAAAAAAGGGGGAGAATCAAGGGTATGCCTGTTTTTTGGGAATCACTATTCAGTCCACAATGGAAACTCTTTCCCCTCCAAAGTTCAGATAATTATTATATATATATATATATATATATATATATATATATGGTATGCATGTGTATATATGTGTTCATATATGTGTGGACGTGTGTGTGCATGTGCACATGTGTATGTGAGCATGTGCTCATCTGTGTAGACCATTGGTATCATTTAGTTATAAAATCTGTTTGGGTCATTTGTGGCCTGTGCATGTTTGGATGATTGTGCAGAGAAAGGTCATGGAATGAAATATGTGCCACGGGAATCCGCAGGTAGCATACACAAAGGAAGCAATCAGACATGAGAAAGTAAATACCATGTGGCCAAGTGCTACCCGCCGCCTGGGCACAGTGGGAGCCTCACAAGTGCCCTCTGGTAAAGTTTTGGCTAAAGGCCATGGGGTTCTGACTTTATTCCTCACACTTTGTAGGCAAATGCTCTACCACTGAGCTATACCCCCTCCTAACACTTTTGATTCCTTGCTAACTGTTAAACCTCGAGATTGCTCCAGTATTTGTTTCTTCATCTTTGAAGTGATGGAGACAATTCCCTTCTTCTGGTGGGGTTTTAAGAGATTTAATGAGATTATATTTTTAAATGCATGGCACAGATGAAAGACAACTGGTCAACAAAAGACACTCAACAAATAGGAAGTGCTATTGCCTCCATTAAAATTAATAACAATCACGACATTGTGTATGTAGAGCTATATTACCTTTTCCTATATATTATGATATTTTAACATCTTAAAAATCTTTCTGGTGGGGGAGAAAGTGCCTCTTCTGGGTGCATCATTCTTAGAGATGGTCAGGACTCGGGTTTGGAGTATGTCTTTCATACATACATTAACCATTGCCGAGACAGACATCCTTGTCTGAGCTGTGCACTCCAGAAAGTGATATTCCTCAGTCCCAAGCATTCTAGGACCAGCATTTCAGGACACCCCCAGAAGCCTGGAGACCACTCACATTATGCAAAGGATTTAATTCCTGCAGCTTCTCTTGTGCCCCCCCCCCACCGCTAGCTTTCCCATATAAATCAATGGAGGGTCTAGCCCCATACTAGCTTTCCCATAGAAACCAGTGGAGAGTCTGGCCAAACTCCCCTGGGGTGTCACTGATGTCTTCCTCACAGGTTGTACAGAGGGCAGAATGTCCTATCTCCAGCTTCTGTGGATATGGTAAAGCTGGTTTCCTGAGCCTCTCCTCTGCCTAGTCTTGTGTCCTCAACCAACCAACACACACGTACAAGGCAATCATTGGATAAGTTCGTCAGCAAACAATCGCTTCACTGAGAACTTCATTACCTAGAGTCCCCCCTTCTCGGTCATCTGACTCTGATTTTATGAGAGCTATTCTATAGTTCTGTAAATTGTAGATAACGGTTAGAAATACAAAATAATTTTTATATCTAGACATATAAATGATCTCTCTGCTCTCCTTTATCCAATAAAAGTGAGTTTTGCTGCCCATTTACATATTCATTTCACTATTTCATTCCACATAGTTACCAGTGTTCATTTCACTTTTCTATGATGCTGGGTCATAACATTTGCCTGGCTTTCTCATTTAATCAATGACTATTAAATAAAATCTTTAACATGGGTTAATGTTTTATGTGTATGAGATTCATAATTTTACCTATTTTTGAAAACTCACTTTAAAACTTTTTATTTTGTTTTTGAGAGAGAGAGAGAGAGAATGGGTGCACCAAGGCTTTCAACCACTGCAAACAAACTCTAGATACATGTGCCACCTTGTGCATCTGACTTATATGGGTCCTGGGGAATCAAATCTGGGTTCTTTGGCTATGCAGACAGGCACCTTAACCGCTAAGCCATCTCTCCAGCCAGAAAATTTGCTTTTAAAGTACAGAAACCATTCAAAAGTTGGTAAGTGAGCAAAAGAAATTTAAAAGACCTGATGGAGTTGTAGATGCACTTGAATATAGAAAGCGGGTTCTCAGTAATAGATACCGTCTGATTAAGTTCCAGAACGATTAGAAATAAAATGAGAGGTCCAGCACTGCTTTGACTTGGTGTCGACAGGCCTAGAATTCACCACAAAGGTCCCTGGGTGGATTATGATGACTGGATTTCTTTATGATCTCTTTGCTTTGTGAGAGCACATGAAGATCCCCTCCAGTGAGACCGAGCAAAGGGTATTTTCTCAGAGCCAGAGCTGGCTGCCATGTCTTGTGCTTTGCAGAAACTCAAACTGGGCAGAGGATGGGTAATGAAAAGGAGAGTCCGAGAGGAGCACAATGGGACATGAACCTGCGGGCTAGAACCAGGCACCTTAGGCAGTTGGGTAGAGGTAGATAGTTGGCATTGTCTTGCTATCCGTAAGCTGTGAGCAGGGTGGATATTTGAAATTCTGTACCTTGTAAATCAAATCAATTTTGGGTTGTTACTACCAGGGCTATTGTCAAACTTCCTGGGCTGGTTGTGTGATAGAGTTCTATTCTTTCATATACTCAGGCCACTGGCTATTTTCAGAGGGGCTCTTACTTATTTACTTACTTTTATGTTTTGTGGTGCTGGGGATTTAACTCAAGGATTTATGTATGATAGGGAAACTTGCTACCACTCAATTATAACCCCAGACCCCTTTTTAAAATTTTTATACACATTCAATACAATACCAGAGTTCTAAGATACCGCATATTAGGGGAAATTTGTTATTCATGGTGAAATTCCTCCTCGTATGAACCTGGAGTATTAGCAGCACTTAATGTGCTGGCAGCAAGAATCCTTTTGCCTGTGACCCATGCAGAGGCCATAGCTTAACTAATGCCTTCATTTCTTGCCACATAAGGCATAAAATATATGAAGGGCATAATATATACTGATTGAAGAATGAATGAAATATTCTAGTTAATTTTTCTGATCAAAGCAACCCCTGCCAACATGGCTTAGGTCAGGAAGCAGATTCATGAGCACATATTACTTTAGAAGAAAATTCCAGGCTCAAGCTTATTTGCAGGACTCACAAAACTTCATCTTGTTTATTTCTGTCCCCTCTCTCTGTAACTTCCTCTGCATCTTGACAAGCCATCCTCTTTGCTCTAGGCTACTTCATTACCAAGTTCGTTGCCCCTGTGGCAGAAGAATGGCCACCATGTTCTCCACACTATGCTTCTACTTGGGGTTCAATTACTTGTGTGAGTGTGTGTGTGGTTGGGAGGAATTAGATCATGATGAAGAAACAAAATGGGACTGCATGAGGCTGGAAGAAAAGACAAAATACTCATGTTAAGTCCTCCACTAGATTAAGATATATATGCCTATTTCCCTAAAACTTCTCTAAAATTTAGAATCCAAATAAAGTCGGCAGTGACTTTTCAAAAATTACTATTACTTTATTTCTAACGATTTATACCCACAGGTAGAACTTCTCATTGAGAGCCAACTGTTTATTCATGCTCTAGTTAGGAAAATGGTAAAAATATAATTTGATGAGCTGGAGAGATTGCTTAATGGTTAGGGCATTTTCTGCAAAACCAAACCCACGACCCCCGTAAACCAGATGCACAAGGGGCGCACGCATCTGGAGTTCGTTTGCAGTGGCTGGAGGCCCTGGCGCGCCCATTCATTCTCATTCTCATTGTCATTGTCATTCTCTCTCTCTCCCTCTCCCTCTCAACTTAGTAAATAAGAAATATTAAAAAAATATGTATATATAGTCTGAGAGTCTTTATTCTTTAATATTTAAAGAGTTTGCATGTATATAAGTATGTTCCTATGCATGTGGGTACGTGTGTGTGTATGTGTGTGTGTGTGTGTGTGTGCAAGTGCATGTGGAGGCCAGAGGACAATCTCAGATGTCATGCTCTGGAATGCTGTTCACCTCTTTTTGAAGTAGAGCCTCTCAGTGGCCTACGGTTTACAAATTAGGCCATATGTAAATTCTAAGGACCGTCTATCTCCTCCTCCCCAGCATTTTACCCATTGTGTTATCTCCCCAGCCCATGATCTGCAAGTCTTGACCCTTCATTCCTAGCTGTTGTCATGGCATGTTCCAGGTGAGCTTTGACCCCAGCGTCTCCAGTGTGAGGTTTTAATCACTCTCAGATCAGGTATATCATAAGGGCATTTCCTTTTGAGGAGGGAGGAACATGTTTGTGGAGAGTAAATGTTCCTCAGGCTTCCTGAGCCACTACAGCTTGTTCTCAAGAAGTGCCAGTCTTTAGAATTCCAGTTCACTTCCTACCCTGCTGCAAATACTTGCCCAAAATACCCTTTGGTGAATCATGCAATTCAAATGACATCTAATCAGACCTTTGTTCTCATAATTGATCTGATATATTTGCAGGGACCTTTCTTAATCTTTGAGGGTGCTTTGTAGCAAGCACTCTGCCTATGTGAATTAAATACAAGAAGCAGAAATATTAACTCTTGGATAACAATAGATTAAAAATCAGAAAATTGATATAATGCAAATGATGGATCTTTGTTAATTTGCTTCTTTGAATAAAAAAGATTTGTATCATGTCACAAACAAATAAAAAACCTGCATATGTAATTTAATGAATTATGTAAAACCTGCCTATCTTCCCAGATTGTTTTCTCTTAATGAATTACAAATGTGTGTAACTGCTCAGAATATTTCAAATACCCAAAAAAGGATATTTGGTCTGAAAAGTTTAACGTAGAAAGTGTGCATCTCTTTTGTCCTGGTTCAAATAAAGATTTGGGATGAAGTTTTGGCTTGGATTTCGGAGGGGATGCCGTTAATCAATACGTAGCAGGTAATGTTCTTCAAAATCTTGGTTAAGATGTGAACTTTGTGTCATTAGTCATTCCTTTTACTTAGAAAATGGCAGGTATCTTAATCCTCAGGCTGTTTCCAAGGTGGCAAGCATACTAAGGTCCATTTCCTTAATTGTTCGTTATTCCCTTCTGCAATGTTGAGGTGAAAAGATGGTACCCGAGGGGTACCATGGTGAGACCAGCATAACTGAGACACCCTGATTACCAGGAGATGGTGAATTGCATCCTTCTGACCTTGACCATGGGTCCTTGCTACTTTCTGCAATGTCTAATGATGCCAAAGGGCATGATCCAGCTTACTTAGAAGAAAGATGGACAAATAGGAAAGCAGCCCTGGTGCAGGAATGAACACACACACACACACACACACACACACACATATTTAGAGCAAACAAAAGGAGAAGAATAGAGAGAAAGAAACACAAGGATGAAGAAGAAGGTGGAGCTTACACACAGAGTACAGGGAGGGCCTGACAGACAGAGATGGGGAGAAGGTGTTTTGAGGCAACCCAGACCTCCAAAAGTCATTTGACAATCTCATCTCTAAAGACAAGGAGCCCAGGTATTCATTAAAAACCAATATAGGTGAGGCCTGGGTATGATTCAGTCAGCAAAGTGCTTGCTGAGCAAGGCAGGCAGAAGGACTTGCTCTCAGACCTCCAGCACCCTCACAAAGTGTCAAGTGCAGCTGTCTGTGCCCATAACCCCAGTTCTAGGGAGGCAGAGACAGTAGATCCCCAGGGCTTGGTGGTTGGCTAGTTTAGCTGAATTGGTGATCTCTAGTTCAATGAATGACAATGTCTAAAAAGAAATAAGGTGAAGAGCAACTGAGAAAGGTCCCTGATGTTGACCTCTGGCCTCTATGCATCTGTCCCTGTGTGTAACAGCATCTGTAAGTACACATATGAACACACATGTACAAATCACATACATACATAGTAACAAAAATGACAAAAATCTCCATCTCTCTGACCTATATCTAAACATTATATATGACAAAACACACGCCTGGTATCTGTACATGACTCTTTGAGGGACTGATATCAATGGCAGTGCATAGGGACCTACCCATGGGTATCAGTGGCTGAGGGTCCTAACTCCTGGAGAGCCTCTAATGATCCTTCTGCATCATCCTTCCTCCTTTGACTAGATATCTTGCATCTTGTCTCTGTCCTTTGGCTCTTGAATTGGAATCTACACCTACTGAGAAGTGTTGTGTGACTTTAGTTTCTGGGACAAGAACATCTGTTGTCTGCAAAAAGGAATGCTACCAGCACCTGTGATGCTCAAGTTCCTTCTTGTAGTGACACAGCACTCCACAGAAACCTCTGAAGTTAATCCCTAAGGAAGGACTTACTGTTGGCTCGCAATTTCAGAGGTTTCAGTCTGTGTTTGGCTGAAGCTTGGACCTTGGACCTGAGATGAGGGAGAATATCCTGGTGGCATCATGGCATGGCAGAGCCGGCTCACCTCATAGCAGCCAGGAAGGAGAGCGGGAAGGAAAGGGAAAGGGAGAGGAGAGGAGATCTCAGGCCATGACAGTAGTGACCGGCCTCCTCGAGCCAGGCCCCACCTCTGAAGGTTCACATCCCCGCCCAATAATGCCATCCAAGTAAGAATCTGCTGGTGGTTTAAAGTGTTTTATTCTGTTGATTAGATAAGAGTTCATGATCTGATATACTAATGATAGGAACTACCAGGTGGGAGTCAAGGCTTCAGTGAAACACAGGACCTTTTGTGGGGACACTTTATATATATAACTCATAGACCATTTTGCAGGTACAGGCATTACCTGGGCCAGTGCATTTCTACTATTTCATTGCCAAATTGATATTCTCATCCACACATCTCCCTGCCTCCATATACACTGTGCTAATTTAGGACCCCCCAAAGCCATGGCAACCAGCATGTTGATCTCCTGATCCCATGCAGCTTAGTTTATTGGTTTTTAATGTGTTTTACCTCCACTCACTAATTTATCAGCTCTGTAAGAACATGCCATGCGGTCTTCCTTTTGTCCCTAAATTTCCCCTGGAATGAGCAGGTTTCTTAGCAGACATTAAGGATTCAGTAAATATCTGTTGATTGACAGCTGATAGCATCTCTACTCTGAAGTTCAGAAGCAGCACATGCAAATGGAGTTTGATGCAATTTCTGTGGGCCTCCAAAACAATTCATTTACCAGCTTCAGGTCTCCTGTGATGGAAGCTCTTTAAAAATAGTGTAATTTCCATCTTGCCTTTCAAAGCCTCTACACCAAGCCCATTATCTATGCAGACATCTACATTCAGAGTCCAGAACAAGAAAGGGGGGGGGGCAACGAGTCAGTTCCCATCTTGTCTTTATTATCGGTCTGATGAAATGAGGGTGTAAATATCTATAAATTAAAGGTTGGTTCAAAATTCAACACTTTTAGAGGAGAAATTACTGTCTGCTCTTGTTCATTCAGGTAATTTACCAAGGATATTAAACTTGAAACAGTCTCTCTGAAGTCACAGGTATCTAAAGCTGTTTGAAAGGAATTGATATGCATGTGTTAGAGAGGGCAAGGTCTGCATTGTGCAGCCTGATGCCATGTAATGAAAAATCAAATTTGAATATTAAAAAAATTAATTCAGCCGAGACAGAAAACGGAACTCACTACCACTCAGCTGTGGTGTGTAGCTAATGCACAGTGATAAAACTTGGTGATGAGAAATATTCTCTACCCTGTCTGGGTAATTCCTTTCATTGCTAAATAGAGACTTCGAAGAAGCAATGCTTGGCTAACCATTCTCCACACACAGTGCATCTGATCAGATCCTGTCTAAATAAACAGTTTGAGTGCATGACTGCTGTTGTCCCAATCAACGTTGCCTATGCAACGCAACCATCTTATGATATGCGCTGAGTCAAAAATTGAATTTTATAGTCTGTGCCTTATACTTTGCCACATGGCTGTAACAAGGATTGGGGGCTGTTTTCCAGTCAGGAGAATACCTCAGCTGGGGTAAGCCATTATAGTAAATATAGCAATTTGAGATGAATGAGCAAATCAGAGTTAACGAGCTTGGAATCGCTGGGAAGAAAATGCAATCACTCATGCAATGGGAAACACAAATATGCGCACATCCCGACCCTCATACCTGGCACACCTCCTCCTTCTCTGTCCACCGCAGAAACGCAAAGTGACGGTGCACCGCCAGGCGTGGTAGACTCACCTGGTAATCATGATTTTTTAAAATATATTTTATTTATTTATTTGAGAGATAGATAGAGACAAGGAGGGAGGCAGACTGAGAGAAAGAATGGGTGTGCACCTGGGCCTCCAGCCACTGCAAAGGAACTCCAGAAGCATGTCAGACCTTGTGTATCTGGTTTATGTGGTTACTGGGGAACTGAACCTGGATCCTTTGGCTTGGCAGGCAAGGGTCTTAACCTCTAAGCTATCTCACCAGCCCTGCTTCCCATGAGTTTTAATCATTTCTAAGAGATGGAGACCTATAGCAGTTCTGTTGCTAATATTGGTTAATTAATTAATTGATTGATTTTGTGTGTGAGAGTGTTCATCTGTGTCAGTGTGGGTGCGCACTTGGCATGTATATGTGTATAGGTCACAGGACAACTTTGTGTGTAGTTCTTACGTTCCACCTTATTTGAGACAGTCTCTCAATGTTTTTTACTGATACATTTGCCAGGTTAGCTGGCCTACTAGCATCCAAAAGATTCACTTGTCTCAACCTCCTTTTTTTTTTTTTGTTTTTTTGTTTTTTTGTTTTTTGGGTTTTGTTTTTTTTGAGGTAGGGTCTCACTCTCGTGGAGGCTGACCTGTAATTCACTATGTAGTGTCAGGGTGGCCTCAAACTCATGGCGATCCTCCTACCTCTGTCTCCCGAGTGCTGGAATTAAGGGCGTGCACCACCACGCCCGGCTCTTTTTTTTTTGCTATATGTGCTCTGGGGCTACAGTTGCCCACCCCAGCATCTACCTCAGGCACTTAAGTTTGTGTGGCAAGTGCTCTATCCACAGCCATCTCCTCAGTTCAAATCAGTGCAATTTTAAAACCATCATCAATGTAATTTCTTTACTAGGGGAAAAAGCACATTGTTTCAACAACATTATGAAACGTCCACTAAAGCTGCCTTTAGAAATGTCCATAGAAATGCCTGTTTCCTATGCAAATTGTGATTCTAAGACTGACTAACCAGTGGAAATATGCCAAAAATTAATGGGTCTGTTTGGTTGATTTTACATACAAGATTACCCAAATACTGGTCTGGTTTCAACCTATAATAAAGTGGCTTGTTCACATCATGCAAAAGTTGAGTACAGGCCTTGGCATAATCATTCCAGAAAAAAAAAAAAAAACGAGTTGCTTTTGTTATTCACATATTACGTTTATATTTCAACACTGTTGGAGATCTCCTTGGTTTATACATGGCAACTGTGCAGGTGTTTGTGGCTTTGATTATAGTTATAATATACCCATAAAGGAAATGACCTGAATACTAACTTTTATTGATTGTTTAATCTGCCACATTGAAATAGAACAGCATCTTATTTCATTTGCCCTGGCATAATAACAATGCATAAAAATACAAAAAAAATTTATTGCAATACAGGAAGTTGAGAACTCCAAGACCAATGCACTCACCTTCGTGTCTGGTGAGGGCTGCTTTTCTACTGTGTCCATGCGTGGCGGAGGGATTTACCGTGTCTGTGCCTTGCGAAGGGTTCTACTGTGTCCATGCGTGGCGGAGGGATTTACCGTGTCCGTGCCTTGCGAAGGGTTCTACTGTGTCCATGCGTGGTGGTGGAAGGCAGAATGATATGAGAGCAAGCCCTTCAATTTACATTTCTTTTATCAATGTGCTAGTCCCACCCATGAATTCAGAGCTCTCCTGACTTCATGTTTAGAAGCTATTATTCATTAGGTGCCATTAGTCAGCCCAGAGGTTCTGGCAACTCAAACTGTCTCTTGATGTTTCCAGATATTTCCTAGGAGACAGGAATCCACCCATCTCATTGAAAACTACTTATTAATATGATCAGTTACTATAAATATAAACGTGCCTATAGGTGTTTACTCAGCAACTACGCATAAAATGAGCATCTCTTTAATCTCTCAACTGTGTTGAAGGCTATCTGGTTGTGTTTGCTCAGTTTGATCTATTTAGATATCTAGGGAATGTGCATTATAATTACAACTATTTAATTAAATGACCTCTAAGAAGTCAGTAAGAAAAAAAGGAAGGAAGGAAGAGGCAAGACAAATTAAACATGCTTTCCAAAATCCTTTGAATAATCTGACTGTGTTAGAAGGTAGAAATTACAGGACTAGAAATATCTTTAATATCCTGCATAACAGAATTAGTTTGGATGGATAAATTAAAATCAAAAACCCCAAAAGAAAAATCAAAACTGGATCATTTGTCATGATTAGTGCTCATCAGGTACTTGACTCTGTTTAAGGTCATGTGAGGTTCTGTCATGTAATGGCTAGCACCTGGACTTTGTGTTTAGAGTTACTTAGGAGATGTATCGCT
This sequence comes from Dipus sagitta, assembly GCA_036346955.1. Taxonomy (NCBI): domain Eukaryota; kingdom Metazoa; phylum Chordata; class Mammalia; order Rodentia; family Dipodidae; genus Dipus; species Dipus sagitta. The sequence continues at coordinate 8,625,578 of CM070779.1, read as the reverse complement.
GGCTTTTCCCAAGAAAGTATTTCCAGAGAAGTTTAGTCGAAGAGCAAAGACTCACCATGAATGTGCATGGTACTATGTCAGGCACCTCTGTGCCAGACTTAATGAAAAGGAGAACTCACGCTGAGCACCAGCATTCATCCCCCTCTGCTTCCTGATTGTGGATTCAATGTGGCCTGTTGCTTCACGATCCTATGGTCACAGCTTTCCACCACGATGGACTATGCCCTCAAACTGTGAGCCACAATAAAGTTTCCTTCATTAATTTGTTTCTGTGAGAGTATTTTGCCACAGCAATAAGAAAAAAATAATTAATGTAAACATTGTTTAACATCTCAAACTCAAAATAGAAAGCACAAGTTTTTTTTTTATTTTGTGTGTGTGTGTGAATAAATAGAATGATCCTTTATATTAGAGGGATTTCAGAGAGAGGAAGATTTTTATTTTGGTGAAGGTGTATGGCTGGAAGAACACTGAATTCAGTGTTTCTTTAGAGAGTTCCATGTGTCTGAGGACATTAAAGGCTGTTTACTTGTGTGTGTGTTGTCATGACTTTTGTCATGTCTTTTGTGTTGTCATTACTCTTGCTCTGGAGTCATGGGCAAGGTTTGACACTTGATTCTTAAGAAAACACTATTGTCAAATATATGACTAGATGAAATCATTAAAAAACCTACTACTAAGAATGTGTAGCATCTAATATTAATGATAAAATGTCATCATTACTTATCAGAAATTCCACATAGTTAGGTAAATCTTACAGACTTTTTTCTTGGGTTTGCAAAAGCTCTTTTTTTCTATAGCCACTTGATGGTTATAATTATTTAAGGAATGTTATTCTAATAGGAATCTTTATGGTTTATGTCAATCATCAACTATATAGAGCACCTAGAGTCACCTTGGAAGTAAACCTCTGGGCATGTCTGTGAGGAGTTTTCAGATTATGTTAATTGAAGAGGGATGACTTACTCTGACTATGCGTGGCACCACTCCATAAGCTGGGATCCTGGACTGCTGAGAGGAAAAGGTGAACTGAACACAGCCAGCATGTGTTGTCTGCCTCCTGACAGGATAAGATGTGACCATGTGCCTTACACTCCTGCCACTATCATTTCCCCACCACAGTGGACTGCATGCTCAACCAGTGAACCCAAATAAAACCCTTCCACCTTTAAGTCACCCTTATCAGGCATTTTGTCACAGCAATTAGAAAAGTAATGAATAAAGATTTTTTTTTTTTTGGTTTTTCGAGGTAGGGTCTCACTCTAGCCCAGGCTGACCTGGAATTCACTCTCAGTGTGGCCTTGAACTCACACGATCCTCCTACCACTGCCTCCCAAGTGCTGGGATTGAAGGCGTGCGCCACCACACTCTGCTGAATAAAGATTCTTTATGGACTTTTTATGCTATAGTAAAATATCTAGGAACATTGTAGTAGCAACCATTCTTTAATGATGTGAAAAGTTGCTGAATCAAATTATAATTTTAAAACTGAAAGAGTATTGCCTCAGTTTCTGTGTTGTACGTATGTATGTATGCATGTATATATGTCTTTATGCATGTTAGCAGGTTATAGAATTGTCATCATATCATGGCTTTAGGCATGGCTCATTTTTAAGCTTAATCATTGTCCACATTTTCTTCATCCCTGTAAACCACGTTTGGTGGTATTCACCTGCACTGAGGGACACTGAGGGAGAAGATTATGAGTTCAAGGCCAAGCTGGGTTACATAGCAAGTTCTAGGCCAGCATGGATAAGATAGCAGGACTCTGTCAAAAACATACGGATATTGTCTTCATTTTCATAATGTAACCTCCCCCCATTACTAACTTCAGTCACCTTTGTAATAATATGGAATGTGGAACAGGAAGAGGTGTGAAGTGACTGTTACATGGTGTTTCTATCATGCAGATAAATGGGCATAAGTGTAAGTCAGTAGTATAAGCAATGATGACATAATAAAATAATTAGGGCATGATGCACTTAGTTTTACCTTTGTCGTTAAGCATGATTCATTTAATTATAAGTTATTTAATTTTGAATTACTGATTTCACAACCAACTTGTAATATTACAGAAAGTTTGGCAATCTGCTCTCACAATCTTGTGCAAGTCATAGCTGACACATGCTGCCTAGACCCCTGTCCTGCTCATGTACTTGCAAGGACCATCACCATGGGGACAGTGTGGTTGCTACCTTTTAATTAAGGTGGAGTTCTGGTGCTTCGCTTGACTGAAGCCAGATTGTCTGCAATATAAGAACACAAAGGCTTATACCAGTGTGCTTCAAGGGCAGGGACCAAAGTCAATGAAAATTCAAGGTCACTTCTTGAAGCTTCAGTGTGGACCCTTTATAGCTCATTGTTTCCCAGCTTAAATCATCATAAGATTTTTAAAAAAAATAATTAGGATAATGCCCCAATGACAAATGAGAAAGTTGATGGAGACTCAATAATATTCATATACCAACTCAGTCAGGGGTTGTTGGGAAGCTGCCTGAATTCCATTTAGAATAAGTTAAAATAATGTGATCTTTCTTGTACCCAGTATAACAGAGTAAAATTCATGTCCAAGAAAGTCACCAGAACATTTCGGAGTGAGAATAGCCATTGCTTGCAAAAGTGCTTTGACCAAAAATCTCAGAGCATCCCAGGACCTTAAATACATCCAGAGAGATTACAGGGCCCTCATCTGAATGATTTCAGCTAAGTTGACTATAAAAAGATTTCATTGAAGTTGTAATATTGTTTTTATGCCTTCATATACCTGCCAGCAGAGAGTGAAGACCAAAATCCTAAAGCTACATTGAAATACCGTTGATCAGGAAAGTCATTAAGAGAGCAAAGGAGAAATGTGCAAGGAAAATGGTTATTATTATTACCTTTTAGGATGGGAGGGCTCTCTTAAATCGAAGCTGGTGGATTGAATCACACTGAAGTATTTATTTCCCCAACAAGGTTTCAAGTTTTTCTAGTGAATATATAATAATTTTTCTTAAAAGCATGTCTAGTATCATAGTATATCAGGTCTTTAAATATAACTGCTAATAGACAATATTCAGGTAACATTTAAAGGGCCATAAAATGCTTTCCTACCTCAAGACTGCTACTTTCACTGAAAGTTACCCTCTCTGGACACAGAGAGGTTCATTTGCTTTCAAATGGGCCACTATTCTATTAATCACATCTGAGAATTCTGATGTAATTTCATAAAAAAATAAAGGGACCATAAAAACTGGAAAATCATGATATAATGCTAAATCCCGTTGAAAATCCATTGAAATGGTTACCAAAGGACCCAGATTTCTTTATAATGCCACAACTGGCTACTTGGATTTAACACTAAGTTATAAAGCATGTATCCAAATTAGCATGCAGAGAATACATGAAGTAACTTCAGACCTAAATATATCACCTTGCTTGATTGTCTGTTTTGTCCCAATTTAAACATGGGGTGTATAGCAGTTTACTCTAATGACATCCAGTCAAAACAGGATCTCGACATTACGAAAAAATATATACACAGGCATATAAAGCTTCTTGTCACAATTGAAATCACTTTCAAAATAATTTTTTTATATGACAATAATTGTAGATCTGCAGAAAAGTTGTTCCTACTTTCCTTCATGTCAACATTTTACATAGCTCTGGTAACTTGGTCACACATTAAAGATTATTTTTTGTAATTGCAATTAGCTAGCTAAACTCTACACCTCATCCCTCCTTTCTCCACTTGGATCCTCTTTTTCTGCTCGGGGATTTAATCCAGACTGCAGTGTGTTCAATCAATCATCGTGACTCTTGAATTTGGTCTTTGCAGGGTTTTCAGACCTTCCTTGTTTTTCATGATTTTTTTTTTTTTTTTTTTTGAGATAGGGTCTCACTCTAGCCCATGCTGATCTAGAATTCACTATGTAGTCTCAGAATGGCCTCGAACTGACTTCAATCCTCCTACCTTTGTGACAATTTTGAGGCATGTCAGTCAGGTACATAGTCTTTAAAGTCTTTACAACCTATATGTGCCAACTCATTCTAGAAGTAAACCAGAGTATAGAAGAAGAGTAAATAGGACTTAAAATTATCAGCTACTTTTGGTGAAGGAATTGAAGAAAAAATATCTTTAATCTCTAGTTTGCTATCTCCTATAATGGTTATGTTTCAATATGAATTGAGTATGAGACCCAATTTATTTATTTATTTGTCATATAAAAGCATTACTGAACAAATGTAATATATGCACTGCGAAACATGGGTCACACTAAATTGAAGGATGAGCTGAGATAAATATAAATAAGGGACTAATGATTGCTAGAGCTTAGTTCTGAGCACTGTCTCGATTGCTCTGTTCAGTAAGGCCAACTCTAACAGAAAACCTACGAAGTTGAAATGATTATACTTACTCTTCACAGATGAGGACACTGAGCTGGGAAATACTAATTGCTTTCCCCAAGGTCACACAGTTAGCAAGGGACAGAAAGCGAAGTAACCCCAGGACCTTGTGCTCCGAAGTCTGATCTTTGCAGGAGTCCTTGCATTTCTGCCCCTGCTTCAATTGGACCTGTCCACGGTAACTGTTCTGGGCCGTGTGCAAGCCTAATAGCTCTGTTCCAAAGGATGGGCCCAAGGTTTATGTCAGACTGAGCTCTCCGTGTCCTGCCCTGGTTTATCTTCCGTCTGCTCTGTGCTGTTTTGCCTCCTTTTCTGTCACGAGTCTCATTCTTTTCTTTTGCCCTCGATGGGGCTCAGCTATTAAAGATGGCTGTCCTCCCTTGGCTCTGAGGACATTCTGCTGCTGCCACCCTGGCTCTGTGAAATGAACCTATGCAGAGAGTGACTTCCTTTGTTCCCCAGCGCCTGCCAGGGGGCGGTGACTTCTGGGCCGCTCTTCCATCAGATGCAGGGAGGAGGGAGAGAGTCCATTTCTGTTTAGAATGCCAGTGTGAAGACGATGTCATGGCAACTCAGCATTCTGGAGGCTCCTTCTGTATCTTGCTTTTGAATAACTCCCAGAAAACAGTTACCTAAATTATTTTGTTGACAACCTTCTATGAGTCAAGTCACATAGATCATTTTTTTTTCTTCTTAAAAATATGTGTTGTTTTGGTTTGCAAAATTAAATGTAACTTCTGGGAGATTAGTTAGACATATCATTTAAACAATCACAAAACAATTGTTTTTAAAAAAGTGAACTTCTGCCCAGCATGGTGGTGCACTCCTTTAATCCCAGCACTTGGGATGCAGAGGTAGGAGGATCGCTATGAGTTTGAGGCCACCCTGAGACTGCATAGCGAATTCCAGGTCAGCCTGGGCTAGAGTGAGACCCTACCTCACAAAAACAAAACCAACCAAACAAACAAAGCAAAGTGAACCTCCATCAAAGATAGTGTTGTTGTCAAAAGTGTATATGCTTCCTTTCTGGCTGATGGCTGTGTGCACGAAATGTATGCTTAGGCATATGGTTATCTATGCTTTCTCATTCATATAAGGGCAGACTTTCTTTTTATCCTGTTCTTTTTTTTTTTTTTTTTCAAGGCAGGGCTCACTCCATCCCAGGCTGACCTAGAACTCACTCTGTGCTACTTCTGCCTCTCAAATCCTGGGATTAAAAGTGTGTAGTACCACCATACTCAGTTATTTTTATCCTTTTTAAAAGAATTTGTGCACATTTCAGTATTAGTTGATTTTAAAGTTCTTAAATGTACTTATTAATCTAGGGTTTTCTCAATGTATTTCACTAGTACATGTTTCACATGTACCTTCTGGGTTTAGACCAAACTAAGCTGCTATCATTGTAGTTTCTGGAGTTGAATGATCAGCTCATTTGCACTGAGCACAGATATTAGTAACAGCACTCAGAGCCTGGACATTTTATCTGATTTTAATTGTAATCTAATGATATATGTTTTTTTCACTTCTAATAAATAATCTGCAATTAAAACTTTCTCACTTCTTTAATACAAAAATTTGTTCTAGAAGGATGTTATCAGATTTTAAATATTTTTATTTTTACTTATTTGAAAGCAACAGACAGAGAAAGAGCTAGATAGATAGAGAGCGAGAGAGCAAGAAAGAGAGAATGGGTGCACCAGGGCCTCCAACCACTTCAAATGAACTCCGCATGCATGTGCCCCCTTGTGCATCTGGCTTATGTGGGTCTTGGGGAATTGAGCCTCAAACCAGGGTCCTTAGACTTCACAGGCAAGCACTTAACTGCTGCTAAGCTATCTCTCCAGCCCTATTTTTAGATTAAATTTTAAAAAATTAAACTTTATAATTAAGCAGTTTTAGATTTATAGAAAAGTTACAAAGATAGTTCACAGAGTCCACATTCCTAAATATAGCATTGAGAGAGTACTAATTAGTAAGATACACTTGCATCACTTAGTGAACCAAATAATATAGTATTTTGAAAAATCTCCATTTATTGTCTCCCTTTTACTTAACATCACTCTTTGTTTTAGAACTTATCTAGGGAAGCATTAGATTCCTTCATTTTTTCCTTAGGCTTTTCTCGGCTATAAAATTATTTATATTTCCTTTGTAATTGGTAGTTTCAAAATTATTGAGACATATGTAAGGTATGTCAAGGAATATTCCTCACAGTTAAGACTAGGTTGGTATGTTACTGGGTAGAAGATCACAAAGGTCAATCTCCTGTCACCCTCTCATATCAAGGACACTCTAAACTCTGTTTGTGAAGGCTGATGTTGACCTTCGCCCTGTGGCCTGGGCAGTGCCCTTTCTGCACTGCCACATGTCGTTTTATCTCTATGTCCAGATGCACCTTTGGAAAGAAGATCCCAAGGCACAGGCAGACGACGCAGTGGAGAACTGAGCTCTGTTACCATTCATTATGGCAAATTATTCTGAAATTTTATATACAGATTTGACTGTTGTCTTCCACTTAACTATTCAGTTATTTATTTATATTCATGCAAACACATGGATATTATTCATGTTGTAGTCTAGTCATAATTAAAATATGATTTTTTGTATGTTTTTCTTGAAATTTCCAACTACTGTTTGAAGTTTGCTCCCATGTTCTTTTGACATACCTCCATTTCTGTATTTTGTTGTTTGTTTTTGGTACTTTTTTATTTTTTGTTCTTCCAGGATGTTCCAAACTCACCTTGGATATTCTCTACTCCAGACCTATGGTCAGCCATTTTCCCAAGCAGCCTTAGTTTCTTTTATTGGAGTGTGAATTAGGAAAAATGCTGCTGATATGAAATGCCTTCCTTGATGTTCGGGTCTCTCTCCTAAACCTTCTTTTGTGACTTGCCAAAAACATGGTATGTAGATAGTCTCACTTGGACAAATTCATATCTATAATATTATAAATGCATCTGTCTGTATTAAGTTAACCATGTATTTATACTGACCTATTACTACATGGACTATTTTAGTCTCTCTCTCTCTCTCTCTCTGTATCTGTCTATCTATCTATCTATCTATCTATCTATCTATCTATCTATCTATCTATGTATATTCCTTCCTTTCCAACAATGAGAAACTTTGTATCTGCCATTTACTGTCCATTTATTTATTTGTGAAATGCTAATATATATGTACAGTGCAGATCCCTGGCCAGCCAGTCTGGCCCACCTGGTGAGATTCATGCCAATGTGAGACCATGTCTCAAAGGAGGTGGATCACATTCCTGAGGACAATGCCCAGGCTTGCCCTCTGGCCTCCACTTGTGCATGCGCACTCACCCACACAAACACACATGGACACACCACAAACAAATACTAGAGCTCAGTGGTTTCCAAATAGACAGTGACTTCCTTCAGATGAAATAAAAAGACCCACAAGCAGGCTGGCAAAAGCACAGCATTGCTACCAATAGCCAGGAAATGAAAACAGATGGACAAGCAAAGTGTGGTCTTATGTACACAAGGGAATATGACTACACCTTACAATGAGTGGCCCATACTGACTAACTAAAGACCAGTACTGACATGTGCCACAGCCTTCATGAATCTTGAAAACATTACGTTCAGTAAAATAATCCAGAAAATCTGGGTGTATTGGTGCATACCTTTAATCCCAGCATTTGGGAAGCAGAGAAATGAGGATTGCTGTGAGTTTGAGACCAGTCTGGGACTACATAGTGAGTTCCAGGTCAGCCTGGGCTAGAGTGAGACCCTACCTCGGAAAAAATAAAAAAATAAAAAAAAACAAATAAAAAAGAACAAGAAACAAGGATAATAAGAACAAACACTGTATGATTCAGTTTATACCAGGATCCTAGAATGGAAAAATCGAGACAGAGAGTTGAGTAGAAGTTACTAGAGCCTTGCAGAAGAGGGAATAGAGAGGGATTTATTAATGAGTTACTCATATTTGTTTGGGATAACTAAGAGAATTAGAGATGGATGGGGGTTGATGGTTATACAGCAATGAGAACGTGTTGTTACTGAATTTATACAGTTAAAAGTAATTCATTGGGAACTTTTGTATTAAGGACATTTTACCACAATAGAAAATAACAATAAATACTCCTCCAAAGCATACAGCTCCATTCATTATTGAATGTCTTCCTTTTTGCTACCTGATTTGCATTCCCTATGGTTACTGACTCTATAGCTCTCACTGTGAATCTGATTATATGTTAATTTGATGCCTTCACTCTTTTTCTTCCCTGTGGAGAGTTATTGTCAACATATTACACTAGATAACATAAAAGATAGGGATGCAGGGATAGTAGACTGATTTTGAAAGAATGATCCTAGCCCTTAAGCTTTCAAGGAATTCATAGATTCTTGCTTGCCAGAGCTCTGTATATAGCCAATCTTCATTAAAAATTTCCTTCTGCTCTCTCTCTGATTTCCAAAAACTGAATTGTTGTGCACTATGCATCAAAATGCTCTAGTGTGGATCAAAGTAGGAGTTTAATCTTTAATTATTATGAAATTAACTTAAGTTGAAACATTGTAAAGCAGACATACTGTATGTTCTGGGATTTAATCACATTTCCCGTGTCTGTAAAATCAGAAACCAAGCATATGACATTAATAGGATTCTGAAGCTCAAATCTACTGGTGACACAAGGATAGATACTCTGTAAGTAATGGAACTAAAGACAATATTCATAAAAAAAATTTCCTTTAATTTTGAAAAACAGGCTGGATTGGAAAAGATAATTATTCTGAGAAGCTGCATGGTTATGATAAGTGAAAAGTCTCATATTTAAATATATAAAATAAATTATTTAATTATAAACAAATTTAGTCAACTTTACATTCCACACATTAGAATTAGTTTCCTATAAATATTATTAATGGAATGAAAAAGCACCCTGCATACTAGATGGGCCAGGACTTTTACCAGAAATGACTTGGGCACAATTGAACAATTTACCAGTTCAAGATAGGCTGGGAGGAAGAGCCCAATGTTTGACTTTCTTTTATATTTGATTTACTTGTTTAGTTTCTTGGGACTCAAACAGTAGACCAATACCTTAGTTAAATTCACACCTTTATTAGTGAGTTTGAGGAACAGTAAAATGAAATTACATGGGGAGATCCCTTGTGAGTCTGATATAATATTAGTGATCTCATGACATTGCAATCGATCAGTCAGTGAATATTTTTACATGGCATTTCATGTTTTTTTCATTTGTGAGTAGATACTGATTTGATATGAGTCCATTAGACAGCTAGATTCAATTTATCAATATTACCCAACTAGTGTTAGGCAGGATGCATAGAAACCTTTTTCCCATTAGCAAACAGGCCAGAGTATTTGGGAAAAGATGAAAAGCAAAGTAAACTTTCCTATAAAATACCCTTTGGGTTTTTGCTGAAGTAAAACCCTTTCTAGGTTCTTGTCAGGGGGAACATGCCTGCTGATCTGTAACTCTTCACTTCTAAATACTGTACATAAATTATGTGATTGGGGAGTTGACTGCTATTCATTGGATTCAGTCTTTGCATGTAAAATAGTTGCTTTTCAAACTGCCAACTGTTAAACATGCATCAGAGGTACAAATAATCTCTGAATAACAGGTCTCATAGGGAATCATGGGTAGAATGCTTCCACTGATGAGCTGCTAGTTATATTTCTTTGTAAAGAGGACTTAGAAAAAATGTGGGCAACAAGGCGCCATTCAAAAGTAGAAAGAGCCATGGGCTGAGCGTAAAAATGACTGATTATCCTGTGGTCTTATTCTTTGTGTGACTTTAAGTAAGGAAATGATAGGGGTGTTTAAGAGTGCCAAGAGTTATTCACATGGCAGAAGCAGAAGGAGGGCAAGAACTTCCCAAATTGAAAAGGGCTGTCCTATTGTCCAAGGACTTTCATAGCACCTGTGGTCAATCAACTCGCTTCTGAGGAGCAAATATAAGCAGTGTTACAACAAAGTGCAAGAACAGAAGGACTGAGGAAACCGTAAGTCTAGGTTTGAGAGGCGGGATGGAGTTAAAAATCCAGTGGTGAACTTTGTTTCTTTGCACCTATATTATTTTACTCTGGCCAAGCTATTTAAAATTTCTGTGCTTCTATTCCCTAACCTGCAAAATGCAAATGATGGTGAGCCTATTACTCTAGAAAAATAAACACCAGAGAGGGGCTTAATGAACACTAAATGAATTAATATATTGAACAAGCTTAGGATAATGCTTTCTCAGCGTAAGTGCTCATTAGGTATTAGGCAGCATTAATAGTCCATTCGGATCACTCATTTAGGACAGTGGGGAGCTTTATATCCCAGACTACCAATTTTCCCATATAGAACACAAGAAAGTTGAAATGTATCCATAGCTTCCAAGTATATTTTAAGCATAGGCACTTTTCTTCAATATCTCACATTCTATATATAGAACAGACATGTGAGCTCCATGAGATGAGATAGGGAGCCCTCAGGGTTCCATTCCCCTGTCCATCTGCACAAAACCATTGACAGATGCTCCAGCACTCCAGGGGCTCCATGTGGTGTGAACATTCTCAAAGCCCTGGTTTTAAAGATGTCCTGCACTGTCATTTTTTAACAGCTATGTGACCTCACGTCACTCCTGTATTTCCCTGAACTTACATCTGTAAAATTAAAGAAGGATGTAGGTCATGGGAAGTGAACGTGGTGGAGGATGTAATTAGCTCTACACATGACTCTGGGGAATCTTCATTCAGTCAATGAAATTATAATCATCGCTTTACAACAGCAAAAAAAAAAAAAAAAAAAAAAAGTGAATTTGATGCTTAAGCAGCTCTCCAGAGTGGGTTCACTTCAAGTGGATTTTACCCAGCACATTTTAGAGTTAACTTTTAAAATAAGTATACATAACAATGGGTTTCTTTTGCACATTTTCTTGCATGCATTTCTTAAACTTTGCCTATATTCACACCTGTTACCTTCCCTTATCTCTTCACCTGCTGGTCCCATCCTCCTTCTAAATAATTTCCTTTAAGTTGAGTAGTGTTTCAAATGCTGTTGGGAGGAAAAATCATTAAATTTTGTATAATATTATCCTTAGTATGGAAAATATTCCACTTTTTTCTTGATAGGAAAAAAATTCCATTTTTTTATAGTCAGTAAGTTTTGTGGTTTCAATAAATTCAAACTGAGTTTATTTTTTGTTATTCCTTTCCACTTTAAACTCAGGGTTTCAACTTTTTTTTCTATTACATACAGACTTGGGATACATTATGAGGCAGAGTTGAGTGAAGCCATGGGTTCATAGAATTCTGACTCTATTTAGGTTAAAATTTCTAAATTTGATACAGCTTCTAGTTCCTTTCTTTCTTCAAAATATTTTTGTGATGGCACTTGAATGCAGCTGGGCTTGAGAAATAATGTATAATGCTCTCCTGGGAGAAGAATTATCTGTGGAATTGTTTGAGATAAGACTTGATTTCCATGTTGAGCTTCTCATTTAATTAGGACCAGTAATATCCCAACTTCCATATTAATGGAATGACATGGTGTGTGTGAAATGCTCCATATATGTGAGCCATGTGGCATTTCATATTAGTCTTAAGAAAACTTAATTGTGCCTCTCCAAAAGAAAAAAGAGAGAAAGTGCCTATTAATGCCTATTAATACCCTAGGACTCAATGAGTGCAATTGCTAGAATGAAGCATGAATTTTCACAAGAGCAGTTTCCACAGGCTGATAGACAAATAGAGAGATGAATGAGAAGATGAATATACCATAGAGGGAATAAAGCCAAATGCAAAATGAAAATTCACATTTTAAATAAGTAGCACGTAGTATTCTCAATGTATGTGTTTGTATATAGAAGAAAGAGCTTGTTTCTCATTATAGTTTGATTGAAATCATGTAGCATTGCATCCAAAATGCAGCTTAACTTCATGTGAGCCTATGCTTTCTTCCTTTTGGATTATGTCCTTCTAGAAGGCGATCATGATACACTACTTTTGTTTTCTAGTCAAATTGAAATTTCTGTTATGCATGTACTAAAGTGCACAGTTTGTGCTTGTTGATACATCCTTGCTAAATATAGCAATAATGTAAAAATAACATTAATGAGAAAATGAAATATTTGAAAAATCTCATTTATATGTTACCTTTCAGTGCTGCAATTTAAATGTGAAATGTTTGTTTTCAGATCCTTACTATGAAAACTATCTTAAACTGGCTCCTACTGAAGATTCAAGAGTATGTTTTACATTCAAAACATATTTCATTCTATCTGTGATTTCATACTTCCATTCCATGAGCCATCCCCTATAAATTCTGGACGTAATGATTTTCATTTCACATAGCCTCTCTATTTCCAGCACTGGTTCTTCATATTGGCACTCATAATTATCATTGCAGCATTAATGACCAAGTGTACTTGTGATGAAGAAAAGAATGAACATAGTTTAGGCCACCTGCAAGTGATATCCTCTATTTGCACTTGAGCATAAGTGACTGCTGATCTTCTGATCATCTCTCCTGTTTCCCTTGGTGATTTGGAGATGCAGGCTCTCCCTGGGAGCAGTCCTGCACTCAAGGCTGGCCTGTGCCCACTGACTTCCCACCACACAAAAGTCAGAGGAATTCAGTCTAGCTAATGAGGACATGGGGAGTATCTCTCTTATATTTTCCTTTGGAGAGGCACACTTAAGTTTTCTTAAGCATAATATAAAATGCTGCACAACTCATGTATACGGAGCATTTCATACACACTGTGTCATCCCATACAATATTAAAAGGAAGATCTTGCTTTATAAACAAGAAAAACAATATTTAGAAAGCTTAAGAGATCTTCCTACGAGCACACAATGTGCTATTATAGTAGATCTCCACAAACATTTGGAAAGTGTGATAGCTTCAAGATATTGCTTCAAGACACTTACGCAGAATTTTAAATGGAAGCTTCAGCTTACTGGGCTTGTCAGATGTCCCCACACATCCTGGAGCTTTGTGAAGTAAGTACGCGTAGGACTGTCAGACAGGCACTGATTACAGTAGTTCCAGCCAAGCGCCTCTGTACGGAATCAACCACGGGGAGAGTTGGGCCAACTTGGAGTGCAGGTGATGAAAGGTTCTTTCTCCCCAAAAGCCGCTGGATGTTCAACTGAGAGTCTCTAGAGATGTCTTTGCCCACCCCTTCCAGGGTGGTGAGTGCCACTGCCTTGGGAAAATACCCTAGGAGTCACCCCTGGTGTACCTGCTCAGGCCCCACCATCAACATTATTAACACATTTCTTTTTGAATCTTTCTTGCCATGACCCAAATCCTTATTCTTAGTCTATTATGAGGGAATCTCAATCTGCCATTGAACAAAAGTAGTGATGGCTGAGGGCCACCCAATGTGAGTTCTCATTGCCAGCTCTCCACGTCTGTGAGTGACCTGGAGCCAGGTTAATGCCTTTCCCGATTTTGAACAGTTATGGGCTTAGCCACCGCCTCCCCCCGCCCCCACCACCGGATTTGCTTTCCTCATTGAGTAGCCATGGCTTTAGTAGACATAGAACGTGGCTCATGGCATATGCTGTGCACGTGAGTTTATGCTTATGATGTCACTGGTTAGAAGCTCAGTTCCCCTTTCCTAGGCAACAGGCTTCTCACCAGGTTGCTGGAGGTGAGGGGATTGGGTTTAAGGAGATAGGAGTGAGAAAAACCTAGGTGATGGTGCTTTTCTCTCCTTAGGATCAAAACTTAAGGATTTTTTTCCTTTTGATCCCAGCACTCAGGAGACAGAGGGAGGAGGATTGCTGTGAGTTCATGGTGAATCTGGCACTACAGAGTGAGTTACAGGTCAGCCTGGGCTAAAGTGAGATCCTACATTGAAAAAACAAAACCCCAAAATTCCTTAAGTATGGGTTAAAAAAATCAAAGGGATGACACATACATAGAACACCCACACCTACATACTCATACATAAGTAACTAAAAAGATGATCACTATTTAGATATATTTAAGACTAAACGTTAATGCCAAATTTACATAATGAACAAAATTACAAAGTTTTAACTGAAGTGCTATGTTGAGCCACAAAGGAAGTTGAGGCAGTAGGGAAAATCAGTAATAGGAGTATAGGAGGTGTCTTCCCTCTCCAACAGTATAGCATGAAAAGGAAGAAAAACAAAATAGCTCAGTGTACAGATTACAGCTCAGTGAAGGGCCATGACTTGCTCTGCTTGGAGTGAAGACTGTAAAAACTGAGTGGAGAGAGGTGAGACTAGAGAAGAGCGGCTGTTTGATCAGGCTTGTTGAAGATTATAAGCTTTATCTTCTAAGCAAAAAGAGTTGGAGGGTTTTAAGCTGGGAAGTGACATGATTTGATCCTCCTGGCATATAAATCAGAGACGTTCAAATCTGTTGATTCTATATTCTGTAGGGTTAAAAAAAAAAAAAAAACAACAACTTTGTTCTTTGGAATCCAAAATTAGGAAGAGATTTTAAACAGAATAAGTAAATCTGTATGTTTTTTTCTGACAAGTGGATTTTGAGATCAGAGAGGCATAGATGTAATTCTGTTACACAGTAGCTGGGGAAAAAGTGATAATTCAAATAAGCTTTATTTGTGAAGCCCTTGGTAACTGCCAGGTTTGTGGCTATCTTTGCTTCAATATATGTGAATAAAAATGGGGGACAGGAAGGCTATAAGAAGCACTGGACTAAGAGCTAGGTCAAATCTACATTTCAGAATGATATTTTTTGGCAAGAAGGGATCCATGATATGTAGTCACTTTTTGTTATAGTTTGAAATTACCTGATGGTAATTCTTTAAATTTTTCATTTGAAAATGAAAGGTTAATAGTTATCCCGCATAGCTCTTGCAAAGTGAAAATGAGATTGGAAAGTTAAAATATAATTAATTTACTTTCCTATTATCCCTTCTGTTGGCGGAATATTCATGCATTCTGAGCAGATAAGTTTTAAAAGAGGCACTAAATTGCAAGTGTTCACACTCGGGTTCAGTTTAAAAGTTAAAAGCTTTCTGACCAAATAAATTAGACAAGCAGCAAGATGAAGCTATTTTAATATTAATGAGTTAGTGTTCTACCTTCATAGTCTTGTGTTAGTGGATTTCATATTAGACTTCATTTTTTTTGAAAGTTGCCATGAGATTATACTGTTTTATGATTTTTGAATTAATCATTACAATGTGTACCTACCCAAATCAGTTACTTTCTCACTTCTGTGAACAAATGCCTGACCTAAAGCAATGTAAGGAAGGAAAGTTTATGGCTTACCTTTCGAGGGAATCTAGTCCTTTATGGTGGAGGGACCGCTGATAATACTGCAATCAGAATCAGAAAGAGACAGAAAGAATAAGAGGTGGGATCAGGCTAAAAAAATTCAAGTGCAGAGCCCCAGTGATCTGCTTCCTCCAAAAAATGTCAACTTTCTAAAGGTTTTACAACCTCCCAAACAGTGCCACCAGCTGGGGACCACGTGTTCAAACACATGAGCCTATGGGGGGACACTTACATTCAAAACACAATACCCTGCGAATGTCAATTGTTTCTTTTGAAAATGCAGAAGGGTTCAAATCTTCTTGAGACATGACTTGGAAATTATTTCTACAACATTATCTACAACACTGTCATCTCATCAGATGTTTGGTAAGATATCACTTAAGATTTCCCTTGTGTCAGCACTAGGTAAGAATGCTGGCATATTTTCTTATTCCCTCCTAAATACTATCTCACATGCAAACGTCTGTAATTAGAAGGGTGATCAGAAAAATTTGTGAAGCATTTATATCATTTAGGATGAGTTTGGGCTGTGGATAAAATATACCCAAACAACCGTGCACTGGAAAAAAGTTATTCCTTCTCACGTTACAGGAAAGAAACAATGAAAGATGGGTGTCATGCTTCCATTTCTCGGAACTCAGGGACTCACATTCAGATCATTATCAATTTGTGGGAAGAGTGCTTACCTCTGTGGTTCAAAGTCATGCAATTGCACCATACATTGCATCTGTATTCCACAAAGCAGAAAAGAAAGAGAAGTAGAAGGGATGACACTGATGACAAATTCCTGGAAGATGAGGCTTTCTCTGACATCCCATTTATCTGGAATTTTCTCACATGCCCACAGTAAAATGCAAGTGAAGATAACTTGTTACTCTTGATAACCATGCACCTTGCTAAAATCTCACAGGATCCTCTAATAAAGAAGAGTAATGAGACATTGGCAATATAAATGTGTATGTGATGTCCAACTCCCTGAAGACATGACATTCCCAGTCATAATGAGAAACTGAGAATGACGATTTACATAGGAATTTATTATCTTTATACTACCACATAGTTATGCATTACTTTATAATAAGTAACAATGTGAATTTGACAAAAAAAAGTCAGATTGTTTTTCTGAAAGAATAAATGAAGCAGAAAGAAAGAGACAGAAGTAATCCATGGAAAGAGTTTATCATTTTCAAGGATGATTCTATCTTGATTAGTACTTTCAGAAGTCAATATACTGTTTGATTGAAAGTCCTGGTGCCTCCACCAAACACCTGTATCTTGAACAAATTTTGAACAAATTACTGAATCATGCAGTCGTAGAAAAAATGCAGTGACCCTAAAGCAACCCAGTAGTATTTCCAATATTACTAATGTGATATTTAAAATTTACTTTTATTTCTTTATTATTTTTAAAAAATATTTTAAAATATTTATTTATTTACTTGAGGGGGGGCAGATAGAGAGAGAGAGTGAGAGATTGGCCATACCATGGCCTTCACTCACTGCAAATGAACTCCAGATGCATGTGCCACCTTGTGCATCTGGCTTATGTGGGTCCTGAGGCATTGAACCTGGGTCTTTTGGCTTTGCAGGCAAGTGCCTTAACCACTAAGCAATCTCTCTAGCCCTTTTTTAAAAATAAATATTTGTTTATCCTAATGTGATATCTTAATACGTGTGTCTAACTGATGGGGGTTTTGAAAAATAAATGAATCAGTTTATACACAAGAGTTTTGTTATCAGCTTTTCAGTACGATGGTAAGTGTCATCCAGAACACTAGAGGCTCAAAGGAAGTTCCTTGGGTCACATCATTGGTTTTGCAGTTTGAGTTAAAAAAAGAGTTAACGCGTGGATAAAGGTCCCAGTGGTCCAAGATGTGTCAGTCTCAGAAGCTGTTTACATGCAGAGAGCTCTCCCGGTGACCCCTGCTGTGTGTGGCTCAGCAGTCATTTTCAGTGCCCCCTGGTCATCTGCTGGTCCATCTGTATCCAATGGGCCTGCATGGAATGGACTCTGTGCTTCCCTTTCTGCAAGCAATTACATTGAACAAATACTCCCCAGACTATGAGTGGACTCTTCTCATAGGCTCTGTGGCAGACACTGGGATGAATGAGAGAACTCTCTGCTCCTAAGGCATTTATGGTTTAAGATACAAAAACAAACCATACGGCAATCATTACAGTGGTATCTCTACTCAAGAAAGGTAATGGTAGCGATGGCATGCAATTTCTGAATTCAGCTCGATTGCAATGAATAAATACAATTTTTATCTTCCAGACAGACTGACAATATTCTGAACAATTTTTATGACTGTTGTGTGTGCATGTGTGTTAGCTTTGGAGACTCTGTTTCTCTATTCTAGCTATCCATATGTCCTGAAGGGAAAATATGTGTGTGTGAGAGAACTGAGATGGAAAATAGACTGATTTATAGAACAATTAAAATGTGAGTCAGTGTTGCCTATAAAAGGCGAAATTATCATTTAGAAAACTGTACCATATACCTTTTTTTTTTCTCTTTTGAGCTACAGCATCACCATAGATTATTTTCTTCCTGTTTCATAATGCATGATGCAGAATAATGGCTATAACTTACTGGAATATTAATTATCCATGGATGCTGGTGTTTTGCATATAAATAAAAGCAGTTTTTACTATTAATGCATGGCATAAAAATCTTACTTTTTGGTGTCAGTGGAAAGCAATAAAATAAGACTGAGTTAAAATTAATGTATCAGTGGATTTTAGAAATGTAGGGATTTGGCCCTCAATAAATTGTCAACAAGTACACACAGGATTGTTTTTTCTTTTTCCTTTTCTTTTCTTTTCTTTTTTTTTGGCTGGGTATGATGGTGCATGCATTTAATCCCAGCACTTGGGAGGCAGAGGTACGAGGATCACCATGAGTTCAAGGCCACCCTGAGACTACATAGTGAATTCCAGATTAGGCTGAGCTAGACTGAAACCCTGCCTCAACAAAACAAAAAAGAAAAGTAACTATGTATTTAGTGTGGGGGAGAAGCATGAACAACATATTAAGAGTAAGACAAAGTTTGGTAACTTCCAGTCACAGGGTTTGTTGTTATACATAAATTTTTATTGGAATGTGGGCTCATCTTGATTTACATGTTGCCTTGTAAAATACTTGTGAAAATAGTAGCTAAGTTGAATTATTACAACAGTAATTCTTCATGCAAAGACAAAACCTTTGTCAATTGACACAGGAAGTTTGCTGAGCCCTCCTCACAAGCTGAGTCAAGACTCTTCATTCGTTCTGTTTCCCGTGTCTATAATACTGTACTTCCACATATTTACTAAAACCATGGCTTTT
The DNA here is from genome assembly GCA_036346955.1 of Dipus sagitta. Classification (NCBI taxonomy): domain Eukaryota; kingdom Metazoa; phylum Chordata; class Mammalia; order Rodentia; family Dipodidae; genus Dipus; species Dipus sagitta. Next base: position 8,606,596 of record CM070779.1, on the reverse strand, counting down.
GTCATGTAACGGGGCTTTGGAGGTTTAGGAAGAATCCTTGAGAGCCAAACTCAGAGTTCATGTCTGTTTTTAACTAAAGAATTGAATAAACCACACTGAGAAGAATAATTGATAAAACTCTACATTTTATTCAGAAATACATGAGGGAGAGACAGGGTCTCCAAACAGAGGAAGGGGAAATGGGTACACACACATGGTTCATCAGCCCATATGGAGAGCAAACCTGAACCCTGGAAACAAAGATGTGAAAAGGGGTGTTTCTAAGAAGAAGTGTGCTTTCAAGGAAATGAAGAGGCCATAAAAAATATTAACAAAGAAGCATTCCTTCCCACATTGGCAGCTTGACTGTCTCTACAGCACTGCTACAGAGTGAAGGCCATAGTCTTACCGGCTTAGAGACCCAGGTGTGGAGGTGTGAGCAGCCAGAGAGCTGGGAAGGAAGTTCTCTTTCCCAGAGCCCAGGCAAGAGATTTGGAGCCCAGGCTCTGGAAGAGGTTGGCTAACCTGTGTCAGGTCTAAAAGCCAATTGGCCTGGGCTCAGAGAAGGAGTTCACCCACACCTGGGTAGGAAGAGAGAGAGAGAAAGGGAAGATCTGATTGGGTGAGACGAGCAGACTGTTTGTCCTGCAGCTGAGGTAGGGGGAGAAATAGGACTGAGAAATCACAGGCTGATAGGACTACTTATATTTGCTCTGGCTGTCTACCTAATTATCATGCTTTCTAACTAGTTGCCTCTGAATTGTTCTATGGGTCCTGTATGAAATGTCTCTGAGTTTGAGTCACTTCACTTAATATGATTCTTTCCAGGTCCTTATATTTTTCTGCGAAGTTCATAATTTCATTTTTTCCATATGGCTGACTACATATGCATCAAATGTTCATGACCTGTTTGTCTGCTGATGGGCATCTAGGCAGATTGCATTTCTTGGCTATTGTGAAGAGAGCCACAGCCAACATGGATGAGCAAGAGTCTCTGTAGTAGAGTGCAGAGTCCTTAGGGCATATATACCCAGGAGAGGTGTAGTTGGGTTGTATGAGCATAACTAAAAGTGAGTATAAAGAGATGAGCTGGAAGAGGGGTGAAGGCAAGGCAAAAGGAGATATAGCAATATGTAACTGGAATAAGATACTGGGAGAAGCGGGTTCGGAAAGGGAGGGGGAGTTGGAGATAGAAGAGGATATGGGAATTAACAAAAACATATTGAGTTTGAGAAAGTCAGAATGAATGATACCTACATTTCTGTATGCCAACTAAAATGAGAGTCTTGGCTTCAGGGTTCTTTCATGAGCCTACCCTTTCCCACAAAGCCCAGGTGCAATTAGCTGGAGTACTTAACTGTCTCCTTCTCAATCACAGTGTCCTGATGTGTTTGACTCAGTACTTTTCAGGTCTGTAATTGAGGTGGGATGTGGACCAGGCTCCTGGCATGTATACAGATAAATTAGTCTAAGTACTTGTCTTGTCTTTCTATGTCTCCCCTTGTCATTGGGTCTAAACAGCTTCACTCACAGTCCCCAGTGGGTGTTAACAGATCAAACGCGGTCACTACAGCCCGCCATCTTGGGCGTGCTTCCAAGGGCAACGGTGCTTGTGTCCTGGGCACTGTCACTGTAGCCCTGTAGTTTCAGGGAGGACATGTGTGTGTCAGGGAGTTAGGCGGCAGTGAACACGAAGCAGCGTCTTAGGAAGTGAACTCCAAAAGTGATTACCTCAGATGTTTGTTATGAAGCTTTCTGGCTATTGCAAAGATTTGTAGAGAATCCCATCAGAGCTGCACATGGGCCTACCTCCTGTCATTTCAAGAGTTGCATCTTCCATACCTCATGAAGATGGGTGGGAGAGAGACGTAATTAGGGCTTTAACTGTAAACCAGTGTCTGCTGTGACGACCCTGCTGCCCCACAGTAACTTTGGACAGCTTTGTGCAGCTGAGTTCATCTTGCTGACTAACCCATCTGAAACTGTACACATTTATTGTCTTTAAAAGGTATTTTTTTCCTGAAACAGATACTATTAAATATTTAATTAGGCCATGTGATTTCTGTGTATAGAATATTTATTACATACTTTTACTGTGGTATTTTATCTTCAGGTTTTTTTGCTAATAAATCTTGTGACAGAGTTTCAAATTATCTCTACTTTATGTCACCAATCATTTGTGAGAGGAAGGCAAACGTGACGAGTGTTCGCAAACCCAGCTGTGTAATTAGGTAGAACTCAAGACACTCCGTTGAGCTGCAGTGAACTTTCGCACATTCCTTGGTACCCCTGGAGCATGCTGCTTTGTTTACCGGATTAGATTTCTCTGGGAAAATTAGTGGTCACAAATCCTATTAATTAACAACACTTGTGTTATAAACGTATGTAGGAGTTATTTTGCTTATTTGCATATCGAACAAACATTCTCTGCATCTTTTCTGTTAGATTATGCCAAGGCTGAGAGTGTGAACTTCCATGGGGACATTGTTCAGTGTCATGAAGTGTCAGTTTTGAAGCTAGATTTTCAATAAAAGGGACACATAGCACGGTGAAATAGAGATTTTATTTTATTTTATTTATTTACTTGGGAGAGAGAGAGAGAGAAATGGGAGAGATAAGAGAGAGAGAGAGAGATAGAGAATGGGCATGCCAGGGCCTCCAGCCACTGCAAATGAACTCCAGATACATGTGCCACGTTGTGCATCTGGCTTATGTGGTTCCTGGGGAATTGAACCTGGGTCCTTTGGCTTTGGAGGTAAATGCCTTAACTGCTAATCCATCTTTCCAGCCCATGAAATAGAGATTTTAAGACTATCATAGTCCATTTTTGTTGTTGTAAGTGAATGTCACAGACTTGATACTTGATAAATAGTAAGGGTTTATTTAGGCCACCATTCTGGAGGCTAGGAAATACAAGAGGATGAAAGGACCCAGACTCAGGCAGGAGTCTTCTTGCTACATCATCATTCCATGGCCAAGAGCATCCCATGGTGAGATAGACCAAGTGTGTACAGCCACCATGGGATACCACTGTCATAATCTCTCATCCAGTGCTATTTAATTCCTAAAGGTTCATCTTCAAGTTGCATCAACATGGATTTGGGAATTAAGTTTCCAATGTGAGCTTTGTAGGAGACATTCACCCAGAGGTGAATAGATGACACAGAAAATTCTGTAATATCACTTTTCCTATGAAAAATTTTATCAGAAACATTCAGATATCCTGTTATACTCTAGAGTTATCTGAATAAAAATGCTTGAGTAGGGCCGGAGCTATAGCTCAACAGTTAAGGTGCTTGCCTGCAAAGCCTAGTGACCTAGGTTTTATTCCCCAGTACCCATGTAAAGCTAGATGCATAAAGTGGCACATGCATCTGGAGTTCATTTGCAGTGGCGAGAGACCCTGGTATGCCCATTCTCTTTGTCTCTCTCTCTTCACTCTATCTTTTTCTGCTTATAAATAAATGAAATAATAATTAAAAATTATTAATGGGTGTGCCAGGGCCATCAGCCACTGCAAACAAACTCCAGACGCGTGCGCTCCCTTGTGCATCTGGCTAACGTGGGTCCTGGGGAATCGAGCTTCGAAGCAGGGTCCTTAGGCTTCACAGGCAAGTGCCTAACTGCTAAGCCATCTCTCCAGCCCATCTGTTGCACTTTTATGTCTAAACATTTTATTTGTTTTCATAACTCTCCAAAATCTGATTTCTACCCTTCTATTCTTTTTTCTTAATGGCTTTGCCTTATCTTTCCATCACTGGATTTTTTTTTCTTTGTCATTACAGAGAATGCATCTCCTCCAACGCCTGATTGGACACACCACCCCCTGTGTTCTGCTTGGAGGGGGTTTTCACTACCTTCAACTTTTACAGTGCTTTTTAAAGAGTACTGCTAAAAATAAGCACTTCGCACTTTCCCAGGAAAATTTTGCAGTTATATTCTGAGGTGGTCTGTCTAGAACCTAACAGTCCAGCTATGCCCCTTCTTTTAAATTATTTCAGTTGAAAAATAAAAATTGCAAATATTCTTGGCTTGCAACATAGAAATCTATGCACTGTGGAATGGATGAATCAAGATAAGTGACATGTTAATTACTTTACATACATACCATTTTTTGCTGTGAAGAAAATATTTAATACTTATTCCTTACTGTTTTTGAAGATCACCATGCATGTTAACTGTAGCTATCATCTTGTCCAACACAGTTCTTGAACTTGTTTCTTTTTTCCTAAGAAATATTTTATCTTTTGACAGCACATATCAAACCTGCCCACCCAAATCTACATACCATGATTCACCTCACTGCTTCTTATGTATTTTTTTTTAGATGCCACATGCACTTGGGATCAAGCACTATTTCATTTATTGTGTCCCTTGTGTGGTAAAAAATAACAGGATTTCTTCTTTCTACAGACTCAATAGGGGACTGGAGAGATATCCTAGTGCTTAAGAGGATAAGGCACTTGTCTGCAAAGCCAAAGGACCCAGGTTCAATCCCTTAGGCCCCGTGTAACCAAGATGCACAAGACGGTGCATGCATCTGGAGTTCATTTGCAATGGCTGGAAGTTCTGGTGTGCCTATTCTCTCTCTCTCTCTTTCAAATAAATAAAAAAAAATAAAATATTTAAAGACTTACTTTAAAAAGGCTCAATAGTATGTCATTTTTAAATTTTTTTTTAGTATGCCACTTTTCTATTTTCTATTTTCTTCATCAGATCATTAATTGACAGCTGTTCTAGGTGATCCCAATTCTTCCTTGGTGTGAATACAGTTTCAGTATCTCTTCAGCCTACTAAGTTCATGTCCTTTAGATATATACCCATTACAGTCATGGTTAGATCACAAAGGTAGTTCAACTTTTAATTTTTTGAGAACCATTATTTTTCCAAAACGTCCACACTAAAACATATTGCTACCATCAGTGCACCAGAATTTTCTTTTGTACACTTCCTTACTGCTGGGTATTGTGCTTGACCTTCATGTGATAGCCCCTTTAAACAATGGGAATTAAGGAGGCCACTATGACGAGGAAAGAGCAAGAAAGGACAAGGTAGTAGGGCCTAGGGGAAATATGGTGAATGTATATTATATACTTGTATAACAGTGACCTTATGAAAGACAATATAATAAAATTTAGGAATGGCAGAACTGAAAAAAATAAATATTTTGTTAAACAAGTGTCTGACAGATTTCTTTGATAATAGAACTTTAATGATGGAGAAACAAAATAATTAAGATAAAATCCTCTATGACAACATTTCATGTCATACCAGTGTTTTGGTTGCTCAGCACACATCAGTGGCAGGAGATCATATTCACTCCTCCCTCCCCAACCATGGCTTACAAAGCGCCTGATGATTTGCTTTTTCATTGAGTTTTTACAGCAATGCTATTAATTCATGTCTGTATTCACCTTGTTAAAGATATTTTTCAGAATGTATTTTATTTATTTATTTATTTGAGAGAGAAAGAGGCAGAGAAACAGAGAGAAAGAGAAAGAGAGGGAAGGAACAGGCTCGCCAGGGCCTCCAGTCACTGCAAAGGAACTGCAGATGCATGCGCCCCCTACATGGGTCCTGGAGAATTGAGCTGGGATCCTTTGGCTTTGCAGGCAAATGCCTTAACTGTTAAGGCATCTATCCAGCCCTTGTTAAAGATTTTAAGAAATTCTGAGTTTAAGTGATTTGAGCAGGGCTGCATGCCAACATGAAGGTCAACCTATGCAATATATCTAATTCCAAGTGAATATAGTTGCCCACAGACTTTTTTCCATACTATATAACCTGTCAACATTTGAGGCTCTGTCATTCCATTTTTTTTTTTTAATTTTATGACCCCATTAGTCTTTGCTCATAGGGACTCTTTCATAGAAAAGAGCTGGAAGGAAATGAGATAAAGGAGAAAACACAGATTAATTAGGCCTCTTATGATTTGAGATTGGGAAGTAATTAGAAGGTCACAATACTGAAAAACTGAGATCAGCAAAATATGCCAAAATAAGAAATTAAATGAGTATGTGTGTGATGAAGTACTATTCACATGTTTTAAATGTTGTGGAAATATATTTATTGAAATTGGAACTTATTGGCTAAATATTTTTCATGAGGCAGAGTAGCAGGTATGGCATGACTTGGCTGCTGGCCGTAGCAATATATATGATAATCAGCACTTACTGAGTGCTTTCTATCTGCTGGGCATTATCCTAAAATTTATTAATGGTAACAATAGCTTTTTGAGATAAGTGCTTTCTGCATAAGGAAACATACTTAACTAAACTCACAGCTTTTGAGTGCTGACTCCCGAAAACAGAAAGAAATCATTAACAGGGCAAGAAATGGAAGCGGGGGTGGGGGAGGGAAGGGAGTGAAGTCCAGGAAGAAAAGGAAGAATAATAGTGACCTCTGAGTGGTAGTATCAAGGTGGGTTTTGTTTTCCTTTTGCTTTTCTATCTTGCCCCTTCCCTTCCCAACTTCCTTTCTTCCTCTCTACCTCCCTCCCTCCCTCCCTCCCTTCCTTCCTTCCTTCCTTTCTTCTTTCCTTCCTTCCTTCCTTCCTTCCTTCCTTCCTTCCTTCCTTCCTTCCTTCCTTCCTTCCTCCCTCCCTCTCTCCCTCCCTCCCTCCCTCCCTCCCTCCTTCTCCCTGTTTCTTCTTCCCTTCTTTCTTTCTCTTCTCTCTTTCTTACTTTCTCAGAGTCTCACGTAATTCAGACTGGCCTCACCTCACAATCCACTTGTCTCTACCTCTCAAATTCTGGGATTACAGGTGATGCCACCACACGTGCAGTTTCTTCATGTTACTACTATTATTTTTACTAAGGGTTGTCTTGAACACGGGAAGACTGGACACTTCTCTATTTTCTTCCATCATATATGTATTGAGTGGTTCTATTGTTCTTCTTGTTTTCATAAATCAATTCCTGGGGCTTCAGAAATATCCATCAACAAAGATGAATGTAAGATGCTTTCAAAGTAAAAGAGATGCTTTCTGGGTTCGTGGCTGGGTTGAAAGCCAGAGCTATTCCTCCATGCTGTGTCAGAGATTTCTCAAGTGGCCAACTCTTTGGGGGTTTCTGAATTTTTAAGAAAGAATTTTAACAAAAGGGTTTGAAGACATACCTTGTTAATTTAATAGAGAAACAGTAAACACATTCATTTATCTTCACTATACTGGTCAGTAAAGAAGAAATAATGACATCATGCGGTCTCTTTCACCTGAGCCAAAGGAATCTGTATGTTAAAGGGAAACTGACTTACCTCTAGAATGAGACCAGCACCTAAAGCTTTGTTGACAGTGAACTTGAAAAGTCTCTAGAGGCTGTTTTAGAGCTGGGCTGCAGCACCACTTTTATGAAAAGGAACATATATCATTTTTGTTTAAAATCTTGATTTATCACATTCCAGGAGCAGAACTTGAAATGTGTTTTTTATTTCACCTAGCAGAATGCTTTGCCTGCAGGCAAACAGAATGTTGGATTAAAACTTTTAATTCTCGGAGGCAAAATCTGCTGGTTTTAATAAGAGGCAAAGGCTCATTTGGATCTTTTTGTCATTACACAAACAAGTCAAGCTTTTGTTTATCATTCTCACTGCTTTAATGCTGGGTGCACTGCATCAGGAAGGAGATGGCTACCAGGGTGCACATGGTCTGTGATGAGCAATAAATCTGAGGGTCTGTCAGCAGATGTGCTCACTCTCACAGGTAATTGTCTAACTCCATCTTTCTTCCTCAGCAGCCAAGACATTTTCAAATGGATATCCTTGACAAATGCGTCATGTTATGCAAATAGTTTCAAGGAAGAGTGAAGTTGAACTACAAACAAATGGTACCAGTGAGGTCATAGGCACGCGTATATAAAGCTTATGGTGAGCAGTGAGCTCGTCTTTCTATAAGCCAGACCCTCTGCTCCGACACTTCTTCAATGTCTATGTGTTTCTTTAGTTCTCATAATAACCTTTTAATTTAGATATGCATGCTATCCTTTTCTGTAGATTACAGAAGAGTAACTCCAGGCAGGTCAAATGAGATAAGGAAAGAGAAGATTAATCCCAAGCATTTGATGTTAGGATGCTATCAATTTGTATGCATTTTTAAAATTTACAGCAAGGTTGAGGAGATAGCTCCATTGGCAAAGCATTTGCCTTACAAGTACAACCACCAGGACCCACGTGTGCTGCTGGCTGGGGTGGTGCACACCTGCAGTTCCAATGTGGGAGGCTCACTGAGGCTCACTGGTGGTCTAGTCTAGCCTAATTGGTGAATTCCAGTTCAATGAGAGACCCTCTGTCATTAGAAAAAATGGACAACATACCTGAGGTACAATGCCCAATGTTGACTTCTGGCCTCCACATGCATGCACACCTGAACACGCATGGACATGTACCACATACACACACACACACACACACACACACACACACACCCCTTATTGCAGACACCACTGACCTTTTCTGGCAGAGGGATGGGATAGCACTGAAAAGAGGCCAGTTTGTGAAATGAGACTGTCACTGATATGGATACTGACAGGTAAAAGGTTGTTTTAGCTGTGAGGGGAGCTGATAGTCATCCTGACACAAGGATGTGACTCTTTGTAAAAGCACAGCATGTTGGATTCAGGCTTTATTAACACATATTCTTGAAGTCATGGGTCAACACGTCCCCATGCATGATCGCATTCACCATGTCTGTCTTATGGCGCACACTGAGAGCCGTCCTGGATCGACATATCTTTCTCCCTTTTTTCCCTTGTGCCACTGTCCTCTGAACTTGAACAGCTGAAGGCATTTCTCTGAGCTTTGATTTCTAGATCCCCAAAGTAGGTCTAGTTACCACCCTTGGAAATTTCTTGTGAGGACAACTAGAGGATATTTGCAGAGCTCTGCAAAGGTATCTTGGGTCTTCTGCTTAAGGGTCAGTCTTCATGATTCGAGTCACCTGTCACCATGCTACTCTGTGGCAATGCAAGAGCATGGTGTGTTTGCTGAACAAATTTGATTCCTTCACCACAATGGCGGTTTGAGTGTATGAATGGGGAATGTTAGAATTATGTCCATTCAGAGTCAGAAGTGAGTTGAAAGTTTTCTTTTTTAATAATTTAAGGACTGACTCATTTGAACTGTAAGCTTCAGCATTATGAGTTGTAAGTAACCCTTCTCTTTTAGTTAATGAACAGTTTTTTTCAGCAGGCACTGTTAATTGTGATAGAGACAGTCTCTGTTCTCAGTGGATTCATGTTAAAGGAGAAAAACAGTTGCACTAATATGTATACCCACCCATTTAGTCACTGATCCATCCACTCACCCATCCACTCATATATCTACTCATCCATTCACCCTCCCATGCATTCTTCCACCCACCCTTTCATCCATCCACCCATCCATCTCTCCATCCATCCATCAATCCAGCCCTAAATCCATTCATTCATCCTTCCACCTACTCATCTATCCACTCTTATATCTAAATACCCATCCATCCACTCATCCACCCTTCTGCCTATCTACCCATCCATCTATCCATCCATTCACCTATCCATTCATTCTTCCACTCACCCATTCACCCACCATATACTAATCTGTATGCACATGCACCCATCTACCCTTCCAGCAGTCCATCACTTATCCACTTGTTAATCAGTGAAGTAATCATGAACATGTAACAATATGTACATGACATTGATTATATTTGGTGTACAAGAAGACACCAAAATGAAGGTGATATTTGATTTAAACAGAACTGAAACAGAGGGAAAATTCATTTATGGATTCAGATATTTGGCTGCATTATGTCCAGCATTCTGCTAGGTAATTTAGGGTATGATGATGAATAAACCCAGACCTGAGTGTGGTTATCTCCTGAAACACCTAGCTGGTTTTGTATATGCATCTACCAGGTCTACAATTTAGATGATTTCATGGTGATCTTGAAAATAACAGGTCAGAATAGAATAGCAACAGAATACAAGGAAAGAAGAGAGAATTGTGGTAGCCCAGATGCTATTTCATGAAGAGTTAAAGTCTGAACCACCCACAGAAAGCACTGTGCTAAGACATCATGTTTTCCTCCTAATCTGCATGCTGCTCCCCACCTTGTGTTCATATAATGACAAGAGGTAAATGATACAATGTTGTTTTCTTGTCTATCTTGGGTATTCAAATTTGTGGTTATTTCCAAATGATTATTACTCAGAAAGATTAAAGTGGAAATAGAACCAACTCTCCATCCTATAGAGTGTGGATGGTTCCTAGAAAAAGATGAAACAGTGAATCATCTTCATGAAAGTGACAGCCTGAGATGCACACAAAGGGAGGAAATTCTAATTTCAGATTGTGCAGTCAGGCGACAGACCTAAGCAGCAGTGAAAGGCTTTGTAGAAATCTCATGTCATAGTCTAATTTTACATGTAAAACACCCGCCTACTCTAAGAACAGATTAAAAGTGTTTAACATTAGCGAAGCTATATTTGAAAACTTTTCGCCATGGTTCAGATAAGATAAATGAGATTTGGCTGTTGCATCATTGGAAACTACTCCTCGGTATTTCTAAAGCCGTGTGCTGAAGTTTGTAAAGATGGAGGACTTGATGGGGTAAGCGTCTTCTTGGACAGGGAGAGGTATCGTTAGTCTAGCACAGTGGTACAAAATATGGACTTTGAAATCCAACATTCCTAAGTTGAAGTCCCAGCACTGCACCTGAACATCAGAATCCATACAGGTGTTTACCTACCTCTCCTCTAGGTCTCACCTTTAACCTGTCTCAAGTGAAAATAACTCTTACTCTAGCATTAAATAAGCTTTCTACATGGCAAGAGCAATAACCACAGACTTTGTAACTTGAGTACAACCCAAGTTCATTATCTCACAGTGTCGGCAGGTCAGATATCTGAGCATAACTGGTGGTGCGGGACCCACTGCTGAGGCTTCCAACAGACTGAACCCCGGGCTCCAGCTGCACACAGCTTCAGAGCAAAGCTTGGGTCTGCTCTTCAGGTCACATGATCGCTGGCAGAATTTGGCTTCCTGTGGTTATATATGATAAACCCTTGCTTTTTAGGTGGCTGCCAGCCAGGGCCTCCCTTCATTTCCTGCGGCCCCACAAATCATGGACATGTGGCTGTCCATGAGTTTTATCTCAGCATGGTAGCTTATATCTTTAAAGCCAGCAGTGGGAAGCACTCTACCAACAAACCCTCTTCTTGAAGAACCACTAGATAATCTCCCTTCTCATTAGCATAAAGTCAACTGATTAATTGTTTTAATTATATTCGCAAAATTCCTTGATAGTTGCCATATTCATCAGTTTACAAGCAAGTGGCTGGTTTGGCTCAAATTCAGGGAGGGGGATTATCATGAAGCAGGTCATCATCAAATACTGTAATATGGCTTGACTTCATTGCTTTATTTACTTGGTTTATGTTTTAGAATCAAGTGAGGTCACGTGTGAATTATGTAGGATTTCGACAGGCTGCATATCTCCAAAGCCCAGAATGTTAGTTTCTTAAAAACACACTGCACTACTCAAAAGTCTCCTTAGAGTTCCAGACCCAAGATGCAATGACTTATCATGAGCATCTGCATATTTACATTAAGGAAAATAAACCAGACACAGAAAGACAAATACCAGGTGGAGCTACTTACATAAGGAATTTTAAGATGCAGAACTCAGAAACAGAGAACAGATGAGTGGTAAGTTACCAGAGCCAGAGGTGTTGGAATTAGAAGGTGTTGATCAAAGTGTGGGAGGTTCAGTCATGTGCAATGAATAAATTCTGGGAATCTAAAATATAGCTGATGGCTATCATCTATAGTACTGCATTATATATTTGAAATTTGCTGAGAGCATTGATCTTAAGTATTCATTGCACAAAAATATGATGTATCTGTGTAGTGATGGATATGTTAATTTGTGTTGACCACTTCACAATGGATAAGTATATCAAAACATCATTATGTACATTTTAAGTATTTTTGTCAAGAATTCCTCTCTCTCTCATACATATATGATATATCTCTATCTATCTATCTAGAGAAATGTGATTTCTGGGCCAAGCCTCTAAAGCAGGTCAGAAATAGCTTGGGAAAGCAAAGCAAAGAAATCAAAGGTGACTTTCCTGGGGTCTCCTGTGGTTCACGGACAGGGTCAGAGTGAGGCCTCCCCAGGCAGGGGCTCGCATTGGTTTGTACCCATCTACCTGGTGCTAAAGGTGGGGATGGAGGCTCTCATCAGTGTGGACAAATACGGGGCAGGAAACCAGCAATGGCAAGACTCCAAAGGCAGCCATCAAATAGCACAATATGGGGTTGGTGTGCCAATGGCTTCTGTGTTATAGTATCTCTGTGGTTGGCATCTGAGAGCTGATGTGGTCAGGCACCTGGAAGAGCTTCGGGCAATGTGGATTTCTTCCCTTTCCATCTTGCTGCTCTTCTACCTGCGGCATTGCTTTTTCCTCCACAGAGTCGCTGGGTGATTGCTGACAGGGTGTATCCTTACTGTCCTGGTGATTACTGACCGGGTGACTCCTGGTGGCTTCTAGATCTGTTGTCCTTTTGCCTTCTTCCCAACTGGAAAGGAGAAAAAGTCTCAAATGGGACTTTTCTTAGCTGTCTGATTTTTTTTAAGTTTAAATAAGTTTAAATAAGTAAATCATTTTGACTTAGATTTCCCATGACCAAGAACTCTTACAGCATATAAGAGCCGAGAGAGAGAGAGAGAGAGAGAGAGAGAGAGAGAGAGAGAGAAATGCAGCCTTGTAGCTAAGCCCAGTGCAAACCTTGGTATCACAAGATTTGGTGAGAAAGAAGATGCCTACTTTAGATGTTAAATATGTGGTCCTGTGCCTGGATTTTTTCTAGAAATTCTTTTAAAAACATAGCCTTTTAAAATAAACATTTTTTATTTGACATTTTCATATATACACTTCATACCCCACATTATTCTCCCTTGTTCTCCTCTGTCTCACTGTACTCCTTACGAAGGACCATGCCACAGAAGAAAACACATCCCCCTCCTGGGGCACCTGCAACTGTCATTAGCTCATTTCAGAGGGGAGATGCTTCCCAGGTCCCCACACCCCACCTATAATAGAATGTGACAGCCTCATCATGTGCAGGTAACCACGGACGCTGTGGGTTCATGATTGCCATGGCCCTGACATGCTCAGGTCCCAAGTTCCACAGTGCCCTTTCCCATCCTCTAGTTCTTATGTTCTTTGGTTTCCATCTTCTCTGATGTTTCCTTTGCAAGCCTGGGGAGGGGGAGGGGGAGGGGTGGGTGATGTGTGTATGTCACTTTCAAATAAACGTGTTGAAGAATTTTAGACTTATTGAACAGTGGATAAAGGGTAGAAAGTTGCTCTGTGCCTCAGTCCATTATGGTTCTTCCCATCATTAATATTATCCCCACACAGGGTCAGGTACCTTTGTCAAACTGCATCACTGTTGGCTAAATGCCAGATTTCACTTGGATTTCAACATCTGTGATGACTTATAGTGATTGAGAAGTTGACAGGACCTAGAGTCACCTTCGAGGTATTCCCTACCTGATTAATTGATGGGGGAGGGTCCACCTGAACCATGGGTAGCATTATTTCACAGGCCACGATCCTGGACTGTATAAATAGGAGATACCTGTTTACACATCGGCATTGGCATGAGAGATGGCTCTGTGGTTACAGATCTTTCCTGAGTATCAGTAGTCATCACTCTGCTTCCTCACTGTGGGCTGAATGTGACCAGCTGCCTCAATCTCTGGTTGTCGTGCCTTCCTACCATAAACTAACCAATAATTGTAAACTAAATAGATGAGTCCTCCCTTAAACTAATTTTTAAAATATTATTTATTTATTTATTTATTTGACAGAGAGAAAGAGGTGGGGTGTGGGGGAGAGAAAGAGAGAGAGAGAGAGAGCATGGCGCACCAGGGCCTCCAGACACTTCAAACAAACTCCAGATGCATGTGCCACCTTGTGCATCTGGCTAACATGGGTCCTGGGGAATTGAACCTGGGTCTTTTGGCCTTGCAGGCAATGCCTCAACCACTAAGCTATCCTTGTAGCCCCCCGTAATCTCATTTTTATCAGATGTTTTGTCTCAGAAGTGAGAAATATTTGTAACATTTTTTCCATACATGTCTTTCAGTCCCAGGAGCCCAGCATGCATCTGTCATGGTATCCCCTTAGTCTCCTCTAATCGGGGTTACTTTCTCACGTTGTCTTTGTATTTTAACACCTTGATGGCTGGGAGGATTATGAGCTAGCTACCATTCAAGTTAGATTTTTCTGGTGTATCGCATGCCTATCATTTTGGGGAAGACCACCACATAAAGGCAAAGCCTTTCTCATCCTATCATATGAGACGGTGTGTGACATCTATATGCCGTCCGAGAGAAGTTCAGCTTGACCTCGTCCTGTTAAGGCGGAGTTTTCAGGTTTCAAAAGTTACTTACCGCATCCTAACCACATACTAGATTTTAGAAGGGGATTACTCATGAGTTTACCTCATAGTCAAAACACATGTGTGGTAGGGAAAGGCATTAAAACCAATATCCTGCCAGGGAACTGCCTACTTATCAGAAATTCCAGCAAATAGATATCTTCTCTCCTTCATTTATTTTTGCAGCCATTTATTTGCATAAGCATGAAATTATATGCTTTAATTTTACATATTGGTTTGTAACCAATACTAAATGATTGTATTTTTCAAATTGTTCCAGGTTTAGACATCAGGACTTCTTCTGGCTGATCTCATGGCCCTTTGGCATGCTTCTATCCTTTTATTTTGAGAACTTTCTGTGTTGGTGGCATGCTAAGAATCTGTGGTTCACCTTAAACTTTCCCTGCCCTGCTTTCTCAGAATTAGCTATTTCTCTAAGGAGCTCTAGTACCCTTTATTGAAGGAGGGTACTAAAATCCAAGATCTTGGCACTGAGTGCACATTGACTTTTATAAATGTCAGCTGAATACTGACACAATGAAGATAGTTCCATGAAACAGTGCCCATGATTAACTGCACCTGTGGAGAGTTGTGGCATAGTAACAAAACTGGCTTTGTAGATTATATCAACCAGTTTGTCTATATATCACCTTGTTTTATTCTCTTGCTAGCTCAACTAGGGGACATATTAATAATATAATAATTTATACATGAGAAAATTGAGATCTAAGTGACCAAGTAATTATCTTCCATGTATTACACAACCTGTGAGTTGCAGTCATGATATTATTTTACTTATTTACTAACATATTTATTTTTATTTATGTATTTATTTCAGAGAGAATGAAGGAGAGAGAGAGGGGAAGAGAGAGAGAAAGAGAATATGGGCATGCCAGGGCCTCCTGCCACTGCAAACTACTTTGTGCATCTGGCTTTACGTGGGCAATGGGGAATTGAACCAGTTATAGACATATTTCCCAGATTGTTCCCTTTTTATAAAAACGCACTATCTTCCCAGGGTTGATTTTTGTTGTTGTGTTCTTCAAGGTAGTGTCTCACTCTAGACCAGGTTGACCTAGAACTCACTTAGGAGCCTCAAGTTGTTTTCATCCTCAAACTCACAGTGAACCACCTACTTCAGCCTCTTGAGTGTGAGTTATGGGATTAAGAGTACTTCATTCTCTGAGAGTGAGTTATGGGATTAAGAGTACTTCAGCCTCATGAGTGTGAGTTATGGGATTAAGAGTACTTCAGCCTCCTGAGTGTGAGTTATGGGATTAAGAGTACTTCATTCTCCTGAGTGTGAGTTATGGGACTAAGAGTACTTCATTCTCCTGAGAGTGAGTTATGGGATTAAGATTACTTCAGCCTCCTGAGTGCTAGTTATGGGATTAAGATTACTTCAGCCTCCTGAGTGCTAGTTATGGGATTAAGATTACTTCAGTCTCCTGAGTGTGAGTTATGGGATTAAGGTTACTTCAGTCCTGAGTGGGAATTATGAGATTAAGAGTAGTTCAGCTTCCTGAGTGTGAGTTATGGGATTAAGAGTACTTCAGCCTCCTGAGTGTAAGTAATGGGATTAAGAGTACTTCAGTTTCCTGAGTGTGAGTTATGGGACTAAGAGTATTTCAGCCTCCTGAGTGGGAATTATGGGAATAAGAGTACTTTAGCATTCTAAGTGTGAGTGCTGGGATCAACAGTGTGCACCACCATGCTTGGCTTCCCCGGACACTTTTTAAAGAGAGAGAGTGAGGCGACAGACAAAGTGAAGTGGTGCTCCAGGGCCACTAGCCACTGCAAACTAACTCCAGATGCATGTGCCACCTTGTGCATCTGGCTTTATGTGGGTACTGGGAATTGAACCCAAGTCATTTGGCTTTGTAAGCAAGAGTCTTAACTGCTAAGCCATCTCTTCAGCCCTTCCCAGGGGACTTTTAAAAGAAAGATTTGCTTCAAAGTACTAAAAGTAAGTTATTTTAGTTACTGAGTAAGTAACCAAAATAGCCTAACTCCTCCTGAACAGCAGACACTGCTCTGGTCCCTGG
This sequence comes from Dipus sagitta, assembly GCA_036346955.1. Classification (NCBI taxonomy): domain Eukaryota; kingdom Metazoa; phylum Chordata; class Mammalia; order Rodentia; family Dipodidae; genus Dipus; species Dipus sagitta. The sequence goes on along the minus strand of CM070779.1, from coordinate 8,590,148 downwards.
AATTAATAATTGGCCAAAAATTCCTAGAAATTATATAGTTTAATGCCCTATAGAGAATAAAATTATTATTATTATTATTATTATTATTATTATTATTTTTCTGAGGTAGGGTCTCACTCTAGTCCAGGCTGACTTGGAATTCACTATGTAATCTCAGGGTGTCCTTGAACTCATGGCGATCCTCCTACCTCAGCCTCCCATATGATGGTATTAAAGGCGTGTGCCACCACACACAGCAAAAATAAAATTTATGAATGAGGAAAAGTAGTACATACTTCTTAGAGTATTACATACTATCTGGAAAGTTACATTTGCAAGGTTGTGAATGATGGCATGTGGCTACATTAGGTGTGTGGCTGAGAAGCCTGGGCTTGCATTAGAATGTGGTAGTTATGAGAAAGCCAGCTACTAGATGATGTGAGGCAAACACCAGGAAAGATTCTATGGCTAAACTGGGCTTTGACTGCTGCTTGAAGTGTCGTGAATGCCACTGTGGCTCAACTGTGAAATCTTAGTGGGTGTCTGGGAGATGCTAGTTCAGGAGTTGGGCAGAGGTTCAATAACAAGAGACTTGCCAGGGCTTGCTCAGGTGTTTTTTTTTTTTTTTTTTTTTAATAATTTCTCAGAGCAGTGGGTAGTCACTGAGGGGCAGATATGCAGGGGAGCTTCAGGATCCAATGGGAATCTATAAAATTTTGTTCTTCACATTTGTGTGAGAATGTACACCACACATTTCATCAAAGTTAAGATGCCTTTGATTATAATTTCCATTCTTATTTTTTGAGGATTTGCAAGAGAAAGAGAAAAGGAATAGAACTCACATGATCCTCAAGTGCCATTGACTGATTGCCAGGTAGATTCCAATGTCTGAGTTGTTAAGAATGGAAATAAGTGTATGGCTTAGAAAACATACAGTTGATGAGAGCGGCGGCATTTAGGCCAGAAGGATGTGAGTGTCCCCTGTAGGGGGGAGGTGTCCCTGGGAAAGGTCGGTGTCACTGAGCTGGACAGAGATCATTGAATGTTCTATGGGGATAGTTGGTGGTAGAGTGGACAGGGCCTCTTCACAAATGAGATACAGGGTTCAGGACAGAAAAGCACGACTTCTGGGTTTTGAGTTGAACAGTGTGCCGCTGGGTGTACCTGTGTTAGGATGGAAAGGGAGATTTTGAACGAGTCCAAACTTAAGTTTTGATTTTGGTCCATGATTTCATTCTTTGCTCTATAAAAATTGGGAGAGCTAGTAGACTTCCAAGTGAGATCACCAAGCATATGCCTGGATTTCTGGATACAGTAGGGACAAGTGACCAATGATGATATTGACTTGGGAGTCATTCACATGGGGTGACATCATGGGACAGTGAGAGCAAGAAACCAGAGAGGAAATGTCCGTGGCACAACCTCCAGCAAAGTCCTGGGCGAAGGAGGAGTGTGCAGAAGAGGAGCCAGAGTAGGAAGTAGCCACAGGTGAAACTTGCCTCCACAAAGGGGAGAGTGAGAGAGGGAGAACTGTGCGGAGGAGGTGGAATGCAGCTGAGTTGAGTTTGATGGAGAATAGACACTGGTGTCACATGGGCATCGTCAACAGCACTCTGGACGTGTGACAGGGCCGGCTTGGTGTCGGTTTGTTTGTTGGATCAGTGTCTTTACATCTTCTGGAATTAGTAATGCTCAATACTGACCAGGTTGGGTTGCTGCTTATCTCGGTTTCTTCTCCTTGGCAGCTCAAGGTCTTTTATACAATGAAGAATACTTGTAGTTTTATTTACACATATCATTAATGGCACATTTTAAATCCCTCAGGTCTGAAATTACTTAGTAAGATAGCAAACTTAGTGTATGAAGATATGGGCTCCCATTGAATTAGTACTACATATTAGTTGATAACCTTTCCTTTTATTTATTCTACATATATTTATAAGCATTCTTACTTTCCTAGATGGACAATTTATGGTGACTCATCAACCACACATTGAGTTTGACTGATTTTGAGAATTTTTTTTTTTTTTAAGTAAGGAAGGGTTTATTTCAACTTACAGTTCCAGGCAATAGTCTATGATAGCAGGGAAGGTGAGATAGCAGAAGCTAGAAGCTGGTCACATTCAGTCCCTCATGATGAAGCAGACAGCGATGACTGCCAGGTGCTCAGCTAGATTTCTGTTTTTTATATAATACAGGACCTTTCTGTAGAGATTCTCCTATTTCCCCCAGTGTGCTCGTTTATCCACACTGTGAACACTGCTGTTCAGTCAGTCAACAGCAGGCGATGTCAACATGGATTTGTAGATATATATTTCATACTTTGGCTTATAACCAAACTATCCACATTGCTGTTCTTTTATTCTCCTTTTTAAAATATTCCACAAAAATCAATATCAACTTTGTAAATTGCATATTATCCCATTGGTTATATGTGTCATAACTTATTAACTCATTCACTATTTACTATGAATAGTATCCAGTTAAGACAAATAAACAAACTTATAAGATGCCTTTGCAATAAAAAGAATTGAGATTCAGGAAATGATGAAGGTCAAACTTCTAACATATATATATATATATATATATATATATATATATATATATATATTATTCCTTTTTTGAGGTAGGGTCTTGCTATAGCCCAGGATGACCTGAAATTCAATATGTAGTATCAGGGTGGCCTTGAACTCATGATGATCCTCCTACCTATGCCTCCCAAGTGCTGGGATTAAAGGCATGTGCCGCCATGCCCAACTGATTTTGTTTTCAGTGAAAGTTGAGTGCATTGCAGTGTGTTCTTAGACCCTGTAAATCTGGGACACTTGTACTTTGCCCTAGAACCTGCCACTGTGTCTGTACGTGTTCTCCCAGGTGATGCTGTAAATTACTGCCATTTGCTGATAACTCATGAGATGATATTGTCTTAAGTTTATAGTTCAATGTACTGTGGTTTTTTAAACTTCTCTGTGGCATCTTACCATATCTGACATCATTGATTTCCAGTGTTAGCACAAAGCAAATGTCATTTAGCGGTTACTTGGGGCATTGTGAGGGCCTGAGAAGCATGTAAATTGCAATATCCAATGTCAAATTGCAGCAAGACCATCCAAGATTCATTTTTTAAAAAATTATGCTCCATATGATACTTTCAAAGCTACCAACTCCATCTAGAGTGCTATTGACGATGCTCATGTAGTAAAGTGTCTACTCTCCATCAAACTAGCTAGCTAGTGAAATGACCATGAAACAAGAAATTTCACAATTGTAAGAGTTTACAATTCACATGATCAGCTTCAAAATTACATTGTCCTTGTGTTTACTGGTATATTATTTTCATTATTTACAATTGAGATTAATATTTTAACATCTCAAAATTTAAACTTCACACACGTGACATTTACGTAAATAGGGTTGTGCTCTTGTGATGGTTTATACCGAGTGTGTCCTTGACAGGACAGGAATTCACCTAGGAAATGGACAGGCCTGATGAGGATTATCTTGATTAGGCCAATTGAGGTCGTAATGGTGGTCATTCTGATTGCATGGTGAGGTGCCCTGGTCTGTATGAAAATGAGAGAGCTGGCTGGGCACCAGCATTCGTCATTCTCCTCTTCCTCATTATGGACTGAATGTGACCAGCCCCCTCAGGCTCCTGCCACCATGTCTCCCTTACCATGATGGACTGTAACCCGGAACTGGAAGCTAAAACAGACCCTTCCCTTTTCAAATTGCTTCTTTCAGATACTTGGTCACAGCAGTAAGAAAGTAACTAATACAGCTGCATTCAAACACACGTGCGCGTGCATGCGTGCACGCACGCGCGCACACACACAGGTAACATTGCCCCTTAGATTGACATGTTTAGAAAAATAATTCAATACGATAATAGGCTACCATGATCTGGGTTGTGTGGCGTGATTTTGCTCTTCTTCTCAGTGTGCAGGGACAGACTTTGGCCTTAGCGTTCACTTTGTCTGTATAGACACATACACACGTAGGCTTTTTGTATGCACTGTGCTCAGTTCAAAGGATTACTCGGCACTCTAATTTTTAAATTATTCAATTACTATCACATCTTGCATTAAGCTTGATGGAGGGCTAGGCTTTAAAGAGATTAGAAGATAAAGAAATATTTGATGTCATTCTAAATAGACTTTGTCTTTATTTTAGACAGTCTATTGCAAAGAAGTTATTGAAACCATATATATTTTAGTTAAATCTTAATACCAACCTGCAAATTCATGGACTATATGACAATGTAGTCTTCAACTATTTTTTATTTTTTATTGCAGTTTTCAAGTATTTTATTTTTGAGGGAATTCTTAGACCAATGACTGAATAATGTAAGCCATCAAAGGGTACTTACTAGCTATCCAAAATTTTATGGCTATCCTTATGTAACGCCAAAGTGAACATTATTGTGTAGAAGACATTTTTCACACTTGGTCTTGAGAGTGAAACTATTTAGTTGGAAGCATGCCATCATTCTGAGATCCAGCTGCCAGCCTCAGTTTCCTCAGCTGCCAGGTCACTGGTGATGGTCTGTATCATTGAGGTGACCCTGGAGAAAATGTCCAGGTTTCCCCCACCGCCCTCCCCCACTGCCGCTTGCTGCTCCTTCTCAGCTTCTGTTTTCCACTTCGCACTGCTTCACTCTTCGGTTCTCAAAGCCGGGCATGGAGCCCACGGCCTCCCCCATGCTGGGCCGGTGTCTCCCCACTCACCTACAGCCCAGGCGCCTCTCTCCTCCCAGCTTTGCTTTTCCACCTTGTCCTCTTTCTCTGGCTCCTGTGTCTTGGGAGAAGAAGACAACCTTCCCAAGCCATCATGTCCACACACATCTGTGTTAAGCAGGCATTCGCTTCCTTTGTAGGTCTCTCCGTGTCTTTATCTCCATCCATTTCTCTCTGACCAGCCTTTCCCCTGTCTGTGCCCAAGTTCCCCTTAGTGTACCATCTCCTTCATAAAACTCTTTCCTCTCACCTGTCTCCAAAATTCAGATCTCTCCTTGGAGAGCAGTAAACATTTTTTCCACCTTTCTTATGGTCCAACAATAGTTAATTTCATGTGTCAACTTGACAGGGTCATGAGGTTCCCAAATAGTTAATCAAACATTATTTCACATGTTTCTATAAGATGGTTTGGGGATGTGAATGATCCTTTTATCAATGAATTGTTCGTTTAATTTTTTTTATTAAATTTTTCCCCATCATATAAAATAATGGTGTTGTAGTCAGGTTCGCATTGCTGGTAGAAATCACCTGACCAAGAGCAACTTGTGGGAAAAAGGGATTTATTTTGGCTTACAGGCTCGAGGGGAAGCTCCATGATGGCAGGGGAAAATGATGGCATGAGCAGAGGGTGGACATCACCCCTTGGCCAACATAAGGTGGACAATAGCAACTGGAGAGTGTGCCAAACAATGGCAAGGGGAAACTGGCTATAACACCCATAAGCCCTCCCCCAACAATACACTCCCTCCAGGAGGCGTTAATTCCCAAAACTCCATCAGCTGGGAACCTAGCATTCAGAACACCTGAGTTTATGGGGGACACCTGAATCAAACCACCACAATCGGGTTTCACTATAACTTTTCCACTCATGTAGATCATGGTTCCCTTGCTCAGGCTTCATTATCCCATACTCTCATCTGTCACTTCTCTCTGTTGCTCCCCCGCTTCTCAGTATGTAGTCAGAGATTGTACTTTCATGTTGCTTGCACACACACACACAGACATAGTTACACACACACACACACACACACACACACGGGCACACAGTGTCGCAGATTACTTGCATAGTGTAAATAAGTTTAACCCACTCACTTGGAGGTCTGAACAGAACAGAATGATCTATCCTCCACTCAGGGAGATTTTTTTTTCCAGATGACTTCTCGTGTCCTTCCAAATTCATATGTTGAGTCCTTGGCCCCCTAAATTATGCTGGTATTAGGAGAAGTGGCTTTGGGAAGTGATTAGGATCACATGAGTCATGAAGGTTGAGCCATCATGAATAGGTTTAATGATTTTATTGGACTCCCCTGAGACTTGCCCTGTATCCAACAAGCAAGGACACAGTGAGGACCTTATCTAAACACCAGGACGCAGTGAGAATACATCTAGTACAACAGATACTGAGCCTGCTGACACCTTGTTTCCAAACTTCCAAGACCTAGAATTGTTAGAAGTAAATGCCTGCACTGTTTCAGTTATGTCAGCCAGAGCCAACTAAGACAGACTTCAACCCCAGCACTGGTGTTGGCTGGCATCCTTATACCACAAGCCCGCATGCAAGTGTTGGATTTATCAACCTTCAGAATCCCATGAACGAGAGTATTTTTTGTAATAAGCTCTTCTTCTGTCCCTTTCACTCATCTCTCTATCTCTCTCTCTTCTCTCTTTTTCTGGCTCTTACAGCTTCTGGTTCAGTATGGAGTCCTTATTAACATGATCTGTACAATGCAACCCCATTCTGTGACCCACCAGCTACGCGCTCTTACATGTGCAGAGCTGAATTTGTCATGGTCTAGGTGAAACATACTTTTTGAAGTCTGTAGAAGAGAAAGTGAAATATAAGGGAATGTCGTTGGTAATGGTTATGAACAGTCCCTATGTTCCTCCCTGCTCCTGTCTAAGTCAGGAAAGGGCTCTGTCTGAGTTTATGGCAGCTAAGTTAATTTGGAATGTTTATTTTGAACAGGCATATCCTTCTATTGCCTTTATAGACGTGCCTTCTTGAAAAACAACTCAGTTAATTTAACACCTAAGATTTCCTGTATTTAATGAGAATGCGGCAGACGCTAGCACATCAAGAAACTTGCTCTTTCTCTGCCCACATGCAGGAGCATGTTTGACTATTCTCGGGGCTCAAGAACCAGGCAGACCAATGCAATGATCAGTTGGTATCGCCTAGGGGGACAATGTCACTAGGGCACAACACATCTGTCATGGTAATTACTTATCTATTTATATCCCAATAAGGTATAAAGTGAAAGAAAATAACTATAAATAAATGAGGCTAATATGTTTTGGAGGAATGATAAAACTGTCGATAGCACATTAAAGTAGAGTTTGTCCAATACAGCATTATTGAGACTCTGGATTTGATAATTCTTTGTTGTGAGAGGAAAGGGAAGAAGTAAATGAAGGAAGAAAAGAAGGAAAGTAAGGATGGATGCACAGAGGAAAGGAGAGATGGATGAATAGCTGGAAAGAATGAGGGATAGATAGAAGGAGAGAGTAATGGTTAGAGGAAATGAGAGAGAGATGGATAGAGGGAAGGAAGAAGGGAAGAAGTAGTAGTGGGGAAATTCAGAAAAATATTCATTAACTGATATCTATGAACATGTATTAATTCAAAATTATAGTGAATTTCTTTTTAAATAACTAGATAATTATTTTTTAAAGAACTAGAACATATTCTCTAAAATAGTCACTATTCCTTTGGGAAGTGAATTTTCCAAAACACATTTCTGTTTTTTTTTTTTTTTTTTTTTTTTTTTTTTGCTAGCTTCCTCTTTGGGGGAAGTATAGGCCTGAAAAAAAAAATACTCTGCTCCGTTTTCCTGCAGAGGACTATGAGAGCTCCTGGCTCCTTTCTGATCACTCAAGGAAAAGTTGTTCCTTTAAGTGACTTATGGTAAAGTCTTTATCAGTTTTCATGGGCAACTTTTAGTGATTGTTTTTGCAAAGTTGAAGGTGACTTTTTTCCTATTTAAATGCATTTTTTGCCATTTCTCTCTCATCAATAACGTGGCCTGTATGTCCTTTATTTTAAATCTCTGAGCATTGCTTTGGAGATTTTTTCTTAAGGATAAAAATGTGAAGTCAATGCACATTTTATGTTACTATATGCAAAAGGGCATCCTGAGTTCTGTATTGCATGTTCAATGGTGTGACTCCTCCAGGAATTTTCAAACAGTGAAAAGAGCCACTTTGAAGTCAAAGTTGTGAAAGTGAGGGCGTGGTGGTTTGAATGTAAAATGTCCCTCATAGTCTCCTGTGTTGGCTGTGAAGCTTCATATTCAAGCTACATCTGGTGGAGCCTTTGGGAATTGGACCCTTGCTGGAGGAGGTGTGTCAGTTGGGGTGGGCCTTCAGGTTTATTAGTCCAGTCCTTCTGGGTGTTCATAGCTCGCTCCTGCTGCCAACTCTCAGCTGATGTGTCGTCACATGATGCCCAGCCTCTGCTCTACCATACTTTCCCTGCATGATGAAACTTCCCCCCAACACTGTGAGATGAATAATCCCTTTCCTCCCATAAACTTCTTGTTGGTTGGACATTTTGTTCTGGCAATTAGAAGGTAATTGCAACAGTTGGGAATGTGGAGATTCAATGGAAACAAACTAAGGTAGTTATAACGTGAATGGAACCTTCATGATTGTCATGTAGCTGTTTCCTAGAGATTGAAATACCCCTCCATGAGGGAGGTGGTCATGAAACTCATAGGGAACTTCAATCCTCAGAGGCTCAGGGAGATTATGACTTACAGGCAGGCCCCTCCAAAAGGTAATATGTAGAGTAAGCAACTGTTGGAAGAGAGGAGACTCTTCAGTGGATCTGCCTGTATTGCACAGAGGACTCTAGAAAGTAACTTTGGTAAGACATCACTCATGCTGGGTGGACTTTTTATTGATGTAGCTGCATGAGCCACCATTATCAGGTATGTAACACCAACATACTCAATTAGTTCGCTGAGCTTGTCTTGGTGGAATCATTATTTGGTGGAATCATTATTTGGTCTGTGGTTACATTTTCTAATAGACATGCTCCATGAGGAAAAGTCATGCAACAGTGGTGGGGTATGCTTATTGGACGAATATCTGTTTTTTGTGCATTTAAATTCTGAAGAGGCTGCATTTTTATTAGTGTATACTGTTTGCATAAAGTAATAAGTTTCACTATGACATTTTCATACATGTCTATGATGGACTTTGATCATGTTTACCTCCTACATTACACACTCATGGCCCCTGCCTCCTTCCATCCATGTTCCCTGGTAGGCCTCCTGTTCTCCTAGAATCCAGGGCTGGAGGATGGCTCAGCAGTTAAGGTGCTTGCCTACAAAGCCTAAGACCAGGGTTTGATTTCCCAGTATCCACTTAAAGCCAGATGCACAAGGTGGTGCAAGCATACGGAATTTGTTTGCAGTGGCTAGAGGCCCTGGCATGTCCATTCACCTTCTCTCTCTGTCTGCCTCTCTCTCTCTCTCCTGCTCTCTGTCTCTATCAAAATAAATAAAATATTTCCTGAAAAATCTAGATTCTTCTTGTGAAAAAAAAACATATTGAGTACATGTTTCTGAGTGCTTCTTTCCTGAATGACATAGTCCATGAACCTAGTGAAAGATACCTCAGCTAATTCTGGAACATGGCTCTTATGAGCAGTTCCATGGTGAACCTGGGATCAGGTTCTCTATTCTAGGCTGACTTTGCTCCTTTGGGGTGTGTACCCTGAGTGGTAGATAGCAGGATCTCCTAGCAGTTCTGATTTTGGTTTTCTGAGGAACATTGTCTAGGCTAAATTTAACTGAGATCTGAGCATAATTAAATCTTGTGGTATCCTTTCCAGATGAGTCCTTATTTCTAACTCGCTGTTTCTGCAATTAACAATGATTATCCCAATTAATTTCTGACTAAAAACCATTGTCAACATTTGTATTTAGTTAATGCAAATATGATACACTGGAGAGAAAAACAGTATTTCAGATATGGCTGGTGAATTCTGAAGTACAAACTTTTCTGTGATGCACATTTAAAGGAGAAAACTAACAACTCTTACTATGTGAAATTTTACATTTTTCTTTCTCATTCTGATTAGCCCTAGAGAAGTTTGTTATTCCTTAGTATCATATTGAAATGCCAGTCTTTGGCATTATCTTCAATACCCATCATATAATAATGTACAATCATGGACTGTTTTTTTTCCCACATCTTAGCTGTTTCTGAAAATGTCCTTTCTGTGTTCTTCCCCAAAATAAAATCCTATGTCCCTTTTGATATTTGTCTTTCTTTTTATAGAGTGTGGGTTTGTAAGAGAATTGTCTTGACTTTCCTCTTTCACAACAATGAATTTGTCTCCTTTTTATTGTTATTCCAAAGTTAATTTTTCTTATCTTTTGTTCCTAAAATGAATACTTCTTCCCTGAAGCATCAGAGGAAGAGGGTTGATGTTTGTGCTCTCAATAGTGGTTTTCTTTAGTCCTTCCTTCATGAAATTAATTTTTTCTATTTTTTTTTTTTTACTCTCAGGCAATATTTCTTCACTTTGACTCTGCTGCTTCCCAACTTGATGAATTTTAGAGTGTGTGCGCTTTTTTCACTTCCCTTATAAATCAAAGAATCGCCCCAAGAATTTGATGTGACAGCTGTGACCAAAGTATGGATGACCATGTAGATAATAAACATAGTACTTTAAAACATAGTACTTTAAAAGAAATGAAACATTACCTTTCCTGTATAGTTCCCAGACTTTCCGTAGGTTATCAACGGCCCTAGAAAGGTTGACTAAAGGGAAATAAGACTATTTCTTATGGCTTACTCAGAGATCGTAGCTTTATTTCAAAATTTTCTCTGGTATGCATGATAACAACTAGTCAGGACTCTTCTGTATGCCCCCCTACTCTCACACACAAATGTGTACCCCCTCTTCAAACAGTTGCTGAGAAACTGTATTGTGCCAAACACTGTTCTAGGGACTCAGATCATGTGGGACCTGGGGATGTCTGAGTCCTGAGTTCTGGGATTAATAATTTAGTTAGGGAGAGAGTCTTAGTGTCCACAAACTAATACATGATAGAAGCAACTGAATGCATCTTGATTTTTCTACTGCAGGAGGATGACATTTCTTTTATTCTGTAAAAGCCATCATTTTCTTTTCAGTTTTCCAAAAAAAAGATGCTACTTGATTTTACTTCATTTTGCACATGTACATGTGTGGTGTGCATGTATGTATATGCAAATTTACACACCTGTGGACATGTGTGCATGCACATGTATGCACATGCATGTAGAGACCAACAGTTGCTGTCAAATGTCTTTTTTGATTGCTCTCCACTTTATTAACTGAGGCAGGGTCTCCCACGTGAATCAGTTAGTCTCACTAGCTAGCTTGCCCCAGGGATCCCATCTCTGCCTCCTGAGCACTGAGGTTACAGGTGGGTCACCTCATATACCCAACACTTGCGGGTGTTGGAGATCTAAATTCTGATCCTTACAGTTATGGTGCAAGTGCTCCGTCTACTGAACCAATGCCCAGCCCTGATTTCTACTCTTCAAGAGGCTTTCATATGCCAGGAACATTAAATGTTGGGGCCCAAGTCAAATCCAGGTGTTTAGAAGCTGCTTCCCGTTGCCAGTGTTTGGCACACTCTTCTGGTGCTATTGTCCACCTGATGTTGGCTAGGAGGTGATGTCCACCCACTGTTCGTACCCCATTTTCCCTGCCATCATGGAGCTTCCCCTCTTCTCCCACAAGCTGCTCTTGGTTGGGTGATTTCTGCAAGCCATGTGAAGCTGATTACAACTCCCTCAAGCATTAATGTGCACTCTGGATTTGCTCACTAGAAGATAGTTTATTTACTTTTCGCCCAGGACGTGCCTAGGCGCCCAGTGATATAGAAGCAGCTAATTCACAAGACGTTCTCAAGGATGGAGGTTGAGTAAACATCTATTAAGTGATTTAATTGAATGAATGAGTGAATGGATGGATGAATGAAAGAACTGAACATCTGCTTTGGAGTAACCTCCAAACCAATCCAATCCAATAAGAGCAGATCTGGTGTAATGCAAAATAATTTGTTGACACAGGGATAAACAGAGCTAAGAGGGAGGTAATTATCTATATTTCAAGTTTCAGATTAAGAAGTACCCTGGGGTGTGGAAATGTAAGCTGAATTCCAAAGATTAATTTAATAGTAGACCTTAGACTGTATGGAGGACTAGGTACAAAGCAGCTCATAGTCTAACCCAGAGAGTCTCACTTTTGGCATTAATGGGGTTTATGGTTAGAACATTCTCCACTTTGCAGGAGCATCCTGTGCATGTTGAGAAAGGAACCCTGCACGCCAGCTGTTCTCACTCTCAAGGATTACCATCAAAAATGTGTCCAGGAATTGCCAAGATATCTGTCTGCGCTAAAGTAACCACAGCTATGGAGAACCACTGGCTTGAGAGTTAAGCATGTGTTCTATTAGGATAGTAGACAAAGGGCAGGTGATAAGCTGGAGACAGACCAAATGACCCCTCTTCACAAAGAAAGGGTGTTGGGCATGGTGGTGAACACCTGCCGGAATTCCAGTGCTCAGGAACTTGCAGATCACAAGGTTCTGGCCAGCCTGAGCAAAAATAAAACAAAACAAGGGAAGGAAAGAAAGCTTGAATCAGTTAGAAGAATTTTTTTTTTTTCCAGAAGGAACTAAATAATGTTACTATAGGCTTTCACTCCTTGGGGCTGAATTCCTAGGGAAACAAACTTAAGTGCTAATTTCAAAGCAATGATGCCTGAGAGACACTGTTTTGATGTGTACATCAAGGTCATTTTCTTCTGTCCATTCCTAGGTGGTACGTCTCATATCAGTATATAGATGTGCACATGTGTGCGTGTGTGAATATTCATTAACTTGGGGTGTCACTGTAGGTTACATCACACAGTAATGCCAGCACTAATCAAAGTCCCAGAAAGCCGCTACAGTCAGCAAGTAAGTTCATCCAGTCATCATACCCGCTTGCACTGATTACGTAAATAATTGGAATGTGATGTGTCTCCTGCCTAGGAACCTATACTTACAGACCACTAATTATGATATTTCCCTCCCCTCCCCCACTTGCCCCTTCATAATTTTGCCCTCCATCATATCCCCTCCTTCTATCCATTAGTTTCTCTTTTAATTTGTTGTCATCATCTTTTTCTCCTATTATGAGGGTCTTGTGTAGGTATTGCTAGGCACTGTGAGGTCATGAATATCGAGGTCAATTTCTGTCTGGACAGTTGTATGTAAGGAGTGGTACCCTTCCTTTGGCTCTTACATTCTTTCTGCCACCTTTTCAGCAATGGACCCTGAGCCTTGGAGGGTGTGAGATGTTTCAGTGCTGGACACTCCTCCATCCCTTCTCAGCACTATCTTGCCTTTTGGGTCATCCGAGTGGTCACTGCCATCTGAAAAGAGAAACTTCTCCAACTAGAAGTGAGAGTAGCATTAGTATATGAATATGAACATTAAGTGTAGTGCTTTCAAGGCAACTTGGTGAGAGTCATATATGCATTTGGACTTAAGGCCCACTGTACGGGAGGGAATACATGCCAGGCACTGAAAACCTAATCCAAAGCCTATGGCAGGGGAGGTCATAAGCCTTATGGGTATAAAGCCTGGTCTTGTCTGGAATCTGCTCTTTTGATGCCTTTCTTGGATTCTGTTCAACCATATTCATGTCAATTAAATGCCCAGTTCAACTCTCAAACCACCCAGAGCCTACGGTATGCAGAGCCTGCATGACACAGGATTGAACCATCTGTGAGCTCAAGAAAGTGGTAGTGATTGAGTATGTGGGGGTGGCGTGTCACTCAGTTTTGAGCTCCTCCATTTCTGTGCTTCAGGCTGTGATGGCACATGCGTGTTATTTAACTTCTGTGAGCAGTGGTTGGTTTCCTTATTGTAAAATGAAGACACTACTAACAATGCCATCATAGGGATGATATAAATGTCTATTTTCCTGAGTCACACTGGTAAGGGGTGGAAGGGGGCAGGGAGGGAGACAAGAAGGGATTATGATCAAAATATACCATATCTCTCTCTCCCTCTCTCTCTCTATCTATCTATCTATCTATAACATTGTAAGGAAATATTTACAAAAGGAAAATAATATGGAAGAGACATTAATCACATTAATCGATGGCAACTAGTGGGAAATCTTTAAAGCACTGAAGATGGGTCCCGAAGGGGAGTGTGGGACAATGTCTCTTTCCCTTGTTCCCATTTTCCTTCCTGGCCTTCACAAGAGCACTTTTGGTCATCCGCATGCTCCACCCAGGAGGGCTGTTACAGGCGGGAAGTACGGGGGCAGCTCATCATGGATGTGCACTACTTAGTGCTCTCACTGTACCGACAATGTCTCTGACAGAATCAGCCTGATCAAGGGAAGATTTATTCATCGCTGGGTTCAGAAGGTTTCCTGGCCCCATGTGCTTGGACAGAACATTGTATGGACAGGAAGATGTGTCTGGCTGGGGGAAATTCTTCACAACTTGGTGGACGGATGCAGAGAAAGAGGATGGAGTCAGGAGAGGCTACAGCTTATTTATTGCTCACCTGAAATTCATCATGTACTGGGCATCCTGTAGTCTATGTGGTCACTCAGGGCAACCTCTGGTTGTCAAGGAAAGTCTGGGAGCAATATGGAATTTCTGGCAGTTAAAATTAAGCTGGCTTGCTCCAAAAGAGTGAGGCCTGTGGGAATCTTAGAGTCATGCTGTCCCCTCCCAGTGCTAGATGTACCCATGTTGGAAGCACATGTGTTCTATTCATAGCTGGACTTGACTGTCTTGTCTCTCTGTAAGGGCATGGTAGGGTGAGTGATAGGAGACGGGAGAGCCACATTCAAAAGGAATTGGTCTTGATTTCTTCATGGACTAAACACTTAGAGTAGAGTGGCCATGGTATGGATTGGCACTGGGATGACTTGACCTGCATACTTTCCTGACCTTATATAAGGCGTCTCAGTCAAGGTCAGTTCTTGGAACTCTGCTACAGTCGAAAGGAGCAAAAGGAAGGAAGTGTTGGGGTTAGTAGAGCCCAGGTCATCACCATCACAGAGAGCTTGTCACATTCGCACAGCCCAGCTGTAGCACAGATAATACGCCCAGCCTCAGTAGACACTGCTTAAGAGCTCCGCTTTCGTAGTACGTTATGGGCCTGAGAACCTTATGCAACCCCACAAGGTATGCAAACCACTTCCGTATTAAGGCAGAGACAGCACGTGTGGGGAGAGGGAGGACTGCCTTGTTCACTGTGCAGGGTTAAGAGTCATGAGGAGGCAAAGGAAACTGAAGATGCAAAAAAAAAAAAAGGCCTTTGATTGACACCAGCTCTCCCTCAGTTTTCCAGAGTTCCCTGTGAATGATGCATAAGTGTGTCTAGCGATGAAGGCTTGTTGCACAGTGTCAAAGGAAATACCATCTACAACTTGAAGCAGACGGTTTTGGAGCTAAGGGAAACACACACAGAATGCAATGTACCCACCAAGGCCAGCATTAAATCAAAGTGTATTAGAGGTTTCTTCAGAAGAGACACTGGGCTACACTGCCCGTCATTCTGGGTTCTGAGCCAGGCATGTTCCAGGAGAAAGTCTTATCAGCTGTGTAGAAAAATGCACCTGTTGATCTTAAAGCAACTGCCAAGCTGTCTTTGGCACATGACAGCCAGAGGAGATTTCCTTCTCACATCAGTGTTTCCAACGCTGACACTCACCTGATTGATGAAAGAGGGAGGAAGGAGACGTTAGATGAAGATTATGGGAGTATGTGGTCTGAGAGGCAAAGGAGCTGGGGGAGAGGTGATGAGGAAAATTAAATGAACTTTAAGTGGCTCATAAAGGCACCTGTGTGGGTTTCAGATAAACCGCCTGTCATAAGTCATTTCCTACAGGATATCGCTTACCCCTATTGGTTCTGACAGGTTACACTTGACTCTAAGCCAGGTTCCCAAACTCAATTTTCACGTTCATTTCTTGATACGAAACACTGGCTGGCTTCACTCCAAGATAGGCAGAGACCCTCCACCAGTGGATATTCAGTGTTTTTTCTTACCAGTGTTATCCGTAAGCACTCCCTTGCTAATTCTCCCTTTAAAACGACCTGCAGGGAGAAGTCCACTAGGAGCATGGAGACAATGGCAAGTCATAGGAGGCCTAGGGCTGCTGGGTGGTAAGTGGATGGCTATTCCCTTGTAAAATTCCATGCTGGCCACGTGAAGTCTATATTCTGACTGACAAGGAAATTACATTTTTTCAATTTTTTTTCAAGGTAGGGTCTTGCTCTAGCCCAGGCTGACCTCCATGGAATTCACTATGGAGTCTCAGGGTGTCCTTGAACTCATGGCACTCCTCCTACCTCTGCCTCCCGAGTGTGGGATTAAAGGTGGTGTGCCACCACGCCCAGCTTTTTCACTTTTAAATTTTTAATAAAAATATTTTTAAATCTTTAGCAGACAAACATGACAAAACTACATTATCTTTCTTTTTTGGGGGCCTCGTAAGTCTCTCCAATCAATAGCTCATTGTGGGTAGCAACCGATTTCTGGTACTGGGAGTTACAGGTCAGAGCCAAAATTTTTGTAAGGTTAGGCTTCATCCCACACTCTCCAGGGCCCTTCTTTTTAGGTGCTCCCACCTTGCTCCTGTTGAGGGTCAAATCTTTTATTCTACCTTCAAGGATAAAGTTTTCTCTGGTAACAGTTCATTTTGGGTTTAGTTTTGTGTTTGTTTCCCCCTGGCTTCCTCTTCCCTTTCCTCCAAAACCTTTCATCTCTATTGTCTGGGCCTCAAGTTGCCTATCAGGTATGTCAGCAACTTGAGCTGATCCAGATTAGGAACAGTAGATGAGTGAGAATATGTGGTGTGTACCTTTCTCTGTTTGTGTATGTTTGCTGAATATGATCTGTTCCAAGTATATTGATTTTTCTACAAATTTCATTGTGTTATTTTTTTCTTACTGCTGAGTAGAATTTCATTGTGTAAATGTTCCACAACTTCATTATCCATTTGTTCAACAATGGGCACCAGGGTTGACTCCAGTTCTTAGCTATTATCAATTGAGCAGCTACAAACATGGTTGAGCAAATATGTCTGTGGTGAAGCATGAAGTGTCTAGGGTAAATGCCCAGTAGGGCAATAGCTGGGTTAGTTGGCAGTTCTATATTCCTTGTTTTCAGGAATCTTCACATTGATTTCCATAGTGTTTCTACTAGTTTATATTTCCATCAACACTTAATTAGGGTTCTTATTTACCCCACATACTAGCCAACATTTGTTGTCATTTGATTTTTTTAATGATTGCCATCCTTCCTGGTATAAATTGGAATCTCATAGCTGCTTTAATTTGCATTTTCCTGATGGTAGGGGATGCTGAATATTTTCTTAAGTGTGTGTTAGCCATTTGTATTTCTTCCTCTGAGAACTCCATATTCAGTTCTCTGCCCCATTTTTGGAGTGGGTTTTTGATTTTTTTATTGTTTAGTTTTTTTTTTTTTTGAGTTCTTTGTAGGTTCTAGATATTATGCCTCTGTTGGTGGTATAGCTGGCAATATTTTTCTCCCATTCTTTGGGTGGTCTTTTGGCTCTGACTATGGTATGTTTGTCTGTGCCAAAGCTTTTGAGCTTCATGAGATCCCATTGGTTGGGTGATTATTTAATTTCCTGGACTAGTAGGGATTTTTTTTTTTTTTTTAGGAAGTCCTTCCCCATTCCTATATCATGGCGAGTTTCTTGTATTTTATTCTTCCTATAGTAAATGAGTTTCAGGTCTTATATTGAAGTTTTTAAATCCATTTGGACTTGATTTTTGTGTATGGTGAGATGAGTGGGTCTAGTTTCATTTTTCTACATCTGGTTATGCAATTAGTCTAGCACCATTTATTGAAGATGCTGTCTCTTTTCCAGTCTACATTACTGGCATCTTTGTCAAAGATCAAGTAGTGGTAGTTGCTCAACCTAAGGTAAAAAAATTATCTCAAAATTCATATGGAATTGCAGCAGGCCTCAGATATCCAAACATAACTTCAGGAAAAGAAACACTTTTGGAGGTATCACCACACCCAATCTAAAGCTATATTACAAACCCATAGTAACAAAATCAGTATGCTACTGACATAAAAACTGAAATTTTTTTCCTATCTGTGAAGAGGCAGGGCTGTGGGCTTAGTTGGCAGAGCCTGTGGGAGCGCAGCAGAAGACAGGGGAGCACAAATGAGCCATGGGCACAGTTGTCTGAGTGGCACTTGCAGGAGCACGGTGGGAGTCAGGGCAGTGTGAGTGGGCCAGACGCATTGGGGGAGACTCTGGGAGACAGAGAATTGCCTGTGGACCACTGACAGGTGCAGTGTGCATGGGAGGGAGGTTGTGGGGAGCTCTGAGGGACCGAGGGGAGAGTGTGCACCTGAATCAGAAGCAGCAGTTGGGAGTAGGCAAGGGAGGCACGTGGGCTGCAGCCTAGTGGGCAGAGCCTGCAGATGGGGCAGAGGAGAACCTGGTTGGGGAGTCAAGGGCACGGCAGCTGGGGTGAGAGGTTAGGAGAACCCGAGGGTCCAGTGGGCTGCCTGGGAGCATGGGAATCAGTAGATTCTCAACTGTGGCCCTCCGTGCCCACCCACTGCCACTGGAGGTCTGATAAGACCTACTCCAAATAGAGTGCCACAGTTCTTGCCTGAAACTATCCTGGGAGCTGAAGTGTGATTAGGATGCCACTATCTTGAGTACAAGTCTTTCCAAAATGATTATTTTAAACAATGTTTTCTCTGGTGGATGTTCTTATTTTTCAAATAATAATGCAACCAAAACTTAGTGTTATTTAAAATTATTGGTAATATTCAGCCTGAGCCAGTTTTAACCCTGGGGTTTCCATTACCTTTGGTGGGTCTGACCTTGGCCTGCATTGCTTGGCTCATGCATTATCTTTTCAATTTTAAAAACCAGCTGTTTGTTCACGGATTGAATTTATCTTCTTTTCTCCCTCCTCTTTGCAATTTACTCAACATGTTTGTCTTCCCTTTCTGCCTTTTAAAATATAATTACACTGGACTCATAGATAACCATATGATATAAACCCATAAGTAGCAAGTTGAATTTCACCTAAAAACTCCTTCTGGAGCCCTACCTAGTGTCTCCCAAAGAGTCCAAGCTCTAAATCTTACAGACAACTTTTTAAATTATAAAACTAATAAAAAACATATCTGAGTCTTGATTCAGTGGGGGAATTTAAAATATCTACACTGGGCCTTACAAGTATTCTTTATCTGTAAATGGCTGAAAACATTTCAGAAATAGATTTTTGTTTTCTCCACTCAAATACATATTGAGCCCCTAATCTTTTGTCAAAGTCTGTTCGAGGGACTACATAAATTTTAAAATCTCAACTTTCATAAATGTTATATGTAATATGTGAGGAATGGATGGGCAGTGAAAACAATACAGAAATGAATGCATTTATAGTACATAGGAAGGTCATATGTGTTATAAATCAGAGAAGAAACAGTTGAAAGGAATTGGGAATTCTAGGTAGAACATGAAGAGCCATAAATAAAATTGACAGGAGAGATCTCATTCAAAAGGCAATATTTCTACATGAATCTGAGAAAGGTGAGGGATGAACGTGTCATTTTCTGATGGGAAACCATTAGCTTGATCTTCCACGCCCTCATCTTAACCTCTAGCTACTTAGGATTCAGTCACAAACAAACACAGAAGCTGGGTTTTATGGGAGAACTATTCTGGACAGACCCATGGAAAAGTAGACAACCCAAGCCTAGTGGAATTTGTGATTTCTACATTTGAGAAATATATGGGCCCAGGTAGGAAATCATGATACTCATCAAAGGCACGATAAAACAACACTCGAAAGAGAATAGGCCTGTGTGCAAACCTATCATGGGAGCAAATGACTAGCTTGTGCTGTGATTCCACAACCTTCCTCCCTTCCTTTCTCTTTTGAACATCAGTTATGCTTGGAGGACAATAGTAATTGAATACATCATTGAAGGTGTGGAGATGGAAAGGGGATTCACCCACTTACAAATACCAGAGCAATTCTGAATTGATAGGGATTTGTACATCTGCTCAAAGAAGAAAATACTACCTTCAGATACAATACACATGAACACACATACACACACAGACACACACACACACGTGCACATCCATGCGCACAGCTTAAATAGGATAAGTACTCATTTCTCTCTTCAGAAACACAAGTGGAGCCAATAAAACAGGAATGAATGGCACCGTGTTAGGAACTGAGAATATTTCTACCCTGTTGCTCTAGCGATCAGCACTGATTTTCCTAAGTCACAATCCAAGATGGCTGACTGGTTTCTGGTCATGATATTGACGTCCTTGCTAGCAGGAGCCCACACTCTGGAATTCCTATCTGTTTTGACCAGACATATAAAATATTTACACTCATATCCTTTCTGTCAGGACTTAATGACATGGATTTCAGTCTATATTTGAGAAGACCATGTGCCCAACTGCAAAATCAAGACAGTTATGATGAAGGGTGAGTGAGACCATGGTGACTCATGGAGGGGGCCAATGGACTTCTGAAGTGTTCCCATGGACACTAGTAAGACTGCCTTGTGTGTTGGAAGTACACTATGCAGGCTGCTTTTGTTTGTGCAAACAGTGTGCTTCACAGTGAAAGAAGTCAGTTAGGATGGCAATGTGCGCTTGCACCACAGACTCCAAGCAAAACCCTACACTTAGATTTAAACAACATTTCCTGGCAGAAAACCCATCCTATGCGTGGCTTACGTTCATTGCCAGGATTTGAAGTGCACCCTTTACAACTCCATGAGAGAAAACACTGCCAAGGGCACTTTGCCGATTTTTTTTTTTTTTTTTTGTAACAAAACTTAGTCATGAGTAAAACCATTTCCTGTACTGTAGACAAACACGTGCTGGGTGTTTCATGTGAATCTCACTACACTGATCTTTTAAAATATTTTATTTATTTATGAGAGAGAGAGAAAGAAGGGGAGCACCAGGGCCTCCAGCCACTGCAAATGAACTCCAGGTGCATAGACCACCTTGTACATCTGGTTTACATGGGTACTGGGGAATAGAGCCGGGCCCTTTGGCTTTGTCAGCAAGCTCCTTAACCACTAAGCCATCTCTTCAGCCTTACACTGATCTTTTTAAGCAATGCCCAGTTATGACTGTTCCTTTGTATAGCAGAAGCATCATGGACGTTGAGAGATTAAATGCATTGTCTACATCCTCACAGCTTGTTGGTGAAAGATCCCGGATTGAAGCTATGGATACACAACCTGAACTATTGTACAGGACCTGGGAACTCGTTCAACTGGGACAGGAAAATGGACTCATCTGTTGAAAAGGCAGGTCAATAGCGACTGTTGTGTTGGATTCTCGGTTTTTACCTTCTGTGTTACTCCTCCCTGATACCTTGAGCATGTGCCAGCGGCTTGTTTTATCCAATGGATGTGAACAGAAGTCACTGTGTGAAAATTTAAAGCAACACCTTTAGAAGCTTCCATGAGTCACAGTCAACTTGAATAAGTGAAAGGCTACTTATTCATACCTTCATATATTCTTGTTCCTTACAAATGTGCACTGTGATATGCACATGTAGGGGAGTGACCATTCCATTTGTCATTAGATGTTTAGGGCTTAGGTGTGGAGGACAATGGGGCAGCTGGTCACTCAGAATATGCTACCTTGTCACCTTTTTTTTTTTTTTTTGGTGAAGCAAAATCTCTTTAAGATGTATTTTTCCTTGGGAAATAAAACACATAACAATTTATGATCCTTTTCAAGTCTTCCAGCTTTGTTGTGATTAGACTGGCTCACAAAGCTCTCTTTCTCTCTCTCTCTGGCTCAGTATTTGTTGACTTTATTCTACTTCCATTACTTTTACTTAACAGGCACTGATTTTTATTGTAATCTTTGTTTTTGACACTCTAAAACTTCATTACAAATTTATTTTACCAAACAAGGGGAACTGACATTTTTCAATATTTTCATTATATTAAGAGAGCTAACTGAGATAAACTACAGTTAAATTGCAGTATTTATCACTTTCTGAATTCACCAGATAATTATTTATGCATGAGCGAGGACAGAAACTAACCACAGCTTCAGATAATCCATCACAGTAGAAATATTAAGTGTGCTCACTGCAGTGGGTGTGACATTGATCCCCAGAGGCGAGGGCCCATGCCTGACCAGGATGCCCTGGCTAGGTATAAATGTCTACAGTCCTGGCCTGGCTAAGCACTGTGAGATTATAGTCAAATGTCAACCATGTCAGCATGCATAAGTTGTAGCAGGGTTCATTCTTGGCGTGAGCATACCTCAGGTCAGTGAAGTAAACAGATGTGGGCTTCAGGCACCCAGTGTTCACATTAGGTTGTTACCAGAGCTTGATGTCTGAGACAGTGGACTGCTGATTTGGCTGTACCACAGAGTGACAATCATGGCAATTAAAATAATGGTTTCCTCTTTATTTGTGACATTCTCGTTCACAGGAGATAAGTGCTCCTCACAGGTATATGTCAAATCATCTGGTTGCATTATGCTTTTAGCCCCACATATTTATAGTCACCATACATTTTAATTTAAGGCATGTTATAGCCATCATGAATATTTTGTTAAGGAAAGGATTAATTTTAAAATGTACATGAAGTCCACAGTAAGACTGTACATAGTTTTTTTCTCCTAAAAACTTGTTTCAATGAGATATTTACTGGTGACCATCAACAGCCTGATTAGTTAAGCAAATTAACAATCAGAAAGATACAAAATGAACAAATGAGTGAATTTCATGAACATGACAAGCTTGAATACAAATTGTACAGAAAGCCAATCTGATAATGCCAAGAGAAGCCACAAGGCCTTCTTCCTAAGACTTCGCAAATTGGATTAAAAGCTATGACTACCCTTGTGGAGACTTGACATTTTCCCAAGTTTGTAAGTAATTTGGTTAATCAAGCTGTAGGGAAATTGTACTTGTCGCATGTTAAACACATTTGTCTCTCTGAATATGATAAACCATGTTGGTGGGTGGGTGATCATTACAGTGAAATTTTTATAATTTATGAGTAAGGGCTCAAAAGTTGCACTTGAACTTTTATTTGCTTCCTGTATTTGCTATCTTTATATTAAAATGAAAATGTTCCAAAAACAGCAAGTGTCTTTCAATTCCTTTTGTTACAGTTCCAGAGGTATGAGGTAAGATGTTTTGTAATCCTTTCAATTTAAAGTTGTGTGTATGTGTAGTGTACTGTGCAGGTGGAGGGTAGACATTGATATTTGATATTGGTGTTTCTTCAGTCATCATCCATTATTTTTACTGAGACAAGGTCTCTCATTTGAACACAGAAGTCACCAATTTGGCTGGTCTAGTTAGCCACCTTTGTCCAGAGATACCCTGTCTCTGTCTCCCCAGTGCTGGGATTACAGGCATATACCACCACACTCAACATTTAGGAGGGTGCTGGAGATGTGAACACTGGTCCTCGTGTTTTCATGGTGAGAACTTTATCCACTCAGCCCTAACATTCAATTTTGATTTTGTTTTCCAATTGATTTATTAATTTTCTCCTATCTGGCATTGTGGTGGTTTGAATGAAATGCACCCCCCCCCCCCACCATAGGCTCATGTGGTTTGAATACTTTCTTCCCAGCTGTTGACAGCTGGGGAACTCGGTGGAGCCTTTTGGAAGGTGGAGCCTTGCTGGGGAGGTTTTTTACTGAGGGTGAACCTTGAGGTTCATTGGTTCATCCCACTAGGTGTTCAGAGCCAGCTACTCATACTACTTCCTTACCCTACAGTCTTGCTCATGCTATGTTTCTACCATGATGAAACGTCTTGAATCCCTAACTCAGAAATAAACACTTTCCTCCCGTAAAGCGGCTTTATTTTGTCTCAGAAACCAAAAGGCAATGGCTTCAGGCATATTGTGACATAGTTTGTTAATGGATGCACTAAATTCATGTTATTATTTCAGATCCTGGTCAATGATTTTGAGTCAGATATATAAACTATAACATGTTTTACATTCATAAATTGCTTGATCTTTAATAACTTCAAGTTTCTTGTTAGCATATATTCAATTATACATAACTATAGACTTCACTATGACATTTTTACACATGCATTTTCTCCTCTCTTGTCCCCCTTCTACATCCAGCAAAACTTTGCTCTTGCCAGTTAGTTCCTCTGCTGCTTTCACGTCTTCTTACTTTTCATTATCCAATGAGTTTCACTAGAGTTGCTTATAGGAGTGTGGGTAAGGGTTTGTGTAAACATGAGCACCTTACCTGTGGTGGCGTCAGGAAACAACATCTCTACTTCCCCCATCAACCACTGACTGCTCATAGATCCTCAGGGAGGGGCAAGACCTGTGAGCCCCTCCTCACTTCATGTCAGGACAATGACAGAACATCTCTTGTGTAGGTCCTATGAGGTCATCAAGCTGATGTGGTGCGAGCTCATGTGTGCAACAGCAGCGGCATGCCTGTAACACAGCGTTCTTCCACCCTGTCCTCTGGATCTTACGTCATTCTGCCCTCTCTTCCACACTGTTCCCTGAGCCTTGGAGGGGTGACATAGACATCCTATTTGGAGCTGAGAATTCAACAGTCCCTTATTAACACTTTGATGAGAACTTTCAGCCTGACCATTAATGGCAAAGAGAAGTTTCTGTGACCAGTGCTGTAGGTACCAACAAACATTTTGGAGGCTATTTAATAGATACATCATGTTGTCCATTTAACAAAACAATACCACTATTTTCTCTACTAAGTCCTACGACCTCCTCATCCATAGGCTTTGGACCAGGTTTCTAGTGCCAGAGGTGAATTCCCTGCTGTGGGGTAGGCCTCAAGGCCAGTCAGGTAGTGGTAAGTTACCCCATGACAGACTTAATTGCTTCATCTTGATCCTACTCCCAGATGTTAAGTACCATTTTTACCATTATATCTGTTTTGGTAGGTAGACAAAACTAAGGCATTGGGAGGTAAATTAATTGTGTAAGTTCACACAGGCAGTCACTAGAAACAAGGGTTCAAATTCAGGTTGTTGGTATCACAATGAGGCCCTGTAGTGGCATGCTGTGTTCAGTCATGATTCACATATCTGAGGCATACAGTACAAGAGCTCTGGGCTGTATCTGTGGTGCATTATCTTAAACAAAAACAACAACCCTGGAGGAACGTTCTTTCTGGCCCTCCTGTTTCTCAGGTGCTTATAAGCTTCTCTTCTCTCCCTCTTTCTTCCCATTGCTCTCTGTCTCTTTCTTTCTCTGATGCACATACCCCATTTCTCTTTGTGTTCTATTTCTCTCACGCATTCTCTGTCCGCTCACTCCTCTCCTTATTATAATAAAGCCTTAGATGTTCCCTCCTCAAGATGGGAGCAATCACTGCGAGCAGCTCGGCTGCAAGTGTGTGGTGCCTGATAAGTTCTTCATTATGATCTACTATTTGAAGTTGTTCATAATAAAAGACGTTGAGAAACAGAATCAAATTTCCTAGGCTCTGATTACACATGGAGCTTTGTACTGTGAATCAATCTCCCAGTTCTGTCGTTTCAGTATGAGATGCTTTGTTCCTGTTGGTGTCTCAGACGTGTTTACATCCATGAAACATTAAAGCTCCTCCATCCAGTGTTTATGGAGGAACTCAGATGACATGTGTGGGCTGAAGAAGTCTCAAGAAGGTGCACAGATGTGTCCTGTATACAGACCAAGTTCTGCTGCATTTTGCAGCTAGTTCATATATACAGAATTGGGTAGAAATTTCAGTAAACTCCATTATGGTTGCCCATGATATCATAAGCTTGGTGGCTCAGGCTGAATCCCCAGTTCCCAGCTTGAGATGGATAAGACACCCTTCTTGTGCTCTGTGTGCTAAGAAGAGACAGACTGAATGCACAAATGAGATGTTTCCAGAAAATCATGACATCAGGAATCAGTTCTTCATGTAACACTATTCACAGTAACCAAATCATGGAAATTACCAATCTATGCCCTGACAAGTGAGTGAGTAATGTAGGTCAGGTACATGTCTAATATGATAGAATATTATTCAGATTTAAACAAGAAGGAGATTCTGTAGTATATGATGATATATATGACCCTTAAGAACACAGTCCTTACTGAAGTAACCTAGTCACAGAAAGACAGAAGTGTATGATTTCACTTAGATATGAACTATCTGGTTAAGTCTATAGAAGGAGCAGAATGTTGACTGTCGAGGTATGGTGCAAGGGAGAAATGTGGAGATATAGTTAAATGACATAGAGTTTCATTTCAGCAAGATGAATAAGTTCTAAAGGTGAATGTGCCATACTGTAGTGATGGCCTCCAACAATGAAATTTATAAATTAAAACCCAGTTAAGATGGTAGATCTCAAGTTGTGTTCTTACCACAATAAAATAAGATTTATAAAACAGAGAAAATCATAATATGCTGTTGTCTCCCACCAAGGAATTAAAATAAAACAAGTTTAAAAATACAAGTGAAATTTTAGCATATTAAGACAAGAAAATTTGACTTTTGTACAAGAAAAAAGTATGAACTGACAGTTTCTTTTTCCTTTCGGTTTGAGATAAATACTGAAGGAACATAAATTATCTACTATAGAAATGCAGATGTATATACTACTAAGCTGGATTTGTTATGACCTTAGCTGACAAAATAAACAGCTCTGTTGTGAATAAGTCTTAACTAAATGGAAAGTGGAAATGCATTAAAGTGAACAAGTTTTAGAAGAATTACAAATGTAAGCTACTCAAGAGTACTTTACATTCAGAGTTGGAAAATAGCAGTTTTCAAATGTGTTCAGCCAACAAATCGTCCCTTCTCGCAGTGTTTCCATGTATTCACCTGCTAATTCCCCTTTCTTAACAAAGTACAGAAATACTTTTTTTTTATTTAATACCCCAAGCTAGCTATTTACTTATTTAATTAATTATGGGTTAATATTTTATAAACTTATTTATTTATTTGCAAGCAGAGAGAGATAGACAGAGAGAGACAGATATATAGAGAGGATAGGTCCACCAGGGTCTCTAACCACTGCAAACAAACTCCACATGCACATGCCATTTTATGCAGTTGGCTTGACATAGGTACTGGGTAATCGAATGTGGGTTGTTAGGCTTTGCAGGGAAGTGCTTTAAATATTGAGCTATCTCTGGCCCCATGATGTGTTGATTTTTAACACACAAACTCTCTAGCTGCCTAATGTGTAGGGTAGAAGTGTTGTAGTCCTCAGGCTATCTGCTTATCCAAGTCCAAACAGCCGTGATTCTCTTGTATCCAGATAAACTGAAGTTATCACATTAGCCATGTTCACTTGTCCTGAATCTACACACAGATTTAATATCTACTGTGAGTTTTAAATTTTACTATCACATTAGCCATGTTCACTTGTCCTGAATCTACACACAGATTTAATATCTATTGTGAGATTTAAATTTTACTTGTTATTTTGTTTAACCGCCTAGTGGTCGTACTCTCACTTTAAGTAATGACGTAACAGTTTCTTTTCCATAGAGGATTGATCCCTTTTCCCATCCTTCATCTGTGTGGCTTGGAGGTGAGGGAAGTGACTGAAATTAGATTTAGAACCATATCCTTGGTATACCATTCCGTCTCACCAGCCCTGCCCCTCGTGGGACAGTGCATGTGACACTGGGACTGTGGTTGCTGCTTGCCGGGAGGAGGGACCCGTTGCAGGGACAATGCTGAGGGCTCCTATGTGGTTGAATGTATCAGAATTGCAGAGCCAAGGCCTGGAGGACTCTTCAAACCTCTGTGTCCACCAAAGTTGAAACCAGCCCTTTGCCTAGAAGGCTGAGATGTCACAGTCAGGTATATGGGCATGTGCTGCTGCTGCCTAAGCACTCGGAGCTATCTCAATGACTCAGCACTGCAAGAATCCAGACGCAGGCACATTCACTCCATACACCTGGGAGGAGGAAGGGACGCAGTCAGAGAACTATATGTGAACCCTTGTCACTCAGGCCTGCAGTCTCAGCCCAAGTCTCCTTTAGGAGAAGTAGGGAAATTTCCCAGTGACTTTCTAAGAGGCTGGTTCTCATTCTGTCCTAAATAGAAGAGCAAGAGTAAAATATTTTGGATCTGAATATGTGCATACAAACATATCACACGCACACACACACACATCTGCTGATGTGCGTACATGAATTATTCACAGTTACACATCTGCAGGGGTAGCTAGTCTGCTGGAGACTCAGGGACCTCTTGTCTGGTTTGAGTCTGCATATAATCTGTGGGCAGACTTCCCTGTTCCAGCAGGGCCATTTTCTTAAGGCTTTCCACGGATGGGATGTGACCACGGAGAGCAGGGACAGTGCACTCCACATGCTGCTGTGACAAAGCCCGTGAAGGTTCTCGTATTCAGAAGCTGAGGCGTGTGGCCGGCTGGTTCTACTGCCTTGTGGCTAAGGTGAGGCAGGAGCTCATGGTGATGAAAATGTGTGGCAGAGGAGGAGCCAAGGGAGGAGGGAGGACGAGAGAGAGGGAGACAGAGAGAGAGGGGAGGAGAGGGAGGCAGAGAAACACACAGGGGACAAAAAAGACCCTTTGAAGGCACATGGCCTTAACATATCACCTTCCATCAGACCTCCTCTCCTGAGGAGCCTCCCATTAGCACCATCAGCTTCAACACAGCTTTCATTCAAAAATGTGTTCATTTTAATGCTAATTTTATCTCAAAAGATACCTTTACAGAAACATCTAGTATAGTGTTTTTTTTTTTTTTTTTTTACTTATTTGCAAGGAAGGTATGGGCACTCCAGGGCCTCTAGCCACTGCAAACGAACTCCAGATGCATGTGCTCCCTTGTGCATCTGGCTTATGTGGGTCCTGGGGAATCCAACCTGGGTCCTTTGGCTTTCCAGGCAAACTCCTTAACTGCTAAGCCATTTCTCTAGCCTGAAGTACAGTGTTTATAGTGTCTGACCAAATATCAAGTTTGTATAGCATAGCCAAACTGTATCTATTTGATACAGAGAAACAATAAAGACAGAGATTATACGTGTATCTAAAATATCTAATATATATAATGTCTAATCTGTGCATTATAGTCTAAATATATATCTGTGTGTAACATATGGAGATATACATTCCATCTTTTTTGTTAATTTTATTTATTTATTTGAGAGTGACAGACAGAGAGAGAAAGAGGCAGATAGAGAGAGAGAATGGTTGCACCAGGGCCTCCAGCCACTGCAAGAGAACTCCAGATGCGTGCACCCCCTTGTGCATCTGGCTAATGTGGGTCCTGGGGAATTGAGCATCAAACTGTGGTCCTTAGGCTTCACAGGCAAGCGCTTAACCACTAAACCATCTCTCCAGCCCCACAGTAGCTTTTTGTGTGCATTTGTGTGCACATGTATGGGATGTGCATGTATGTGTGCATGTCTGTGCCTGAATAAGGCTGTGTGTGAGCCACAACCCATGTGTGGAGGTCAGAAGATAACTTTGGGGTGCTGGTTCTTACCTTCTACTTCCTTTAAGACAGGATTATTTTCCTTTCCTCTCTCTCTCCTCTGCCTTTTGTTGTTGTTGTTGCTGTCCTCAAGCTGGGATGACAGAAGCTCACCCCAGCTTCTGCTTTTCTTAACATGGAGTCTGAGGATGGAACTTGGGTACTCAGGCTTGAGCACCAAGCACTTTATCTACTGGAGCATCTCTGCAGCCTTATATCTGATGTATTATGCAGAGCAAACACATGCACGCAGGCACACACACACTATATATATATATACATATATATGTATATATATATATATACACATACATACATATATGTATGTATACAAACACACTATATATTTATATATATGTATACACACATACATACATATATATGTATACACACTATATAATTTATATATGTATACACACACATATAATACATGTATACACACACTATATATATTTATATATATATATGTATACACCCATACATACATATATATGTATACACACACTATATATATTTATATATATGTATACACACATATATAAGTATACATGTATACACACACTATATATATATTATATATATATGTATACACACATAATACACATACATATACATATATATGTAATATATGTATACACACACAGACAACACACACACACACACACACACACACATATATACATATAGTGTGGCAGGTCAGGTCACCACCAGCCCTACTTTCCTATTTCTCTCTGTTTAGACAGGTTGTTACTTATTTTTACATGAGGACTTGTCCCACAGACACATGTATCCTTGAACACAAATTCTTAACCTACAAACTGCACCAACTACATCAGAAACTATGGGGTTAGATTTCTAGATAGTTCTGATGTTTTCTCACATAGCAACCACTGCTTTGTACATAGGACTATGTTATGTTCATTCATGACTCAGTTTACCATATTCATTAAATCTTTTGTTCTTAGAGTTTCTCTTCTCTTCTCTCTCTTCTCTCTCTCTTTCTCTCTCTCCCCCTCCTCCCTCCTTCCCTCCCTCCCTCCCTCCCTCTCTCTCTCTCTCTCTCTCTCTCTCTCTCTCTCTCTCTTTCTCTCTGTCTCTTTTGGTTTTTGGTTTTTTGAGGTAGGCTCTCACTCTAACCCAGGTTGACCTGGAATTCACGCTGTATTCTCACGATGGCCTTGAACTCACAGTGATCCTCCTACCTGTGCCTCCTAAGTTATATTGTTTTATTTCCATGGTTTAACCTTATTTCTTATTAGTTCTGAATCTCTTAAAATATTCTTCTAAGTAAGTAGTTTCTTTTTTCTTAATCTCAAAATCCTAATCATAGACTGGATGACTTTTACCTCTAGGAATAATTTCATTGTCTATATTTGCCTTCACACTTTTGTACTTCTTGGTTTAAATATTTCAGGTTTCATCTCATATTTATTTTAATTTCTAATCTTCAATCTGCTCTTCCCTCTTAAGTGCTTCTTATCTCTATATTTTCATCTCTGTCTACATTTTCTCATGTTCTTATTTTTAATGCATTTCATTTTTACTCTTGACATGAAATGAGTCTGAAAATTTGCTACAACTCTGAATACCTGAGACTTCTTTTAAACCCTAACTTGCCTTAGCACACTTATTTCTACCCCCAGAACGAGTGGGAAAATCACCAGCACAGGGTTGAGGTAAGATATGATTCTCTTGTATTTTCCCCTCCTGCCTTCAACACGGCTTGATTTGTTGAACAGTGTTCCTTGTCAACAACTCACACTGTTTTCTTAGGATATGATCCTCATTTTTAATTTTTTTTAATTTTTTTATTTTTTTAGACCAGCCAACTGAATTCAGAAAACTGTATAATCTTCACCACCTCTGGCAGTTACCTTCTCAGTACTGGGGAAAATACCCAATTAAAAGTAGCCTATGGTGGGGGGACAGGGTTTATTTTAGTTGACAGTCTTGAGGGGAAGCTTCATGGTGGCACAGCAGAGCCGGGTGTCACCTCTAGCCACATCACAGGGAGGAGGCATCAAGAGTGGATTGAACTAATGAACCTCAAGGTCCACGCCCAGCGACACACCTCCACTAAGACTCCGTCTCCCAAAGGCCTCGCTAGCTGAGGGTTGAGAATGAGGCTTAATTACAAACATATGAGGCCAGAGGGGCCATTTCACATTTAAATCACTACACCACCCATAGATGGTGAAATAAGGCAGGATTTTAGCCATGGATCATTCACTTGGGCCACGTGTCAGATGTCCTGTGATATTGGGGAAGTCCCCAGATAAAGAAGAAGGGCCTAGAAAAAGCAACATTTTTAGAATGTATATGTACCAAGACCCTAAAATTCAGTATTTCAGTGTGAACAATAAAATATGGAACTGTCCATATGTAAGAATGTCTAGTGGTCTTTCTTGGCACAAGAACTAAAAAGAATGAAGTTAAATAGGGCAAGGATGCATATGTGCTTTTGCTTAAAAAATGAAAAGAAAAGATTTGTGCACACTGTTATTATAGCAAAGAAATTCAGTGTATGTTCTCTGTAGACAGCTCTGCTCTGTGGTCTTGGGCAAGGGTCAGGAAACTGTGAATCTGTCAGCTGTTGGCTTAGGGTCAGTCGCTTATCTTCTCTGTGCCTCAATTTATTCATGAATGAAGTGGAGCTAATAACACAATTGTTTTAACGGTGCTAATTATCACATAAAAGCTCTAGATGTTTCATTGAATTAATATATAGTTGGCATTTTGGTAGCTATGTCACAGCATTTCCTCAAAACTCATGAGTCACCCTCTAACCTTTGAAGAATACTTATTTTGTTAATGTCTTAAGTAACTTCAATACTATATTTTACACTTAATCGGAAAATCTTTTGATTTCACTGATAAAAATCTTCTTAATAATTCATTAAATATACTAATGTAGCTTTTTATTGATTTGATTACATTATGGAACATGCGTATCTCCAGAAGTTATAATTTAAAGCTTAAAGTGCATGCTTGTACAAACACACACACAGTGTGTGCTTAGATAGGCTTGCTTGCCAAAGAAATACATGAAATTGGAATCTAGATTTGATTTTTCTTGGATTTTCCATTGATGGCTTAAAACCTTTTAATGAAGATTTCACAGTGAGCAATAACACACTTGAGTGTTGGGAATAATTAGATTTATAAATAAGCAATGAGACATGGTGACAATTTGTGAATTGATGAGCATCATAGAAACCCAGATATGTAGCTTCCCTTGGAGAACTGGAGACTAAGGAACGAGTTATTGTTTTATGACTTGGACTTCTAGAGCCCATTAGAAATATAAATAGTATTTCAAATAATTTCTTTGGGAAGATATCTGCTATCTTTCTTAAAATTCTCAAAAACAATGGAGAACTTCAGTAAATATAGCCTGGGGAAACAATGCATTTGGGGAGGCCTTGCACACCCTTGAGAGCAGGGCAGGCTTAGGACACAAGTGACTTGGCTGCATTGTGTTGCCACAAGCAGTGTATCCTGAGAAGAGGGCTGACCTGACCCTCAGAGGCAGAAGGAAGGAAGGCATTTAATCTTGAACAATCGTCAGTTCACTCCATAGCTATGTTCCATGGGCTTTTGGGGGCTGAGGTAGAAACATAATTTTATCCCTCATGCCAACTATAAGCAGGTGGTGGGGGTGGCTGTCTGGGATGTGTTACAAAGGACTCGGAAGTTAATTCCCAGCTCAAAGAGAGCTGTAATCAATTAATTATTCCTCACATCAAGAATGGGTTGATGATTCTACAGTCCCTGGCCGGTGGCTATCTCAGGCTGGAAGTGTGAGCTGGAAAGGAAAAAAAAAATTCCTCTTTGTTCAGCAATAAAATAATAATCATGGGTTTGGATGGATTTTGTGCATTAATTCACATAATGGGATGCCAGGTTTGCAGCAGTATTTTGGACAAGTTAGTCTGATGCAAATATCAATACCATTTCCACCTCTGAGCTGTACATGTTCTAAGAGCGAAGGCTTGACTCACTTTCCCTTCTGCATCAGCACAATACATGGCATACAGTAGTTCCATGATTTCTTATTAATCATACATTTATTAACTACGTATGGAGTGCCCGTATGTGAAAGGAACTCCTTTGACTTGATAGTGAACAAGACACAAGTGTCTGGATAGAGCTTGGGCTTTAATAAGGTTCACTCTTTTGGGTTTGGATGGGGACGTTAGCGAACACTAGGTAATTGACGTTACACTTGAATCAGGGTTACACCGCCGCCCCCCCCACGAATAACTTGCTTTGCTAGTATAGTCAGTGAATTGATGTCTCCTTCGCATAACTCAGCTCACACTTCTCTCCCTTTCCAAGAAAAGAGGGGATCTCATTTTCCGCCCTTTTGTGAAATGTGATAGCAACTAAGTTTTAGCAATTAAACTAAATTTTTTTTATTTACTTAAAATACTACCATATGGCTTCAGTTCTGATTGTCTAATGATCTAGGGCTGAGCACTGCCTCTGTGTTCGGAAAGAGGTTGAAGTCAGGCTGGGCGTAGGTAGTAGAGGGCTGAAATCAAGTTGGGCCTAGGCAGCAGCAGGTTGATGTCAACCTGGGCATAGGCAGTAGACTCAAGGGGTGAGAGAGTGTTCGTGTTAGATCAAAGCGTGACTTCCACCTTATAAATTAGCCTGATCCTCCTATTACAGGTTGGGACACACTTTGATCTTTCTGTAGCCCCTGCCCCACAGCTGGTACAACAGTGAACATCTTAGAACATTCATTCGATTTGTTCTTATGTGAAACAGGAAAATAACCTCTTAGTCTAAGTCCCCAAACACAGTTTGGGCTGCATTTGATCAATGCAGCGTTATACTGTTGTTATATTATGTTAAGAGAGCATTATGTTAATTAAGTCAGCAAGAAGCTATTGGGCAGCTAAATTGCAATCATTTGGTCTTTGATCAAGACACAGACTTTCTCAAGTAAGTTGGTTAGAGAATAGGACTTTTGTTACTCGCTTTGCCAGAAGCAAGAAAAATCCATTTTTTCCCCAGCCCAGAGATGTTTAAATACATCTTAATTGCCCTGATTACTCTGAGAGCTTTATTCTCCGGACTTGGCTCCACTTAAAAGGCTGGATACTTCTTGAGGCACAGTGCTGGCTGAACACAGGCAGCCTTGATCGATGTCATTTTATGATTCATTAACTCATTGTTTTCTTCCCTTTCTGAGCTAAAAAAAATAGTGCAGATGTATTATAAAAAGTTGGGAGGCAGAGGTAGGAGGACCACCGAGAGTTTGAGGCCACTCTGAGACTACATAGTGAATTCCAGGTCAGCCTGAGCTAGGGTGAGACCCTACCTCAGAAAACAGCAACAACAAAAAACAAAACAAAACAAAACAAAGTCCTGATAGGGCTGTAGAGAGGGCTTAGTGGTTAAGTTCTGGTCTGTGAAGCCTAAGGACTCAGGTTCAATTCCCCAGTACCCACATAAGCCAGATGCACAAGGTGGCACATGCGTCTGGAGTTAGGTTGTAGTGGCTGGAAGATCTGGCACATGCACTCTCTCTTTCCCTCCCTCCCTCCCTCTTTCTTTCTCTCTCTCAAATAAACAAATAAAATATTTTTTTAAAAGCTTGTCCTCTGAGACGTGTGACCCTTCTCATTTCGGTATCTTCTGTTCTGCCATTGTTATCTCCATGCCCAAACTCTGAAATATCTACGGATACTTTAACTCAACTGCATGGAAGTTTATTTAACTCACATTTGTTAACACTCCTTCATTACTTACCACTCAATTCTTCAGTATGAAAAAATCTTTTCAATACCTAATTTGAAATGAAACAAAAGAAATATTGATATAAATCCATGCAGACAGTTGTTTTCTATGTATGAACATTCCAATAAACAGTAAATGTATACTCTTTTAGGATATGTAATACCAAAATAACTATGAAAAAAGTGAGTAACATAATAGTGTGAATTTATTTATTTATGTATGCACTTACTTACTTCTGAGACATTCAGGCTGGCCTTGAGTCTCCCATGCAGCCCAGATTGGCTTCAAAGTTTTATAATCTTCCTGCTTCATCATCCTGAGTGTTATAGCTACAGGCGTGTGTCTCCATGCCTCAATCATAGTCATCATTTTAAAATTTTTATTTTGATTTATTTATTTGAGAGAGAGAGAGAGAGAGAGTGCGAAAATGGGCATGCCAGGGTCTTCAGCTGCTGCAAACAAACTCCAGACACATGCGTCTCCTTATACATCTGGCTTATAGAGGTCCTGGAGAATTAAACCTGGGTTCTTTGGCTTACAGGCAGGTGATTCAACTGCTAAACCATCTTTCCTGCCCTATACTCATCATTTTTAATTATATGAATACATGTTTTGCAGAGAGAATTGTGTGCTTACATATTTATGTTTTCTATAGCAATAGTTTCTGTTCACTGAGCAAGTCATGCATATTTTAAATACACAAGCTCCAGTGGTTATATAAAAGTCAGACTTGAAGTGAGTGTCTCATGTTCTGCTTTTCCTTCATTAGAGTCTTAGGACAACCAGTGTCTACTTCGCATCTACTATTTAAATGCAAAACCATGTTGTTCCCCTGGGCCTAGGAAGATAAACTCTGCCTGAAGCAAAATAGAATGGATCCAAGTATTCAAGTGTTCTACTGGAATGAATACATGCAGCTGATCCTGCAGGTGTGTAGTGCCAACTGATACCAGAGATCCTCCAGTCATCTTCCAGGTACAAAGCTGTTTATTCAAAGAGAAGTTACAGCATTACATTAGGTAATGTCTGGTTGATAGTGGTGTGTGTGTGTGTGTGTGTGTGTGTGTGTATTTACCATGTGTGTGTGCAGAGACCAAGGAGAATGTCACGTGTTCTGTGTCACTCTTCTGCTTAGTTTCCTTGAGATACACTCTCTCACTGAACCCCGAACTATGTTGTTTTTTCATCCTGACTGACTAACCAGTGAGCCCCACTGATTTTCCAGTCACCTACTCCACTAGGACTGGGATTATAGGTGTGCATGGCCAAGCCTGACTTCTTATGTGGGTGTTAGACGTTGAACTCAGGCCCTCTGAAGCCCTCATGCCGAAGTGACAGGTGCTCTCACCTACTGAGCTGTGCCCTCAGATCCCAATCTGAAAATGTTTATTCATTTTTAAAAATAAAACCCAAGGTTCCCATAAAGTTAATTAAAACTAAGATGAACAAATTATTTTGGGGGAGGATTATTTTAGCATGAAGCATTATTATTAGCAATAGATAATGTGACTAACCGTTAGCCATTTTGTATTACAAAGTACTTATGGATAACAGGCTCTTCTTGCCTCCATGTGGGACAAGGCTCTTTCAACACTCTGTCATTGTTTCTGCACTCAATGGGCAGCCAGAGGTAAATATATCATGGCATCAAAATGTTTTTCAGAGTTTATCTGTGATGGCTAATCTCAACAATGTTTTTACTCAGGGCCAAAAAAAAAAAAGAAAAAAAAAAGACCAGCTTGTTTGTTTTTTTGAGGTTGGGTCTTGCTCTAGTTCAGGCTGACATGGGATTAGTCTCAGGGTAGCCTTTAACTCATGGCTGTTATCCTACTTCTGCCTCCCAAGTGTTGGGATTAAAGGCATGTGCCACCATGCCTGGCTTACACTGAGTTTTTAAGATTAAATTAATTAATTATCTAATTAATATTTTTTGAACTTTTACTTTTTATGAATTGAGTACTTTACTGTACGAGCACATTGCATATTGGCTGAATTCCCCTTGGGTTATATTTTATGTTCCCTCTTCCCTGTCCCCATTTCACTGGGGACCCCTCCTTGGTGGGGTTATTAGTATTCACTGTGGGGTCAGGGATGCCTCCCTCAGTCCCTGTGGAGGGAATAATGGCTCAAGGTACTCTTTCCCACCAATGTCTCATGCAGCCTAGAGTGGTCTCAAATTCACTATATAGTCAAGGCTGGCTTTGATCTCTTGATACTCCTGTCTTCACTTTACAAGTACTGGGATTAAAGACATGAACCACCACACCCAGCTTAAGTTTTTAAGTTGGAGGTCATGGCTGAAAATCTGCATGGCTGGCCACTCTGAAGATCCTGATAGCTGCTTTGCCATGACTCTACCCCAAACACAGGATCCCAAGAGAAAATGCCAGTCACAGAAAAACTCAAGTCATATGTCTCCACTTATTGGGAGTATTCAGACTAAGCAAATCAACAGGGAGGGAAAGTAGATTCATGGTTCCCAGGAGAAAGGAAAGGGAAGTGGCTGACCAGGTTTGATTTGTATACATCAAACAGATGAATTTAATGCTATGGGGGTTATTTCTCAACCATGCTCTTAAAAGGCACAAGAAGTGTGGATTGGAGAGATGGCTCAGTCAATAAAATGCTTTCCTAGAACCTATGTAAAACTTCCTGGCATGAGGGTGTGCACACTTATAATCCAGGTGCTGAGAAGGTGGAGGCAGGAAGATACCTGGGGATTGATGATTAACAAAATTAGCCTCCTGGCCAAGGGGAGATCCTGTCTCAGTAAAGGTAGAGGTTTTCCTCTAGCCTCTACATGCACCTGCACACCTGTGCGCGCGCGCGCACACACACACACACACACTTCTCCACATACATAGATAGAAATGTATTCAGTGTCTGACACTCTAGCAGAAGACAGGATCTGACTGTTTTATTTCGTTCATTCCATTGTCTCCTGTTTTTGGAGCACTGAGCAGCAAGACAGACATGAGCCATAAATATCTGCTAAATGAGAAGTATATTTTAAGGCAAAAATATGTAGTTAATCAATTTAAAATCCTCTTCTGCCCCACATAAAAGCAATATCTCGTATTAGTTTAATTTGTCTCCATACACTGGATTGCTCAGAGAGGTAGAGAAGTAGAGAGGTTTCTTTCTTTTTTCTTTCTTTTCGAGGTAAGGTCTCACTCTGGTCCAGGCTGACCTGGAATTAATTATGTCGTCTCAGGTGGCCTCGAACTCCTCATGGCCATCCTCCTACCTCTGACCCCCTGAGTGCTGGGATTAAAGGTGTGCGCCACCACGCCCGGCTTCGGAGAGTTTTAAACAGTGACAAGATGCATTCTTTTAGTTCTGAAATAATTTCAAATTCAGATAAAAGTCTAGTGCAAAGTGCCCTTTCTCCCCGAGTCATTTGAGACTAGGTTACAGACAGGAGGCCCCATAGCCACCTAGCCCGGCCTTTAACTATGAATCTCTACAGTGAGTGTGCCATTCAGCAGGTGTGGCTAAGCATCACACTCAGACCGTTGATGCTGATGTGTCACCGCTTTCGCTGCCACACACTCATGCATGTTTCCCCAGTAGTTCCACCAACGCTTCTAACTCGGGATCTGGTCAAGCACCACACATTGCATTGAGTTCACCTTGTGTCTCTTTCAATCTGCAACAGTTCCTCAGTCTTTACTTTCAAGGCATTCATTTAACAGATTAGAAATTTAGAGAGGATGCATGTTTCAGAAGGTGTGTCAATTTGAATGCATCTGATATCCCCCCACCATTTTACTGACTGTCACTAACGGGAGGCCTGCGTACGTCTATCAGGGGAACACGATGACCATTGTTCTATCACTGTTGATATTTTCTTTGTTCTCTGCCATATTCTTTCAATGACAAATTATTTGATTTTCTTATTTTATAATTAATATATGGGAATGCGTACCAGTTACTTTCTCATTTTTGGAACAAAATACCCTACCATAAGCAACTTGAGGATGGAAAGGCCTTATTTACTTATTTTTTTATTTTTAAGTTTTTAAAAAGTATTTATTTATTTGCACACAGACAGAGATATGGAGAAGAGACAGAGACAGACAGAATGGGAACACTAGGGCCTCCAGCTGCTGCAAACAAACTCCAGATGCATAGGCTACCTTGTGTATCTGGCTGTACATGGGTACTGGGGAATTGAACCTGGGTTCTTTGTCTTTGCAAGCAAGTGCCTTCACCTGGAGCCTTCCATCCAGCCCAGAGCTTATTTTTGTCTTATCCTTTTGAGGACAAGTCCATCATGGCAAGGAAAGCATGGCAAGAGAGAAACATGGCATCTAGTCAGCAGGGAGGAAGTTCATGAGTGGGGCAGCAAGCAGACCTGGGCTGTCACACCTCGGGGCTCAGATCCAGTGGCACACTTCCTCCAGCCAGACTCTACCTCTTAAAGGTTCTACAACCTTCCCAAGCAGCACCACCAAGGGGGACTGTGTATTACAGTACATGAGTCTAGGGAATCATCTTTCATCAAAGCAATACAATGTGTAATGGGAAGACAGTGAGAATGCATATATATCTGATTGTTTGGCCAGAATACCAGCTACTTCCAGGTCCACTGGTGTTCCCTGGTGAATTATAGCTGTGGTAGTTGACACCTTTGTGTCTGACTGACTCCATAATTCCCTGTTCATTTATTAGTTGACATTCTACCTTAAGAAGATTTCTATTTTTCCATTTATTTATAGCAATACAAGCTCATGGACCCACATTTTATCCAATGAGTATAATTTATCATTCTTTATTTTGATGGTCCAGTGGGAGCCTTTTCAAGTTGATATCAGTTTCATCATATCCACATTTTCAGATTATTTATTATATTCTGGCATCATCTAGGTCCACTCCTGTCTCAGCCATGGAGTTAAACTTTACTCCAAGAAACTTTGCATCCTTTCATTAGAGCATGGAATTTAGAAATCAAAATCTGGGCCCAAGACACGTTCATTACCTTCTGAGCATCAGTACTCTCTGATATCAAAGGATTGACCTGGGGGAACAAAAGAAAGAGATGAGAGAGAGAGAGAGAGAGAGAGAGAGAGAGAGATCTATTAGTCCACATCACCTATCCACCCACATCATTGGTCTCTGATTCAACCAACCTTCTACATTTTTCCTTTGTGTATGAGCTTGCTTTCTCCAATAGTGCAAACCCATCTGCTGATATCCTTCATGTACTTAGTAATTGAATTAATACTCATTCAGTTTAACTTAATTGTTTTGCTTTCCCCCTATTTGGATGCTTATCTATTATAGTTTGAATACCAGAGTCTAACTGTATGTCCCCGTAGGCTCAGGTGTTTTATTAAAATTGTTCTTCCAACTTCAAGCCCTAACAGGGAAAGCCCTGCTAGAATGGGCATGTCAGAGGGAGCAGATCTTCAGTCCAGACCTACTAGTTGTGTTCAGAGCAGCGGGAGCTCTGGAGGTTCACATTTTGTGTTACTGACTATTGGTTATGTCTTTCTGCTTGGATCTGTGAAAGTGATCCAGTTTCTTCTGCCCTTGATGGTATTCTTCAGGGCTCTATAAGACTGAAATAAATCCCTTCTTCCCACAAACTGTAACTGGTTTTCTGTTCATTCCAGTAACAAGAAGCTGACTACACCCCATCTTTAATTCTCAACCTCTTTGACCCAATGTCCATCCCTACTTTTAACTTTACCCTTGGCAGTCTCTTTTTTTGTTTTTGTTTTTGTTTTTGTTTTTTGAGGTAGGGTCTCTCTCTAGCCCAGGCTGACATAAAATTCACTATGAAGTCTCAGGGTGGCCTCAAAGGCAGTCTCTTTTTATAACCCCTTTCAGTCTTCACCCATCTAATACTTTATGCACCATATTCAGTTCAGCATCCAGTGTTCTGAAAACGGGATGGTGGAAGGAATGTGGCAGACCTGTTTTCCACACACATGAAGCCTGGTTCTTACCCAAAAAGCAATGATTTAGTTTTCAATTTTTAATTGTTTTCCAATGCACATCAAAGTTTACCACATAGTCTCATAACCCAAAGTTGCATTAAAGACCAACATATACAGAAACATCATAAACAGGTTTAAACTCAACACTATTAGGGCTTTTTCCATGAATAATTCCCCCTTGGAAGTGATTTAGAAAAAAATATAGAGGTCAGTTGTATAACAATCATCTATAAATGCTATTCATCCCTCACTAGAACTTTTGTCAGAATTATCAAAGTGCTAACTTCTTTTCATAAATTGCCTTTCTTCAAGTTCCATCTTCCTTGTCCAACTTCAATAAGATGCAAATCCTTTAGTTTGAAGTGTAAAAGACAGGTGAACAGAGATGCTGTTTTAAGTGGAAGTTGGGTGAAGGGTGAGCTCTGCTTCTCTTCCTTTCTGATGCATTCAGAGGTGGAGAGCTGCAGGCCACAGTGTGAAAGCTCAAGTCTATACAGATTCCGGGCATCTCCCTCAACAAGGTTACTGAAAACTGCAACTTCTTTTGTAGCCAACAGATAATTACTGAGCATCTTTCCTGTGCCTTCAACTATAATTAGGACTAGAGAGAAAGGGAGCCTGTCTTCTTGCCCAAGCCTACAGCTTTGCCTAGAGAATAGAGACCACACACATCAATAAACACTGAGATATTTCGAGGCTGAAGTACATACCAGAAGGTGAGACTGGGAACATGGTTCAGTGGTTAAAAGCACTTTCTGTACATTCATGACAGCCAGAGTTCAGATCCCTAGAACCCATGGAAGTCAGGTAGCTATAATCCGTGTGCACCTAGGGACAAGACGGGAGGCAGATCCAGGAGAATCCCAAAAGCTTGTGGGCCAGCTAGCCTGGTACATGCAGGAGTGAACAACATGACAGACACTTTCTTAGACAATATGTAAGGATCAAGAGCTAGAGGTTGTCCTCTGACCTCCACACACGCACTGTGGCATCACAGTGTGGCTTGCCCCTCCACCCCCTCCTTCACCAACAAAACAAGAAGGAATGAAAACCTAGCATTTAGGGACCTCTATGAAGTTGTTATGTGGACAGTGAGTCCCACATCATGTAGAGCCAGGTGTGGGAGGAGAAAGATGGCATCAGACAGACAGAAAGACACGAATAAAGGCTCTGAAACAGCAGAGAGCTGGTGCATTTCCGAGAACCTAAAACCTTCACTATAGCTGAGAAATATTAATTAAGGGTAGCCAGAAAGTTTGAAGAAAGAAAAAGAATAGGTCTTGCAGAGAGGTTTCAATAACAATAGACTTTATTTTTAAAGATTTTTTCTTTTTTTTTTTACAAAAAAGGTCATTGAAAAATTATATATAGCAGAGTGGTTTAATTGATAACTGTCTCAATTTGGCCACTCAGCATGTTACTTATTTCCTGTATTTGGGAGAGTCCTCTATTGGATGAGACTTGATATGGTCAGAGTTCACCTGCCTCTGAGAACAAGCACACATTTTGTTCACCTAGGTTATGAACAAGCCCAGGGCCAAATGATAAACATAATGGAGTGACGGATGGGATCAGAATATCACCCAGATTCCCACAGAGGCCAGCTTGGAAGCTGTGGCTTGAAGCCTGCTTGGTCCTGTGGCTGCTTAATTCTGCCACCCAAGTGAGTGTAGATTAAGCCAGGCCTGCCACGTACAACACTGAGGGGGCTGGGCTCCTGCTTCTCCCAGCCCTCGGCATGGCAGAATCAGCAGCTGTTCCTCATGACCTGGCCCTGCTGCTAAGAGAACTGATGGCAAATGTGCTCACTGTGAACTATGAAGCTTCCTGAGCCGACTACTCAGATGTTACTGCACCTGCTCTGGGGAAAAGAGAATTGAAGATGGAGATGCTAGAAGACAAAGCAGTGAAGCTGGCTTCACATACAGGATGGCCAGAAATATAGAAGGAGGATTCCTTACCAACTCCCAAAGCACAATGAGGCCCAGGACCCTTGTGTCTGTGGCTCTCTCTGGTTATATTTTGTTGGCTATGTCTCCAGGTGTAGCTAGATGCTTCTCAACATTTTAGTCAAAACCAGTTTGTTTTCAAGGGCACCAACTTTCCCTGGCCTTTCCACTTGCCTGCACCTGCGTGGTCCCAGACAGCATCACAGGAACCCATTTCCTTTCCTTCTTGGAAGATCTTTTTAACGTCATCTTATCAACAGAATGTAAGCTGTGATGAGAATAAGCGAGCCTGCTTCGTTGAGCATCTCAAGGTTTCTCTGGTGACAGGAAGCTGGTGTCTCAGGCTGGGTTTTCCCCCTGCAGAACATGAGATGAGATTTCTGGGGTGTGATGTGGGGGAGCTGTCTGAGAGAAAAGCAGCAGGACATTTGCCAGGTAAAGTTAATAGCAAGTTTGTGCTTCCACCTCTGAAGTGTTGGTCACCACTGTTTTTTGGAGATGAGGCTTTCCCAGAACCTTTGCTTATAAAACCAGAAGCACCTAAAGAAAACCAGAATTTGGGTCACCTGTCTTCACCCTAATCCCATGAGCAGCTCTGAGCATGAATTGCAGTGAATGGCTGTTTCACTCTGAAGCCAGAAAACCTCTATCTAGTATGGGGCAGCCACTCACATGAGAGACAGTTCCCTGAGCTGGAGCCGTTTTCTGGAAGCTCGTGGCAGGGCTGAGGAGGTGGCTCAGCAGTGAAAGGTGCTTGCTTGTAAAGCCTCCTGGCCCAAGTTTGATTCCCCAGCTACCCATGTAAAACCAGAAGGTCATTTGTATGCATAGGCCAGAGATCCAAGCATGAAAATACACACGCACCAGCGTGCCTTGGATATGTGTTAACAAAAGCCATCATACCACACTCAGCATCCAACCCCACATTTAGCCCAGCGGCCCAACTTTGTCTCATTCACATTTTGGACTTTAGTGTGGTTGAAATGATGGAAGCCCTTTGAACTCCTTGTCTAAGAGTTTTGGTAGCAGCTTACTTTTTTTTTTTTTTTTTACAACAAGAACACGTGAATTCAGTTCTCTCCTCTCATGTGTGTGTACCCAAGGTTTATGAGGTGCTGACTCAGAATCACGCAGTCTGTTAATGCTCGCTGGGCGTAAGTTAAGGATTTTAAGAGAATGTACTAACTTCTTAATGTATCCAGGATGCCTTGTAAGGAAATATTGGTTCTATTCCAATGTGACAAATGCTGTCCTAGCGGGCACTAGAGACAGTCTTTTCACAACTCTGAAACAGCCAGTGTAAAGTAGTAAAGAAGAGCATAATTAATGGGTCTTTCTATTTAATTCCAAATGACTTATTTTTAACTTTCCCACGTGATACTTACGTTCAGCTATCATTTAAATAACAAAGTTATTTTAAACAGAGTACATTCATCTGCATATGCCTGTGGTATTCATGTGTCCGTGCACAGTTGTGAATGTGCGCGTATACATATGCGTGTGGTGTTTCTCTCCTTTCTTCTAGACAGGATCAGCGGTCACATTAGGGAATAGCAAGATTTTACAAGGAATGAAGAAGAAAGATGAAATACCTATACCCACCAACTCCAACACATAAAACAATCAAGGGAACTACTAACAGGTTTAATATCAAAGCACACATCATACCCCTTGTGCTTGATAGAATGTGCCATAACTTCCTCTACAGACCTCTAATATAAGAAGATAAAGTTCATAGTTTACTGTGTTCACAAGATAAACTCATTCTTTATGAAAGGCTAGCACCCCTGAATTGAAGAAA
This sequence comes from Dipus sagitta, assembly GCA_036346955.1. Lineage (NCBI taxonomy): Eukaryota > Metazoa > Chordata > Mammalia > Rodentia > Dipodidae > Dipus > Dipus sagitta. The sequence continues at coordinate 8,545,479 of CM070779.1, read as the reverse complement.
AGGATGCCTCGTGAGAGTCTTTCTATGATGCAATGTATATTGTTACTATAGATTGCTGTATTGCACTGTATGAGTGCCTGGGAAAACTTGCAGCATTATCTGGTAAAAATAATCATGCTTGTGGGGAAAATAAAGCTAGGCAAAGCACTCAAACCATGCAACTGTATAGTCAGAATGACAATAAAAACAATAATCCCACCCAAACAAATTGCTATCTCACATAAAGATGTTAGCTGTTAATAAAGAAATACTACAGTAAACAAAAGAGTTTATATCTCTTATAAAAGGCAAAGAGGGGCTGGAGAGGTTGCTTAGCGGTTAAGCGCTTGCCTGTGAAGCCTAAGGACCCCAGTTCAAGGTTTGATTCCCCAGGACCCACGTTAGCCAGATGCACAAGGGGGCACACATATCTGGAGTTCGTTTGCAGTGGCTGGTGCACCCATTCTCTCTCTCTCTCTCTCATTCTCTCTCTCACTCTCTCTCTCTGCCTCTACCTCTCTCTGTCTGTGGCTCTCAAATAAATAAATAAAAATAAATAACAACAACAAAAACAGCAAAGGGAATTCATTACAGAAGGGTGTAAGGAGGGGATTAAAGGTAAATAATTTATGAAAGGAAACACAGAGAGCAGGGATGACTATGGGAAAGGCAGAACATGAGTTCTATCAAGTGGAGGGAAGAGCTTGCAGTGAACAGGCATCTCATGTCCCTCTGAAAGATGCTCTTTGTGATTGTGTTAGTATGTGTCACCTGCATGCCATGGATATGGTGGCACATCTCAGTGCTCTCTGCTGAGCTGGTGACCTTCGCAGCAGCAAGAACTGTGGGAGAAAAGAATGCGTCTTTAATGTCACATACGCGTGGGTGATTTGGGGCAGGAATCCAACCACTTTTCCACAAACACTTAGCAGGATTGAATAAGCAAAGATTATTTTGTTTTCACACACATAACTCACTGTAAATCGCCCTGTTTTTGTCTGTGTGGCACACAGCTTGCCTTTTACAGCTTCATGCCATTGATTTCCTGCCCAGTGACAGGCTCTCTTCATTGGGCAATTAGCAAGCAGAGGATGTGTCTCATAATGGAGAGTCCAGTGTTTCCTGCTTTTAGAAATTTTATTGAGTGATTTCTCTGTCAGATCTGAATAGGAAATGGTGAGCTAGGCCAGGGATCTATTAATATTGTTCTTTAAAACTGTTCCAGATCTGGTGGGGCTCTCTGAGTGTTTCACTGTCATTCTCTTATCACAATATTGCCAAGATAAATAAAAGGAAATGAAATTACTTCCATTTATGTGGTTTTACCATGAGGTCTTAGATAACAGTTTAAAATGCAGTAGATTTTGGGGAAGTTCTGCTCTTTTCCAACAAGTAAAGATTGATCCTCAAGGGAAAAAAAATCAAAGTTCCTGTATTATAAACCGGCTGGTCTCTTAGCAGCGCGCGAGGAAGAATAAAGATAGGCAGCTAGTCTAAATATAAATGGCAGATTCAATTTGGAAATAAATGTCGAAAGGACTGGAGAACTATTGAAAAATATGCCTGCTATTGTGCTTGGCCATCCAAACCCGTGTTATGAAGCAACACGTAGATGTGCCAGGGGCACGTACCACTGTATGAATACGTATGTCTTTCCTCTCAGAAGCAGATAATACACAGAAGTTACATGTCCAAATATACGGGATTCAGAAACATGAAAAGTGACACATTTTCATCAAATAGTGAGAAATTTCTTGGAAGGCTTATATGTTCCTCTTGAAACCAAGTTAGTTTTGGGATGCCATGCTGTGTATAATAAATTTATAAATTTGTGCAGGTGTATGTTTCAGCAAGATTTTTCCCTCTCTCCCTTGAATTCACTTCTTCTGAAAATTTATTTATAAGACTGCAGAGAAACAGGAGCCTGGAAATCCCTGGCTGACTTTATCATGGTAGACAGATGAGTAAAATATATTTTTATTTATTTATTTGCAAGGAGAGAAAGAGAGAGAGAGAGAGAGAGAGAGAGGGAGGGAGAGAGAGAGAGGGAGGGAGAGAGAGAGAGCGAGAGAGAGAGAGAGAGAGAGAGAGAGAGAGAACACAAAACAGGGCCTCCAGTCACTGTAAACAAACTCCACTCCAGATGCATGCACCACTTTGTGCATCTGGCTTTAGGTGGGTATTGAGGAATGGAACTCAGGTCATTAGGCTCTCTAGGTGAGCCCCTTAACAACTGAGCCATCTGTCCAGACCTCAGGAAGTTTATAATCAACCCTGGCTCCCCAGATTGGGCAGCCAAAAAGTTGGGCTTGAAACTAAGTCAATTCTGCTTCCAATATAAGATAGATGATACATAGACAATGACAGATAGACAGATTGAAAATATAGGGACAAAATTATAATTTAAATAATAGGCTCTGAAATCTGACTTACCGAGTTCTCACCCTAGCTTTATTTCATTTTTATATACAGAATGTTTATCCCCACCAGCCTCAGCTTCTTCTGTAGACACAGGATGCTTCTCAAATGAACCCTTAAGATAGTTGTAAGTATTGACTGAGATCAGCACCAGAGGTACTTACCTCTACACTTCATTGTATGAGGAAAAGCAGCCTTGGTTTGTTTTATCAGCAGTGAGTCAATCATTCTGTTTCTGCAGTTGGCTTAGCTAACCATGTTCCTATCAGTATGTAAACAGTTGAACCTAGATGGTGACTTGTCTGTATTTTAATTCACACTTGTCATATCACACATGGCCACATGAGACACTCATGGCCATGTGACACACATGCTCATATGACATGTATGGCCACATGACACACACACATGCTCACATGACATGCACAGCCACATGGCACACATGGTTATATGACATGCTTGGTCACATACCACACATGGCCAAAACTTTCAGTCTGGTTATGCTTTCCTGGTAAATGTTGGAATTTTGTTTTATTTGCCTCTTGGTTCACAATTTTCTCTCTACCATCTGAAAAACTCACTCAAACTTCATTCAGAAATGGAAGCCTTCTGGAACAGCTGTTTGGACTTCCCATCTCAAGGCTGTGCCTTGCATTCTTTGGCATCTCAGGTTTCTTTGCACTTTGTGAGTCTTTTGACACTGTTAAGTAACTGTATGAATATATCCACAACTGTCCTGGAAGTGCTAGGAAGCCAGCAATCTTGTCCATTATTGTGACTCGAGAGCTTGGAATACACTAATTCTCAGCTAATTGACATGGCAAGAAATAATAGATTGCCAAAGAAAAGTATCAAAGCACATGAGGTGTTTGAGCAATATTAACAATGATGAGGAGAAAGAAAATGATAGAAGGAAAACGAAAGTAGAGAAATTAATAGAGATTAAAAGGAATCATATCTTATGTACTTTCTATATGTTTTGGCAATGGTGAACATTGAGTAACAAAACAAGAGACTGTGAAGAGCAGCAGACTAGCTGGCTCTCTCTTTCTCTGTTTCTTATTGAATACATATAATTCTGTGTGAGATTGTTTCAGCCATTTCTTTCCAGGTAATCTTTGTAAGAAAGTGTGGAACCAGAATTCCATTGGTTTTTAGCAGGAAGGACAGGGGTGCTTATGTTTCTTAAGAAAGTTTATCATTTCTCTCTGTGACCACTCTCAGGCAAAGAACCCTGCCCTTGGTGGGAGCTACTCAGTATTCAAGTGTGGCAGGTCTGGGAACTCTGGAGATCTGGCATCTTCAGTCTCTCTTCTGGTTTCTTTGCAGGGTGGCCATGTAGCCTTCCCTTCTTCCAGCAACAGATGCTATGCCAAGGCTGTTGTCAAGCTACAGAAAACAGGCGAATGCTGCTGATGAAGGGACCCAGCATGCTAATGAGAATGTCAATAGATCACTCAGTCTTAAACACTCAGTCTCTTCTCTTCATTTATTTTCAAACAAAAGAGAAACAGTGCATTAGGAATGGAACCAGCATACTAATTAATTCAATTCAGCAAATTTCCAAACACATTCCTCATATCCATAAACCAGCAATATTTTTGAATTAATTTCATAATATTAATCTTTACCTCTTTATCTATTACTTGAAGGAAAGACATGTGGATGCTGCTTGCACACACATATGCTCCAAAGTGATTTCAATAGTAGTGCATTAATAACACTAACTCAGCCAGAAAATACAGGTCTCCATGAGAACAAAATCATTTTTCCAGGTTAATCAGTCATCATAGTTGATATCGTGTACCGAGACTATATGTTTAAATATCTAGATATCTCAAAGAGTACAGAATCATTTTTACATGTTAATTAGTCATCAGAATTGATACCTGGTAGTGAGTCTATAAATTTAAATGGAGGGGATATCAATTTTATTACAAAATAAGGTTATAAAATTCAAGCTGTCAAATCATATAAGACTCGTTTCAGGCTGAGTAATGTGGATCGACATTCATTACTGAAAAGAGTTTTAGTTTGGCTGGGTGTGGCGGCACTGAACTCTAATCCCTGCACTCAGGAGGCTTAGACAGGAGCATTGCAAAGTTTGAAGCCAACATAAGATACAGAGTCATAAGTTTTCTCAAAAAAGAAAGGGAAAAAGGCAGCAAGTATAATTTGAAATATCAGAGCACTGTTATTAATTGATTCATTACAAAAGTAATTTTTTTCTATTTAAATCAGTGATGATCAATGTTGATAAAAAAGGAAAAGTTTTAGAAATACCTAAGTGAAATCAATGTTAAGTCCAGATTTGGAGGAAGCTTTAACAGCATTGTTTCTGTCTTTGGTTTTGCAGCTGTTGATGTGTGATTATTATGACCTGTGGTTTAGACCTTTTCACATAGAAACAAAAAATTACCAAAGCTATTGACTTTCTTTTCAAGATGCACATTTGATCACTTAGTCTTATTAAGGATGTGATTAGTACTTTACACATTTTTCTTATGGTATTATGAGGTCATCTTACATTGTTGATGGATGAGTTGAAAACTATAAAAACAAAACAAAAAATTATAAAATGTTATTCATAAACCTATCACTAAACATTTTCTTCTATTACCATGTAGCCTATTTGTCTTTAAATGGACATAAAATTTTATTACATAAATGTGCATGATATGTTTTCATATGTTTTAAGTATTAGAATATGTCATATTATAATTATCTTTAATGAGAAAAGGACAATGAGAACAGAAGGAAATGTGGTATACAAGTGAAAAGGAAACCATGATGTTAGGGAAGGACGCAAGTGGAGAGGAGAAGGAGAAAAGGAGGGAAGAGAAAAAAATGCAAAATTTGTTTGAAATACAACTTAATGAAACTTAATTATTTGTGTGCTAATGCAAATTAATTAATTAATGCAGGTTGATCTGCTGCCTTTTTAAAAATATATTTTATTTTTATTTATTTATTAGAGAGAATGGGGGGGGGGTGTCAAGGCCTCTACCTGCTGCAAACAAACTCCAGACTCATCTGCTACCTTGTGCATCTGGCTTATATTGATCCTGGGCAATTGAACCTGGGTTCTTCAGCTTTGCAGGGAAGTGCCTTAACTGTTAAGCCACCTCTCCAGCCCCTGTTCTGCTGACTTAATTCTGGAATAACTGGTGTGCTTAATCCCTCCTGATTAAAGAGGAATACAAGATCCCTCTTTGGTTCTAATTGATGGGTTCTCAACACCCACTGCTTTGCTTTCAACAAACATGAATAGAATAAAAGCTCTGGAAAGTTTGAAGAGAACATCATATGTTGTTAAGGAAGCAAAGAAGACAATTCTGGATTGCTGATATGTATCTTTGTCTATTGAAAGGATGGACCATCCTTATGGACATGCCGTACCTAGTAAGAACTCTGGAGAAGTGACCGCACGTCCTGTGACTCCTCAATCATTCTAACCCTTGTCCTTGTCCACGCACAGTTCTCATTTCCTGGTTGGTACTGCCCAGTGACTTTGTTTTGACCCTGATCTGTACTTTTAGGTTTCAATTCATTGTCTTTGCAAAAGACAGGCATACTGAAGAGAAATTTATTTTTGTAAAGACTGGCTTCATTCTCAAAATTCACAATGTTCTCGACATAATCCACATACATCTGTGGAAAAAGCCAGTCACTCAAATTACTGTAAACAGAAGAAGTTTTGTGCCTTTCCTCCTGAAGTAGCATTTAAGGTCTACCATTGATTGACTCACAGCTTGGAGAAGAAGATTAAAGATCCAGGGGGAAAATGAAGAGATAATAGCCTGCCACTCACCAGTCACTCTGCAGGTTGACTTACAAGTTAACCCTTCATGGAACTTTATTTCTTGTAGAGAAATATCACAACAATTTCTTGAGACTTATGGGAGAAGATGCCCAGTGGGACCTTGCCACATTAACCAAAGTAAATTAATCATTTGTTCCCTGATTCCAAGTAACAAATTTTCCCATTCCCTGAACACATCTGTTTTATAATGGAGTAACATAAAATAATCTGGATTGGCAGTGAAGTATTGGTCTGAACTCTTTTAACTAGAAACAATTCCCTTTGAAATGATTGTGCACATACCACATGCTATGCTCCTTTGTCCACTTTTTTTTTGTAAATTTTTTTGAGAGAGAGAGAGAGAGAGAGAGAGGGAGAGAGAATTGGCACACCAGAACCTCCAGCCACTGCAGTCAAGCTCCAGAGATGTGCTCCACATTGTGTGCATGTGCAACCTTGTGCACTTGTGTCACTTTGTGTGTCTGGCTTAGATGGGACTTGGAGAGTCAAACATGGCTTTGCAGGCAAGTGCCTTAACTGCTAAGCCAGCCCCTTTGTCCATTCTTAATTAGTCTATACTCAGCTGTGGTGGTCCCTGAGAGAGTCCTCTAAGGACTAGTGACTCTTTTGGGGCCTTTGGACTTAACTATAATTTGACTGCATTATAGTCATGGTCATTTAAGATTACCAGATTAAAACACAAAAAATTTTGCTTTAGATATGTTCCATATATTTAACTTTTGTAAGAATGACTTCGTTCAAAAAGTTACCACCATCCTACCATTGAATCATTAAAAATGTGAGCTCACACTTGTCTCAGATTTTTTTTTAACACTCACCTGGTAGAATCCTGATGTGAAAATGCAAGAGACCGATCACCAAAGTGCCTTGCAGCATCCTTATGTTGGTTTGTTATTTCCCAAAGACTCCTGATGCAGTAAAATTTGTCTTTCAGTGACTTTATTTTTGCGTGCATGTGTGCAGCATGTGCGAATGCATGTGTGCATGCCCATGAACTTGTGGGTGCACAGGTGTGTATAATTGTGTGGAGGCCAGGTGCTGATGTCAGACGTCCCTCGCCATTACTCTCCTACCTTGTGTTTTTGAGACAGGGTCTCTCACTGAAGCTAGAGCTCACAGATCCAGTTAGACCATGCCATCAGTGAGCCTCTGGAACCCTGTCTTCTCTGCTGGGATTACAGGTGCAAGCCCATGATAAATCATGTCCTCATGCCTGCCTGACAAGTACTTTACTTAGTGAACCAGCCCCACAGCCTCATACTAATGTTTTGTAACTGCTCAAATTCTATATATTTTTTCATTTTCACTGTCTTTCATAAGACTGAAAATATTCTAGATGAGTGTTTTAAAATAGTATGGTCTGTGGACCTTCAGTAGCACTAGACACTTTAAGGGAGTCAGAATTCTTAGGACAAATAAATTTGAGAGTGCTGAAGCTATGTCTTTTACTTAGATATTTACATGAAAGGTAATTCCTTTCAAAATTCTATTACTAAGTTGTTAACTTTAAGTGAACCTTCTGCTTGACTGTAGAGTTCTATGATCACTGCATATTGGCATCCTTTGGTGGTAGCGCTCTTCTAGGCAACCTTCTTAAATACACTTCTAGATTTTGGGCAAAGCACTGAAGTTACTAGCAACACAATGTTTTCAAGGCTTGTTCTTCCTACCTTGGATCCAGGGGAAACCAACTACATTTCCATACTTGAATGAATAAAATATTTGTACATCTAAAAGTTCTGAGACAGTCATATCAAAAATTCTTAATATATTTTGCTAATTGCAATTTCAATTTCTAAGAGGATTGCAAGGGATATAGATAATCCATACTATCACTTGTCTTTTTCAAATGATGACAGGAAGTTTTGTAAATGAAAGTGGATAGAAAAAGAATGAAGACGGCAGTGTCAAACTTAAACTGCAGCTTTTCTTTTATGTGCTTTTTAAATCTTGAGGAACTTTCTGGAATTACACAAGTGATGTCCAGAGAATGGAAGGGGGGATTGTGGAGATTTACTGCTGTAAGCTTCACAGACATTTCAATGGAACCATCAGAGGGACCCAAGTCTCTCTGAGTATTTGGCTAGGGGCTCAGCATTGTTCAGTAGTGTTAAGAATGTTCATACCTAGTTGGGAGGATGGATCAGTGGAGGCAGTGCTTGACACACAAGTGTGAGTGCCTGAGTTTGGCTCCCCAGAGCCCACAGAAAGCCAGAAGAACCCTTGGCATCTCTAATCCTACCATGTCTATGGCTACATGGGAGGTGGAGACAAATGAATCTCCCAGAAGCTCATGGGTCAGCTAGTCTGCTGAACATAGTGAACAATGAGACATCATACCTCAAACAAGGTGGGAAGTGAGACCCATACCTGAGACTTTCCTCTGACTTCCATGTGTACACTTGCGCTCACATATAGAATATATAGACACAGACACACAGCAAGCAATAATGTTGATATTCCAAGCCTTTAATTTAAGCTGCCTTTAGTTTTCCCTGTGAATGAGCAAAACTGTCAAGTGTGACATTTGGTCCCTTGGGCAGTAGGGGCCTGATGATTCTGTTGTACCTGGCTGCCTTAAGTGGGGGCTCATCAAATGAGAAACCACTAAGGACAGCCTCACTGCTGCAAGGGATATCTACTCTAGCTTCAGCTTCCACTGTATCCATGGCTGGAGCTAGTGCCAAAACTGCATGTTAGGAGAACTTGCTCCAGTCATGACTACTTCAGACAACTGGCACCAGGTTTGGAAGACTCCACTGGATGACCCTTCCCACCCTGTGTCTATTACATTATTACTCAGGCCTGCAAGGGAAGCATCTCCTCAGTGACTCAGCAAAATGCTTATGATTGACAGAGAAGAGGCTGCACCTATGCAAGGCCCGTGATTGGTACCTAATGAAGACATTTGCTCCTTCTGTGCAGCCTGTGGTTTGATGGGTTTAAAAGCTATGTACATGTATGGCTGGGGTTTCTAGAATTACTGTTCTGTTCACGAACACACCACGCCCTTCTGATGGTGATATGGACAGTCTGTTTGTGGACTATTTTCAGGTTATTTATGAGGTTTTTCTTCTGGGCCCTTTACTCTGTTGTTGCAAAATTATCCTCCAAAAGCATTTGCTAACCCCACAGGACATAAAAGTTACAGCTGCTGAAAGGTAACCTAATGTCAAACAAAGAGAGTCTCCTAGGAATGAAGCCATCACAGAGAAAACACAGCAAAAAGTGGTTTAAAAAAAGCATCTATATTCAATCATCCAAATATGCTTGAAGGAACCCTGTGGATTTTCCAGTAAGTTAAACCTCATGTTCCACTGGCTTCCTGCCATCTGCAGCTAAAGGAACACTATTATACCCCATGCATGCTTTCATGCTTTGTAATGGATCTTGAAGCAGTCTTTCCCTTCATAGCAGAGACTCACTCAAATGCTGCATTGTTTAGGCAGAGAAAACAGTCCTCTACTGTACGCATGATCACATGTCACATGTAATTAGATACTGAATGCTTCAAACCTGAACACACTGTTTCTCTCCCTATGTCTTGCTATTCTGTTTCTCTCATGGATGATTTCTTTTGTCTTAATGCTAACATACATTTTCCCATGTTATTTCCTTCCCTGGACATGACAATCGTATTTATCGATAAGACAAAGCAATACAGATGTGAAAAGGATCAAAACACATGATGTTGGGCACACTGCCCTGTGGGGATTTTTTTTTTTTTTTTTTTTTTTTTTTTTTACTTCTGCTATGTCAATGCATTCTGCTGTCAACACACCAGCATCTGTTAGTACTATTATCCTTGATGAATCCCTTACCTGCAATTAACCAGGTCAGAATACATCAGGGATATCACACATGGAAAGCCCTCCATGCCAACAAATTTGGTCATTTTTAGCCCAGGGGAGGGAGCTGTTCTGACATCAGAAAGACTGCCAGTGTCAGCGGGACACTGAGCATAAAATCCCATTTCTTCTCCTTTAGACCTCATGCAAACCAGAGACACTGGCTTCATTTACGTTTTGGTAACAAAAGGAGAAAGGTGCTGATCTTTCTAAGGACAGTGAAAATATTTTTCCTACCAACTTTTCAGCACTATCACTAGTTCTAAGTGAACTGTTCTTAGGGATATGACTTTAAAGCCACATAAAGCATTGCCTTGTATCTTAGTCAAGCACATTTGATACTTTTACAATCTCTCTTTCTCTCCCTTCCCTCCCCCTCGTTCTGAAGGATTTCTTAGAGTAAGACTTTTTAAAGTCTCAATACCTTGATGCATGATGTGTGTGTTTTCTCCAGATCAAGTGCAGGTGCGGTTGAATACATAGCAATATGAAGAGCATTTGGCAATCCCATCTCCTCTAGCCAAAGAAAGCTGCTCTGTGTGGTGAAGGAAATCACGTTTTAAAAAGTAAGGAAGAAGTATAGTAATAAGGAAAATACTCTCCTTTCTCTTCATTCCAGAAATAAAGAAGAGTACTTTAGGATGAATACTAGCTTACACAAAGTAGAGTAGAAGGAGAAAAAAAGAGAGAAAATGACTGCCTTCTTTGAAGTCACTTCATATTTTATAATACAGGAAATTTTTTTTTGTCTGGATTATTTTAAGTGAAATGGGGATAGGAAAAGACCTTTGATGCAATATATATTAAATAAAATTTTCTTAATTTTTGAAGCTTTCAGATTTTTTTTTCTCACAGCATGTAAGAACTTGATCTAAGATAAAACACCTAAATTGCTTTCCTTTCAGGCTCACCTTTCATTCATGTCAACTTTTATTAGATTTGTACCATCAGGCCCGATGAAATTCACGTTCCCTCTCATCATCCCCGTATCCAAATGTCTAATAATTATTATATTACGTTGTCCTACAAATCTAGTTTCCTAGAAGTGATTACTGGATTACTGTCATCTTAAAAATGTAATTCTCAGTAAGACGCCTTATTTTTAGAGAAGGAAAATCAGTTCTCTATGAAGCTATAATACGGGTTGAGGTACAGATGGGGAAATAATATTAAATGCATTATGGATAGGCCGGACTGTAATAAACTCAGGGAGGTGCCTTATTCTGAGAAACAGTGGGAAGTCCATCAGAGATCAAAGGCTGGGTAATGGCAAACCCATTAATAGAGAAAGTGACAGGGCCCTAGGGGAACATAGGTGTATGTGGGGATGCCACTCAGTGAGCAAGTTCAGGTATCCCACTGTCTCCATGGTGGAAAAAATGAAAAAAAAATGTGCTTTTCTCTTTGAGTGTTTTCTCTTTCTGAGCCTTGTTTACTTTGTTTACTGCAATAATCTCCAGTTCCATTCATTTTGTGTGAATATAATACTATCATTCTTCTTTGTCCATTGTGTTTACATGCCATATTTTCTTTTTTAATAAGAATTTTATTGATAACTTTCAAAGATGAGCATATTGCAAATTGGTTGTGTTTTCATCAGACTATCCTCTTATTTGCTCCTTCTCTCTTTGATAGAAACTCCTGAAACTTCATTGGGTTTGTTCCCCTCCTTCATTCTTGTCACCCCCAGAAATTTTGTCTATTTCCAATTCTGTACTAGGTAAGCCAGCGCCCCTCCCCTGCACCATGTCCATATCTTCCCATGCATGTTCTATTTTCTTTGGGGTTCTATTTCTATGTGATGATATTGTGTTTATTTGTTTTTTTTGTTCATTTTTATTTATTTATTTGAGAACGACAGGCAGACAGAGAGGGAAAGAGGCAGAGAAAGAAAGAGAGAGAGAGAGAGAGAGAGAGAGAGAGAGAGAGAGAGAGAGAATGGATGCACCAGGGCCTCCAGGCACTGCAAATAAACTCCAGACGCATGTGCCACCTTGTGCATCTATCTGGCTTATGTGGGTCCCAGGGAATCGAGCCTCGACCAGGGTCCTTAGGTTTCACAGGAAAGCACTCAACCACTAAGCCATCTCTCCAGCCCTTGTTTATTATTATTATTATTATTATTTTTAAATCCTCGCCTGCTCCCACTGATGCATAAACGCTGAATTTTAGATGTCCGTTTTTATATTCTGGGACTTCCTTGGCTGGAGCACAGTAGGTCTTGCGTGACAACACTGGCTCAAAAAACTGAGAATGATAATACTCATGAGCACCTTCAAGTCTAATGTTCCTGCATGCACACTATTCAACCTGAACTTGTCTTCCGTGCATGGGTGGACACAGCCATCTGTTAATTTGCAGTTGTAATTGCTTATGCAGATGGCTGTTAAACTATATACATGACCAAGAAGACGCTGCAGAACTTGTTAATGACTTTGCCGGTGGTCTTTTAAGTGTTCATTACAGACACCGGGCAGATGATTCAGCACGGACAGCCCTATATAAGCAGGATGAACTGCCCATGGCCACTGTTTTGGCACAAAGTGAAGTTGTTTTACAGGGTAGGAATTGCCTGTGTCTCAAGGAGGTCTCCCCTGCACCATGAGGTTCAGGCACCCTGAAAAACACACGGTCATGGTAACAGAAGGGTGCATCTAACCAGGGAATCCATGGGTTCATGGTTTCTCACTATTATTCACAGATGTTTCAGAAAATGCATTTGACTTTAACACCAAAATAAACCCATAGAAGCTAGAAGCACATGAAGAATTTTGGTCAAACTATTTTTTATCAATAATCAATGATTGGTAAAAATCTGCTAAGGTCATTTTTTTCTCTAGTTTTTGGCATTCTATATACTGGTAATAAGAGCCATTTCAGGCTATGCGTAGAGTATAATTTTCCATCTGTGACAAATGTTCACCAATTATCTTTCTTAACTTGGAATATTTCATCACTTACACTACATGGGAGGGCATCACGGAAACTTTAAAGTTAATGAGTTTAGAAAACACTGGGTCATATTTTAAAAACTGTAGACACTGCTTGATAGAAACTAAGGTTGGGTGGTAGTATGATGATTACCTATTGCCTTTTCCTACTCAAATTTATTTCCTATTCAATAGCATTCCCGTTAATGCTCCCCTGTAGACACATGCTCCCAGAGCCAGGCAATGACGTTCTGGTATGACTGACCTGGCCGGCTTGACCACGTCCTCCTTCCTCTCAGTAAGGGGACATGACCAAGAGTGACTAATTAGCATGTGTCAATCTTGAGCCTGTGGAATTGGGCTCAGGAACATGCAATCAACCTCAGTGAGGCGAGGCTCTGTGGTGTTGGCTGAAACAACCAGGGACAAGTAAAGGTCTTGGCTACAGGGTATCCTACCCAAGGATGTAACTGGAGGATCAGAAATGAGGTGAGAGGAACATATATGCAAACAAGTGCATCCCAGTGTAAGTAGAACTAAAGATGGAGAGAAATAAGGAAATAAAAAAAGTACTGAGAAGATTGTTGGTTGTTGGTAAATGAGCAGAAGGTAGGCTTTCTTAGAATTTTCTAGCAACTTCGATCATTTTATACACACAAAAATATAGCTACATGTATGTGCATGCACATGGATTTAATTTATTTAATGCACATTTATTTAATTTATACTTGTTTTTGTACCAGAAATATTGCTGACTACTAGAGCTCGGCTTACAAAACAAAATACATTTATCTATTTGTTTATACGTGTATACATATATGCATAGTGTGTGGATACAAGAGTATGAAGATATTAGTACACATATGTATGTATATGTATAGAGGTTAGAGGTAGATACTGGGTATCTTAGTTCACTCTCCAGCTTTTTTCTTTTATTTAATATTATTATTTTATTTATTATTATTATAATTAATATTATTTTTTTGGTAGGGTCTCACTCTAGCCCAGGCTGACTATGTACATTCACTATGTATTCTCAGGGTGGCCTCAAACTCACAGCAATCCTCCTACTTCTGCCTCCTGAGTGCTGGGATTAAAGGCTTGCGCCACCACGCCCGGCTCACCTTTTTTATTTTTATGTTTTGCATTACACCTAGAGCTCACCAATTCCACTACACTAGATAGACAGCAAGCCCCAGAGATCCTCCCATCTCTGCCTCACTAGCACATGCACACACTCTCACATTTAATGTGGGTACTAGGGATCCAAGTTCAGTAATTTATGAGAGCATTTTCTTACAGGGAAGGATGACTACCCTAAACCAACTTCCTAAAGATGGTTCTATGAGCCACATTCTCCAAGCAGCTTTGCAAAATTTCCCCTTCCAAGATGGGGGGTGATGGCTATCTCAGAGAAGCTCAAGCCCAGAACATGTTTGTATCTTCAAGTGCATTTCCAATTTATTTCAGGCCTAACTAAGGTAGAGAGAAGAAGCAGATCACCATATAATCTATCCAATTTCAATTTCAAAAGATGCTGCCACTGATCAAGGATACTGTGAGCTGTGCATTTCCATAAAACGAATTTTGAGAATTTCCCCCCAAATGTGTGTCTTACCTTAGCTTTTCATTTGGAAGGGGAAATGGAGGTTGGTAGGAAAGATAAATGAAAATGATACTGGCAATGTTGGTGGCTGCCATTTGGTCTGTTTTGTAGGATTTCTGTGGTTTTTCTAAAGCATTCCTTAATCCAGCATTTATTTTATTTTATTTATTTTTATTTATTTATTTATTTATTTATTTTTTTTATTAGTCAGTTCTGTATTCATCAAATACAGTCAGTTTGGTACCATTATTAGGCTCATCCGTGACCTACCCCCTCCCCTTGGCCCCTCCTTGTTGAGGTATACGGGTCTTGCATTGTGGAGTTAGCCCACAGTTATGGGTAAGCTAAATGTCTCTGCATATCATGACCCAACATGTGACTCTGACATTCTTTCCGCCCCCTCTTCTGCAAAATTTCCCTGAGCCATGTTGGGTTCATTTTTGGTCTGCTTCAGTGATGAGGTGTTGGGGGCCTCTGAGGCTCTGGCTCTCTGATTTGGTGGGAGTTGATTTTTCTCTGTGCTGATCTCCTTCCCCCTTGTGCTGGTGTCCGGTTCATCAGGAAAACAGCCCCCTTGCTTGTTTCTCCAATTTTTCTTAGTTTCAGCCGGGGCCCTTTTGAGGTATGATGGGGTGGCTCTCTCCTTATAGAATGAGGACCACTGCTTCCCAGCTCAGTGGTTCCCTGGATAAGCCTTTCCATTTCCCCAGGATAACAGATGTCTTCAAGAAATGCCCTCATTAGCCACACCTAGTTCAACCTCAGGATTGCTGACCTTATTGCTTGGGAATCATTTGCATAAGAACTAAAATGCCTAAACTGTTCTCTATTATGATTGGTTAGAATTCCATGGGATTCATGCTTCAGACCAACTGTCTTGTTGACCTTGGTTTAGCAAACCACTGGAATCTTTTTGTACAGGTGACACGGTTTTCTGCCCTTCTATAAAGATAGCACTGTAAGCAGCAGCTCATTGGTATATGAGTATTCTACTTCATTATTTTATTTACATATTTGGTTGGCTGACTGATTTGCACAGAGAGACAGGGAGGAGAGAGAGAGAGAAAAAGAGAGAGAGGAGAATGGTCAATCCAGGGTCTCTAGCCACTGTTAACAAGCTCCAGAAGTATGCACCACTTTGTGCATATGGCTTTACATGGATAATGGGGAATTGAACCTGAGTTGTTAGGCATTTTAGGCAAGCTGCTTAACTGCTGAGCCATCTCTCCAGTCCCCTATGAGTATTTAAAAAAGCTCTCACCAGCCTCTTTGTTATCACCTTCAAGATGGTCTCAGAAAGTTGTCCGTCACACACTGCTCGAATCCCTCCACAAACTTGGCTTGGCTTGATGGTGTACAAAATCCAACTAATTTGAGAATTGGCTTACAGAACAATTGCATTCACAAAGTAGGACAGAATTATGATCATAAAAATTGAAAATAAATGCCTAGTGAAACAGATGTGGTTTCAATTTTTGTCTAGTTTACTTCTGGCTTTGTATTGATGGCACAGATTATGTTAAACTTAATAAATGCAAGGTATTAGCTATGTAAGCATAGATTTTTGTCTTCCAGTACTTCAAATTAATTTATTGACTTTAAGTATCCAGCTCTTTGATACATACTCCCTGAGAAATTTAAGGTTTCTGTTTTCTTAGTTTAAGATCACATAATGTGCTAAAAATGATTAAAATTATCCCTACCCTTAAGTCACCCAGAGTGAGGGCAATTCTCGTAGACAACGAGGCACCTTTGTGGACATATACCACTCATCTATGTATTGGTTTGTAAGGTATTCTTTTCATTCAAATCCAGGCTTGATCCAGAATGGAATTAATGAGGAGCCTCTGATAAAAGGTAAGGGCACTTTCAGGAGTGTATTCCTTGTCCCAGTGCTATCCTTTTCCCACAACCCCACAGGCATCAGCTGTCAAATGCTGTCTTTGGAATTGCCCTGGATTGTAGCAGCATTCCACAGTGAAAGTGGATTTATGCTCGCACAGTCTCTCTGGGTAAGGAAACTGCCAATAGTGGAGCTGAGAGACTCCATGCTGGTGTTCTACGAGGAAACATGCAGGTTTTGATTGAAGCTGTAGAATTCCCAAGACTCGGGTGAAGAAGAATATGCTTCCAAGTTCTCCTCTCCTGTGGCTTTTTACTGGTGTTAGGTTTTCTTGTCTGTTACATAGAACCGCCTGCTTCTAGTCACGTGACACTCTGTCAGGTTACCTACAGCCTGGAAGCTGACTTCTCCCACAGAAGAACTCAAGAAGAATGAGAGAGAAAGTAGGACATAAATTCCAGCCTCTCTGTGACCCCATGGCTCTAGTGACAGTCTCTAACTTTCCCCATATTCTGTTTACTAGAAGTAACTCAGTAGATTCAGCCCACATTCATGGGGAAATTTCCCAAGAGGGTTCAGCTGGGAATCACCGAGCCAATTTCAATGGCTGACCTCCTCCGTGAATGTGTCTACTGAATAAAATATGGGTGCTCAATGCAGGAATCAGGCATGCATGGGCTTTGGCTCCACATCTAAGTGGTCAAGTTTCTTAGTGTTTGCTAATATGTTGAACATGAGGTGTATGTTTTCTCCTAGTTTGGTAATATGCCTTGTAGTATCATCAATTTACTAGAATATCCCTTGTACAAATCCTGATCAAAATGCTCCTCTATCAACTCACATAACCCCATGCCCCAGCCTTCCACTTCTGAATCCCTTTGGTATAACCACTGATGTCTGAGTGGTCCTATCTGGGCGTTAGTCCAGCTAAACTTACTGGAACAAAGACACATCCATGACTCTAAGAAACAGTGTCCCCAGTTATTAAACTAGGAAAGCATGGGTCACGGGATATTTATAAGGATTAAATAAAACAAAGTATGAAAGGAATTTAGGATTTACCTGTGAAATGGTGAATTGTGAAAATGCACATTGGAATAATTATTTAATAAAATTTATTGAATAAATAATCAATTTTGTGATAGATGTAGGCCCTAACAAAAAGAATACTGAAAACCTGCTTTGGAGAATTTGCTTCTATCTGGAGCCATACCGCCCTGAACATACCTGATCTCCTCTGATCTTGGAAGCTAAGCAAGGTCAGGACAGGTTAGCACTTGCAGGGGAGAATACCTGTTCAGAGCTTCTTCCATTCTATCCCACAAAAAGTAAGGTGCTAGCTCAGAGTGATAGCTCAGTGAATGTTCTAGCCAGAGCTGAGAGTTGACTTAAAATAGCAACAATCTGACCCATGAGGAAAACATGACCAGGAAAAGTAGACTTGAACCATTAACTCTAAGTGTACTGGAAAAGCCAAGGGGCAGAGGGAAGTAGAAGGAAACAGTGATTCTGGAAAATACAAAGGAAACAGTGATTCTGGAAAATACAAAGGAAACAGAGGAAGGAAGTGCTAGGAAGGAAAGGAAGTGTGCACCTCACAGCAGAAACGAGTTATGGCTGAATGGAGAGAGGGCATGCTGAAAAAAGACAGGCTATTCTCAGGCATTAACTTCAAATTCGCTTGAATTTATATCTGCTAACAGAGAAGGAAAACCTAGCACATAAGAGGAAACTGGACACGCAGTGCCTGCAACTGCTGGTTTTATAATTTCTATTATCGAAAGCAGACTATAAAGCTGTGATTTTAAAAAAATATAAATTACAGTCTTGTTGCTTGTTTATTCTTTTTCTCTACACTTTCTGAACTCTCAACCTTTTGCTCCAGCCCACCTGAACAGCTGCCTATGAAAACATTCTTGCCCTCAAGAAAATATTGATAAATTCACATTCATCTCTGCAAACAATTTTCCCACTTGTAGTACCCTGTCAAGCTGGTCTAAGATCAAAATAAGACCTTGTGGTACTCTGAAAATGAACTCGGTTAAGCTGCACCACTCCTGTAATGATCACAGGGATTCTGGAGAGGGTAGGTGTGGTCTGGAATTCTAAAGATGACGTTTTCTTGACCATGTCTGTCTCAGTCCTGACTTGGTAACAGGGATGACGGTCACCTTTTTATCATCCAATGTGCCTTTATGTACAGCAGGGGTTGAGATGTTGAAAATGGGCATCAAGAAGAAAAAGAGGGGCTGGAGAGATGGATTAACAGTTAAGGTGTTTGGCTGCAAAGCCAAAGGATCCCGGTTCGACTCTCCAGGACACACGTAAGCCAGATGAACAAGGGGGCACATGCAACTGGAGTTCATTTTCAGTGGCTGAGGCCCCAGTATGTCCATTCTCTCCACCCCCCTCCTCTTTCTCTCTCAAATAAATAAATAAATAAAATAATTTTTAAAAAATAGAAGAAAAAGAGATGGACAACATCTTTCTATAAGCCACTCTAGGGAACCATTGCGAAATAACCCACTCACATGTTTGTAAGAGTGGCACCTTTCTCTGGTTCTTCATACAGTGTTGAGTATCGTGGTTGTCTCCATAGAATGTGCAACTGAATTATTGATGTATATTAGCGGGATTGTCATTATTACCAATACTGTTGTTCTTATTAATTATCTGAGTCTCTTTCTAACTGGAGCTTCTGGGTTGAACCAATGGCCTTATGTCTTCCTTGTTTTCTCTGTAATATGGATATGCTACCCAAAAGGAATTTATGATTTACCTGTGAAATGGTGAATTGTGAAATTCACCTGCATGGATTAAAGTTTTAATTAAACAGGAAGTGTGTATCTTTTGCAGAGCAAAGGTCTAATCAATGCTCATTTCTGTTGTTCTTTGGGATTGCAACCAAAATCTGCATTTTGTGTCATCAATAAAAATTTCAAGAGAATTTCTCCTTAGAGACCAGGATCTGGTGGCAGAGCTGGGTTTTCCTCATGGAACGATAGACGTCATTTTCACTTAGCACTTGCCATGAGCAGCTGCTGTGTACTCAGCCACATGCTGGTCCACCTCCACCAGGTTCCGCAGTGGTGACTTTTTAAAGTCTGTGGCCCAATTTCTACAAACTTTTTTTGTCTTGATTTCCTATCTTTCTCAAAATATACTGGCATTTTTCTATGCTCCTAATCTCACAGATTTTTTTTTCTTTTCTTCATATTGAAAGATACGAATATACATGTGTATATCAACTTTTATTTTAATTCAACATCATTGTTTCTCCTAATAGAGAAATTTGAAATAGTTAACTTCTAATAATACCTCTGTAAAATAAATCTTTTCTTCATATTATGTTCCCTGTGTTAATCTGATAGATTATATAATAAATTTTCATGTGGACAATCTTTATTTACAACTGCCTATATTCATGTTTCTGTCATTCTTCTTGAGTCTCAGACCTTCTTTCTAGGGAATAATTGACAGCATGATATTTGGATGTAGAAAATCCCTTAGTAATGGCCAGTTCCTAGTAAACATTTCTAATTTTTTTTGTGTCATTGTTACTCAGCAATTATACTCACACTGGAAACATCATCTCAGGAAATAATTGGTTCCTTCCAGTTCTATGAAATATTCTTTCTCTGCAGAGGAGGAAGCTGTCAAAATAATTCGTCCCTTGTTTTGGATCTGTCTTCTTGCGCTGACTGCTCTCAAGACCTTCCCTGAAGCTTCTGCCTTCCTTAGGTCGTCTGCAATGTGTCTTTGTGAGATTTCTCTTTCCTTGCTTTGGTCTGTCTTTCATTAGTTTTACATTAACCATTAACTCTCAAAATAGTTCTATGTAACTTCCCTCCATTCTCTCCATAGAGCGGCATTGGGCTCACAATCTCTCTCCCCTATCTCCTCACTTCTTTTATCTAATTTCCACCTCTGGTCTGAATTTTGTGTGATTACTTCCGATTTCCCTATTCACTAATCTTGTTTTGTTTATGCCTAACTTGCTATATGACTAAATACTTGTTGTTTCTTAAATTAAAATGGAAATTTTAAAATTAAAATCAATTAAACATTTAAGTACTATTGCTTTCATTAGTATTCTACTTAGCTGGACTTTATTATCTTTCTAAATGCTCCATTTTTCTGTGTTAATCCATACCTTTTAACTTTTCTGTAAAAAATTATCTTATGCCACATTCAATAATTCTGAGTTCTTAAAGGCTAATTCTAATGCTTCCTGCTTGGGATGATATTTAACTGTGTTCTTTGTTTCTCTCTATATTTCATGATCTTTGATTCTAAACTCATAAATATTTGATCATATACAATGGGAAATCTTGAACATAAATCATGGCTGCATATGTGTATTTTTGAAAGGATGTCTTAGTTTAAGTGGAAAATTCAAACCCCAAATCAAAACAAAACCAACCAAATTCTTTCAGGGAACCCAGCTTAATTTCAGAGTTTTGGGTGGAATTTCATCACTTTACTCTTGGCTAAATGCCCAGTGTCCCAATGATAGAAGTCTTATCCCAATTTTTTTCCTGTGTCCTTTGTAGTCATTACCTGTGGCTTTTCTGGTTTTAGACAATGAGTTTTGTTCTGTGAGAGAGCATAGTCCAGTGATGTTGTGAGAGTTTCCGTGATCTTTCCAGTCAAGGCTCTTCTACTTCCTTTTCATTTCCTACATCTTTCTGTCTCCAGCATTATAACCTGAAAATGGAACCGGATCCTATGTCAGGAGAACACAATCTAAAACAAAACCTTATGTGGCCCGTTGTACAGATAGATGGATCATAAGCCTTAAAAGTTGAAAGAGTATGCCCTCAGGTTTAATTTAAAAAGTATTATATAAATAAGTATATTTTCAGCTAATGCTTTAGCCCATTGTGAAGATGGCATGCTCACTGGTGCTAACTGGTGGTCTTTTGGAGAGGCTGTGAGTGGTGGGTTAGAGTTAGAAAATCTATATGCATCCTACCTTTATGTTTTCTGGCTCTAAGTTCTTCAGTCCATCCCCTACTCTTTCTGGTCTGACTTTCATATCTAAACAAGGAAGGCCCAATGTCTACTTTGGACAGGTGCTGCAAAGCTAAAATCAGTTCAGTAAAGTGAATTTTTGTGAAGGTAAGTGGAGATAGATGATGTCACCCTCATTTTTTCTTTGAGGATTGTTCCCATGTATTTGAACACCAAAGATGAATACTTGGGTATAAGTTAACTCTGCCTTTCAAGGTAAGACAAAGCAAGAATACCATGTGCTTTCTCTGCATGGTCACTGTGACTTAGAAATATTGCCTACCTATTTTCAGAGCCATCTAATCTATTTGAAATTGCAAGTTGAATGAGAAAAGGAGAAAGGGCTTGAAAGATGTGTTGATACAATATTAGAAAACTTATAATGAAGATGTAATTATTGGGATATGGTTTTTAAAATTTTTATTTATTTATTGGAAAGAGAGAGAATATATGTGCCTCAGGGTCTCCAGCCTCTGCAAATGAACTCCAGACACATGCACCACCTTATACATCTGGCTTACATGGGTACTGGGGAATCAAACCTGGGTCCTTAGGCTTCATAGGCAAGTTTGTTTCTTAACCACTAAGCCCATCTTTCCAGCCCAGGATCTGGCTTTTATCATCTCCAGTTCCTCTTTGCCCCAAAGTGACAGCAATCATTAAGCAAATTAACTAATTAAGGGTAGAGATTTAAATAATTCAAAATAGAAAACAAAAAGGGACAAGAGGGTCAAGATAGTGAAAAATATAAGCAAGGTTCAGAATTTTTGCTTATTGTAATTTCCAACATCACACAGCATATGCTGTTGAGTGGAGTGGAAATAAAGTGAATGGGAGCCAGTTCCAGCGAACACCATTTATCTTACTTTATTGCTGCTTTTGTTTTAAGAATTTAATGGAATACACAACTTTGCTCAGAGCCTGAGTTTTGGCTCCCCAGTCATAACACAATAAAACACTGGCCATGTGAAGAAGTGTAGGCGATTTTGTTTTTCTTGGCTCTAGCTTCGATGGTCACTAAAGCAGATGTAACAGCAGCAGCCACTCCATCCAGTTGCTATGAGGTCTATGGGATACGGTTCCTGTATGACCTATAACTTCTTGGTCTACTGATTTTCCCCCCTCTTAGCCACCCTGACCACCACCACAATACCCAACACCCTCACTGTTAGTCCCTCATTGTATGGAATCAACCGCTTGCTCCTCTTTGCTCGTACACAGTGAAGCATTTCATATCCCTGCATCATTCACAAGTGAACAGTAATCTAGGATGAATATTTTCTATGAAAAAGCATTGAGGAATATTAGTGCCACACATGGAGAGTTAGAATAACAACAGAGACTGATACGATATAGGTGGAGTTCCAAGTCAATATGCTTGAAGGAAAAATAACATAACGTTAGCCAGTTGCTGAATTTCGTTCTGCTAAATGAAGAGCTAGGATTACTAGAAGGCTTTTCCCTCCAGACTATGGTAGGATTGGAAAGGAGAGACTTGTGTCTACTTTAGGACAAACTTCATGTAAAAATGAGGGATTCAATAGTACTTTGTAGTATTATTTTAATTATATTCTTTGTCAACTTATAAAAATCTTAATAAAATATTAATTTTTGGTGCCTTACTGATTTTGTCAACTTTGATCTTGGGCCTTCCTACATTTCAGTAAAGAATAGATTCTGGCAACATTTTGAAATTACAGCAATTTGAAATCATATTAAAATTGGGGCTATAATGAACTTGTGAAGGGACGGAAAAAGAAAGGGAAGTTGTCCCCTTGAGTATTTAGAAAAATCCTTGTACTCAAAAATTAGGCTTTGATGCCAAAATATTAGTAATATTTTAGTGAACTATCTGCTCTCTCAGCCAGTGTTAAAAGCTGTGTATATCATACTGTCTCCCATATCCTAAATGGAAAATGCATTTCAAGACATTAAGTAAAACTAATAATTATGACTTTTTTCAATCATAAGTACAGATGCCAGGAAATATGTTACTTTACCTGGCTCACCTAGTTATATATTCAAAACTACCCTCTGTCTCATATCATAGACAAAAAAGAAATTAAGCCTGAGAAGAGAAATAATTTTCCTAAATGTGGAGTTGAGATTCAAGCCGGGTCACTCTATTGTAACATCCTTAAGTCCCCTGTTCAGTGTCCCTTGGTTGCTTCATTCAATGACAAGAAGAAAGGATAGATTTTCAAAGCAAACAGAAGACAGAGATTTTTACGTGACTGTGGTAAAGGGGTAGTCATGAATGTCTGATGGGTTTATAGTCTGACTTTGTGGAAATAGATGTAATTTGAAATGCAATTAAAAGAATTCGTGAGTAAAACGAGAGGAGAAATGGAAATGATGCACTCTGCAGAACCCAGTTGTGCATAACAATGCTATGGATTAATGCTTATCTGATAAAGAGGCTTTAATTAAACTAAATAATTTATTATTCATTATACTTCATTGAATTGAAAAGGATATAATCTAAGGTGCTTTGCTTCTCTGAAACAGGATTGTGTACCATAAATTCAGTGCATCATGTGTTCTCAAGCGAGAAACTGTCCCAACTAATAAAGTGTAGGGGAGATAATAATTAATTTCGATAATATTTTAACCCTTGGCACATTTGTTCAAATATTTTCTTCCGTGCAGTGCTAACCTTATTTTTATTTATTTTTTTATTTTGGCTGTGGGGTGGGGGTGAAAGAACTGTATACAATGTAATTCTTCACAAGGAAAGGTTTTGAATTAAATATGAAATTGGTGGCATAACTCAATGATAGAGGACTACTGTGTATTTTAATCTTGCATGTATAGAGATATAGGCATGCATAATTCTCATACATATGCTCACACTTACATGCAAGCATATTATTCAGTTACTCATATGTACTAAATAAGCTTTTCTTTCTGTTGCATGATCTAAAAGGAAATGGCTCAGTGGATAAAGTACTCTTTACTCGTGTCTGAGTATGTGAGTTTGAACCTCATACCCCAAGTGAAAAGCTAGAAGCCACGATGGGCTTCTGTCATCCCAGTACTCTGTGAAATAGGAGGCAGAGACAGAATTTCCCAGAAGTTTCAAATGAGGTAGAGAGGAAATGGACTTGAAAGTCGTTGTCTAACCTCCACACATGCACGGTGGCACATGCATGACTGCGCTCATACACCGATGAACCCACGTACATGTGTACACACTCACACCAGTCTTCACTTACCTCTGTACTTGTGGGTGTATACACCTACAAATGGAAACCCTAGGACTCAAGCCTTCCAATACCCAACATCCTGTTGCTCTTTTAAGTTCTCATACACCCATTAAGGCCATATATGCACCTTCGGTTATTAGATAACAGTTATTAGGCATTAAATAAAAACATACGCCGAAACAAGTAAAATATATGAAGGTTCTCTTAAAGAAAAAATATCCTGAAATTAATTGCTCTAATTCTTCTTTTCCTAATTATTCTAATTCTCCATGGAGAAAAATGCTATTAATAATTTGTTGAGATTAATTTTAGGATTAAAAGTTTCAGGTAGCTATGCAGTATCCTTGGTATTTTTATCTGTATAGACTTGATTTGTTTTTAATATGAATGAAGAAGTCCTATCACTTACACATTTTAAAACTTTGTTTTTAATCATTTATGATATTCCCATATAAACACTCATAAGCATAGGTTACTATTTTTTAAACAGATTATCTTTCATTTTAAAGCATATAAATTCTATTTTGTGGGGTTTGTTTTGTTTGTTTTTCAAAGTAGGGTCTCACTCTAGCCCAGGCTGACCTGGAATTTGCTATGGAATTTCAGTGTGGCTTCAAAATCATGGCAATTCTCCTACCTCTGCCTCCTGGGTGCTGGGACTAAAGGTGTGAGCCACCACACCCACCTTAAGTATCTTTTGATGGTGAATATTTATTACAAAGAACTGGGGATATTTTGTATTAAACAATGCTGAAATCATTGTAAGCAGTCAATTGTTGAGAGTTGTGATGTGGACTTTTGAAATTTAAATCACTAGTGCCAATGTGTCATTCAGAAGGAGTGTATCAACTTATAAATCATTAACAATGTCTTCCAATACCTCACAAAAGTGAGGGAAGACACTATCACTGATTTCACAATTTACACAAATTGGACATTATTAGTATTTCAAAATTTTCAGGTATTCGTAACAATTTGTTTTAAAATGTCCACATTTTTAGTATTTGAGAAAAATAAAACTTTAAGGTTCTATTTTGATATAGCTTTTCAGAGTTCTTGTAAATATAAAACATGGACACAAAGTATGGATAATTACTATTCTATTTTTAAAAGTGGCTAATAACAGAAAAGATCAACCTAAAAGTTTTATGAAATAAAATTACTTTATCTCATCATCAAAATAATAAAATATAAAACATATAACAAAATTAGATCACCCATAAGCCTATTTTGAGTATATTTTGACAGAATTCATGCATTCTGGGAGAGCTTATAAAAATAGCAGTATTCCGGATGTGGTGGCACACGCCTTTAATCCCAGCACTCAGAAGGCAGAGGTAGGAGGATCACCATGAGTTCAAGGCCACCCTGAGAATAGAGAGTGAATTCTAGGTCAGCCTGTGCTAGAGTGAGACCCTGCCTTGAAACAAAACAAAACAAATAAACAAACAAACAATCAAATAAATAAATAAAAATAGCAGTAGCTTGGATATTGGAAAAATTGGGTCCCATGAATATTATATCTTGGTATATCCCACCCCCCACTTTGACCTCTAGAAATAATCAAAGAGGTGGGTGAATAGGGTCCTGTGTTAGGATATGGACTGGTCAGTGAATGAACTCACCCTTCAAGCCATGCAATGGAAAGTGGTTTATTTAGTACACTGAGTGGAGCACAGCCTGGATTATAATGGAAGGAGTGTCTGTGGTATGATACAATGCGCCACAGGGCATCCATCTTGGAGTTTTTGTTTTGTTAGATTGAGACACTTTGTCTACAACTAGCTGGTATATAGTTCCTGCATGCAAACGAGGGCTTTCCAGAGGGGTCTGTGGCCAGTCCTGGGAGCTTGGGACGAGCTGCTGGGTGAGTACTTTCCAGTTCTCCAATCTCTGCAGGGAAATTGGGACTGTGGAAATGAGGGCAGTCTTGATTCAGCGATCCTGTGTCATGGTCCCGGAGGAGGCTGAGAGTGCAGGACAGTGGGCTTACACCACTCTGAAGTTCACAGTTTGGCCCAAAGTGAGGATTTTCTGCTTGGGGGATTCCTGCACCAAGCTTGTGGAAATCTAATGGAGACCTGTCCCTTTTCTCTTAATAAGAGCTTTCTCTCTATGGAACTGTCTGCCTTGATTTATTCATCCTTTAACAGATTAAAGCAATCAGAAATTATCACCAAGTTTGATAGAGCAAACACCAAGAGGCTCTAGATCCCCAGTTGAGAACATTACCAAAGTCAGTCTATTCAGAACCCTTGCAAAGTGTGTACTTAAAACTAGAGTATTCCAGGCTGGAGAGATGACTCTGTGGTTAAGGTGCTTGCCTGTGAAGGCATGTTCAATCACTCTCCAGATGCCATGTAAGCCAGATGCACAAAGTTGATACAAGTGAAAGGTCGCACATGCACACTAGGTAGCCCAAGTGCCTGGAGTTCAATTACAGTGGCTGAGGCCCTAGCACACCAATTCTCTCTCGTATGTATGCACACACACGCTATCCCTCTCTCTAAACAAACAAACAAAACATAGAGTATGCAATACACATGACAGATACCAAAATGTAAGTTGGAATTGTTTTGCTTTAATTTTCATCATGACCGAAAAATACGAAAATAATATACAAATGGTATTTTGTGATCAAAGATTCAAATATTGCTGTGTGAATATAGACAAATGAGGTCTAAGATCCAAACTTCATTGTTCCAAAGCTTTGGGCCCAGTCTTTCCATCTGGAAGTGACTATCACTTAAGTTTCCAAAGTTTCTACCTCATTCTTATGCCCATATACAGAAAGAGTGCAATGGCCATACACCCACGGCTTACACACAAATGGTAAATGGGGGCATACTGTAAACATTTACCACAATTTTGAATATCTGCTCACATATATAAAGGCAAATTGCATCTATACTCCAAGCTTTGTAGAACCTTTAGTAGGAATAGCCTACTGTGTACATAACACCTTCCTTGTAAATAGACATCCAGGTTGCTCCTATTATTTTATGTTTTCATTCATACTATAAAAATAAATACCAATAAGTACTGCAGACAATTCATTTTTACTATGCTTCAGTTTTCTTACTGAAAAATAAGTAAGTTAGAGTATCTGCCTCAAAGAAAGGCATAGGTAATATATATAATGGTATATCTTATTGGTGAAGTATTAAGAGAGATTTTTTTTAAAAAATTAATTTATATTTTATTGACAATTTCCATAATTGTAAACAATATCCCATGGAAATTCCCTCCCTCCCCCAACTTTCCTCTTTGAAACTCCACTCTCCATCATATTCCCTCTCCCTCTCAATCAGTCTGTCTTTTATTTTGATGTCATTATCTTTTCCTTTTATTTTGATGGTCTTGTGTAGGTAGTGTCAGGCACTGTGAGGCCATGGATATCTAGGCCATTTTCTGTCTGGGGGAGCACCTTGTAAGGAGTCCTACCCTTCCCATAGCTGTTACATTCTTTCTGCCACCTCTTCTGCAATGGACCCTGAGCCTTGGAAGGTGTGATAGAGATATTTCAGCGGTGAACACTCCTCTGTCACTTCTCCTTAGCACCTTCTGAGTTATCCCAAGGTCACTGCCATCTGAGAAGAGAAGGTTCTCTAACCAAAAGTGAGAGTAGCATTAATAAATGGGTATGAGAGTAAGTTAGCACCAGGACAAATGAGATAACCCTTACTTTTTTTATATAGAGAATTTAATAGGTGTAGGCCCTCTTATAGCCCATGATTGATGGTAGCTTGATAATGGAGAGTGGGCTTATGTTTGGATATGGTTCTGATTTGTTTCCCAGCTCTAGCTATGGGTCCCATACCACTGAGGGGATCAGTTAGCCAAATCAAGAGCAGTTGGTTCCCCACCATGGCTGTGTGCTACTATTGCACTTGTGTGGGCATCACAACAGGTTATTTGCTGCTAAGTAGGTTAGACCATGAGTTGCTTGGACAGCTATTGGTCATTTTCCCCCAGTTGCCCATGTAGCACCTTCTGGCACTAGATGCACTGACTGTCTGGAGACTGACTCTCTTCCAGCTTCCAGCCAAGCAATATTGAGAGAGGAAGAATTTACATGAGAATTTTGTAAAAGATCTGAATTGCCTTCCAAAGAGCTTTTCTGATTACAATGATTCATTTACATCCAAATTAGCTTCCTCACAACTTTGCCCATGTTGAATATCTTCAATCATTTACTTTTGCCAGCAGGAAGCCAAAAACATTCTAGTTGTTGTTTTGTTTTATATTCTTCTAATCACATATAGAAGTGTTTTTTTTTTTTTCTTTCTCTTGATGTTTTCAATGTTCTTTGGTGATGTAGTCTTTGCCAGAGTCAGACCCTCGAAGACTGAGTATAGACTCACTGCTAACTTGAAAGGATGGAAAGAGCATTTCTGTCCAAGGGTACTTGCCTCACCTCTGTCCTTTCTCTACCACATGAGGTAGCAGGCTTTACCACCCTACTTCAGAAACAGAAAACCCAGTGCTGGTGGCTCTCAGCCTCTGGACACTCACTGACAGAGTTTCATCTATGATTTACTTAATTATTCCCTCATATATATAATCAACTTGGTCTAATATTACCATATAAAAATGAAGGATGAAGGTGTCTGGTAAGATGACTTCTCTGTCATGTTTCTCAAGTTATATTTATTCTTCTTAGAGTTTAGACTTCATACTCAGATTAAATTGTTCACTTTATTGTGGCATATATTGGGAAGACTGAACATATAATTTGATGAGATAATTAACATGGAGACAATAATCTTCCCATGTGGATCCAGGTTATGAGATTTCTAGCAATACATTGAAAAAGTACCAACTGGATGCTTTTACCTGCATATGATAAAATATGATTGATTATTGTTCAAGTATTATTCAAGGAGTCATAGAAGTCACTCACTGTGATATCTCTAAATGGCATAGCATCCTCAGTGTCACAGATAGACTTAGGACAAAGCTGAAATGAAGAATTTAGGTCCAAATCCCTGTTGTATGATCACTGAAAGAGTTAAAGTGGCCTATAGTCAATGCTCTCAAGCAGGCTACAGGCATCTTGTAAACTTCAAAGAATTTATCTCATAAAGCCCATTGCACTAAAAAAAGAAATCTGCCTGAAACAAGTGGCAGTGGTGTTTGGCCTTCAGTAGACCTCAATAAGGTTCCCCGAAGAATTTTGCAACGCTTTTAAGTAGTTTAAAGAATTGAGAAAAATCTTTGGGTTAGAAAAAGAAAGAAGGAAAGATCAGTAAACTCTTTCTAGGAAGAAAAACTGGGCCCTAATTATTGAATTGTTTCCTGACCCTAGAAATAAAGGAAATAAGTCATGCTTGCTTAGTGGATTTCAAGATTGTTACACATTGGTTACTCCCATTTCTTTGCATTATTTCTCATTCTAATACAAATAGGAATGGGTTTTGTTTTGCATTGAATGTGGAAGCCTCAAGTAAACCTCAGCTAAGCACTCTGTATGAGGAAGAGTTTCACATAAGGAAAGACCTTAGTATCAAGACAACACCCTGAACTTCAAGATGGAGGCTGGGCTTGCTTCTATAACAGGAATGATTCATGGCTGTATAGTCATCCCTTCTCATCCCTGCCCCATTTTCAGTATTCATCCATCATCTCCAGTCTAGAAGTTGTCCCTGCCCATTACCTTTGGCTTGGCCTTTAACTTGGACTCTGGTCACACAACATGCTTTCACCAAGAAGATATTGAACTTAACACAGACACATGATTCTGTTCACTAGAGTGTGTTCTTTGTAAGTTGGCTGTAATAACCATGTGCTATCCTGTGGGTGAAGACATGTGTGCAATTACTCCTAAAGAATGGGTGAACACCCGGAGGAGAATGGCTTGGACAGACCCTAGTCAGCACTGAATGTTGTGTGTCTTTTCCTGAGGAGACCAAAGAAATAGTTTCACCCATGTCTCGCTCAGTGAACCTATGAATTTATTGGGGTGACTTATAGAATAGCCTGGGTCAGAGTTACTTATCTAAGCATGGATGGTTGTCAGACAGCTGCATTATTAAAAAGGTGTTACCAGCATGAGTGATGTCTCCTGAAAACTACATCTCTGCCCAACTTGCAGGCAGCTCCACCCAAGAGTCTTCTCTGTTCCACAACTGTTTGTTGCTTATATTACCTTGGGGAAGGGCCTTATGAATCTTATAATTTTCTGGTGAGTGATTGTGACTTTTTAGGGAGTTTTGTGAGCCTCTCTCCTGCCCTCTAGTAGACTGTTTCAGTCCATAGGAAAGAGCCACACAACAATGTCACACATGAGAGTTTTCTGCTGTTCACAAGAAAGCCACAAA
The DNA here is from genome assembly GCA_036346955.1 of Dipus sagitta. Taxonomy (NCBI): domain Eukaryota; kingdom Metazoa; phylum Chordata; class Mammalia; order Rodentia; family Dipodidae; genus Dipus; species Dipus sagitta. The sequence continues at coordinate 8,514,493 of CM070779.1, read as the reverse complement.
TCCTATGAATCAAATCAGTCATTCAAGTGTGTTCATCCACAGGCATGATAATTAATGCATTTCCATTATCACTATAGTAGCTTATTTGAAAGGTTGTCACACAGTAATATGTACTGATATAGATACCATTTGTGGAGCTAATAAGGTTGAGTAGCACAGGGCAATAACTTGATTTAATCAATTTATAAATTGATCATAATTCAAAACAATCTTTTAAAAGAATTTTGGGAACTGAAGAAAATTATTCTAATTTCCCAAATTATTATATTTGAAAGGATAGATCTGAGAATCACAAATCTGAGAAATAACAGCCCAAAAGTGTTTTGCATAACTTATACTCAAGTTATTTCTAGTAATATTTCTGAAGCTACATTTTCACATTAAGATAATTTGAACATATAAAGTATGAAAACTTTTCAATCTAAAAATTGTACATAAATAACATTCCACATTAAATAGTTTATTCAACAAATATATGTTGAATAACTTCAAATGTAATGTGTTTTCCTAGTAGTTTTTTTTTTTCCTGAAGAGGTGTCATAATTGAAGTACATTTGGACACCAAAATAGTATATTTTATAATTAATAGCATGGGGTTTTGATAAAGATATACATTGTGAAGGGATTACCACATTCAAGCTAATTAACATGTGGATTACCTCACGTAATGAATTCAGTGTGTGTGGCAAGAATAGTTAAGAAGAACACAGCACATTTCAAGTACACAACACAATGTTACTATCTAGGGTCACTGAGGCATAATATCCCAAACACATTCAACTTCACAGCTGAGTCTGTGGGCCTTTCACAGATGTCCTCTTCCCCGGCTCTCAGCTCCCAACACACATTACTCAATTCACTGCTTCTGACTTCCACTGTTTCCAAATTAACATCTAAGTGATATCACGTGCTATTTGTCCTTCTAGTTCTATCCAATGTCACTGAGCATCAGATTTTTCTAGGAACATGTATATTATTGCTAATGGAAGAATTTCCTTTTGTATGTACATGGGTGGATGGACAGATGATACATATATCTCACTCTGTATAGACAGAGGGGAACATTTACATGAAGTTTTCTTTATCCATTTATCAAAAATCCATTAGCATATCACATCGCATGTTTTAGGATGTCTACTCTCAGGGGCTGGGATATGCCTCAGTTGATACACTTGCCATGCAAGGGTGAGGACACAAGTTTGCATTCCCAGCACCCACATAAAAGACAGGTGGAGCAGCATGGGCCTGTCTTCTCAGTTCTGGGGTTGCAGAGACAGAGGAGATCTGGGGCTTGCTGGCCAGCTAGGCTAGACAAATAGGTGAGCCCTGGGTTCAGGACCTCAGTGTTAAAAAGTAAGGCTGGAGAGAACAACTTTGAAAGACACCTGACGTCAACTGTTGGCCTCCGCGTGAACACATGCACATGTGAGCACACAGAAGCATGCTGACGTGCATGTACACACACCATGAAGACACAGGAATGACTAATATCTAGTGAAAGCCAAACCACTGGTGGAGATGCAAGCAGGTGTAGCCACTGCAGAAAACCATGTGGTCAATAATCCTACCCTTGAGTACAAATAGTCCCTGACTTATGATAGTGCTCGACTTACAACTTTTAAACTCACAATGGTGTGGAAGCAGTAGAGTGGGAGACATTTAATAGAAAGCATACCTTGAATCTTGACCACTTCCCCTGGGTTATGTACTGTTGGGATGGTGGAGAGCAGCAGCCAGCTCCCAGCCAGCCATGAGATCATGAGGGTACATTGCCAAGACTCACACTGAGGCTAAGCTCTGATACTGGCTCAGTTAGGTTTCAATTTATAATTTTTAAATATTTGATTTATTTGAGAGAGAGGGGAATTGGTAAAGAATGGGCATGTTAGGACTTCTAGCCACCTCAAACAAACACCAGATACATTTGCCACCCTGTTGCCTCTGGCTTTATGTGAGTACTGGGGAATCAAACCTGGGTCCTTTGGCTTTGCAGGCAAGACACTTAAACTGCTGAGCAATATCTCTCCAGCCCTTGATTTAGAAGATTTTAAAGTTGCAATGGCTCTGGGGCATGTAATCTCACCAGAAATTACAACAGGCTAATCTATATGCCATATATTCCAAGGGGCAGGCAATCAGTATGACTAAGGGGCATTGCACCCCTATATCAATTACTCTAATTTTCATAAAACATTGAGAAAACCTAAGTGGCAGTTGATGGACTTCATACAGTTTTTAAAGTGTTGTCTCGGCCCAGTTTGGAGACCATGAGCATCTTGGAATCTCCTAGCAGCATTGCTAAGAAATTTTTACATTCAGAAAATAAGGATTAACCATGCAACAAAAGCCTTCCTTAGAAATAGCTTGCATTTTCATGCATTTTGAGGGAGACAAAAAAATTAGAGGAGATATGTTATTCCTTACACAAAATGTTTTTTTTATCTTAATATATATGAAAATGACAGGAACTAAAAAGAGAACATACACACTCTAAAAATGAAATTTGTAATGAAATGCTAATTGATAGAGTAGCATTTTAAAAGTCAAAATCATAGCAAAATATGAATGAAAATATTGAAAATGAAAAATAAACAGCTTTATATTAGTGAGCCAGTGACTTTATTGGAGTTACTTACTGGAGTAGGGGGTGACAGGGTACTTACAGCAGATACATAAACAATTACATCATCAAAACCCCACCACACCCTGAGTACCTACATAGGAGAATTATATTCCTGGAGCTCCCTGTGTAGTCCACAGACATAATATTTAGCTTTCCTTCTATTAAGATAACCATTGATATATAGACTAATGGAAATGTTATTCCATTTTTATTTTGAATATGAAATGTAATACCAGGAGAAGTTTCAGATAAAATGTCTCATACCTTTCCCCCAGTCCACATGTTATACAAACTGCAGTAACAATAATAATAAAAAAGATACACAGGAATTAAGATATCCAGGTCATAAAGTTAAGATACGTGAGATTAGCACAGGAAAGTCTTCATTGCACACTTTCTCTGACATTTGAATAGATGCAACTCTGAGATATACCAGAAAATTTAATTCATATACATCCAATAATATTCCTATTTTCACCATTCATTACCTTGGTAATCACTGTATTGACTGAAAGCTTAGCTTAATTTGTATCAATTATCCAAAAATCATTTCAATATACCTTTATTGCCTTCTGATCAAAGCTTGGCTGAAAACATGTTAAGTCTATTTCTGCCCTTGAACTTCATCTCTATTAAGCCGTTGAAGTTGTCGTGAGCTGTGTGTGAAGGGCAGCCTGCTGGTGTGATGGCTGTTCTCAGCTCTAGATGCGAGTGTGTTTTTCCCAAGCCTTTCTAATGATTTTTCCTTTTGTTTAGAATACTTTCTTTTCTCAGAATTCGATGGATACTATGAATCTAAATCAATATCGCAGTAATTGTATTTAGAACAATAAAATGTCTTTCTTCTAACTGAATGTTAAAAAAATTCTACAAGTATGTTTAACTCTCAAAAGAACCTTTCTATATGGTTCAAGATCTTTAACTTTGAATATCATTTAAAATTATCCAACTGCCAAATGAAAACACATTAAGCATCCCAGTCTATGGGTCCAAGTAGGAATAGTGATGTTAAGACTTATTTACAACTTGGAGATATTAGCCTTAGCCACTGGAGCGAATGAAATAAGGGAATAAAGATGAAATCTGATTGAGCAGAAGTAAGTGGGTTATTGTGAAGGCCAATAAGACCTAGGACTGAGCAGGAGAGCTGGCATAGCAGTTAAGGCACTTGCCTGCCAAGCCTAAGGACTCATGTTTGACTCTCCAGGTACCATATAAGCCAGACACACAAGGTGATGCAAGTGTGTAAGGTCACACATGCACACAAGGTAGCACACACATCTGGAGTTCGATTTCAGTGGCTGGAGACCCTGGAATGCCAATTCTTTCTCCTCTCTCTCTCTCTCTCTCTCTCTCTCTCTCTCTTTCTCTCTCTCTCTCTCATAGAAAAGGCCAGTCTGTTGGGCTTGCCTCAAAAAAAAAAAAAAAAAGATAAAAGCTCTAGTCTGTCTGAGACAAGTCTAAAAAGAACCTGGCAGGCTTTCAGAAGAGTCATTCAGAAGGGCAGGTAGATTCTGCCTAGAGACCTTGCTCTGAGCCAGCTTCTGCCAGGGTCGCAGTGAAGCAGTTAAAGTTACCTTGTCATTGCTGGACAAACACCTCTCGGAAGCAGCTTATGGCAGGAAAGTGTCTACTTCCAGCTTACGTATTGTAAGGGAAGTTGAGAGGGATAACAGCCAGCACCGGCAGGCACGAGCTGACTCTGAGCACATACCTAGGGCTGGACTCAAGGTATGCCTCCAGCGGCAGACCTCTTCAAGCAGGTAGACTAAGGAGGACGCTTAATCAAAAAGTACCTGGGGCTATAGGCCATTTATGTTAAAATCACCACAGCAATTATAGCTTATATGGACCTAAGGATATGTGGATCAGGACATAAAGTAAAGTGAACAACGTTATGGTTCCAACCTGTGTGCTTTTAAGCTAAGCAGTTTGCCAATATGACAGTACTGAAAACAGCCTTAATCAAGGCTTCTCCTTGATCAATGAGATCAATGCCCTTTCAAAGACACAGAGACAGCATTTGGCTTGCTCGGCTTTTTGCAGTCTGCCATGTGAGTCTACAGTGCTCTTCGTCTCAGTAGATGAAGCAGCCAGGTACCATCGGAGAAGTATAGAGAAGTCCTTACCAGAAAAATTTCTAACCACCAGAGCTCCGAGAATCTTAATGTTTCCTCTTCATAAATTACCCAGTCTCAGCTAGATGTTTTCTTAGGGCAGTGCAAAATGGACTAACAGATGACATGTTAGTTATTTGAGTACAATAAAAATATTATACATTTATTGTCCTACAACAATACCAATCCACTATCTCATAATTTCTTTGAGTCACATCTGTTGTGATGTGTTTTGTACACGAGCAGCTCAAAGTGTACAATCAAGTGTCAGCAGGGCTGCATTCTCTGCTGGAGGTCTAGGTGAGGTATATCCACTTGGGAGCTCACTCAAAATGTGTGAGAGTGAATTTCCCAAGTGTACACCAGGAGGTTAATAGCTAAACACACTGTAGCCTTTCTACACAATGAAAATATTAATAAATGTCCATTCTTGATGCATACTATAACATGTATCTTAAAGAATAATTGCAAGGAAAGAAACCCAGATTAAAAACACATATTGAGTATAATATATATTAGAAAATGCAAAATCACATTTCATGAGAGGAAGTAAATTTGTGGCTTCTTGCAGATATGCTGGTAAGAGGAATAGAAGGAAAGATTATGTACACAGAGGTGCAAATCCATTTTAAGTAGGGTGGAAATGTTTATTATCCTCTGAACTTAAAGTGTATGCACATTTATATTACATTAAACCAGACATTTAAATATGTTCATCATCATGTATGTGTACCATATACTAATAGTAAACCTGCTTTTATAATAGATAGAACAAGAAAAATAATAGGAGATGATTGTAGCACATCCTGCACCACACAAACACACAGATTCACTCAGCCTGAAAAGATGGGCTTGAAACAGCAGAATTTTGATATTTTTGTGAATTTTCATTAAGTTCAATTCAATCAATAAAGATTGTTCAGAATATATATTTACTAATATAAAATGCATACTCTACAAGCATGCATGCATGTGAAGACTTGAATAGTGTGTATAGGAAATTAGTTACAGGTTGTGATTTCTCCCTGTTGTGGTTCCACCTCCATCTAGAGGGATGCCTTTTCTCTTTCAGGGAAGACTTTACATGGTGCATTCAAATGTGCGCATTCAGACCCAATCTCCAATTCTTTTTTGTCTGTGACTTCCAATTATATTATTTGATCTTAAAATATATTTAAGGGAAAGAGTGAAAATAGACATTATAAAAAGATGTGGAGCTTTCAGAGAAAAAAAAATCAATAAACAAATGGCTTGTTGGGTAAATCCAGGAGTGATTTATCTTCTGCAAGTAATCTTGTCTAGCTCTTTTGAGTCAAAATGTCTGCATGAAATTACATTGGAAAACTTTGTATATATGAAAACTTTGAATGCATAAAAAATAGAGATCTTCTAAAAGCATATACAATGGTTTATAAAAGCTTTCTGTAGTTCTCCAAATTTTATGTAGTCATCATTTATGTTATTATTTTTTCCTAGGGAATGCTATCAATACTTTCAAATGATGCAGAAGCTACCAATATGACTTTTAAGAAAAAGTATCCCAAAATAGAGCATAAAACACAGTCCTTAAAGATTGACAGTTCAAATGACTATGACAAAATGTCTTTAATTAAAAAATATATATACTCGAAGCTAGGCATGTGGTAGACACCTATAACCCCAGCACTCAGGAGACCACAGCTGGAGGGTTATTGCAGGCAAGGTCAGTCTGGCCTAAGCAGCAGGTTCCAGGCCAGCCAGAGTGACACAGTGAGACTGTCTCAAAAAAACAAGCAATATGACAAATCAAATTCAGTTTTTGTTTGTCTTTTTTTAAGAAAAATAAGTGAAAGCAAGGAGCATACATACATGTATCTTCCCTAATTTTCCCATTGGCTGTCTTCTACGTGAGAGGTCTTAAACAAGAACTGTGCCCAACATTTTAAAACTTAAAAAAAAAACACGCAAATTTTTAATAAATGAAAAATGGAAGGACTTCAAAAGATAACAGAATCTGTAAAGGAGCACCATATGAAACTTTAGAATTGAAAAATGCAGTTTACCTTTCTTATAATTTGATAGAGCTCATAATTCCCCTATGCAAAAAAAGCAGGCAAAGAGATGCAGCAATTACTCATGAATATAGACACAAAAAGCTCTTAGCAAAACATCAGCAAATACAAGATACCTATACATATAGATATTTATACAAAGGTACATATAGGTTTCCTGGTATTATACATCATGTTTTATCACAAAATTTCAATCCATAGATTGAATATACCAGAATATTCTGAGGACTCTGAATTCTACAAAATCTGAACAAACTCTCTGAGGCCATTCCCGGAGGACATTTTTCCTGTGGATTCTGAATTGTGGGTGGGAGGAAATTGTACTTTTTAAATTCCATCATGAGTGGGAGAGGGACTCATGGGATCACACCCCACACTGAGGAAGATTGATAATTAATGGTTGCTGGGTAATGAGACATTTTTTTTTCAGTGGTGTGGCCACTGGTGAATTGTCTGTACTTCAGTGTATGATCTTTGCCCATGCTTATACAAGCAACTGTAGTTAAGCTCAGTGGATCCAAATAGAAGACTTGAAAGTAGCAGAGTGCCTAGTTATGAACAGGAAGAGGTTCAGTGGAAGTGAAAAGGGAATAAACAAACGTAATGAGGTAAATATGATAAAAAATTATTTACAGTTAAGAAATTATCAAGGAAAGAAAGAAAGAAAGGTATGGAGGAAAGAAGATAAGAGGGAAGGAAGAAGACAAGGACAGGAAGGCAGGCAGGCAGGAAGGAAAGAGGAAAAGGTAGTTCTGCAGGTGATTGTGGTGTGTAAGGTATCCATAATGTAAGAAGTCACAAAGAGTAATTAGCAAATTGATAATTGAGGTGAGCACGAAGTCCTCTCAGTTTTCAATGGTGCTGCTCTTTGTCTAGATTCCCTTTTCTCCTCAAAGTGCTAGAGCTTTGCACCACATAGAAGATACCAGTGCCATAGAAAATGATGTTGAGTATGGGGTCACCACCCTTCCCTTTTTGTATCTCAGATTCCTGACAACCTGTGACCCCAAGTACACCCCCTAATGATTTCTATTACATACCCTAATTTTCAGCTTAACTATCTGTTCTTGAAGAAAGTTTGCACATACCTTCGGCCCCTGTGTTCAGGTTAGGCTATCTATCATCTGCCTACCTATCTATCATCTCTCTCTCTCTCTCTCTCTCTCTCTATATATATATATATATATATATATATATATATATATATATATGTATATATATATAACTATCATCTATCTACCTATTTATCTATCATCTATGTTTCTATCATCTATCAATCATCTATTTATCATCTATCTACATATCTAGCTATTGGTCATCTATCTATCTAATCCCAGTCACTCTTCTACCAAACAGTAAATTTCTATAATATTTTCTGAAGTTATTATTAAATAAGTATTGCTTTTTGAAAACATATACTTTAATATGTATCCTGTTCTCTGGAAATAGAAAAAGTGCCCCATTACTCATTCTTGCCCTCCTAATCCATGAGTGAAGTGTTGGGCTTTTCCTAGGGAGGGTGACAAAAGTGTTCATGGGAGAGATGTGCTCTCTATTCACAAAAGTACAATATCTGAAACAAAATAAGCACTTGGTTTTCTGCTAATGGTTATTTGTTGAATGCATGGAAGAAAGGCAAATGTAAATTAATCCTTTTTCCCCATGAATACATAAGAACTGTGTTTCGTCCTAATGTTCCATAAGCTACTCAGGAATTTCAGCAAGTATTTCTGGGTCAGTTACACAGCACTGTTTCCCCACAAGCATCCACTGATGGAATTTCCACTATATCTGCTGAATATAGACTATGTGCAGGCAGCTGTATTGTACACTGGAGGCAGATTCTGTCTCCTGCTAGGCAACACCTGCCTCATATAACTCTGCTGATTTGGTGGTTGGTAAACCTCTGAACTGCAGTGACGTCTCTGGGAGATACAAGCAGGGATGGGGTGGTCATTTTTCCCTTCTGCTCCACTGTAATTGAGAAGGTCACCAAGAAAGAGATTTTTTGAGTTGTTTCTCAGATTGTCTTGCTATATATATATATATATATATATATATATATATATATATATATATATATATATATATATATATATATATATATATATATATATATATATATATATATATATATATATATATATATATATATATATATATATATATATATATATATATATATATATATATATATATATATATATATATATATATATATATATATATATATATATATATATATATATATATATATATATATATATATATATATATATATATATATATATATATATATATATATATATATATATATATATATATATATATATATATATATATATATATATATATATATATATATATATATATATATATATATATATATATATATATATATATATATATATATATATATATATATATATATATATATATATATATATATATATATATATATATATATATATATATATATATATATATATATATATATATATATATATATATATATATATATATATATATATATATATATATATATATATATATATATATATATATATATATATATATATATATATATATATATATATATATATATATATATATATATATATATATATATATATATATATATATATATATATATATATATATATATATATATATATATATATATATATATATATATATATATATATATATATATATATATATATATATATATATATATATATATATATATATATATATATATATATATATATATATATATATATATATATATATATATATATATATATATATATATATATATATATATATATATATATATATATATATATATATATATATATATATATATATATATATATATATATATATATATATATATATATATATATATATATATATATATATATATATATATATATATATATATATATATATATATATATATATATATATATATATATATATATATATATATATATATATATATATATATATATATATATATATATATATATCATATAACTCTGCTGATTTGGTGGTTGGTAAACCTCTGAACTGCAGTGACGTCTCTGGGAGATACAAGCAGGGATGGGGTGGTCATTTTTCCCTTCTGCTCCACTGTAATTGAGAAGGTCACCAAGAAAGAGATTTTTTGAGTTGTTTCTCAGATTGTCTTGCTTCTGCCTATTTTTTGTAGATTTCAGACATCAGTTTTCAAGGAGTTTTTGCTAGAAGACAAAGCCAAGAGATGCTGCACATCTTCTTTCAGAGTGACCCCTGTTTTGTAACCTGTGTCTTTTTGATGCTCCCCCTGACCATGCGTTATTACTTTTGTGGGGATGAATTTATTCTGAGAGAATCTGCAGGCTCCTCATTCCACCATTTCACTCAATATCCTTAGCTCTTACTCAAATGTGTCCATGATCTGTTATACCTGAATTCAACATTTTACTCAAGTGTGGTTGGATGGTGTTGGGCTTCTGATCATGTGGGTTCGTGAATGACTGCAATCACATCTCTGGCTCTACCCAGACCTGCAAGCTCAGAAAATGGAATGTGGGTACATGAGAACAGACACCCCAGCCAGTCACCTGAGTTCGAACCAGCATGTTGGGTGATTTTCAAAACATCCTCAACCATGTTCAACCTGTGGGTACAAGCATCAGCTCTTCCACATAGCCACTTTGACATCTGCCAGTTACTTAATCCTTTTAAATAACTTTCCCCTCCACCATGTAAAATGAAGACTGCAAAGTTTCCATTAACTTAGAGCACTGAATATGCAGTTAGCACGTGCTAATAATGCTTAGTACTTGGGGCATAAAAATCCACCATGTGTCTATGCTACCTCCTTTGTGAACTACTAGAACTCATTTCCCAGTTGTTTGCTGTCTGTCAGGAGGAGAAATGCATGGAGGGAAATTTAGCTCTTTTGCAGGAAAGAAACCTTGCATCCCCTCCACGGCCCCCCACCCCCATGTTCTAATCATAGCGTCAAAGACCACAGTCACTTTTTGGTCAGGTACAGGATTAGAAGAATGTGTAATTATTTTTCATGAAAGTACAGGAAAGCTTATATTAAAGACCTTTCAAGGGACAAATCTCAGCACGTTGTACTTTTATATATGAAAGTGAAAAGACAGTACAGGGCTCGAAAGAGCAATGGTCCATCAGGCTTGCACTTTGATTAGAGAAAGAGCTCCTGGAATCTAGTTAGGCAACCATCCTACTTTTTTTTTTTCCTTTCAATTTCATCCTTAAAAGTTGTCTGGATCAGGCAAGCCGGCCCTGTTCACCAGCTCTCAAGTACAAAGAGCTGGGATATGGTACGTCAAGACAGTCCATCTTCTTCAATCATTTGGAAGGAAACTTTGGTGATAAAAGCAGTGTTCTGAGCAGGTAGATTTTAATTCACAGTTAACAAAAGCCAAATACAAGACCATTAAAAAATTCTATCATTGTGATGATAGGGGCTGCTAAGCATGGCTGCATGTGTGAGAGCAGAACCGACTGGTAAAAATTAAATTGAACATGAAAACACTAATGCTTTGCAAACGTGGGACAGAAATCAGCAAAGAATACAAATTGCCTGAGATCATGGTTGCCATGGCAATTGCTTGTCCAGAACCCAAACTGTGGGAACTCCTCTAAGAGGAATGGAGAAAGAAAGCCCTTGGTAGTCTTTCCCCACTATGACTCCACTGCTGCTGTGACCTTGGTCAGGATGACTCAGAGGTACCCCTCTTGGGTTCTGGGGAGCCTCAATGGCATTAAAACTTGCTGAAAAAGAAAGAATATTTGGTGAAGTCCCAGCAGGAGCAGCAGGCAGCTTCTGAGACCTTTAGTGTTAAACACACCACCATCTCCAAGGCGGAGTGATGTGGGCTGGCCCAATGGTGTGGATGCCCACTCCGCCATGACAAGTGTCTTTCTTCATGGAAAGCACATGGTGGTGGGTTTCGTTTCTAATCAGAGTTGCAAAATATTGGATCAGAATTGACAGCACACCAGCAGACCAGTCTTCTTCCCCACGCATGCCTGTCAGTTGCCATTTCCTCCACATAATTACCCATCTGTGTGAGAGGAAAGTGACACTGACTGCATCACGGAAGAGAGGTGCACCTGTTTGTAGGAGGGCAAGAACAACCTAGCTTTGAAGCAGCCCTTGGCTCTCGAATTTCCCTTCACCAATTCTACACTGATGTTGTTTTCCTCATGACCAAATTACTCCCACTCTAGACTTTCCAAGTTCATCGTTTCAATGTTCATGTATCATACTTTGGATAAGCTTTATTGCTTGAAAGATGTGGGACAGGAAAGCTGAGGAAAAATAAAGGAATCACATAAGAAGAGACATAAGAAGACATAAGAAGAGATTTTGGAATAGATGAAAGATTCAGAAGTAATGATGCCCGTTATCCTAAATTCTTGTAGCCATATTTTCAGATGTTTTCATCCTTCCCTTGTGTTGGTAAGAGAGTTTAACATTTGCATTTCAAGGTAGACAGAGGCTGTTACTGATGGCCAGTAACCAGGGGAACTTAATGAGAAGTTATAGGTGTTGGAAGTAACAATTTGTTTTCTGTGGTAGCCAGGCAGCAGAAGGCTCTGAGCATACAAACACAAAGTGTTCTACTTGTTATGTATGGTTCCTAATTAGCTAGGACCCAAAAAACTTCTGCTAATGACATTTTTATGCCAAGAGACTTAGAGAAACTATGCATGCACTTGGATGCCTGAACGTATTAGGAAGGCCCCAAAGTTAGGCACACCATGTCCTGGTGTTGACAGAAGTTGAATCTTGAGAGTTACATGTTTGTCACCCTCCCTGGATTCTCACAACATTTTGAGATAGTATGTCTGTTTTCAATAGTTGCCCCATCCAACAAGCTAACACGCACTTTGGCTTGAAACAGCACACACTTACTCTCAGGGTTCTGGCATTCGGAAGCCCAGTAGTGTACATGTCTCTGAGTTACACCGATAATATTTGTAGTAGGTATTTTTCTGACATACTGTCTGAGTCTGATTCCACCCTCTTTCAGGATGCTTACAGAATCCAGTTTTTTGTAGTTATAGAATTGACATCTCAGACTTCCTGGCTGTCATCTAGAGATGCTATTAATTGCAGAAACCCTCAGTGGTCCTTGCATGCCCCCCCCCCCCACTTCCTCATCCCTGACCTTCTAGCAGAGTATTAAATCTTTCTTGGAATCTTACTCCACAGCAGAAAGTTCTTACTTTAAAGGACTCGTAATTGGGCTCTTCCACATAATCTAGGATAGCCTTACTATTGTAAGGTGAGTGAGAAAAGTTATACGGATAAAACCCACTTTGGTATATGGCATAACATTCATGGTTTCCAGGGATTAGAAGGTGACTACTGTAGAGGGCTATTGTTCTGAACATAGGTAATAAATAGTCTTACCCCTCATTTTGCGGAAGGCCGTAGTTAAGGGTTGTAAAGTAGCCTGTCAGCAACACCACACCTAATCAATGACAAAGTCAGTATGCAAATGATTCCAGGAACCAGTTTTTCAAGTCCCATGCCATAGTGTCTCAAAGTGGCTAAGTAATAAATAGAAAATTATAATTATTTGCCTCTCCTACTCATTTTATACTACTCAATAAGCAATTTTATTTTATAATATACTGGAACAAATATTAGTTTTCAGGAAATATTTATTGAAGAAATTATATCATATCAAGCTCTAGAGAGATTCAGGAGGGCTATCAGAAACACCTTTAAGATATTTCTGTCCAGTTAAGTTGGCCAAATTATACTGGAGGGCTGGAGAGGTAGCTCAGTGGTTAAGGTGATTGCCTGCAAAGCCTAAGGACCTGGGTTTACTTCCCCAGTACCCACATAAAGCCAGACGCACAAAGTAGCATATGGGTCTGGAGTTCATTTGCAGTGGCTAGAGGCCCTGGTGTGCCCATGGTCTCTGACATATAAATAAATAATTTTAAATATTAAAAAAATACATATTTAAAAATTTTTTTGTTGTTTATTTATTTGAGAGTGACACAGAGAGAAAGAGGGGGAGAGAGAGAGAGAGAAAGAAAGAGAGAGAGAGAGAGAGGGAGAGAGAGAGAGAATGGGCTCACCAGGGCTTCCAGCCACTGCAAATGAACTCCAGATGTGTGAACCCCCTCTCACATCTGGCTAACGTGGGTCCTGGGGAATCGAACCTTGAACCGGGGTCTTTAGGCCTCACAGGCAAGTGCTTAACTGCTAAGCCATCTCTTCAGACCTTAAAATATTTTTAAAAATTATACTGGAGAGGCATAAAAATATTTATTACTGCTTCCTCCAGTGGGAGGTTTTACCATGCTTCCCAATGTCTCCCTCTTTCCCTTTAGACAGTCATATTTTCCTTTCTTTGCCATGACTCTATGGTAGATGTGACATGTTTCTCTGCTTCTTAACACTGGGTCTAACTTGCTTTTACCATAAGGATCACGAGCCCCAGAATATATTATTTTATAACTCATTTTAAAGTATTATGTTAGTAAACTAATTACTAGAAACATGGACATACTTCAACTTAAGAGAGGAGCACCTTGGAATTCCTGAATGAAAGAATTGTCAAAACTTGAATCAACATGGTAAGATCCAAAGCTATCTATGCTGCCTTGCCAAAGCAATAAGGTATGCTCGCTGAGTAGAAAATATACACCTTTTTTGAGAAAGCCATGCTGAGAACTGAATGGTAGATCAGTCAGGTAATATAGTCAAATACAAAACAAATGGGTCTGAAACAAGCATTTAACCCACAAATGTCATTGGTGGCTGGACTGGAAGAGCTTCACTTTTTTTTTTCTCCATGATTAACTGCAGGTTAACTGTGTGGTTTTGTTCAGCCTTGCTGGGAGCTTGCACAGATCTGGAGTGCAGGTTAAGTCTTCATTTTCCGCAAGTGATCACCATAGTTCACTACTTCCCCACATCATTTGCTACAGGCCTCAGTATATGATCCCACATAATTGTTATTCCCAGCAGAGGTCACTGCCTGTGCTCAGGTGATACTCTCATGAGTACAAATGGAGGAAGAAGCAGTGTTCAAGACCTTTAGAAGCTAGGCTCAAAACTGTCACACATTCCCTTCCATCATATTTGATTGTCTAATTCTAGACAGAATCACTTCAGAGTCAAGATGTAGGAAGTATCCTACATACCTTGATGGAAAGTGCTACAAGTCACATTGACAGGACATGGGGACAAGAAAGAGAAGGGAATTGGAAATATTTTGTTTATTTACTTTGAGGGTGAAAGGGAGAGAGAGAGAGAGAGAGAGAGAAAGAGAGAGAGTGAAATGGACACACCAGAGTCTCTTGAAACAGCAAATACATTCCAGACACACGTGACACATTATGTGTCAGGAATTCCATGGGTACTGAGTAGTTAAGCCCTGGCTGACAGGCTTTGCAAGCAAGAAGCTCAACTGCAAACATTTTATGAGAACGTTATCACCAAAGATACAGCTGAACTTTTATGTACAAGTTTTTGTTGAGTTGGAATGTCCCATTGTTGTTCCTTAAGAAGGATTAGTTTTTGTTCTTGAGAGAATTGCAGCAGGCAGCTGAAAGCTATCACACTGAGGGAGTACAGTCATGCCTATCTGAGAAAATACATCCAAATGGGATCATAGCATCATAGCGTCCGACCTGTGAGGACATGAAGCATCAGGAGACTCTGAGATTGGTAGAAAACACCTGAGACACAGCTCAGCATTTACACTATGATGATGTCACTCAGATGGCAACCTTTGGCTGAGGCAGTGGTAGGAGATCATATCTCATCTATGGGCTCTGGGAACAGATATAGAATTTATCAAAGGGAACATAAATAGCACTAGCTAATGGGACATTCTAACTTGGTCAGAACTTCTCCATAAGACCCAAGAAATGTCTTTAAGGGAAAAAAAATCACCAGAAGCAGAAATGAGATTTAAAATAATTAATGAGGGGGCTGGAGAGATGGCTTAGTGGTTAAGCACTTGCCTGTGAAGCTTAAGGACCCTGATTCGAGGCTCGATTCTCCAGGACCCACGTTAGCCAGACGCACAAGGGGGCGCACGCGTCTGGAGTTCGTTTGCAGTGGCTGGAAGCCCTGGTGCACCCATTTTATCTCTCTCTCTCTCTCTCTCTCTCTGCCTCTTTCTCTCTCTGTCACTCTCAAATAAAAATAAAATAAAATAAAATAATATAAAATAATTAACGATGCTATCAGGAATGTAAATAGTGATTAATAATAATAATGATAATTATTATTATAAATAATAATAGTTCTCTTCTTTCTCTCTCCCTTCCATCCTTGTTGCATTTAATACTGTTCTTTAACATAGTTAAACTTGGCACTTAAAATCATTGCCAGGGCTGGAGGGATAGCTTAATGGTTAAGGCACTTGCCTACAAAGCCTAACAACTCATGTTCAAATCTCCAGGTCCCATGTAAGCCAGATGCACAGTGACACAAACTCACAATGTTGCACATGTGCACAAGGGGGCACATGCATCTGGAGTTCATTTGCAGCAGTTGAAGGCCCCAGCGTGTCAACTCTCTCTCTCCTTCTTTCTCCCTCTCTCTCTGTAAAATAAAGTAAAATAAAAATATAATAAAATACTAAAATCTTTTCCAGGCACAGAGAGAAAGACCAAGGTCATGGCTAGGAAATCGGGGTCAATGAACAATTTCAAGTTTTATTTTAAAAAGAGGAAGACTGTTTTTACTGTTTTCTATAAATGGGATACATGTAGTTGGCAAAATGTGCATACATATAAACTCTCAGGCTGATTAACAATGGCCAGACTATGATAGAGAGGCTAAGAATCCAGGTAAGAGATCAGAAGAGGAAAACACCAGTGACACTGAGGAAGTGGGGGAGGGCAAAAGGGTGCGTGTGCTGTGAAAGTGGGAAGGGGCTGCAGAGATGCTTTAGTAGCTAAGGAGTTTGCCTGCAAAGCCTGAGGACCCAGATTTGATTCCCCAGGACCCACATAAACAGATGCACAAGATAGTGCATGTGTCTGGAATTTGTTTGCAGTGGCTGGAGGCCCTGGTGTGCCCATTGTTTCTCTATCTGCCTCTTTCTCTCTCTGTCAAATAAATAAACATAGTATTTTTTTTTAAGAGAGAAATTGGGAAGGTACAAGGAGAGAATGAGGATGAGAAAGGCCAGGAGAAGCAACGGAAACATATTCCATTCAAAAATACCATAATGAAATCCAAGGCTTATATGACCATAAAATGAAGGGGGGCATGGTTATGATTTCTTTATGGCCAATAGACAGACCCTCAACCACAGCCTAAAAAACACAAGGAGTTTAACGAATAAGCTTTGGAAATCCACTTTTTATCTGATTTTGCACTAGAATTTTGGATATGTAAACTTGTATTGTCCACACAGAGTATCTGTAGGTTTTATTAGGTTTCTAATAATCTTCACAAACTTCCAAGCTTTACATTCTGTTATTACTATCCCTCAAAATATATACCTGGGACCATTGCTATGGGTACATGTAGTGTTCATTCATCTCAGTTTGCATATCTCTGTAATGGGATATCTACTGTCACAGTCAGAAGACAGAGAAATGTGGAACAATATAAAACTTTAACTACAGAGAAAGGTGTCATGGGACCAGGGCCTTTCTGTATCATGATCAGTCAGCCTGAATTAATTGCATGTCAATCTCCACTTCTGCTAGTTAAGTGTTGATAAGTTTCCAGCACAGAACATTCGAATCCCAGCAAGCCTGTGGTTCGTGGTGCCTGAAATGTTCAATAATCACAGTATGATTTGATTCCTCCCCACTGCGTCTTTTTTAAAGATACAAGGTAAACAGCCTGGGTTACTTTTTATCTCCGCTTATACCTAATGGGACCAGGGCCATCTTATTTTTGTATGAGATTGCTGATATCATGATAATACCTTTTTTGTCCTTGGCAACTCAATTATTTTTTAATGATTTACACAAAATAATTACTGTTGATCGATACAATAGATACCCATGTCCCAGAACAAGGAAACATGCATGCCCCGGCCCAGTGTTCCACACTCTTCCATTGACGGAGGCTATTGCTAATGCATAGTTATCAGAGACTCAGAGGTGTGGAGGAGGGGTGGGGGAGGCTGAGTGGCGGATGGATCTCCAGACAGGCCGATGTGGCGTCGTTCAGGCAGGAGCTCATGCGCCCCAGCACACTCACGTGTTCTCATTTTGGTATGTCACCCAAGCATCTCGGTGAAAAGTCAAATAAAGTCGATTCACCAATCCTGAGGCAATGAAAGCTAACCCACATGATCTGGACACATGACCGCATGACCGCATGGCCACATGGGCACGGTTCCTGTTTCAGATATGACTGGCTGCTGAGGGTTTAAAGGAACACTGGCTGTCCCTGGGTGTTACCTCTCCACTGGCCGGCCTTCAGCATGCACTGGGTCTTTCCACGTCGTGCTGCCTTGGCCGCTACTGATTTGTATTATCTCTTGTCCATAATATATGAGGAAGAGACCTCTCTTTTGGGTGTTTTCTCTGAGGTCCTAGACTTGTCCCACTGGCTTGTCCTGTGCATGTTACTCATAAAAGATTCATAAGATTAAAAGATGGAACCCTGTGAGAAGGAGATTATAATTCACATTCCCACAACCAGTGAGGGGGCATCCCATTAACCTCACAGGAAAACTGAGGTTCAACTCCCAAGCAGGAGTGCTGAGAGTTATAACTATCCCCTGCGCTGTGCATAAAAACGAGAGCCTATAAAATTTCCTTGAGTTCTTATTGAGTTATCCAATTTTCTTGTTTTTTTTTTTCTTTTTTCCTTCTTGGTGTGTGTGTGTTTATGTCATGTGTGTAAGTACAGTGTCATATGCCCTGTTCCCCTGCATCAGAGGACGGGCAAGTAAAATGATTTGCATTTTACTTGTGTGGTGGTATTTTTTTTCTAAGTTAGTATCATAAAGTTGAATTGACTATATCTGTTCTTTTGAAATGTTCAGTTTGAATCGGAGCCACACTTGTATTTTCTTGGGGTATAGAGGAAGCAAGAAATCACAGGAGCAGAAGAAACTTTGATGCATATAATGAAAAAAGAAAGAAAGTAGATTTTCAACAACTAAGAACACAGTTCATTGTAGAGACTTCCCTCAGGAAGCCGATTGCTGGTCCACAGCTCCAAGATTCTTCAATCATATCAAAATATCTCCTGATTATCAGCAGTCCAAGCTGATTGATATACTCCACTCTACTGTTTAGCAGTTTTTGGAGAAAATGAAAGCAATATGGGTGTAAAAACCTAGAACATTCGTCACTTGGAAATTGCTCATCAAAAAGCATTGTTGTGCTAATGATATTGTGGAAATGGATTTGCTTGTCAAGAGGGAATTTCTTTTCTGATTCAGAAAAGTTGAGCCCTATGCTGAAAAAGTTTACACAGGGAGATTCAAGGGAGCCTTGGTGGCTTGTCCCACCCTTGATATCTCTCATT
This sequence comes from Dipus sagitta, assembly GCA_036346955.1. NCBI lineage: Eukaryota > Metazoa > Chordata > Mammalia > Rodentia > Dipodidae > Dipus > Dipus sagitta. Next base: position 8,495,191 of record CM070779.1, on the reverse strand, counting down.
TTAAATATCTTTCAGTTCTATCTGTCTGACCATGTTATGTAAAGTTCAAGAGTAATTGCATTCTAGTTTCCTCTGAAGTCTGAAATTCATGAGTGCAGTATGTTATGACATATCAATGGACAGTTGATTAATAGAAAATTGAACTCATGTCATTTTTGGATGTGTGGATTTTAATGTATTTTGCACCTGAATAATAGTTTAAAATAATCCTCCACTTACCATTTAATAGTAATACATGCTTATTAATTTAGGAGTCAGATAGAAAGCTGAGGCCAGTGCAGAGCAACCCACAATATTTCCTTTGGTCAGCAACTGTGATGCTTCTCATAGACTCTTCAGCCCATCTCACTCCGTAGGTGTGTGTTTTAATGAATATGTATACACATTAAATTTTTCTCAATTTTCATAATACAGATTATGTTGTAATACTCTTTTGTGAACTATTTTGGAAATCGACTGTGAAGAGAGCTTAACAGATAAAGCATAAACCGGAATTTTCATTAATATTGTGAAGTGATTTCTTTTGTCAATAATGATAGTTTAATGAAACTTCCTGTCAGAGAAGTAAGCTGGGAATAAGCCCTTTCCTTCCATAAGCTGTTTCTGGTCAGGTGCTTTGTCCAGCAATGAGAAGGTAACAGCTTCAGTGATATTTGACAGATAAATTGAATCTTCATCACACTAGAATTGTGTATTTAATTCCCAGTGTTTTGCTACTTTATAGCATTTCAGCAAAAATAATAGTATATTTTCAATTGGTATTATATTCTTAAATGAAAAACTATTCTTTCTCTTTAAGTCTTTAAAGTGAATGTTAGATACACATTTATAAACATATTCACATTTGAGTGAAAAAACACAGTTCATTGGAAAGGCTTTTCATAAAAGAGAAAAATGAACAATACAAGTCACTGAATTAAGAACAAGGATCAGATTACTCTTGGTTGTGTTCTTCAGTTAGTTGTAGTTCATCTTGTAAAATTTTGTTTAACTTATATATATATTATATAAATATATAACATATTTATATAATTCATATAACATATATAAATATATGTTTTATATTTATCTATTATATAAATTATATATATATGAAATTGTTATATAATATACATGGATATTATATAATATACATATACATGCAAGCAGAGAGAGCTAGAAGAGAGACAGATGGAATGAATGGATACACCAGGGCTTCTAGCCAATACAAATGAACTCCAGATGCATGTGCCACTTTGTATCTGCTAGGTGGTTTATTTGTGGGGAAGGAGCTATATTTGGGGAAAGAACATGGAAATGTTTATGTTAGGATACTATTCTATATGAGCTCTGTTGCCCCTTGAATGACTGACTTAAATCTTCTGGGTTAGTGCCAAATTCTGTGTGTGGACTGTGAAATATGGAATACAAGTGTGGAGAGACATAGAAGGCATCTAGAAAATAGTAAAGGTGAAACTGTAAATATTCAAGTCATGGACACATTTTCTTAATATTTCATTTTTTATTTATTTATTAGAGAGAGTGAAAGAGAGAAGGAGAAAGAAAGAATGGGCATGCCAGGGCCTCTATCCACTGCAAACGAACTCCAGAAGCATGCACCACCATGTGCATCTGGCTTACATGGGTTCTGGGAGTTGAACCTGGGTCCTTAGTCTTCACAGGCAAGCATCTCAACTGTTAAACTATCTCTGGTCCATTTTAAAGACTGTGTATTTATTGACATATTTAGTTATGATAAATTAAACCTTTGGTCTTAATGTAATCCTAAAATATAGCAGAGATCTGTTTATTCCAGGCAGAGGTGATGTCTTACTGAACTGTAAGGCTATAAGATGTCTTACTGAACTAAGTTGGTATTAGCAGGATCAAGTTTCAAGGCATTTCTGATATTTCAAGAATTCTTCCTTCTTCCCATTTATGGCCACAGCTAATTTCATCCCACACAAACTTCCATCCACAACTGTGGCAACAGCCAATCTTCTTCTATTTTCATAGCCTTGAGATTCCAGGACAGGTGTAACTAGAATTGTTAGTATGAGACTTTTTTGAACTGTCTGTCATAGTCAGCACCTATCTGAGGACGTTGTGATTTGCCCCTTACTATCTGTTATTATTTTTTTTATTGACAGTATCCTACTCTAAAGACTGATCAGAGTTTAATCACCCTCCTTTGAAGAACTTGTGGACTGTTTTGAGTTTTGGACAAATGCAACAAAGCCATCTATAAACATGATGATATACGCATTTCTATGGCCACAAGTTTTCGTTTCTCTGGGGTAAACATCCAGCATTTCAAGAATGTGTGTTTGGTGGGGCACTGTTAGATTGCTTTCTTTTTCCGTTCATTCTTTCTTTCTTTCTTCTGGTTGCAATTGTTGTCTTTAAGAAATGACAAACCATTTTCCAGAATGGTTGTACTTTTATATAAGGTTTGAAACTCAGATGAAGCAATTATTTTTTGTTTGTGGAAGCCCAATTACCACAGCTACATGTATTGAAAATATACTTTTTGTTATGTTGAATTGCTTTTGTACCTTTGTAAAATATCAGTTGGACATATTTGACTGACCTGTTTCTGGATGCTGTGTAATGTTCCATTCACCTGATTCCACTCTCTGTAAATGCCAGGCCAGCTTGGTTCCTATAGCTGTACAGTAAGGTTTGGAATTTCATAGACTCATTTTTTCACACTTTTAGCAATTTCAAACTTGTTATTAATGTTTTGCATGTGTGTGTGTGAGTGCTTATGGGTGCACGTGTGCCACTGTGCATGTTTGAAGGTCAAAGGACAACATCGAAGTGTATGTGTCTGTCTTCTATCTTTTGAAAGAAAAGGTCTCATTCTGCTGACAATGGGTGTCAGTCTAGCAGGCCCTGAGATGTGGATTCTCCTCGTTCCACTTCCCATTGTGTTGTGAGCGCATCGGGACTGCGGACATGTGTTCTACTTTGCATCCAGCTTTAAGTAGGTGCTGGATGGAACTCTGGTCAGCAGGCTTGGCAAAGGAGTGGCTTTAACTGCTGAGTCATCTTGCCAGATCCAGTCTTAAAAATAGCTTTACTGGGCTGGAGAGATGGCTTAGTGGTTAAGCGCTTGTCTGTGAAGCCTAAGGACCCTGGTTTGAGTCTCGATTCCCCAGGACCCACGTTAGCCAGATGCGCAAGGGGGTGCATGCATCTGGAGTTCAGTTGCAGTGGCTGGAGGCCCTGGTATGCCCATTCTCTCTCTCTCTCTCTCTCTCACTCTCAGATAAATAAATAAAAATGAACAAAAAAATTTTAAAAATAGCTTTACTCTTTGTTTTTTCTTTTCTTTCTTTTTTCTTTGTATTTTTCTTGAGAGTAAGAGAGAGAAAAATAGAGAAAAATTATGAGAGAGAGAGAGAGAGAGAGAGAGAGAGAGAGAGAGGGAATTGGTGTGCCAGGGCCTCCAGCCACTGCAATTGAACTCCAGATTTATAAGCCACTTTGTGTGCATGTGTGATCTTGTGTGCTTGCATCACTTTGTGTGCCTGGCTTACATGGGACCTGAAGAGTTGAACCTGGGTCCTTAATGGATTAATATCTAGGATATACAAAGAAATCAAAAAATTAAATAAGAAATAAAACAATCCAAATTAAAAATTGGGCTATGGAACTAAATAAAGAGTTCTCAGAAGAAGAAATACAGGTGGCATATAAACATCTAAAAAAAAGTTCTACATCCCTAGTCATCAGGGAAATGGAGATTAAAACTACTCTGAGATGTGATCTCACTCCTGTCAGATTGACTACATCATGAAAACAAATGACTATAAATGCTGGTGAGGATGTGGAAAAAGAGGAACCCTTCTACACTGTTGGTGGGAATGCAATCTGGTCCAATCATTGTGGAAATCAGTGTGGAGGTTCCTGAGACTTCTAAAAATAGATCTACCATATGACCCAGCTATAGCACTCCTAGGCATATATCCTAAGGACTCATATCACTACCTTAGAGATACTTGCTCAACCATGTTTACTGCCACTCTATTCACAATATCTGGGAATTGGAACCAGTATAGATGTCCCTTAACTGATGAGTAAATAATGAAGATATGGCACATTTACACAATGGAGTTCTACTCAGTGGTAAAGAAATATGAAGTTATTAAATTTGCAGGAAAATGGATGGATCTGGAATGGATTATACAAAGTGAGGTAACCCAGGCCCAGAAAGCCAAATTTCACATGTTCTCTCTCATATGTCTCATATGTGGACCCTAGCTATAGATGAACAGACCTCTGTGTGAGTAGGAAGAAAACTCAGTAGCAGAGGCCAATAAGGTAGAAAGGAGTTATAAAGGGAATAGAAAGGGAGGGGGAACTTAATAGGATGGTATTGGATATATCTAAGTAGAAGAATAGATTAATGGAGATGAAAAGGCCTAAGTGAGGCCATAGGAAGAAAATGAGTAAAGGAAAGGTGGAGGGAGGGCTAATCAAAATCTAAGAGGATATAAAGAAATTATATGGAAACCTAGTTTTTTGGACAATGGAACACTTAGTAGCCATAGATTGTTGCTAGAAAATTTTCAGTGCCATGGATGGGATAATACCTTCCAAAGAGTTGTTGGCCAGGGAGGTCCCTGATGCCTCCAAAATATTATAGGCCATTGCCATGGCCATTGGGTTCCCACCAGGAATAGGTGGTAAGACCCTGTTGCTGAAGGCTCCACATACTTGGGCTGCAATGCCACTGAGGAATACTGCTGGAACTGAGCTGATAACCTCCTCCATGTAGACCAGCAGACAAAAAGCTGGAAAAAGCCATTCTGCCTGCAGTTCAATGGGAGAGAGAGAAATGACCAGTGAAGATACTCAAAAGTGGATACTGCAAGCCTTAGATTTGGCCAGCCAGGCCAAATGAGCCAACGAGTGCAATAGTGGCATGTCTGTCATTCTGGAAACCAACTGACATCTAATTTGACTGGAGGCACACTCCATGAGAGGGAATACATCCCTGATACTGAAAACCTACAACAGGGGTAGTCATGAACCCTAGGGGTATAGCATCTGCTGCTGTGTGGCTAAATGTATATACTATGCTCATCAAACTGCCCAGTAAGCACTTCTCTTAATGTTTATACCCATACATTAATGCTACTCTCATTTTTGGTTAGAGAAGCTTCTCTTTTCAAATGGCAGTGACCTTGGGATGACTCAGTAGGCACCATGGTGATGAGAAGAAGTGACAGAGGAGTACTCAGCACTGCAATATCTCTATCACACCTTTCCAGGCTCAGGGTCTATTGTGGAAGAGGTGGCAGAAAGAATGTAAGAGCCAAAGGAAGGGTAGGACTCCTTACAACATGCTCCTCCAGACACAAAGTGGCCTGGATATCCATGATCTCACAGGATATTGTTACAATTGCCTCACATTTATATCTGAGTTTGAAGAGAATCAATGCCTTTATTCTGTTCAGTTTCCAATTATTTACCTAGTATTTGATTTATCAGTTTTGTAGTTTTCAACATAGAAATCTGACATGGAATTTTGCTAGATTTATCCTTAAATATTTGTTTTTTATAGTGATATAAGTAGTATTCTACTTTAAACTTTTATATCCATGTGTTCATTTCTAATATGTAGAAATAATTTCTAGCCAGCTATCCTGCTTCTTATAAACTTAATTCTCAGGGATTTTCTGCATAGTCATCCACAGTAAAAAAAAAAAAAAATGATAATGCCATCTTACATCCCATTTTTCAAGTCCATCATTGCAAAACTATTTGTGATGTTTCTTATGTTCTAGGTTCCAAAGTTGTCTATGCACCACATCATCTCCACATGGGACGATGTTTATCTCTTCTTTTCTGTTCTGTATCTGCTCTATGTCAAGTTCTTGTTGCACAGTAATTGTTAGAATTGCCTGTAATTTATTGGATGAGAGATGAGAGTGAGCATCCGGATATAAGGGAGAATGGTTTAACTTGTTTCATTAGGTACAATGCTACCTGTAGATATATTAAATGCATTTCACCAGGCTGATGGAATTCTCATTCATTTCTATTTTCCTGATGCTCTTATTAGATATGGGTGTTAAATTTTACCTTTTCCTGTACTGACATAATTACACCATTTCTTCTTTAATCTCTTAAAATGGTGAATGTGATTTGCTAATGTTTGAAATGGAAATAGTTTTACACCTTTGATATTTTGATATTTTACCATGCTATGATGTATATTAGACATAGATGTGTATATTATTCATACACAAGTCCTCTTAATGTGACATTGTTGCTCTTAGGTTTGCATCGCTGGTAGAAATCACCCAACCAAGAGCAGCTTGTGGGAAACAAAAAGGTTTATTTTGGTTTACAGGCCTGAGGGGATGGTCCACAATGGCAGGGAAAACAATGGCATGAGGAGAGGGTGGACATCACCCCCTGGCCAACTTCAGGTGGACAACTGGAACAGGAGAGTGTACCAAGCACTAGCAAGGGGTAGCTGGCTATAACACCCATAACACTGCCCCCGACAACACACTGCTTCTTGGAGGTGTTCATTCCCACATCTCCATCAGCTGGAAACCTAGCATCCAGAAGACCCAAGTTTATGAGGGACACCTGAATCAAATCTCCACATTCCACCCCTGGCCCCCATAAGCTGATAATCATACACGAAGTAAAATGCAATCCATTCATCCAACTTTAAAAGCCTCCATAGTTTTTTTTTTAAATCAATTCCAATGATGTTCATACATCTCCATGATCCAAGGTCTTTTAACTGAGCCATAATACCAAAAAATCCCCGCAAAGTCCACAATGGCACAGTATAAAAATTTACACTGCAAAAGATGGCATTGGGCATAGCAAAGAAATATTCAACCAATACAAGATTTAAAACAACCAGGGCAAACATCAAACTCTGTAGCTTCAAGTCCAACAACTGTAGTCAGTGACAAATCTCTAAGTTTGATAATTCTAGCCAGCAACAAGCCTCTGCTATTCCAATTCTGCCCCTCCAGCTAGGCTACTCACAGTCCTGTAAAAATTCACTGGGGCTGGTAGCTCTCCTTGGCAGCCATCTCATTGTCCTTACAGCTCCACTGGGTCTCCATTGCAAGCCACAGTTCATCCTCATGGCTCCATCAACTCTCCATGCAGGCATCCAGCAAACCTGCTTCACACTGCCCATGGCCATTTTCAAAACACATGACCGTGTTGCAAACTCAATGACCCTCTCTTTCCTTCATTCAGGTCTTGCAACTATGACCAGAAAAATCCATCAAACGGTACTTACAGCACTGCAACGTGTCTCTTAGGCCAAGGTTTCAAATCCTTCCACATTCCTCTTGAAAATCAGCTCCAAAAGGCCAAAACCACACAGTCAGGTGTCTAGCTGCAATCCCACTCCTTGGTACCACTTTACTGTTGCATTCAGGTTCGCTTTACTGGTAGAAATCCCCCAACCAAGAGCCATTTGTAGGAAAAAAAAAAGAGGTTTATTTTGGCTTCCAGTCTCAAGCGGAAGCTCCATGATGGCAGGGAAAATGATGGCATGAGCAGAGGGTGGACATCACTTCCTGGCCAACATCAGATGGACAACAGGAACAGAAGAGTGTACCAAGCACTAGCAAGGGGTAGCTGGCTATAACACCCATAACACTGCCCCCGACATTATACCACCTCCAGGAGGCATTAATTTCCAAATCTCCACCAGCTGGGAACCTAGCATTCAGAACACCTGAGTTTATGGCGGGGTGACAACTGAATCAAACCACCACAGACATGAACACATAAAACAGTTGGTCACAAGGGGTAGCGAAGCATGAATTGATAGAACTGGGGGTAGGGGATGGAGAACTAACAAATCCTTATCTGATGATCTCTGGTGTACGTGCATGTGCGCGTTCATAGTGCCGTCACCATCGTTATGCCTTGTTCATTTCCTGTTAAGTGGTATATCCTTGCCACTCCCCAAGACCACCTTTCACCTTCCTACATGGTACATCTGGGACTTAAACCCAGGCCAGCAGGCCTTGCAAGCAAGTGACTTCAGCTGCCGAGCCCAACTCCCCAGCTTCCTTCCATCTTTCAAATTTATCTACTGTTACTGATATTGATATTCAAGTGGTTTGTGTGACAGACAGAGGACTCCGTGGATAAATCAACGACCATGCACGCATGAGGACCTGAGTTCAGACCTCCTGCTCTCACGCAAAGATGGATGCCGTGGGACTATGGCCAGAAGTGAGAGGAGAGGCAGAAACAGCAGAGTGGCCAGATGCTCCAGGGCCAGCCAGCCTGGCAGATGTGGTGGTGAGTCACATGGACAGCGAGAGGCCCTGCCTTGAACAAGATTGAAGGTGAGGGCCCACACCCCAGGTTGTCCTCTGACCTCCACATGTGGTCTACTGCCCACACAACCCTGCACTCACGCACATGCACATGCACACACAGACACACTTCACACACATGCACAAGTAGTTTTAAAGCTTATGCTTGTTCCAATATTTTCTGTGTTCCCGACGTCATCCTTGTCCACATGCCTCCATTTCAAAAATCACCTTATAAATGTTTATGACAAATTTGACATCATAGTTGAAGATCCTTTAACACAAAGATAAAATTAAAGTTATTACGAATATTGATTTTAAAACTATGTTCATACAATGTAGGGAGAAAAGAACAAAATAACAGTCAAAGGTACACAGTATGTATAGAGAATAATTGGAAAAAATAACTTAATTCTTTAATCACTTTAGCAATTGGTATTTCATCCATCAATTCATTTCAGAAAAACTGCAAAAGCAAGCTAGTACATTAATATAAAAATCTCGTTTTCTGAAACTCTGGCTTGCTTAGGAATCCTAGCGATATTTTACTGGCTGGAGTTGGGCGTTCAAGCTACTGCGATCTTGCCAACTTCTTTTAAATAAAATTCCTTAGGACCAAACTGGTACTAAATTGTAGAACATCCTTGAGGTATGAAATAGTTTCATGGCAATGACTAACTACATTAGGAGCTTTGTAATGTAATTAAATGCTCTGAATTACAACTGTCTTCACTAGCTCCAAAGATATCCCACCCCCAGTACGAGATCTCTGTGTCTCTTTACCACATTTAATATTGTATGTTTGAATGCTTACTTTATTTGAAATCAGTCACACATATGTGTATGGGCTGTGTTGAAGTTCTAGTTCAATGACTGGGCATTATTTCCATGGCAATTAGGGCAGATACACATGAATGGAGCATTGTAAGACACTCTTGTGTGACCACTGCATACTCCTTACTTCAGGTCCGAGGTTTTTCCTTTCTGTGCCATGAGCCACTTCAGTCACCTTCCTACCCCCAGCCATTAGCTGGATAACACCCGGATTGTTTTTTGTGGTTCCGATGACATTAAAGCACTTTTGAAAGCTACCCTTAGGTACTGGCTGGAAAATTTACAGAGCCTGTTCTCGGCAAGAGCCATATTTCTTCAGGATGAAATCGAAATCTGGTTTGATACTGAGGAAGGACATTTGTGCTTAATGCCCGTGGAAAATTCAGTGGACACATCTTTAGAAGAATGTGTCTTTTATTTTCAGATCAGTTAGAGAAGTGCCAAGGTTCAGGCACCCTGAAGGGTCAGCACAAATCTGAGAGGTTTAAGTCTGAGTTGGGAATGGTTGGAGTGTTTGCAATTCCAGCAGGAGGATTGCTGTGAGCTTGAGGCCAGCCTGGGCTACATAGTATGTTCCAAGTCAGCCTGAGCTTTTAAGTGAGACCCTGTCCCCCAATAAATGAGTATAATTAATTAATTAAAGTAAAGACATTTTGGAGAAATAAATAGGTAAAATGCATGATTCCTACGTTATGACCTCTGAGCCAAGTCCAGGCTCCCATGTATACATGTGTGTTAGTTAAGATTATTTGTGTGGCAGATACTTGCTCATGGCTGAACCAAAACTCCCAAGGAGAAGCACTTTGAGGAAAAAAAGGGTTTGTTTTCCTGGGGAAGTTTTATCGTGGTGGGGAAAACATGGCAGGAGCAGACAGCTATACATCATGTCTCCACAAATTAGCTGGTAAGAAGCAGAGAGAACGAGTGCCCTGAGGTAACGGTAACCACAATATAACACCCAAGATCTGACCCTCCAGTGACACACCTCCTTAGCAAGGCTCGAGCTTCCCAAGACTCCACCAGCTGGGGATCAAATATGAGGCTTACTCACAAATCCATGAAGCCATGGTGGGACATTTTACATTCAAACAACCACAAGTTTGTTTGTTTGTTTGTTTGTTTGTTTGTTTGTTTGTGGTTCTAGGGCTTGAACTCAAGGTCTCACCCATGCTTGGCAAACACTCTACCACTGAGCTATATCCCAAGACCTTGTATTTGTTTCTTTTCATTTTTGAGAGAGAGGGAGAGAAAGAGAGAATTGGCACACCAGTGCCTCAGCCATTGCAATTGAACTCCAGACACTTGCGCCAACTAGTGGGCATGTGTTACCTTGCCTCGCCTTTGTGCATATGGCTGATGTGGGGGATCTGTAGAGTTGAACATGGGTCTTTAAGCTTCACAGGCAAATGCATTAACCACTAAGCTATCTGTCCAACCTCAGATCTTGTATTTTTAATGGATAAAAATATCTGTTATACTAATGCTATGAAAATTATGATATCCAAATGCCTTTTCCCTACATAAAGATTTATTGTAAGCCTATAGTCTATGACTAGTTCTGTGTGACAACAGAAGAAATGAGTAGCACCAAGAGAGATTACATAACCCATACCACTCATAAAATATTTACTATGTGACCATTCACAGAACACATATTGGGACTCCTGGTTCATGCTTCAGTCTCCATCACAGAAGAAAATTCGTATAGCATAAGTTTTTTTTTTTTTTCTCTTTCTAACTAGTTGCCACTTTGTAAGTAAGTGCATACACACCTGTGTATGTGTTTATATGTCTTAACCAATTTTAGCTTTGGTTGTCATTAATGATTAGAGATAATTCTAATTGCTCCTTCACATTGTTGGTGCTAACAAACATTTTTTATAAATTAAAATTTTCTTTTCATAATGAGAAAAATGCTACAGCCTTTTCTATCATGAAATCGATGTATTTTTTTAAATCCCATAGATAGTAGTGTCTATAATCCTCACCCTGGAAAGGCATAGACAAGAAGATCCATGGGGTTTGCTTACTAATTGCTCCCCACCAGGTTCAGTGGAAGCACTGTCTCAAAGAACAAAGTAGACTCCATTTCTGAGGATAACACCCGAGGTTGTCCTTTGGATTTCAAATTCAGACATACATATGCGCATCCACACATGCATGTGCACCTTCACATACATGAACACATATGTATACATACACACAAGCATAAAATGGAGTGATCTTGTTGGGTAATCAACCCATATCTGTGTGTGACTTTTATTTTTGAATAATAACTGCATTGTGAGGTTATGGTTATTTCAGTGTGTTTATCCATTTAGTTGGGGAACTTTACCAATTATAGTTTTGTTTTGTTAATTTTTTGAGGCAGGGACTCACTCTAGCTCAGGCTGACCTGGAATTCACTATGTAGTCTTAGGGTGTTCTCAAACTCATGGCAATCCTCTTTCCTCTGCCTCCTGAGTGCTGGGATTAAAGGTGTGCACCACCAGCTTTTTGTAATTTTTATTTATTTATTTGAGAGCGACAGAGAGAGAGAGAGAAAGAGAGAGAGAGAGAGAGAGAGAGAGAAAGAGAGAGAGAGAGAATGGGTGCACCAGGGCCTCCAGCCACTGCAAACAAACTCCAGATGCATGTGCCGCCTTGTGCATCTGGCTTACGTGGGTCCTGGGGAATCGAGCCTTGAACAGGGGTCCTTAGACTTCACAGGCAAATGCTTAACCACTAAGCCGTCTCTCCAACCACTTTACCAATTTTATTTGAATTTTTTTTCTCTCTCTCTCATCTCTTTCTCTCTTTCTGTGAGAGAGTCTCAGAGTTGGGATTACAAGTGTGTGCCAGTATGCCCAGCGACAATTAGTTTTCTTTTCTTTTTTTTCTTTTTTCCTTTTGGTTTTTCAAGATAGGGTCTCACTCTAGCCCAGGCTGACCTGGAATTCACTATGGAGTCTCAGGGTGGCCTCGAACTCACAGCTATCCTCCTACCTCTGCTTCCTGAGTGCTGGGATTAAAGGCGTGCGCCACCACACCTGGCTGACAATTAGTTTTCTTTCAGCAAGTCTGTGCTGACTGCTAGTGCTTTTTGTAAGTACAGTCCCTTCTTTAAACTCGTTTCAAATATGAGCTAATAATTATCTAATTTTTCTTTGGCTTATAAGGTGACTCATAATTGAGCCACTCTTTCTTTAAAGTATTTTCTGAACTACCAGTGAATTTCCAATTACCCAATTTATTTAAGCCATAGAATTAAGTAATTTCTAACAACTATTGTCATAATTGATATTTAGAAAAAAAAATTCTATCACTCCTGAAACAGTTTCTTGACCCACTGTATGCTTAGACAATTTCTTCCTATTGTGGCATAGGATCAAACCCAGGGCCTGGTATATCCTGGGGAGGTGTTAACCACTGCATGTTACCCGCAGCCCTTTGGACCCATCTTAACACCCCCCCCCAACTTCCAGCCCTAGTTAGGCTAATTGTCTTTTCTAGACATCTCTCATAAATGAAATCAGCCTATGCAGTCTTGTGCAGATTATTCCTTGCAGTTTTATTAGTTTTTTTTTAAACATATTGTTCTATCAGTTATCAGCAGTCTGTGCACCTTCACTGCTTCATACTCCGTGTTGTATGGATGCACTTTTGTTCTCAGCACTGCTGGGAACACGCTGCCCGTGTCCTCGCATGCTGCTCTCCCTTCTTCGCCGGGCATGAGGGAGGCCCGGCATTTCCAGCAAGAGCCGTTGAGATGGAGTCTCAGTGATTACATGTGCCTGATCTCAAATTCGCTGTTGCTTCTGCGAAGTAAAATGAAGATGTTTGTATTCATTGATGTTTAGACGTGTTTGGAAATTGTAACAGCTTTAGAATATAGAGGTAAAGCTGGGGGCGGGGAGGGGGGGTTGTTTGGCCAACCACCAGAAACCTTTGAAATTGTATTGTAAGTGAAGACAAAGGATTCATATCTTTACAAGTGTAAAACCCAATACAAACATGGTTGGGAAATGAAGGGATGAAAAATGATTAGTTGCCTGTAGTAAGGAAGGAGAGGATGGGAGTTCTTTGGAAAACAATGACTGTTTTGAACAAAGGAAACTTGGAGATTTTATACAAGAAGCCCTTAAGTGTTCATACAGCATGACATATTAGTGGCAGGGTCCCTCTGGGCATGTGTATTTCAGGAGTTCAAAGTTAAGCATGCTCAGTGGAAGGCTCTACTTCTAAGGGACATGTTCTTAATACACTTAGCTCAAGGTCATAACATACATATTTGAAAGGTGAAAATGATGGGTAGGAGGGCTTTGGGGCATGCTCAGTTTTCTCTCACAAGTTTTAGATGCAAAAGATGAAAATTTGAAGGTGCATTAATGGAAGAGTTGCCAAAAAAAGTTACCTGCCTTGTTTAGTGGCTAGCATTACTAAACCTCTGGAAGTTTATTTCAGTACACATTCAGAACTCTTCAGAAATATCAGCCAGCTTATAGTCATCTTGCAATCCTCTGGCGACTTCACAATGTACTGCCAGAAAATCCAGGTTTCTTATTGTGGACGATGAGATATGTGACGTGCAGCGTGATTATTCATTCAGCACTCTTTTCACCTACTAACTTCCTTTGTTTCTTTGCATTGGCAATATTGTCATTCTTTTTTTTTCTTTATTAGTCAGTTCTGTATGCAGCAAATACAGTCAGTTTGGTACCATTATTAGGCTCATCCGTGACCTACCCCCTCCCCTCGGCCCCTCCTTGTTGAGGTATACGGGTCATGCATTGTGGAGTTAGCCCACAGCTATGGGTAAGCTAAATGTCTCTGCATATCATGACCCAACCCTAAAACCTTCAAACCACAGACTAAAGAGATTTGCTCAACCATGTTTATAGCAGCTCAATTTGTAATAGCTAAGAGCTGGAATCAACCCAGATGTCCATCACTAGAAGAATGGATAACTAAGATGTGGTATATCTACACAATGGAATTCTATACAGCAGTAAGAAAAAATGATACAATGAAATTTGAGGAAAAATGGTTGAACCTGGAACAGATCATTCTCAGTGAACTTACCCAATCACAGAAAAAAAATCGCCACATAGTCTCACTCATCTACAGCACCTAACCTGAATCTTTTTTTTTTTTTAATTATTTATTTGCAAGAAGAGAGGGGGGGGGAAGGAGAGAGAGGAGACAAACAGAGAGAATGTGCGTGCCAGGACTTCCAGCCACTGCAAACGAATTCCAGATGCATGTGCCCCCTTGTGCATCTGGCTTATATAGGTTCTGGGGAATCAAACCTGGGTCGTTTTGGCTTCGCAGGCAAGCGCCTTAACTGCTAAGCCATCTCTCCAGCCCTGATTTTCATTCTTTTTTGATGGTCCTTTCTTAGCTATCTCTGATGTTCTTAGTGGCCCCCTTTTCAATGTACACTTCTCATCTCAGATGCCTTCCTCTGATCATACTTGTCTTCCCTTATGGTCAGTTTCACTCTATAATTTTCCTACAACCTTCATCAGAACCTGCCATCTCTTGGCATATCTATTTGTTTACTGTTATCTTATGCCATGGATTGTGATCTTTATGAAAGGCAGGACATTATGGGAATAATTATTGATCATATTCCTAGAACCTAAAACTGTGTTTGACACTGAATAAATATTTGTTGATTAAATAGCTGTTTGCCTGGTACCAGTAACCTTGGGGCATACAGCCAAGGTTGAGTTGCTGCCCTGTGTCTAATTGGATTTTCTCTGTCAATACACACTGAGAGGAAGCATGTCTGTCATAAACTTCCTACTCCATGTAGCTGACTCGGCCTGATTTATGCTACAACTCCTTACATGTAGAGATGACAAAGATCCATCCATGTCTAGGACTCCTATCCCTGCAGGTGACCCTCCTTGAGTTAAGGCACACTTAGGACAATCTTCATCCTCGTCATTGGCTTCTCTGGGTTACATTATTTCTTTATATCTTATTATGTGCATCCCGTACCCAATACAGTATCTAACAATGTGTGCGCACATGGGAATACATGTTTCTAGATGTGTGATGGTGCGCAGGCTCATCTGTGTGGAGGCCAGAGGGATATTTTGGGTGCCTTCCTCGGTTATTGTCCGCTACATTTGTCAAAACAGGGTGCCCAGCCTGAACCTAGAGCTCACTGATTTGACTAGATTAGCTAGGCAGCCAACCCCGGGAACTCGCCTGGCTCTGCCTCCTGAGCACCGGCGTGATAAGCACCATCATTTTACATGGGTGCCTGGGGCACCAAACTCAGGTCCTCATTCTTGTACAGCCAGTAAGCACTTTACCTGCTGAGCCATCTACCCAGAGTCGCCGGGTCATCTGTTAGGCTAAGAATGGCCTGTATCTGATAGATTATGTCTTCTGATGCACAATGAATTAAGCAGTGGCGTAAGTGGCATAAGTTTTCATTATAGTGAAAATCTATAAACATCAAACTGTTCAGATGTGAATGTGCACAGTCACGTTTGTATTTGTTTTATTAGCTGTTTGCTCGTTTGTTGGCAATGCTGGAGCTTAATCCCAGGTGTTCATGCAGGCAAGGCATGTGTTTTCCCACTGAGCTTCAGCCCTATCTCTTCTTGAACTTTCCGGTGCCAGCTAACGTGGTGGACAAATACCTTCATGAGCTCAGTCTGCTGTATTTACTCCCTGTGATTATCTTGTGTCGTCTGATCAAGGAATTTTACAAATGCAATGACTTAATACGTTGAGTTTAACAAGAAAAATACCAAAGCAAGCTCAATGAGATCACTTCAGCTGTGGGAAAGCACGGGGTTTCCTCCAGGTGGCAGCAGGAGGCAATGTAAGAGATTTCAAAACACCCGTGGGACCCAGTGGGAGAGATTTGCCAATGTTGGGTATAAGCCCTGGGGACCAGCCACAAAAAACCCAGAAGAGCTCATAGGCAGTGTCCGTGAGAAAACAAAGACTCACTCCTACACCCAAGAGGAACTTACTTCTGACAGCAACCTGACTGAGCTTGGGAACCGACCCTTCCACAGTAGGACATCTTGACTTTGACCTTGGGAGAGCCTATGCAGGGACCTGGCAAGAGCACTGCAACCTCCATGAACTAAGCAGTGGAGACCCCTTCAAGACACAGCAACAAAAGACGAATGCAGACAAGAGTCGAAGCCGCCATCTCATCTCGATTAAACCTCTGTCTTTATCTGGTCTCAGACATGTTCATTCTGACTGAAATGCGTGCTATGGTTTTGAAATATTTTTAAAATAGGGTTCCCATTCTCCACGCAGATTCCTCTGTGCAGTTACCTGCTTTAGCTTTCTGTCAGCAGCCTGCTTTTTGAGACCATTTTTGCAGTGGTGTTAATTATTTGCAGGCCAAGGGTCACTCTCCATTGTTGTCATAATGGTCTATGGTGACAAGAACTGACAGAGATGCGTTGCTTACCTGGGAAATCCCCATGCCTTCAGAAACCCCATCTGTGCTCACTTTACAAGCAGCAGTTTTAGGTTTCACATTTATCGCTCAATGGTTGCATTTTTATTGTTCATTTGATTCATGAGTGTTTCATTTCTGACAAGTGTGTCTTTGTGTTCCTCTGCTGGTCTCACCAGTTATTACAGAGTGGTACCGGGATAAGGGGTCAGGAAATGCCTGTCCTTTGATATAACATTATTTCACTTTTATTGAGCCAAGGCTTGGTTTAAAGGTTTCATAGAAGGAGGAAAGTTTGGTGACTTACATTGTACTCACAATGAGTAAAGAAAGTTGTGGTTTGTAATTCTGTTACTATAAAAAAATCTAATTTCATTTTGGTTTTCAGAGAAACTTAAAGCAAGGCAAGATATACACAGGACTCAAACAATAGCCTTTCATCATTGACTAAGCTGAGCATTGTGGGTAACATATTTATCTTCCCCGTGGTTTCATTTTTACATCTATCACATGCTATGATCATGCAATACCTAGAAATCTCATGCTTCTTAAGATTTTCATTAGAATTGAGGTCCTTAAAGTTTCACCTTAGGACTACCATCCACATGAGCTGGAAACTTATTGGGAAGGAAAATTCTCAGATGTCACCACAGGCTTAACAAAGTACAAACTCTTGGGGTGTGTGGGGCCCAGGCTAAGGACCACACCAGTGGCAGTGCCCAACATACCCTTAGCATTTGGGCTCTGGCAAATGCTAAGTATCCGTTGTCTTAAGGGACATGCATGGGAGTGGAAGAAGGCTCAGATGAATGGTTACCTGAGTATTCCAGGACATGGCATCAAGGGGTTCTTTCAAACGTGTAGTTAAAAACAAGATACATCTAACGTTAGTTATACAAATGGATTTGAGGTGACACTCTTAATTAAAATTGAGTGACAGGGAAGCTCCAGAAAGATGTCATATTGCAGCAACAGCTTTGAGGGTCTCTGGCGCAGTTCAGCTTATCTTCACAGTAACCTGAATTTGGGATGTGTGGCTATTACCAGCATGGCTAGTGGAGTCATCTGGGGCTGGCCAAATGTGTGTCTCTCCTGGATACATTATGCTGCTAGTTTCCCATCTGCCCAACCTACACAGTTGGTTTGAAGTCACAGCTTGCCCTGGTCATTCCACAGAGCATTCCTGGTCTTCTGTGCGACTTTCAGAAATGACCACATACTGCTACCATGCTTTCCCTCTGCGGGTGTCCTCTTCTCCCTGCAGGCGCTCATCCTGCTACAGTGCCGGTTGTTTGCCCTGTGTTAATAAATAATACTTCTCCTTCAGTCAAATTTTAAACTCATCATCTATTTAGTTCTTTTCTCTTGTGACATAATATAGTAGTTAATTTTAATATGATGTGATCATATAATATTAATCTATGCATTATATGCACATATATGTTTTCTTATACTGGTATTATAAAGTGTCCATTTATAGGAAGTTTCTGTTAGACATTTTGGCTAATAGCTTATGACTTGTGACTTGTAGGAGTTTCATCAAAGAAGTTGGCATAAGTTAAGCATTTTGTTTTTGTTTTTCAGACAAGGTCTGATGTAGCCTAGGCTGTGTTCAAACTTATGAAGTAGCCAAGACTAGCCTTGAACCACCTCACCTCCTGTTCCTGACTCAAGTGTTGGGCATAGGCACTGCCATACCCGTCTAGGTTAACATTTGAAGTAAGACCACATCTCTTTGACCTTTGAAGCAGAGTAGTAGGATTGCAAAAACTGGGTGAGAAATTTTAAGGCAAGACTTCCAGATCTTGATGTCTGGTGGTCCCTTCCATTAAGCACTTTCTACCTTAAATTCTAAGCCTAGATAGCCAAGAGTCATAAACTTCAACCCTGGCTGGCCCACTTACAAGCTTTATAGTCTTGGCCAAGATAGGTAAGTTCCTTCAGCCTACATCTCATTATCTCTAGCATGAAAACAAGGACTATGCAGAAAGGTAGCAAAAGAAGATACCTGAGCCCAGGTAAAAGCTCACTACATGTTAACTACTTTCCATGCAATACATAATGAAATTGGGGCTCATATTAGCCACGTTATTTTAATATTGACAAGGCAAGCAGGGTAAGAATTTGGAGGATTTGACTCATTTCTCACCCACTCCTATCTTATCTTTTCACGTCTGTCAACTTGATGAAACATGTCAAAATTTCTTGTGCTTTGTTTCCGTCTGATATATTTCCCCTTAAACTTTGCATTACTTAAATGCTTCATTCAGGTCTTTGTTTAAACGCGACCTCAGCAGCAAGCCCTTCCCTGATGCCCCTTCATAGTAGCACCCGACATAGTCTTTTGTTAATATTCACTTTGATTTATTTTTCATCATAGCAATTATCCACATCCAAATTTATATATTGACTTGTTTACTCCTTTCTGTTGTTGGGGTTTGTTTTTGATTCTCTCAGCACAAGCTAATGTGTTTCCTGAAAGCAAAGAGTTGTTTGTCTCCTCACTATAGTATTTCCAGTAGGCCAAAGCAGGGTCTAGCAGAAAAACAGAAGTCCAATTAAAACTTATTCAATAAAGTGTTTGATGAATAAGTAAATGAACAAAGTCATTCAATATGCCATAGCACCTATCATTGCTCCTGTATCCTTTAGAGCCCTGGAAACTCTCTGACATGGTTGGCTAAGTATGTATCAAACCAAGTATTTGGAATTCCCTATACTGTTTTGTCCATATGTAAAAATACTTGTATAAAATAATTTTATCTAAAATTTTCATATATTAGCACGTATGTTCAGTATGCTGGAAATGGAAAATGTTGTCTCTATATAAGCAGCCAAATGTGACATTTTGGAAAAGAATAAAGCAGAATTTTAAATGAAGGAAAAATGTGTTGTAAATTATGATGAAAGAAGAAGAAAAAAAGCTTCCAGTAAAAAAATATCCAGCTCTTGGCAATGGCAGCACCAAAATAAAGTTCCCAGAACATCTGCAGATAGAAGTCCATGACTTCTGACGGGAGGCTGCCCAGTGTAGTGTCTTGACTCCTTGTTTGTAGTAGGTTGATCCTCCAACAAAGATGACCTTGTTTCAAGATTGATAATGCTCTCTTAATGACTTTATGTATTTCTCAATGTCCTCAGAGCTTAAGGGGTCATTAGACCAAGTGATTGTGTTAATTGGGAATTACGAGATAGGGTTATTAATAGTAAAAGTCATTACCAGATCTGCCTAGTGACATAGTTGTTGTTTCTTCCTCCCTCTCATCCCCCTTCCCTTTGGTTGTGACATTGAGTTCAAGTTGATCTGTTGACCTCTCAAGTTTCACTTTTAGGGGTAAATGCTAACCAACAGGCATGATGGCGTGGTGGGTGTGGGAAATGGAGCACTCCCATTAGAGGTCCAGGACACACTGTTGAATGCACTAACATAGGGTGGAAATTTGTCATAAAAATCCTTTGAGGAAACTAAGTGCAATGGAAACATATTAAATACATCATCTCTAAGTATCAAAAATTTCCCCAAGACGCTTAGTCCCCTGACTGAACACCAGGGTCTATAGTTAAATTTTTGGAAAAACTAAAGTTTGAGTCATAAAGATATATATCTTTAGCTGCAAATTTTATATGCATATATATAATTTATATACATTTATTTAAATATTATTATTATTTAAATTTATTTAATATTATTTAAATTTATTAAAACTAATATTTGATACCACTGTGGCATTGAGGAAGATGTCTAAACTTCCAATGCTCACGTTCTTATCTGCACGGTGGGGGCAGTAACAATACCACTTCGTTAGTTATTGGGAAGGTTGAAGGGGATTCTGCAGGCTATTTAAGACAAACATCACAGCAGTGTTACAGACACTGGATCACCTGTCTACTGCACAGAAGTGATGCGATGGTTTGAAGTAACTGCATTCATACGGTTGTGTGGTGGTTAGGAGTTCAATCAGGGTACAAGTAGAGTGTGTTGGCTGAAGGTTTCTCAAGATGTCCTCAGCCAAGATGTCGGCTGGGGATGAAGGCATCTACATAGTTGTCTAGGAGTGGAGGGTCCTTTTCAGCCTGTTGAATATACATGGATGGCATATTGAATCCTTAGAGACAGGGAGCTACTTCCTTATGATGTGAATCTCTCCCTAAAGGAAAATGACAAGAAGTGGCAATATTATTTATGTCCTGGCAGCAAAATTACACCATTACTTCCACCACAGTCTATTGGTCATCTAGACCAACCTAACACAGTGCGTTATGGCACATAAAGAAGGCCGGCTTCGTAAATCCTTCCAGATATGAGGGCATGAATGCCAGCAGGCATCTTGAGGGCCATTTAGATAACAATAAAAGTGATGCCTGTTATCATGATATATGCTTTTCAAGAACTAATAATAAGCAGTCTATTTCACTTAAAGCACAGAGTCCGAAGAACACAGTGATGGGACTGGAGATCTGGGCAGAAGTTCCACTCCTCAGAGTCTTGTGAACTGTGTCAGTGTTGAGACTTTTATCCCAAGGGCAACAGGCAATTACTGAGGTGATGTGAGCTGAAAGGTAAGGTCAGATTTGCTTTGAGAAGTGTACATGAACCACAAACTTCAGTTTTTATTGTATTTGGAGAATAAATTGAGGAAAGATCACAATTCCCAAAATTCTCACCTGCCACTTGGGAGGAAAAGGAAGTTGTTAATGAAAAATAAGAATAAGCTTAATGATTGTATATATATATATATATATATATATATATATATATATATTTAAGCTGGAACCTCTTAGGTTAGGAGAGGAGTCCAAATAAGAAACTGATTTGCTGACATGAGTAATCAGGTTTAAAACTTTGAAAGTTTCCTTACCAAGAATACCTATTAAGGTTAATTAACAGAACTGATTTTTCCAACAACTCAAGTGTTTGTAGAACCAAAATACAAGTCCTGCCTTCACCAGCTTTATCAAGTGATCTGGATATATGCTATTGTTATGGTTTCCGGCCTTGTAAGATACAGCATCCATCTAGTCCCTAGGTCTAGAGTTGACGCCCCACCCTTCCTGAAGGATCTACATTAAGTGAAGCCTGTCTTGCCTCAACTCTTGCGACCCCCTCAGAACAAGCTCTGGAGCCACACCATGAACAAAAGCAAGAAGGGCAGGACACGGTTGGCAACTTCTTCCAGTGTCAGGGAGTTCACGGAGCTGCAGAGAGGTGCCCCCACCATCTGGTTGTGGCTTTAGCAGGGAGGAATTGAAGAACCTTCACAGATGGGGTGATCAGACAGCAAAGCAAATGATCTTGCTGTGTGGACAAAGAGTGTGAAGGATTTCTGTGATGCATCTTCCTGACAGCTCCTGGCACTAAAAGACACGGTTTTCTATACTCAGCTGTTTCAAATTTTCTTTTCAGTTGCCTGCGTTCTTTTGTCCCCCTATTGGCCACCACTCCCTCTCTGTAGAGGTCAAGATAAACTTCATTTCTCTGTTTTTGCCACCTGAAAGAATTGCTTCCTAGGTGAAGATTTCAATGGCACAGCTGGATAAGGTATCAGAAGTCATATACAAAGATAAAGATGCCATACATTCTTTCTAGGTACAAATAAGAGTAGAGTAGAGTAGAGTAGAGTAGAGTAGAGTAGAGTAGAGTAGAGTAGAGTAGAATAGAATAGAATAGAATAGAATAGAATAGAATAGAATAGAATAGAATAGAATAGAATAGAATAGAATAGAATAGGTTTCTAACTGGGTTCTAGAATCACAAAACCAATGGTGTATGTGGTTTTATTGACTGCTATGTGCCCAGCAATGACATATGGAAGCCTCTTCAAGAGTGATAAATATACACAAAACATACCAGGAAAGAAAGCTTTAAAATAATATCAACATCACTTCCAGTATCATTAAATATATTTCTCTTTTCATTACTATGTCTAGTACTGTTCCAAGCACTTCCATCACGATGAAAACTTTCTCATGTTTTAAAATAATTTTTATTTATTTATTGGTAAGCAGAGAGAGAAAGAGGAGAGACAGAGAGAAAGATCATGCCAGGGCCTCCAGCCACTGTGAACAAACTCCAGATTCATGCGCACCACTTTGTGCATGTGGCTTTACGTGGGTACCTGGGAATCGAAGGTGGGTTGTTCAGCTTCGCAGGCAAGTGCCTTAACGGCTGAGTCAACTCTCCAGCCCTCTAGTTTTTATTCAGTCAGGGATCCCAGCCTGTGGAATGGGGCTTCCAGTTCAATTAACCTAATCTAGAAAGTCCCTCATAGAAATTTGTTTCCATGGTGGTTCTAAGTCCTGTCACATTGACCACCAGAGATTAACTAGTACAGTAAGTGATGTAGAAATCGGAATCAGGGTGGTGGCCTGGCATCTGTTGAACTTGGAGATAACTGAAGATTGTGAATTCTCTAAGAGTTGAGCGTAAACACAATTGCCTTGGATAACGGCTGTGAGTGAGACAATGCACCACACATCCATTCCTGCTGAAGGCAGAGGCATGGCAACTTGCACTGGTTTGGGGATTTATATTCATGGGAACCACAAGGACCCTGAGATTCGCCATGACCTGACAGCGGACAGATGAAACTCTGTGGACCCACCTGGTGCCCACTGACACCATTGAGGTGCCTGAGAGAATCTTTGTGGGGCTACTTTCAGCCTGCATGAACCTCTCTCTTTTCACTCTGCCTTCTGCTTCCCATGCCTTCAGAGGGAGAGGCAGGTTGTCAGACAACATGGGTAAGCTTAACTCTACAAGTCATAACATCCTCTGCATTGCACAAGGTAGGTATGCAACCCCTTGAATCTCCCAGCCGCAGACCTCCCTGGGCTGTGGGTGTCAGAGAGCCAACAGTGTCCTACTCAAAGTTCTAAGGTCACATTGTCAGTCTCCCTAGTCTTATGGTGTCTAAGGTGTCTTACATTGACTACAACCAGCCAGCATGTGTGCTTCCTTTTGGGTAAACAAATATGATGTACTGAACAAAATAAAGTTTTTGGTGTAAACCTTATTTGAGCCCTTTATATGATTTGGGGCTTAATTATATATATATATAATTTCCAACAAACTGCCTTTATTGACTGACATACAAAACCCTGTAGTGATACCCTTCCCACATCCTCCACCCATGCTGCCTCTCTTCCCAGTGCACCACATCTTTCTACCTCCCCCCCCATCCTGAGCACCTGCAGGATAAGTGCTGAGGAAAGAGAGGCCTTTGGGTCTTGGGGTGCAGGGGGAAGCCAGAGTGAATTACAGTCAGACCCCCTAGAGGTCACTCAGCTTGAATGCCTCCTCTTCCTTGGGGCTTGATTCTTAAACTCTCCCTCTGGGTTCCCTTGTCTATAAAGTGTGAGATGCAGCAGGCAGGAGATTTAAGTTAGGTCAGACAGGTAAAGGGCACAAACCCGCGCCTAGTACGCACGGAGCGCCCAGGCTCAAGGCCGCGGCTTTCTAGCGGTAAGTTATGTCCACACTGCTGCCCAGTGGAGGTCACAGAAGGCAAGAGACCCAAGAAGGGGCATGGAAATTCCAACAGAACTCTCTGGAAATAGCCGTAATTCAGGATGGATAGGTGAGAGGGGTCAGAGGAGACTCCAATGTGGAAGGGAAGGGAAGACAGACGTTGGGCAGGAGCCTCTTCAAGGATGTGAGAGGACACATTCCTTTCTTTCTTCAGTGAGTCACAGGTAAAACCGCGAGTGACAGGTGCGAATGGCTTGCTCAGCACCTGGAGAGCACAGGGTGAGAACTTGCTCGGCGGTGAGGCGAGGCTCCAAGGGGTGAGCACAGGTGCGAATGAAACAAGACACCCATTAATTCCCCATTAATTCCATGGCAGCCGGAGCAGCGGAAGGCTAATTGCCTTTCCCTAGGAGTCACAAGCAGACCACCTTCCTTCCGCTTATCCACAGTGATAACATCAAGCCGCCTTGTGTGTGCCCCAAAGGCTCTTGGTGGCAGGCGGTGCTCTGAGTCACCCAGCATCGTGTGATATTTCTATCAGCCTGGTAATCATTTTCCACACAGCGCCTCGTTAAAGCAGCCCGCAGTGCTGCGGGGACGCTCCCCATTATGGCCATTGCACAGAGACACCGAATGCTTGGGGCTGTCCATCAAAATGGGCTTCATTAGCAAATACGGAAAACAAGAGACTCCTCAGGCCCTCCTCTTCAACAATCAGACGACTGTGGCCACCACAGATCCATCGGAGTTTGTATGACTCACAATCCTGGCAAGTGGCTTATTTGGTGTAATTGTTGCAGGAGTGGAGTGAAGAGGAGATAGGAGATGAGTTTGCCTGGTTCCTCACTTTTTTTTTTTTTTGTCCTTGTTTTACAGATTCAAACTCTCCCCTCCCTGCTTTTGGCAGAAATCACAATGATAATATCAAGAGTCAGAGGTTTTTCTCCTGTTTCCACAATAATGGGTTTAGGGCCCATCGTTGTAAATCATTATGACAATCAATTGAACGACTTGTCTTCTTATTTTACTGGCAAAGAAACAGGGGACCCAGGAAATCCAATGGCACATATCAATGCCCAGAGGCCTGTTCAGTTGCAGGTTTCCAGTTCCGGTCTCTAATACGGTCACAGCACCTGCATCACCTGCTTTCTTCTTGCTGGGACAAGATGTGCAATCAGAGACAACTCAAGGAATAAAAATTCCTATCTCCGGCTTGCTGTGCTGCGGGGAAGTCTATCATGGAGGGCAAACTCTCCCAGGAGCAGGGAACATGCCCCATCCTCAGAGCGGCAGGGAGGACATGGAAAGCGACGGCTGCCGGCGCTCAGTAGCTTTCTCCCTTTTATACAGCCTAAGATCTGCTCATGGGATGGTGGGCTGTCCTACCTCAATTAATCTAACTCAGAAAATACCTCATAGACATACCAACACTTTTTTTTTTCCTTGGTGGTGCTAATTTCTGTCAAACTGACAACCGGAGATTAACCATGACAACATCCTATTAGCATTGGGAAGGAGATAGCCTTGCCTATTCTGAGCACGTAGGGCTCAACCAAGTTCACCCAGAACATGCACAGGACCTGCTAATAAGTTGGCACAGGATTGGAACATGAATGACTGGATTCAAGTTACCCGAGCCTGGAGGAAGACATGCAGTTCCTGGAATTGACCTAGAGGTTGTGCCACTGCACAGGTTAGGGGCAGAGCTCATTTGCTCTAGAAAGAGAGACCCAAATAGAGAATAAAGAACTGCAGTCCCGAGCTGCTTCACTTATGTTAATATTATTATGATATTTTTAGAGATAGAGTGAGAAACACAGAGGAGAGGACAGAATTGGCATGCCAGGGCTTAAGCCACTGATCGAACTCCAGATACTAGACTAGCAGGCATTGTTCAACCTTGCACTTGCCTCACCTTTGTGCGTCTGGATAACATGGGATCTGGAGAGTTGAACATGGATCCTTAGGCTTTGCAGGTAAGCACCTTAACTGCTAAGCCATCTCTCCAGCCCCTACATCACCTATTTTTAATTCAAGTCATTTTCACTGAGCTTTCTTCACTTGTAAACCACACAACTCTTACCCACAGGAGATCTACCTAGATCACTGGTCATGCGAGAGTTGGCATGTGGCTCTCTACTTTCTCATGGAAAACAAAGGAGACTAACAGTAAGAGTTTCCAAACATCATTAAGAAGTTCAGCTATCTTTATTCTGACCAAGAGATTGAAACTGTAGAATCTTAATGATAGATTTTCCTAATAGGCATACAAGCTTCACGGAAGGCCAGGTGGCAGCAACATTAATCTCAACTGTAATGGACACCAGAAAAGATCCTGCCTCCCTGTGTGACTGGGAACTTGTTTTATCTTTTCCACTTCTGCATAACAAACCACTCTGACTAGTAGCTTAAAACAAAAGCAACTTCTTTTGTTACCATTTGAAGTGTGAGTATTAACTCACAGGTTCATGGGTAATGACAAAGACACACCTTTTTTTTTGCTGGGAGAGGTG
Organism: Dipus sagitta; assembly: GCA_036346955.1. Taxonomy (NCBI): domain Eukaryota; kingdom Metazoa; phylum Chordata; class Mammalia; order Rodentia; family Dipodidae; genus Dipus; species Dipus sagitta. The sequence continues at coordinate 8,468,656 of CM070779.1, read as the reverse complement.
TCAACAGATGGTAATATAGTTTCACTGAAAATTTCAATTCAAGGAATTTCAAAAATAAATAAATAAATAAAGCACATGGTATTTCATGTATACCTTGCCCTGTCACCCCAATTGTATTATGTTAGTGTAGCATAATATTAAAACCAGAAAATTGGTATTTGCAGATTTTTACTAACTAGACTGTAGAACTTTCCAGTTTGTATGGCCATTTTCAAACCTGCATTCATTTGGAATTTGCATTCAGTTTCTATGCAACTTTTTTTTTGAGCTGTCTGAGTTTTGTCTCTTCTCTTCTCTGGAACTAGTGATGAGGGAAAAGGGATGACACAGAAGTACCCCAAGTGTGTGGGAGGGAGCTGGACAGCCAGCATGCCCAGGACCTGGGGACCAAGTCTGTGGTCTCGGAAAGATTGAGGTGGGAGAAGAGGAGAGGGCCGGCTCTTTGGGTTGTGGGTGAAATGTTGGAGGCAGTGGACACAGCCCTGCAGTTGGGGTTCCCTGGTCTCCCTCACCCTCTTCCCAAGGGGCAGGCTGGGTCAGGGAAGATGTGTCCCTTTCTAGGAAGAGGTGATGTGCTTGTACGTATTGGAGCCGGGTGGGATTTGGGGTGGTGGTGGTGGTTGGGGGTGGGGAGACAATGACTCCTGAGATGCTAGGGATGAAGAGGACTGATGCTCCCAGATTTGGCTTCTCCATTTCTGGTGCTCCAAAGAGTGGCTTGGAGTTGCCTGTTAAGACTCTAGGGCTGCTGAATTTTATACATCGGGGACTTAGGGAGGAAGGCCAGACAGTGAAGAGATGGCCTGAAAGGGGCTGGGAGTCAGAGAGAAAAAAAAAAAAAAAAGCCTGCACTTTTTTCTCTATGCAGTTTTTTAAAAAATATATTTATTTATTTGAAATAGAGAGAGAGAGAAGAGAAGAGAAGAGAGACAGAGAGAATGGGCGTAGGGGCTCCAGCTGCTGCAAACGAACACCAGATGCATGTACCACTTTGTGCATGTGGCTTTACTTGGGTATTGGGGAATAGAACTCAGGTCATTAGACGTTGTAGGCAAGTGCCTTAACTGCTAAGCCATCTCTTCAGCCCTCTATGCAGTTTTATTTAAAGTCGTAGCTCCATGTATAACCAGCAGAGAAGATTTTTGAGAAGTGTCTGTCAACTATAAGAGATGCCCTGCCAGCTACCTCTGGCATTCATATTGACTGTCATAGGACAACAACTCTATCCATTAGCAGACATTGTTCTGTTATGCATCTTTATAGTCCTGCTATTGTAAGAATATTCCATGTGGAATCATGTAGTATGTAACCTCCAGGTTGATTTTTTTTTTACACTAAATGTCTTGCTATTGAAGTGAATGAAGGTGATATTTCGGTTCAGTGATGAATTTTAGTCTGTTATATGGGCATCTGCTACCTACATACATAAGGATATTAGAGAGGGCCATCAGAATATAGTTGGGACATGTTTTTATTTGAGCATTGTTTTTCTAGATTCACTCTGACAAACCTGCCTTATATTTGATATACTTAACTCTTTACCCTTTAAATAATTCTTATGTTTTAGGTCTTAAGTCTGCCTATTATTAACTGTGATTATTTTGTTGTTTTTTCATTCTTCTAATTTTATTTTCTTGCTATCTTATGTTTTACTTGAATATATTTAGAATTCAATTTTTATTTATTACTTTTGTTTGAATACATCTCTCTCATAGTTATTATGGTGGCTGCTTACATTTGTTTCAAAATCTATCAAATTTCTTATAGACTGAAGCTAGTTACTATGGTTTTTAAATTGGTTGTGTCACTCAATATTAGGCAGCCTATAGTAAATATTACACTAAAATCCAATGCTATTTTATTCCCTATAGCGTTATGCTAAACACAAACTATTTCCCATTGAATACATGTTATGTCAACTCTGTCTTGAATTATAACTTTGAACCTGCACTCTGAGTGGCTGGGCTTGTAGCTCAATGGATTTTTTTTTTTTTTAAGCAGTCATGATGTCCTTGGTTCAAGTGTCAGCCCTCCAAAAAATAAAAAAGTCAAAACAAAATTTAACCTAGAGTAATAATAAGTAACTGTATGCCTCATATATATGCAAATGGTGATTGATCTTAGGGCCAATTCAGGTATTGCCCTTAGAAAGTGTGCAGCAAGACACACACCCATGTTCTTCTCAAAAATTGAAATACAATAAGGAGTATGCTGATATGATAAAACAGGATACAAATTCAAGCTCAAATGATGCAGGCCAAAGACCTACTGTGTGCCAGGCTCGAGGCTTCACTAAAATAATCATTTTTAATTTTCACAACAGCTAGGAACCCTGTTACCATGAGTTTACACCTTGGGATTTTAACTGGAAGACAAAATGGAATGAAATGTAATGGCTGACAGGAATCCTTTGGAAATAACCCCTATACTGGGTCCTCCCCTGTGGGCCATGAGATCAACAAAACTGCGGAAGGGTGTGCTGTTCTCATTTACTTTATCAAACATCATTGAGGATACAGACACTGGCTAATGACTGTGAGCATCATACATGTTTGTGTGTGGGCACTGTCACTTTCATGGAACACTCAAAGCAATTCTTGTATGTTCAATGTCTGCCCCAACTTTGGTAATAGGCACATTCACCTCCCCAGTCAGCATTCCTCTATCGTTTATGACAGGCATACAATAAAGCCATAACATCATCTGGTGTTTAGAGGGATTAAACAGTGAATGCAAAGGGGATAGAGAGATTGTTCAGTGGCTAAAATGCTTTCCTGTAAAGCCTAACGACCTGCGCTTGATTCCCCAGTACCCACATAAAGCCAGATGCGCAAAGTGGCACTTGCATCTGGAGTTCATTTGCAGCATCTGGAAGCTTTGGCATGCCCATTCTCTATCTCCCTTCTCTCTCTCTCTCTCTGCTTACAAACAAACAAAATTTATAAAAAGTGATTATGAGGCTGGGGAGATGGCTCAGAAGGTAAAGTGCTTGCTTTGCACTGAGTGTGAACCGTAGAACCCATGTAAAATGTGCTGGGCAGGGTGGTGCACTTTTGTAATACAAGTGCTTGGGAGATAGAAATTCCTGGGTCTCTCTGACCAGCCAGTCTTGACCTACTTGATGAGCTTCAATCCAAGGAGTGACCCTGTGTCAAAAAAAAAAAAATGGTGGACAGTGTTCCTGAGGAATGATATTTGAGGTAGTCCTGGTTTCTGCATACATGCACACCTGTGCACACACACACATACACAAAATGATTGCGACAACATGCGCCTTCCATTTCCTCTTAGCTCACCATCTTAGCTGAACCCGGTTCCTCTTCACCAGACATGAACACAGTTTAGTAATGACAGTGACGGGAGCTGTAGGTGAGGCTGTGTGGTAAAATAGAGGTGTCTGCTCTCTGAAGTGCTCAGAGAGGTGGCACAGGGATGGGTTACAGAAGAGACTTCTGTCAACTGGGGCACAGAGCAGCTCTCGGTAGCCACTATGGCATTCACCATAGAGTCTAGCAAATGAGACCTCCTGTTTCCACTGGGAGCGTGATGGGGCTCCGTAGATGAAACAAGACACTGCCTAAGAAATCAGATTGCTTGCCTCTAATTGTTACAGCATAATAACAGAAGGGATAGTGCAGGAAAAAAAAAGAGAACTTTGAAAACAATTCTGGGCACATGCTAACTTGCTCCTGGGTCCCTGCCAGCCACTGCACCTGCAGCATCTCCCTACCAATATTTCAAAGTGTCAGCTTAAGTGGCCCGGGAGCCTCCCGCACAACGATGGTAATTGCTGAGATATGCCCACACCAGCTGAGATAATAGGGTGCCAAAATATAGGGGAAAATGTCAACAGCTGGGAGTTCATGCTACTAATTTTGTTTTCTTTAAACGTCACGGAATGACAAATTCCACTAAGAGCTAATCTGGAATTACACAATTACCAGTCCCTTTCTTACTCGAATCCATAGGGTCAGTCAGTAACTATGTTGCACACATACTTAAAGACATGCATACTTTCTCCACAAGCGCTCAGGGTGTGCATTCCTCCCAAAGAAGAGTGGCTGTCACCACTGTGTCCATGTCACATCAAGCTCTCAGGATTGACAGGGCAGAGGCCACACCCATTTCTGTTTTCACTTTGTGCTTTAGAAGTTTTTCAAAATCCAGGGCTTTGCACATGCCAGGCAAACACTGAATGGTGGACTGTGTAGTGAGCTCACCCGTCTATATTCTCATAGCAAAGCCTGGCAGAGGAGGGAGGAAACTGTCCAACCCTGCGTTTAAGGATGTGCTGGATAACTGAAACAAAGGAGCGCCGTAGGTATGCCTTGTATGCCCAGGATGCTGTGAGGGATATGTGCAAACTATGACTCATAATCACAGTGGTTATATAAAATCCTATGGTGGACATGTTGAATCATTTCCCTGCGTGCCAGGCACATGGGCTTAAGTATATTCCTGGACATGTCTTGCTCACAGCAGCTGTCAGTGATGGGCTCTGTCATTGGTTCTGGGTCACCAGTGGGGAAACGGGGGGCTTGGAGGAAGCAAGCAAAGCCCACAGAGCAATTAGGCAGGCTGAGCCCATGGCCTGATTTTGTGTCCTAGCCACAGCAGTGTGCTCACTCTTCTCCCACTGTTCTGTTTTTATTATTTTTATCTTATAATTAATTAACTAATCAATTCCTACCCGGGGCTGCTGACCACTGAAATAATTCAATTAATCGTCACCAGGTGGGAGAGAAGCCACATTTACAAAGCAAAGAAATCAAACGTGTTCCATTCATCTGGTGGTATAATTAGAAAAAAGGGAACATGGAGTCTCAGTCCTCTGCAGTACCCTCCAAGCACTGCTTTGTTGGACCCGTTTTGGTAAGCTGTACTTTTAGTTGGTTCCTTTTCAATTTTTTTTAAATTTTATTTTTATTTTTTTATTTGAGAGAGAGGGAGATATATATATATATATAAATAGGCAGGTAGAGTGAGAGAGAGGGAAATAATGGGCATGCTTGGCCTCCAGCCACTGCAAACGAACTCCAGATGCATGTACTCCCTTGTGCATCTGTCTTACATGGCGTCCTGGGGAGTCGAACCTGGCTTTGCAGGCAAACACCTTAACCGCTAAGACATCTCTCCAGCCCTCATTTTTTAATTTATTTTTAATTTCCTGAGACTTCTTTGACTCATGTATGATTTCATTCTTTATTCTCCAGCTGTTTGTAATTTTTCTACCAACCTTTGTCTTACTGACTTGTAGTTTAAAACCAGTGTGGTCTAAATCATACCTGGTTTTGAATTTTGCACGATGTGTTGGCTTTATGGCCTTGAAGGTAGTATGCGTTGGGGAAAGGACCACATTAGCACTGGGAAACTTTTTGCTGCTATGGTTGGTTGAAGTATTTCACAGCATCGATGGCATCCAGCTTCGGTCTTACTGATGTTCTCCCTGACCTATCTGTTACTAATGTGTGTGGGGCTGTTGAAGTCTCTGTAAGAGTGGAGAATGTCTTGCACTTTCACCAATGTTTGTGTCACTTTAATATTCATCCTAAGTAAATACACAGTATAGATAATTGTGTCTTGGGTAACTGAACTCTTATTTTTATATAAACTCTCCATCCATGATAGTTTTCTTATTCTCGACTCTGTATTGTTCAGAAGCAAATTATTACATAAGCTTTCTTTGGTTTATCTTCTCTTTTTTATTTTATGTATTCATTTATTGGAGAGACAGAGAGGCAGATAGAGAGAATGGGCAAGCCAAGGCCTCCAGCCACTACAAATGAATTCCAGACGCATGTGCCACCTTGTGCATCTGGCTTATATGGGTCCTGGAAAATTGAAACTGAGTCCTTGAGCTTTGCAGGCAAGCAGCTTAACCACTAAGCCCTCTCTCCAGCCCTTATCTTCTCCTTTTATATATCTTTACTCTTCATCTCTATGTAATCTCTCTAGTTAAAGTACATTCCTTATAGACAACCCAGGGTTGGATCTTATTTATCTACCCTGAAAGTCTTTAATTGAAATAATTAGGCTATTCATGTTGAAAATAATTATTGATGATGAAGAGATATCTTTTGTCCAAAGTAATGACAACATCTGTGAATTGAGTGCTTAATTCTTATAGGTATACAAATAAATGGAAAATACACAAGAAGTGTGGCATTGGATTAATATCATCCATGTGTGCAAATACTTTCAATTGGTTGCCCTTGTTCTTTTTTATTTGTTCCTGTAAATTTCTTTCTCTGGTTTGAATCAAATATTTTGTATGACTTCCTAATCATTTTCTTTGGAGTATATGTCATATTCTTTATTAAAATTATGATTTGCCTTATAATTAGGAACATAGAATTACATCTAATTTGTTTTTCCCCCATACCAGTATTATTTTTCAGGAATAAGGCAGTTACCTCATAACAAAGGATTCCCATTCCTCTGTGGCAGTTTGATTCAGGTGTCCCCCATAAACTTATGTGTTCTGAATGCTAGGTCCCCATCTGGAGAAAATTTGGGAATTGGAGCATTGCTGGTGGTGATATGTTGTTGGGGGTAAGCTTATGGGTGCTATAGCCAGCTTCCCCTTGCCAGAGTTTGGCACATTCTCCTGGTGCTGTTGTCCATCTGATGTTGGCTGGGAGGTGATGTCCAGCCTCTGTCCATGCCACATTTTCCCTGCCATCACTGAGCTTGCCCTCGTCTGTAGACCAAAGTGAAACCTTTCTTCCCATAAGCTTTTTTGTTCAGGTGCTTTGTGCCAGCAAGGAGTAGTTGACTACAACACCCTCCTTCTCATGCCTTCTGATATCTATTGTTTATTTCATTCACCCATAGGCTGTAATTACCAATTATTTATGGCTATTGTTGCTTTCACAAAGGTTGTCTTTTGAAACAAGTCTAAGAAAATCAAATATTTTATTTTGCCATCACTTACTCCTACCTTTATATGCTTCATTTGTGTAGATCTAAGTTTCTGACCTACATAAATTTTCTTCCCTGAAGAACTCTTTAATATTTTTGGTGAGGCAGACCTGCTGGGTACAAGTTACCTCAGCATTTTTTTGCTGATAAAATGTTTCTCTTTCACTTTTGAGGAACAATTCAACTGGATCCAGTGTTCTAAGTGGGGTTGTTTCTCGCCTCACTCAACTGTTTTGATATTTTATGTCACTCATTTCTTTTTGGTATAGTCACAGAAGGACCACACAGTATTTGGTTCCTTATTCTTTTATTGGTAAGGAGTTTTCTCTTTGATTTCCTTTTACAAATTCCTTTTCTCTTTGCTGTTCCGAAGTTTGGCTGTGAGAAGCTCAAGTGTAGTTAAGAAGGAATTCAGCAAGTATGGTGTGCTGGAGCCACATGGGAATGTGGTTTGGTGTCTTGAACTGATTTGAGCTAAAACTCTACCATTATTACTTTAAATGTTTCTTGTAGGACCCTTTTTTCTCTTTCTGAGATTTCTTTATGTTACATTGTTTTGTAATTTGTCCACATTTTTGGGTAGGTGAATCCAGTTATTATATTTATTTTTGTATCATCTTTCCTTTATATTTAGGACATTCATAACAATACATCTTTACATTTGTTGTTATTTTGATTTTTGTTTGTTTCAGATGTGTCAGTTTCTGTAATGAACTCCTCAAAGCCAAATTCACTTTTGTTTCATGTTTTTAGCTTCTAACATTTTTATTCTACTTTATGTAGGTGTTTTCATTTCTCTGTTGTTATTACCATCTCTTTTTGTGTCCTGGCTACCTGCTCTATGAGAGCTTTTAACAATTTTATCACAGTTAATTGAAGTTTCCTATCTCATAAAATCTCCAAATCTTTGTCATATATGCATGACTGCACCTGGTTCTCTTCAACCTGTTTGGTTCCCCTGTGTTTTAAGATTTTTTTTTTTTTTTTTTTTTTTGCCTTTTGGTATAAACTGGACATAGTGTGTCTAGCAGTATGAGATTGTGAGTTAACCTGGCAAAGAGTGGGGCTGTAATTATGTTTGGGGTAGTTGTAGGTGCTAGTCTTTGTTTTTCTGTAGTTTCCCCAGTGTTTTGTCTGTCCTATGGTTGTACTTGTTATAATTTCTTGTGAGTGCCGTATAGCACTTGGAAGCTATCCACTCCCTTTCACTATACTAGAAACCCTGTTGACATGGTGGTGAGGCCCCAGGAAAGCAAACAACCTTCAATCTTTACTTTTTTTTTTTTTTTCAAAAACTTTTTTTAAAGTGTTTTTTGTTTGTTTATTTATTTATTTGACAGCGACAGAAAGAAGGAGGCAGAGAGAGAGAGAGAGAGAGAGAGAGAGAGAGAGAGAGAGAGAATGGGTGCGCCAGAGATTCCAGTCTCTGTAAACGAACTCCAGATGCGTGCGCCCCCTTGTGCATCTGGCTAACGTGGGTCCTGGGGAATCGAGCCTCAAACTAGGTCCTTAGGCTTCACAGGCAAGCGCTTAACCACTAAGCCATCTCTCCAGCCCAATCTTTACGGTTTTAGTGATCCTAATATGCCATAGTGTTTCTTGTAAATATTTTTTTCTCATGTTCATGGTACGTGTTGTTGTTGTGGTGGTGGTGTGTGTAGTACAAGGTGTATGCAGAGTACACATGTATATGTGCTGATGTCATACCTCTTAACCATAGAGCTCTCTCTCCAACCCTGTAAGCATTTCTTTAACTCTGATATTCTAGGGTACTTTTTTAAAAGAGAGACTGTATCTTTATTTTATTTGTTTGTGATAGACAAGAGAGAGAGAGAGAATGAGTGCATCATGGCTTCTAGCCACTGAAAACGAGCTCCAGACACATGATCCATCCTGTGCATCTGGTTTTACATGGGCACTAGGGAATCAAACTTAGGTCCTTTGGCTTTGGCTTTGCAGGCAAGTGCCTTAACCACTGAGCAATCTCCCCAGCTCTTCTAGGGTGATTCTTAGTCAAGGAGAGTGTAGGAGTTTTGTGAAGCCTAAGGACCCATGTTTGATCTCTCTCCAGATCCCACGTAAGCCAGACATACAAAGGTGAGGAAAGTGCAAGGTCACATATGCCCACTAATGCAAGCATCTTGAGTTTGATTTCAGTGGCTAAGGCTCTGGTGCATCTATTTTCTCTTTCTCTCTTACTCGCTTCCTCTTGCTCTCGCTCTCTGAAAACAATTAAATTAAAATTAAAAAATAAAATAAATCATCAAACTAGTGAAATATAAGAAAAACTTCAGAAGCCAAAAAACCAAAAGATAAAACATAATGATGTGAGATATTAGACAAATGGTAGTGGGTCTAAGACTTGTAACTACACGGACATGTCTGTCAGAAGAACTGCAGCTCCTGGAGGAGTATTATGGAATGAACAAAGCAGAGGAAGAGAGACATTTCTAAACCACTGGAAACCAAAATAAAATCTGAGTCTGTAAGTAATTTTGGAAAATGTAGCCTATAAGGTATTTTGAGAAAATAAAATGAAATCTCTTTCTCTGTTCTTTGTAATAATCCAGGAGTATTTTTAAACTTTAATATTATAGACTCAAAAGAATCTTGATAAACCCAAACTCATATGTAATCTACAGGTGACAATTACAAGTCACATGTGTATAATCCAAGTCAAGAATAAATGTATGAACAAAATATCTAACCATAAAGATAAAGCAGCCCTTTCCAATAATCTTTGATTTCAAGAACAAATCCATAATATAATAATAAACTATGAGGTAATAATAACAAAAATATAGTTAAATATTAAATGTAGTCAAAATTGTACACATAAGGAATGTTATAACCTTAAAATATTTATATCACTTTACATGTAACAATTATAGTAAATATGCTAATCATAAAAATACAATTAAAAGCAGGAAGGAGAAAATGAACTAATGTATAAAAAGCAATGATGAGTTATATGTTAATATTTTCTGTGCATGATAAAAATAGAAAAATGGTTAACCATGCTAAGGTAGATAAAATCATTTTGTTTTGTTTTATTTTTATTTGAGCGAGAATCTCACTCTGTCACACAGGCCTCAAACTCCCAAAGTAGCCCAGTCTGCCTCTACATTCCCAGTACTGGAATTAGAGGCATTTGCCACCATAGTTTTCTTAAATGATTGTTAAATAAATGATTAAATGATTTAGTGTACATGAACTTATAGTTACCTATAAATACTATGTAAATAATTATAAAAATATCAATGTAGAGTTTATTTTTCTTAAAATAACTCAAAGTCTTAGAAAACCTAATTTATACTTATGGAAAATATTTAAAACTATCAACCTTCAACTATACTATAGGACCACAGACTTTTATGGTTACATTTAAATGTTTCATGTATCTCATAATTCATATAACATTCTGTAAATCATAGATAAAAGAAATATGCATTATGATAATGTTTTCAGGGTAAGTCACTGAACATAAAGTGAACAGTAATGTCCTAAATAATGTTCTATAAGGAAAAAGTTCTGATTTTCCAATAACACACTTGGAAAGTTAGGGGTAAACGATGATATTCAATGTGAGGGTGTTTTTAATTAATGTTTTCTTTCTTTTTGTTTCTGATTCAGATAAAGTGAACTTTAAGACTCAGCTTCTTGGCAGAATTTTAGGACATTAGCTCAATTTCTTTGTAGTGTATGAAACATTGCATTAAAAAAATTCCCAGGTACCTTTATTTTACTGTCTAACCATCATCACTGCTCATTTCTGGGTTTGACTTTTTGTCAAGAGTTCTTTGGTCTTATCTTGAATGTGCTTAAATAATTGACCAAATAATCACTGAAGTAATTTAGTGCCTTAAAATATGCTGAGCACTTCTACTTAGTAAATTGAGAGTCATCAATAGCATTGATTTAGGAAAGTATCTTCAAGGACTGCTTCCCTGGCATTGTTACTGGGGAGAAGATGCTTGTCACTGACAATAACCCTGACGGCCCCCCACCCTCTTAGTGATTCCGTCCAGGTTCCTGTTCACCTACCATGGATGGCTGAAGCCCTAGCTCTAAGCCGCTCCATGGAGAGTGGAGCATTACTGTGGCACCTGAATCTAACAAAATTTAAATACCTCTCTTTGAATATAGAAGCACATCCTAGGCATATTGTCACATGCCTGTAAACCCAGGAGTTGTGAGGTAGAGGTAGGAGAATTACCACAATTTCTTGGCCAGTCTGCTCTTGGCTTTGCTGAGACTCTGTCTCCACAAAGAGTAACAAAAATAAAGAAAGAAAAGAAAAGAAAGAAGGAAGGGAAGAAAGAAAGAAGAGGAAAGGAGATAACAGAGGAAAAGAGAGAGGAGGGAAAGAGGGAAGGAGAGAGAAGGAAAGAGGAAGGAAGGGATGCAATAAAGGAAAGGAAGGAGAACATAGCATGGCATGATGCTGTCACCCCCCATACTGAAAAGGAAGGAAGGAAAATAAGAAGGAGGGAGGGAGAAATGGAGCAAAGGAAAGAAGGAAGGAAGGGGGAACGAGGAAGAGGGAAAGAGTGAAAGATGAAGGGAAGGAATGAAGGAAGGAGGAGGAAGAGAGAGAAAGAGAGAGCAAGAAGAGAATACAATGATGGAAAGTTCTATGGCTTGTCTAGAGAGATGGCTTAGCAGTTAAGGCATTTACCTGGGAAGCCTATGGACCCATGTTCAACTCACCAGATCCCATGTAACCCAATGCACAAAGGTGTGGCAAGCAGAAAGTCAGACATGCCCACTAGGTGGTGCAAGCATCTGGAGTTCGATTGCAGTGGCTGAGTCCCTGGCACACCAATTCTCTCTCTCTTAAATAAAAAATATTTTAAAAATTATAAAAAGAGAAAGTTCCATGGCTTTTCTCTGGTGTCCCATGCGTGATCTTAGGCAGAATCCTAGATGAATGGCTGCTATTCCTACTTGCCTATAAGCTTATGTAGTCAAGAGCTATCTTCTTTCATCGTATATCCAGATTTTAGCAGTGTCCAATACCTACTATTAGTTAAAAATTGTTCGTTACTATTTATATCTTCAAGATCTTACCAGACTAAGTTTTCCCAGAAGTCAGAGTATGTGAACCACTACTTTCAGAGATCATCCTGCTCATTTAAATCTGACTCATCATATTAGACTTATGCTGATTGGTATAACCATAGAGTTCCCCATCTATCTTTTTCTTTCTTTCTACAACCTGGGCCAGGAGAATAAACATACAGTGGTTGGTATAAACTATTAAATAAAAATTAATTATTAATAAAAAGTACCTATTTATGAAAAACATCAGGAACACTAAAAATTTTTCTGAAATGGATTGCTATGAAAAAAAAGAGATTTTCATTAAGATATCCTGCCCCATTCTTTTGTTTTAGAAACAATTTTTATGATTTGGATATTATATTATAGGCTACAAATGTGACTGGGCCTGAGTGTTTCCCCACAAAGCTACATGTGATAGTGTAGAAAGTGATGGGACTTGGAAGAGGTGAGGCATAGTGGGAAGTATTCAGTCATTAGGAGAACTAATTACCTCTAATACAGGTGGAGGCAGTTCTTGTGAGACCACTGGGCTCTTACCACAGAACATTACTGAAGAACTAGCTAGCCACTGACTTGCTCCCTGGTGTTCCTGTTTGGAGCTGCGTGTCATTTGATCATTTTTGACATTGTCCACCTCTGAAGCCAAATTGGAAATGTCCACCCTTGTTTTGTACTTTAAATCTTCAGAATCATGAGCTAAGTTTCCTTTTTTGTAGGCATAATCTTTTTTATAGGTATAATCTTTTTTTTTTTTTTTTTTTTTTGAGGTAGGGTCTCGCTCTGGCCCAGGCTGATCTGGAATTCACTATGTATTCTCAGGGTGGCCTTGAGCTCATGGCAATCCTCCTTCCTCTGCCTCCCAAGTGCTGGGATTTAAGGTGTGCGCCACCACGCCCGGCTATCTTATAGGTATAATCTTGTAGTTTAGTAATGACAGACAGAGTGATGATTATTCATAGATCTTAGTGCAAAGTCTGAGTAAATGGAACTGAAAGGGTTAGTCAGGTAGCTGTGGTACAGGTACCTGGTTAGGGAACAGGCTCACAAAGAGAGGAATCTTAAGTCATACCCTCACCTGCCTACCTCAGTTGCAGGACTCAATATCTGTTGTCTCAACCAATCAGATCTCTCTTGAGCAGGCACCCAACGCAAGTGAAGGTGGACCCCTTATCTGAGCTCATACCAATCAGCTTACACACCTGAGTCAGGTGTGCTAGTCTCTTCCAAAGCTCTCACTCAGAATATCTTACTTGGGCTCACAGAGGTGAACTATTTTTCAGGCTCTTTGACACATCTCCATGTCAGGGTCTCCACAATAGGAAGACTATGTCCTTTCCACTCTGGTAGGTTGGCTTGTCTGCTAGTGTGTGAAGGGATATATATTTGTTACTATTTTTATGGACTTTTGTTTTCTTTTGAAGTGCATGCCTTTTTAGAAAAAAACCCTTTTCACATCTTTGTTTATATTTCAGGCTCATGCACACTTCCCACCTGGGATCTCAGGCCACATGGCTGTGCCCATTTTCCCTTTCTCAGTTGCTGGTCCCTCCCTCTCCCTTGTATATTCCTGAATAAAATGTCATGTTTTATAAATTATCCTTCTCTGTCTGGTTAATCCAATTCTTTGGTTTAAAACAGACACAAACTCAGGGTAGGGATTCAAGAACTCTTCCTGAACTTATAAACCCCATTATAGAACTTTCTAGTCTCCACTTCCCAGACCCTGGTTCACCTTAACAAAAGGCTCTCTTTTCTCTTAATACTTTGCTTTTATTAAACCAGGCAATTCTTCCCTCCATGCAATGGACTTATAAAGTTTCCTAGCCAGCTACATATCACTGTTCAGCACTCAATAGCCATCCTCACCCTTCTCCTGGGAATCCTCCCCTTATCTGTGAGACAAAGTAAGCACCACATACACTTAACAATACTCTATTTTTGACTATCTGGTCATTTTCACAGAAACAAAGAAGCCCACATTACAATTTATTGTTCTATCTTCTGCACAGAGCACAGAAAGAGGCGCAAAGTAAGAATATAAATTGTTTAGCTAACTCAGTGCTTCTCCTCTGGGGCTGATTTTTTTTCCTCCAGGGGACATTTGGAAACATGTGAAGAATTTTTTGGTTGACATAAGTGGTGGGTGCCACCAGCATATATGTTTAGGAGCTAAGAATGGATGCTAAGAAGGACCTTAGGATGTACAAGTTAGCTCCCCAACAAAATATTCATAATAAAAGAGATTAATTCATCTTGGGGTAGAGGAATAAATGAATAATTTATGCTTTGTATAATACATTATAATGTTACAAAATTGTAGTCCATGGAATCCAAGAATATACTTTTTCTCCCTCTCTTCCTAAAGTTTTGCTTTCTTCTCAAAGAAAATTCAAATTGATACTTTCAGAATTTCCTTTCACCAGTAGTATTTAGTGTATTAGAGATTGGTGTAGGGAGATGGCTTAGCGGTTAAGACATTTGCCTGCAAAGCCAAAGGATCCCGGTACCACTCTCCAGGACCCACGTGAGCCAGATGCACAAGGGGGCGCATGAGTCTGGAGTTTGTTTACAGTGGCTAGAGGCCCTGACATGGCCATTCTCTCTCTCTCTGTCTCTCTCTCTCTCTCTCTCTCAAAAAATAAATAAATAAACTTTATTTAAAAATTGAAGATACTCTGCTTTCTTGAGTGAGACCTCTGTCTTATTATTAACAATGTGAGGATATTAATATACTACAATCATTTTATATTGCCCAAGCCATGTTTGATATCCTGCTAACTGAAAGAGCAGATTTATTTGCCTTGCATTTAAGTCTGTAGCATTGGAGATGCCTGGGAAGCCTCTCCACTCTTTTATCCCTATCCCTGCTCACCTCCATCCCTTGTTTTTCATCCCTGTTCACCTCCATTCCTCATCTTTCATCCCTATTCACCTCCATTCCTTGTCTTTCATCCCTGCTCACCTCCATCCTTTGTTTGGTAGTCCTTTTTACTGCTTACGTTGTTCATTCTGAGTAACTTGTTTGAGATGGTAGGAAGACAATCACAAGCTCTTACTCTTGATCTCACGACAATGTAATGCACCCCAGCTATGATTTCCGTTTAAAATTGTGAAGAGAGAAAGAAAGTTCAGCACCGAATGCAGCTAACGTAGTAAAAATCAGCTATGGATTTCAAGTCACATCACAGAATCATTAGAGTCCAGGGCCCGCCTGTGTACATGTTGTTATTAATTAACCAGCAGTCTGCCCCTGAACTGTTTGTGTTTTAGAAATAATTGAATTTTTAAAAGCATTTTGGGAACACAAAGAAGTTTCTTCTCAAAGAATTGGGGGGAAGTCAAAAAACAAAAAGCCTCAGTCTCAAGAGAGTTTATGTAAAGTCCTAAACTAAAACACATCCTGTGAGCAAGAAGACAAACCACCACGAAGACAGACTCCAAGGCAGCAAACGGAGTGTGTGTGCAAGGGTGTGTGCATGGGTGTGTGTGCATGTGGTGCATGCTGGTGTGGTTGCTTGCAGTTGATTATGCATGTGGGTGTGTATGCTTGCAGGTGTGCGGGGGGTGTGTACAAGTGTGAGTGTGTATGTATGTGTTTCTGTGAGATGTGCATATGTGTGGGTGTGTATATGTGCAGGTGTGAATGCATGTGGCTGTGTATGTGTTTAAGTGGAAATGTGCATGTATATGGAAATGTTTGAGTATATGTGTGTGGAGTGTGTATATGTGTGTATGTATGTGTATATGTGAAGGTATACTTACTTTTTAAGCTGATGCCTAGAGATAGAGATAGATCATAGATATCACACAAGTAGATACCAGAAGGTGAGCATAAATACAGAGGCATCTTTATGCTTATACTAATAAACACCTCGGAGGACTCACGTGCATGTAACAAAGCATAGGCATACGTAACAGAGATAATCTGTTTGCTTGGTTGTCCAGTTCAGAGCATGCTCATTGTCAAACTTTAAAAAACAGAGACAGAATAAAATACAAAGTGTAGCACAAAAAGATTGGGGCTGGGCAGCTTGTTGAGTGGTTAAGGCACTTTCTTACAAGACCTGTTGCTCTGTATTTTACTCCCAGTACCCATGTCTGGAGTTTGTATTTGTAGCAGTGGTAGGCTCTGGCAGCCCCATACCTTCTTTCTCTTTTTTGCAAATAAATAAATAATATTTTTTAAAGACATGATGTTACTCACTTGGAAAAAACAGTGTTGTCTATTTTTTTTCTTTTTGTTTTTTTGAGGTAGGGTCTCACTCTAGCTCAGACTGACCTGCAATATACTATGGAGTCTCAGGGTGGCCTTGAACTCAAGACGATCCTCCTACCTCTGCCTCCCAGAGTGCTGGGATTAAAGGTGTGTGTCACTATGCCTGACCCTTATTTTTATTTATTTATTTACTTGCATATGGTAGGATTTATCCTATACATCTGTTTCTGGAGTAAATCCACAAATAAATTTGCACTTTTTGTGCATTTTGTACTTCTGGATGCTTTCTATACATATAATTTATACTAAATTTTGCATTTAATAGGCACCGAACAACTTCTAATTCATTAAATTTTCTTTTATCATGATTTTAGATAGATATATAAATATGAGAGGCCTAACATTCATTGAATAGAAAATGTTACAAAGTAAAGCTGTCATCACTTCTCCTTTTGTTCTATAGATTTAACAGTTACTACCAAAATTCCAGAAAGCCTTGTGCTATTGCTGTAGTTTTGTCACCGTAAATAATCTCCTTTATACGATATATATATATATATATATATATATATATATATGTATATGTATATATATATATATATATATATATATATATATATATATTCTTGTGTGTGTTATAAACACATATTCCCTGAAATAAAATATCTTGAAAATCAAAAGGATGAAATTGAAAAGCTACTCTCCTCAATGCTGTTACACCTGTCAGAATGACTGAAAGCACATGTATAAACATATATATGTGCTATTGTAGATATACCTGAGCCAGGCAACTCATACATGGTTGGAGGAAATGCGAACTGTTTCCAAAACTCAGAAAAACCATCTGGAAGTTCCTCGTAAAGCTACATATGTTGTTACCATGGGAATCAGCAGTTGTGCTCTTTGACATTTATCCCACAGGAAAATAAGCTTGGGGATCACAAAAGTGGAGTATAAAATTGTACAGCAGGTTGAGCTGCAATAGCCTTAAACTAGAAGCAGTTCCAGAATCCTTCAAGAACTGTATGAATTTGTATCAGGGAATGCTACTTAGCAGGAAAAGGAAAATTGAGTATCAGGTATGGCTGTATGATACCATTTATATGATTTACTTGAAATGAATAAAAATAGATTCTAGCTGTAAAAAAAAAAAATCAGTCATTAAGTAAGAATACCACAAATCTTTCAGTGTGTAAATAGGCTAATAATTGGGGTTAACCTTCACGAACTCAGCCCCCAGTGGGTGGTGGTTTGGGAGGTGGAGCTTTGCTGGTGGAGGAGGCCCGTCACTGGCGCTTGTCAGTGCTCCCCAGCTCCCTCTGGCTGCTTTCTTCCTGCTGGGGCAACGTGATGGCTAGCCTGTTTTCCCCCACCAAGATGAAACTGCCTCTCAAAACTGTAAGTCGAATAGACCATTCCATCAGCTGCTTCTGTTTTGTCCCAGCAACAAAAAGGTAACTACAACATATGAAATCTAAATTTGTCTGTGAGAGTAGCACATCCAAGTAGAACGGGGACTATGATGAAGAGGAAGGGAACTACAAATAGAGGGGGGAAGGAGGAAACAAGAAAGAGTAGCGGAATGCATGTTTCAAAGCAGATGAGGGAACAAGATTAAAGCTGTCAACATTTCATCATGGATCGTGGAGGACTGATAAGACCCCTCACCCCTCAGCTAATGGCAGCTAGCAGTTGCTGGGAAAAGTAATACTATTCATCAGTGATGTGGCCACTGGTAATTTACCCACCCTTCAGAAAGGGCCTCCACCCATGCTCATGCAAGCAACCTCAATTTAACTCAGTGGTTCAAAATAAAATCAACGAGGCATGAGAGTAGAATGAAGATTAATTGGGAAGAAGAGTTTTAGAGTGAGAAGGAAGCGGGTAAGAGAGGGCAGTTGGGAGGATAAGACCAAAATAAGATCAAAGCTGTAATTATCACATAAATTTTGTTTGATAATTCAATGTACTAAGCTATTCTTCCTTTCTATTGTAATTATTCATGTAATAGCTGATATGATTTAGTCATATTTCACAAGATAAAGTTCCTATCAAATTTTTCTATTATCATGCACTGTGAAAATTTGGTTCCTAGTATCCATTGATGGATTTTAAAGGATGACTCTTTTGAAAACTTTTATCACACGTTAGTGAAGACATGCATAGAAATAACTTCAGTAGCTTTTTGACAGAATTTCTTAGGATATGACGGCAGGGTGATTGGAGGCACTTGAATCTCGCATGTTCTCTCGAAGACAGTATCAACAGAGGAATTATGCACGGAGTTCGATGCCTGGGGTCCTAACATCCTCTTATCGGTTCCAGTTCTCTCCGTAAAGAACAGATATGTGTAGGTGCCAAACACACCTCATCCTTCAGCTTTTTCAAGTACCAAGCTTGTTTCGGGGTCAGCCGCCACCTGTGCCTACTGTTTCTGCTTTACCAGTAAGTTTGCTCACAATTGTGGTAATGCATTCACTGTCAGTCTTGGTTTGGGATGTTTTCATTTTCTGTGGCTTCTAAGCTTTCCTAAAGGGAAACTGGGAGAAACTGAGTGATGTGTTTTAGCTCAGAGACCATCAGGAGTCAGAAAACTAGTTATTCCCTTCCATCTTATCCATGATGTGTTAGATTAAAATAAAATTTAATTTTGGATATGGAATGACACCGATTTTCCTAGCAATTTTTGTTTTTGATTTTATGAAAATCAGATTATTATATTTTTATAGCTATTAAAATATTGACTGAAGTTGTTTTATGTTTACTATGTCCATACATCAATGTTTGCTTTGTATTTATTGTTGTGTAATAAATAATATATAACTTTATTTAAGCCTTTTTAAAAAATGCAACTAGCTTCCTTGAAATAATTAAAACAAACTTTATTTTTTAACTAATTTGTATGGCTACATTTCTTACTTCTCAGATTCTTGTATCTGTTTCAACTTCTATTCCTATGACCTGCCCATATTTATTTATATCAGACTCTTTTCATTGCTGTACATTGTAATTTTTATTATTCTAAAGGACTTATTCTGAATATAATATCATTTTGCACAATTTCCTTGAATATTCTTGAACATTTTCACTGATAAACTCATGAATTACTTTGTCAAGATTAAAAATATTCTGCAGTATTTTTAATCACTTCACATTAAACCCACACATTGATTTAGAAAGAATATTCATTTTGTGCAACATTTAGTTTTCATATCCAGGAATAAGACATATTGTTCCAATTATTCAAGTTTCCTTTTATGACCCTCACTGAAGTTTTATGGTTTCTTCAGTGCAAGCTGGTAATTACTAGTTATAGTCATTCCTAGGGAATTTTTATATTTTCTTGCTATTTTAAATTGAATCTTCCACTCCATTTTTCAAAAAGTTATATTGGTTTACATATGTGATTTCTAAGAAGATACATCAGGTTTTCCCTGTACACTAACGGTAGGGGAGAAAACTGAATTGCAGTGAACTCATGGAAGTTTGGACCCTTTGAAACAGTTCTAACTATGGTGTTGGCCTTGCAGCACCCAAACAGTAGAAGCTGTTAGTCAATTCATGGAGCAAAAGCAGTTACCCCTGGAGTGCATCCCATGGAACATTTCTAGTCAGTGTGCATTGTTATGTTAAATGTATTTTCAGCCAAACAGTTTGGCTTCATTTGTGTTTTTTGTGGAGACAGTGTCCGAAAGTAAGTATATTTACACTCTCCCCACTGAAACTCTCCATTATAAAGAGGATCAAAATTCCCTCGAATCAGGAAAATTCAGGACACAATTGTTTGAGGCTACTGCACTGCACTTTCTGTGTTTATCCCAAGCTTCCCTCATCCATCCACATAGCCTCAAAGAATCTCGGAGTAGGGTTTACAATGCCAGAAACACGCCTTTGTAGGCCAGGCATTTTATAGCATTGTCTTTTGGACGTGTTAATTTCAAAGCAACAGCAGACAAGGTACAGGGAGTTACCCATGAAAACCCAACTATTGATGACTCCTGAGGCTATAAATTATAAGTTGTATCTGAGGATCTCACTAATTCCTCCCCCACCCAGGGATAATTGGGAAGCTTATTCATGACCTTATAGAATGCTGCAAATCCAGCCACCACTAGTCAAGGGGCCTGAGAGATCCTTTAATCACTGATCTTCATGAAGGCTAAGGAAATTTGTTTTCTGTGTCAAAGGGAATCATAATTCCTCTTGTCTCTCCATATTCAGGATAAAAACAAAGAGAAGATGAACTTGAAAAGTAAAGTATTTGTTCCTGGGTTAAAACAAAAATCTTAAAAAATTGTCTTAAGGACATTTTTTGGCAGCCATTTGAAGACATGAGGTGAATCGTAAGTAAAGTACAGAACCAATTTTAAGGTTAATGTTGGAACGAGTTATTGCATTAATAAATTGGACTTTTCATGGTCAAAGCAGATTCCTGACCTCAAGGGCATACTATTCTAACATAAAAATTTAGGTCTTTACTATAAGATTTCTAATCAGAAAATACCAGTGGTTTTTATTTAAATAATTATAAAGAGCCAAAGAGAAAGCAAGATTTTCTAGAGGAGTGGATAGGGCACAGGGTACTATATTTTGTCCTTCTATAAAGATACATTGAGTACCTAACCTTCAGGACCTCAAGATATGACATTATTAGGTGGTACTAACCTGTAAAAGAGGTCATTTGACTGTGACTTAATACATTAGGACAAAGGGTATGTACTCTTTTTTTTTTTTTTTTGCTTTTCTGAGGTAGTATCTCACTCTAGCCCAGGCTGACCTAGAATTCACTATGTAGTCTCAGGCTGGCCTTGAACTCACAGTGATCTCTCTCCCAAATTCTGGGCTGGAAGGGTGTGTGTCACCATGCCCCCCATATTTACTTTTAAACAGGGAGATTTGAGCACGGAGCTAAGGTAACATGAACATGAAGAACATGCCTTGTGAAAAGGAAGGCAGGTGGGACAAGCCAGCGGACACCAGTGCTGACAGAAAATGACAAGAAGCTTTCCCCAAGGGCCTCAAGAGGAACAGAGGCAGCCAATCCCTTGGGTTTGGACTTCTGGCTTCCTGATGTAAATGCCTCTCTTGTTTAAGCCACTGTCATTGCAAATATGCCAAAGAGAAACAGAGCCGAAGTTCTGTGTAGAAATGCTGGCTGATTCTTGAAACACACATATAGAAGAGTACCTAAAAATAGAAGAAGTAATCTAATATTTGGGTTCCTTCCTCGGAGACACAGTTTGTGATATGACTCCCACTAAGTTAATTCTCTGCTAAAGTGAGACATCTCTCAATATGTTGGATTCAATTCCAAGTTTCTTCAGATACACAGAACCAGAAAATAAATATAAACGCATTTAGGTGAGATACCCTAGGTGTTTTTAAGAGTAATTCAAGCAATTTTGCCAGTGTTAATAAAAAGTGAAAAATCCTCGTAATGAAGAACGATATACATAATATAAGCAAAGAAAGGCGGTTAAACAACAACCATACAGAGATTCTGATGGACATCGGTAAGTAGAATATCTGAAATGAAAAGAATTATTACACTGGCTTAACAGAAGAATGCAAATTAAAAGGGAATGAGGGGCTGGAAAGATGGCCTAGCAGTTAAGTTGCTAGACTGCAAATCCTAAAGACCTGGGTTCGATTTCCCACTACTCACATAAAGCCAGGTGCACAAAATGGCACGTGCATCTGGAGTTCGGTTGCAATGGCTAGAGGTTCTGGTGTGCCCATACAGTCTCTCTCTTTCTCTGTATCTCTCTGCTTTCAGATGAATAAATATTTTTAAAAGGGGAAAGAAACTGAATCTGAAAACAAGTTAAAATTTTTACAATCTTCTTAGCATATAGTATTGCTTTATTGCTATTTTAAAAATTTTAGCTATTTTAGCTGACACATGGAAATATCCAATTGTGGCTATAATTTTTCTATTTCTTTTGTAAAATAATATCTCCGTGCTTATTTGCCACCAGTTTATTTCCTTTGGTAATATATCTTCACCCAACTGTTATGCCCAGTTGATAATTGGACTGTACGTTAGGACTTTATATTCAAGATACACATCTTCTCTTGGTTCTATTCTCTTGATCCTCCAGCTGACTTGAGTTAGTGAATGCATAGATGATAGAAGTGGAAAGATGCATGTTTATTAGGAGGGATGTTTCATTCTACAACCCTAACTTGATGATTATTTTCTCTCATCACTTTAAAGACATTATGCCAAATAGAACAATGCTTTTGATTATGATAATATCAAGACCAGTCAGCCAATACGCATCAGAAACTTACTTCTTCATATTTGCCTTGATAATTACTCTACTGATGATAACTTAATCATGCAATTAGAGGTCTTCCTTTGAATCAAATATCAGAACCCCTAACCCCAAAAAGTGACTCCTTTATGGCTTATTACTTTTCTTCTAGACAGATCACTGAGAGACCAAATATAACAATTTTAAGTAAAAAGGCCCAGGCCTGACTTAGATAAAGAACTAGCCTGCTAATGTGCTGACCTTTGCTTCTGTAAACTTTGCTTGCTTGCTCAATTGCTGCCTTTCCCCCTAAAGTTTCTGAGGAATCTCCACTTCAAGGACATTGCAGAAACACTCCACTGCGGGGGGCCTCTGGCTTCCGACCACCTGCTTAGATAAGAAACTGAGGAATCTCCACTTCAAGGACATTGCAGAATGTACCACTGCTTGGTTAGCTGATCACAATGGAGATTACCTCATCTGCCTGGAGTGCCCCTAGCTCCTGCTCCCAACTTTGTCCGCCGAAACCCCAAGCCAATCAGAATTGTTTAAATCAACCAATCCTGTATGTATCTCCTACTTCTTTGTTCGAATTCCTATATGAACCCCTTCCCCCAAAAGAAAGGGGCTCTCTCCCTCACTACCGCTGTGCCGGACTGTGTGGACAGAGCCCAGGCCTAGGCTTGCAATAAAGAAACCTGTTGCTTTTACATTTGAGTGTCTCAGCTTCTGTGGCGGTTCTCTGGGTGACTCCTGGGTGACTGGGGGTCTTGGCTCCTGGTCAGGGGTCTTGGCACAACAATCACTAGTTTCTTTTCCTGTTACAGGACACCAGTTTCTCAGGGAAGCTTCTTGAACTTGCTGGATATTCTAGTTTTAACTCGCAAAATGAAAATAACTAAAATTTAACATTGTAGTCGTGCTCCTTCATTTCTACATCTGATCCATTTTAGTTGATTTCTAAATTTGGTCTGATAAACAGGGGGAGGAAGAATTACCTAACATGAATTTCATTTAAAGACATCATAATGATACCTCATAATTTATATATTAGCAAAATTCAGGGCAAGAGAGATGGCTTAGTGGGTCAGGCCTGAAAACCCAAAGGACCCAGGTTCGATTCCCCAGTCCCTACATAAGCCAGATGTACAAGGTAGCACATGCCTCTGGAGTTTGTTTGCAGTGGCTGGAGGCCCTGGTATGTTCATTCTCATTCTCTCTTTCTCTCTCTGCCTCTTTCTCTCTCAAATAAATAAATAAAAATAAAATATTTTTAAATAAATAAATTTATGAAATCTTCTTTGCCAGTTGAGATATCCTTTACTTCCATTTTTTCCTCTTTCCCTTTGGCATTCTGTTTTCCCAAGATGACAACTATTAGTTGCTTTGGAATATGTTTTCTATAGATACCAGAAAAAACATAATGCAGAAGCGTTATTGACAAATGGGCTTTTGATGAAGAATGTTGGTTTGATGCAGGTGATACTGTGGTGACACAGATCTCAGAGTCTTTGGCTTAGAGCGAACCCTGCCATGTGTGCCTTTGTCCTTATCTTCTGCCTTCCCTAGTGTTACCACGTTGACACACAGGGTAATCTATTAAGTTGTGAGATGTTCTTTGAAAGCAGCAAGTGGAGAGGCAAGCCTGGGCACTGCCTGAAGTCCTTGTGATGTGATGTCCTTGGGCCTCACAGAGCAGCTGTGCTCCATACATATGTACGAGGTGGTGTCCTCCCACTAAGGTCTGTTGCGTATTATTCACTATTGATGAGAACGCTTCACTTATTATTTATGGAGCACATTGGGTCATTGCTTTTGATTCTGTTTTGATCTTAAAGGGCATTTAAAACCAAGAACAATATTCAGGTGAGTGGTGGATATAGCAGGGGAGGACAGCACTGTGCTCCAGATAGCTTGCTTTATTAAGTGAAGATTCCCTGCAAGGGGATGAAGCAATATGATTTTATAGACCCCTTACTTGGTTCCTTTTAAGTGACAGAATATTAGATATTAGTTTGTAATATTATTGGAGACCGAATATATATTTAAAATTGTTTTTAGAACTCTAATTTGTTTCAACAAGTATTGATCAATCACTTTCATATACTTCATATTGTTATATATTTAGGCAGTGGAGGATATAAATGTAATCTATGATGTAAAACTCATCCTCAAATGATTTAACAGTGAAAGGATTGGAGACAGACCTGCCAATACTTGTGAAATAAGCATGAGAAGACAGGGTATAGGGGAAAAAAAGTGAAAAAGGAGATTTTCACTATGTTTGGAATGAATGTGGCATCCCTTGAGTCCTACTGGGTTGTCATGATGTGAAGAGCTTTAAAAGACATCTTAGGGGAGCTCGACAAATGTCTTTATGAGCATACGAGAACACTAATTAACTGCTCTCTTCATTGAAAAAGGTGTAGGATGGATCTTTAATTAAAATAATGACGAATATAGTCATAGTTTATTTTGGTTATTATAAATCTTTTTTGGTAGTCATCAGCTTTATGCACACAGAGGTTTAACCAAGTAGTAAGTTATGATTACATCATAATAGGAAACTTAGAGAAAGGCAGAATAGGGTTGGTGGAATGACTGAACAATTTATTCCTACCTTGGGAACCTTGGTCTTTTCACTTAGCTACGCTGAGCATAAGGCTTCCATCCTTCCTGTTTGTCTCTTTCTCTCAACATGGTTGCTGCATAGCCAATTTCATCTTTCAGTTGTTGTAGATGCTGCCAGGCCTGACTTAGATTTCCTTCAGGGATGGCGGCCTATGGACAAAAGATAGACATCTTTCAGATGTCAATGTCCAGAGGACATGCCTTCACTCAAAGTAAGGCCCACTTTCTGAAATGACTATCACCCAGAAAGTCACTGACATTTGTGCAACTTGGAGGAGTTCTGAATGGCCAGGCTGTCTCCAGAGACTTTGTAGCTTTGACTTATTATTCTATTATTGCACTGAAACTTCTCTTCCTCCTGTGAATAATCCTGCTTTTTACTCTTGGGTCTCTGCATTTTGATGCGATGAGAACACCTCATAAACTCTCTCTGTATGCTAACGTTAGCCTCAGAGTCTACCTACTGCTGGAGAAAAACCAAACAATGACACATTTTAAGTAGAAATAAGCTGAATAGTATGAGAAAGAAGGGGTGACAAAGCAAGAAACCAATTTTTCTTCAATACCCAGGAGAAATGTGATTTGTTCTAATTGACAGAATTGTATTTCATGGCCACAGTTAGCTACAAGTGAGACTGATGGCACACCCTCTAGCCTGGATGCGTTGCCTTCACAAGCAAATTGTGAGATTATCTTACTTCTGCACAATATCCCCACAGGCATGCTCACTGCACTTCACAGCCACTGTAAACATTAAGCAGGGCCGCCAAGGGTTCTTTTGATCTGGCCAACTCTGTCAGTACATGCAAAACTAGTGCCTTATTATTAGGAAATTAGATAAGAGTGCTTCCAAATGAATAAGCATCCGTACTTGCAGCACACAAAATAATGATGCTAATAATTATTATTTATGGATATTATATAGTGAGTCAAGTATCATGCTTTGCAGATTTATATACATAGGGTCATTTGCTTGTCTTAATAGCTCTATCCTCAAATTCCCCAAATCACTGAGACTCACAAGTCATTGCTTTTCTCTGAACGCTGATGCACTAGTTTTAACATTTTCTTTTTACCTTTGTGGTAATGCTGGAATAACTCACACAGGTCCAGGAAGTGTTTGGTTTATGGAGCCATTACCCCAGCCCTCTGGTCCATACAGATCTGAGAATGCTTTGTCTCATATCATTGTCATGTTTGGTTTATGAACCTATGTTCCATCACTGCCTCCACTTCAAGCAGAGGTAAACTGGGCTGGAGGTAGAGATGGCTTAGAGTTAAAGGCACTTCCTTCAACTCTGCTGGGCTCAATTCAGTTCCCAGGTCATCATGTAAAGGCAGGTGGAGCAAAGTGGTGCATATGCCTGTAATCTCAATACACCCATTGTAGAAGGGAGGCAGAATCAGGAGAATCTAGAAGCTCATGGGCCAGATAGACTGGCACATACATCAGCGAAACATGAAAGGAGGTCACATATGCTCCAAAGCTGTCCTCAGATCTCCAAATGTGCACATTCATATGCATACAGGCATCATGCTTATTCACACATACAGACAAAAATGAGCTCAACTGAGGCTTACAAAGTTTAACATACTTCCTTGATGTCACACAACTGTCAAGATACGAAACTAGCATTTGACCCACATATGTCTTAGCGCATTTGTTTCAGCATTCTGGTCCTGTTTGTTTGCAGTGGCTAGAGTTTGCAGTGGCTAGAGGCCTTGGTGCACCCATTCTCTCTTTCTCTTTTTCTCTCTATCTTCCCCTCTCTCTCTCTCTCTCCCTCTTTCTCAAATAAATAAATAAATGAATAAAGTGTTTTAAAAACAAGAAATGAGGAATTGTGACATCATTTCTGAGCTCAAAGGCTTCTGGCTTCTTTGTACTGAACAGTTGTTTCCTTTGGGGCGTCTCTGTTCTCTTACATTTTACTGTAGGTGATGAAAGGAAGCCTGCCGTTGGCCTTAGGAATCTCCTTGTTGACTGTCCAGCTCACCAGGTACATCTTAGTTTATCTGCTTTACCATGGGTGATGAAAACCTTTCTGCCAAAGTTCACTTACCTCTAGCTTCAAAAATATTCTCTTTGTTTGTGGAGGTTTGATTCAGGTGTCCCCCATAAACTTAGGTGTTCTGAATGCTAGGTTGCCCAGCTGGTAGCAATTGGAAACTTATGACTCCTGGAGCCGGTGTATTGTTGGGGGTGGGCTTATGGGTGTTATAGCAAGTTTTCCCATGCCAGTGTTTGGCATACTTTCCTGTTCCTGTTGTCCACCTGATGTTGGCCAAGGGATGATGTCCATCCTCTGCTCATGCCATTGTTTACCCCTGCCATCATGGAGCTTCCCTCTTCAATCCTATAAGCCAGAATAAACCTCTTTTTTCCCACAAGTTGCTCTTGGTTGGGTGATTTCTACCAGCAATGCGAACCTGACTGCAACAATGTTATTGCATTCATGTTTTGTTGTCATCTAAACCTTCCTGACAGGGCACTTATAGGTTGCCTGGCATCTACTAGTAATATCTTGCAAAATGCTATCACTTCTGGTCCCTCCCACTTCTCATCCTGAAGCTGCATCTGTATTACCACACTCCCCCCACCCCCAGTGGTTGCAGAAGTATCCCTAAGTGAACATCCGGGTTCCAAATCTTTTCCAGTTACCATAGGTCAGTAACAATACCTGGGGCTTTTTGTAGAATAGGATAAATGTGTTTACTTGCCAAATAATCTGTAGCGTGTTTGTTTAAACTGAGTAAATAGGTTCATTTTTGTTCCACTTGGCACTATAGAGTGGCCCAAAGGCAAAACGACAGGACAGCCTCAGGGCACCTCTTCGGCTGCTAGCAGGGCACACTGCTCACCTGAACAAACTCCCATGGGTGTCCTGTGCAGCCTGCATTTTTTATGCTGCTGTGGCTGGTCTGTTCTGGCAAGCACAGGAGAGAGAGAGAGAGAGAGAGAGAGAGAGAGAGAGAGGTCTTCTGTACCATATGAACTAACCTCAGAAGTTGCATATCCCATTTCTACCCACCTCCATCGGGCAGGGCATTGTCTTCAGAAAATACATTCTTTTTCATAAAGTAGCAATGAGAGTATAGTCATTGCAATGAAAGAGACTATATATTTAAAGACTAGGCTCAGTCATTATGTTTAGTCTCAGAGATGAACTTAATTGCTCTCCCTGCTGCCTATAACCTGTGAAATGTTGACCAAATGAAAGAGCCTGTGTGACAGTGTCTTCCCCTGGGGGGCCTTATTTGGTAAACTGAATTCGTTTGTCTTAACCCACTTGAACTATAGACAAAATAACTTGGAGTGGGTAATTTGTAAAGGACAGAAGTTTACTGCTCACTGATTTACTGGGAAGACCAACATTGAGAGAGCAGCACATTTGGTGCGTGGTGAGGGCTTGCTCTCTACTTTAGAGACTGTCTTCTTACTGCAGATTTACATAGTGCAAGGAGGGGCCAGCATCCTCAAGCTTGCCCAATAAGGATACCAATTTTGGACCAAATGTAAAATATTTTGTGAGTTATCTAGCTTTTTTTCTCTATGCTTAGGTTTATACAAATGTTACATGAAGGTAATGATAATATATGCCTAGTAGGCTTCCATGAGATTATGCATATAAACCAATTAGAATGTTATTTAAACAAAATGCACACTCATTAAATGTTACCAGGACTTTATTATATACTTTCTCCTCCTTGCAAAGGAAGAAGGAATGCTATTTCAAATTGGGTTTTGAGAGATAGTTAAGGACCAAGGAAAAAGAACTGGGTTTAATACAAGTGATTTTGAGCCCTGGCATCAGACATCCACCATTGAGAAAGTTATTTTACTTGCCACATCCTTTGTTTCCTGACAATCAAATGAAATAATATCTTCCTAGAGAACTTTTATTCACATCAGACAAAACCTTATAATGCCCCATACCATTTGGATCCCAGGCCATGTCTAATAAGAAGTTTGTAGCTATTAAGCTGGGATCCTCAAGTTCAACCCCATTTTATTAGTGTGACATTGGATAAGTACCTCTCCTGACCAAACATTGTTCACACCCAGAATCAAGAACACGACCCATACTGCTGTCAGTATTCCTTCCAAGCTTGATGTTTGGAGATCATATATCAGATGCAGTATTGAAATTATGTCCAGTTCATTGAGGATTATATGTCAAATCATGTGCTAGGATATATATATATATATATATATATATATACACATGCTTGGCTTTTTCGAGGTATAGCTCAGGATGATCTGGAATTCACTATGTAGTCTCAGGGTGGCCTCAAGCTCATGGTGATCCTCCTACCTCCCAAGTGCTGGAATTAAAGGCGTGCACCACCACACCTGGCTTAGAGATCATAGTTTTAAAATACCTATCCTCTATCCTAGTAAATACATTTTATTTATTTATTTGCATGCAGAGAGAGAAGAGAGTCAGAGAGGGAGAGAGGGAGATAGAAAAAGAGAGAGGAGAAAGAGAGAAAGAGAGAGAGAGAGAGAGAGAGAGAGAATATGGCTGTGGCAGGGCTCTACCCACTGCAAAGGAACTCCAGACGCATGCCCCAGTTTACATGGTGTCATAATCAGGTCAATGCTGCTGGGATAAACCTCCAAAGCAGATCCAGTCTGTGGGAGGAATGACCTTCATTTCAGGCTTGCAGATCCAGGGGAAGTTCCATTGATGCCAGAAGAAGCCACCACAAGCACCATACAGAGCAAAACACTGCTGCAGCAGCAAACAGCAGGGAACCCCAGCAGAGCTCAAGAAGTCTGTATACCTTTAGGCTAGGGATCAGATCCACCTCCAGTGACACCTTCTCCAGCTCAGTGGCTGGAGACAAACTTTGAATAAAAACACCTGAGTCTATTGGAGGACATAACATTCAAGCTACCACATGTGGGTATTGGGGACTTGAACCCAGGTCATTAGGCTTTGCAAGCAAGCACCTTAACCACTGCTATCCTCTATCCTTTAAGATGTCCATTTATATTTGGGAGGAGGAAGGAAAATGGGAGCAAGAAAAGTAGGGAGAAAGGTATGGTAAGAGTTGTGAGAGAGAGAGAGAGAGAGAGAGAGAGAGAGAGACCATCCTTAAGGAGAGGATCCTTCCTGGTATGTATACGTTAAGAGACACATATGTACATGGACTGAGAGAGGAGCTAGTGAGATAAATGTAGGATCACCAAAGAGGAAAGAAATAGCATTATATAAGAAAGTAACTGTACATCTCTAGACAAATCCAGCTGATAACCCTCTGTAAACTGTGATGATGACAAGCAGGTTAGAATCATGGGTGCCTGTCATTTGAGGCTGCCTATAATTCTTGCACATTTTGCAAATTAAGACTTTGTCATAGTATGATTCTTCCCTTTATGATATAGAATAAACATGTACTCTTTTTTTTATTTCTGCTGCTAAGATACACATTTATAACATATGCTCTGCCAATCACACTCAACCCCTGAGTGAACACATTTGGGACATTACTTCTGTGAGAAAAACAGGCAAGTCACGGAGCCTTCACCTTGCCATCCCTCCATGACTGTGGAGGTTGGGGTGGGTCTTGGTTAGAGACAGAAGAGGCAGTTATCTGGTCACAGCAGAATGGCATGCTGTAAGATTCTGAAAGCTTTTCTTTGGACATTTAGCTAAAAGCCTATCTCTCATGGTCTTTCAATGGTCTTGTAAGTTACCTAATAGCATGTATTAATTTTCTTTGTGTCTAACCACCTCAAAGAAATTCTGTTGTTTGTAACCCACATCCCTGGATGAAGCAGTAATTTAGCCCTGAGCTCATTTTCCTCATGAATAAATTGGAAATTTATAAGAGTAGTAATTGCTAGAAAAAAAGAGAAATATACAAAATAATTCTTTAGTTGTAAGGTTGCCATGTTATCTTATGTTGCAATTAGGATTTTCAGAGGGAAATATACGTGATTGGTTTTAATTACAACATATTTGACCAAAATTTCCCAACTAAATGCATGGCGTCATGATAACCTGTGCCAGCCGGACTCAGAGAGGCCTGGGGAGGCTTCATAGAACCCTCAATATGATGTTGAAATCATATGCAGAAAGGCTTTCAGCTTGACTTGGAGGATCAAACCCTGTGGCTCTGACAAGTCCTACCCAGTTCCTTCCTCAGTCTCTTGCTACATCTTCAATCTGAAATCTGATGCCGATATCGCTTCCATGTCTTTAGTCTCTTTGCTCTTCTGTACTATGGAATAATTTTATTCCATGTAAGTGGGAGCCAACCTTACATACCTCAGCATACTGCTGTGCCTAGCTGGGTACTTTGAAACTGGGCAAGATCAGTGTGGCACGGCTTGGAAGGTGACATCTATCAGAGACATGTCCACATAGTGTGGAACGTTTTACTGTTTTCAGGGCTTAGCCCTATAATTTCTTTTGATCTAAGGAATGCGTGTGTAGCCATCGATCACATCACTGAAGGCTATATATTCTGTCTCTTATCCATGCCTTGGGGATCAGCACATTATAGATGACCCCCCATTACCCCTGCCTTTATTTCTGCCCAAACATCTATCCTCAGAGAGCCTGTCATTAACTAACCCTTCCCAAACGACCTCTATCATTATTTATGACTCAGGCTTATTGTATTTCCATCATTGCCTTTACCACATCAGCCTGTCTTTCCTAGCGTCCTTCTTCTTGTCCTTTAGGAGGGAACCTCATACGGTCAGAGCAAGCCTTTCTCACACTCGTGCTCTTAGAAATGAGCTCGAGGCCTGGCATCAAGCAAGGTTTTCATGAACCACTTGTAGAAGTGTGGATCATCCAGTTTAAGTTCAAGAAATCTTTGAATCAACACAGTCATGGCATATGGAAGAAATATCAAGACTGATCATCTGTCACTTGACTATGGGTCTCCAGTCTTGGGAAGCTTAGCTGGAACTTTTCTACCCGTTTTCAAATCTCTCACCAAAATAAATCTCATTATACACTAGGCATCCCAGTGAAGCTAGATGCCATTGTTTTACAATTGATTTGGAATCAAGGTTTGTCCTAACAGTGTCAGTTTCTGAGTGGTATGACAGCTGGGAAAGCACCTAGAAGAAGGAAGCGAAGGAAGATGAGAGGGCTCAGAGCAGGGCTCTCTCCATTCCAGGTGTCACATAGCTGCTTCTTTGTAAGACACTGCACAGCAAGGGTGTGATGGCCTTAGAGACAGCTCCCAGGCTCGAGGAAGCAGGCTATCAAAGTGAGGAATCAGGTGCTAGAGCAATTTCTGTGTATGAGAGAGAGACAGAACAGTCAAACACTAAATTACTAAATGCTTCGCAATCTGCCAATCAGCTAATATCAAGGGAGAATAAAAAGAAAAGAGAAGGAGCCACTCTCATGCATCGCTGTATTTGAAGTGGGAAATTTTGACTAATTTACATCATTTGTATAAATACAGGTGTTGAGGAAATTTAATATATCTTTGAAACATTCAAATCCTCTCATCAGAGTGACTCAACATCAGGAGTTACAGAATGTCTCCAATACCAGACTAGACAACACATAATGACTACAGAAGAAAAAGAGGTGTTTGCATTATCCCCATTCCTTCCTTTCTTCCTTCCTCCCTTCCATTCTTCCATTCTTTTTTTCCTTCCTTCTCTCTTTTTTCCCTTCTTTCATTCCCTTCTTCTCTCACTCTCTTCCTCCATTCCTTCCTCTTCTTCCCACTTTCCCTCCCTTTCTTCCTTCTTTTTTTCAGTTTTTCTTTCTTTTCTCTTTTTTATTTTTCCATTTTAAAGTTTTAATACATGTATACTTTCTATTTTGACCTTATTCCTCTCAATTACTCTCTTGTGCCCTTTCCTTTCCCATCATCACCCTTCTTTCCTATTGATCACATCTTACTTTCATGCCTTGTTTCTTTCTTTCTTTCTTTTTAACTCTGAGTTAAGTTGGGGTTGTTCTCATGATCATGGCTACAAGGGTATTTATTCTGATATGGTCAGCTTGCCAGAGGCCACAGCACTGTTGAATCTGACTCTCCTCTCCCAATATCCTCTGGCTGACATTAGCTACTCTGGGAGATGTAGGGTCTCATATGTCCTTCCCCAGTGATGGTGAGGTGGTGACAGGCTTAATCTTGTCTGGTAAATCATGAGTGTAATTCATGAGTGCCAAGGCCATTTTTTATCTAGCAGACCATGTTCTTCAGCCCTTTCCTCCACCCTCCTGCTCTTTCATTCTTCTAGGCAGGTCTCTGAGACCTGGATGCAGTGCTTCAAATGTCCTGTTTCAGCTGGGGTGTTTAACTAATGTGTTAGCTACTTACCCCATGGCTGACTAAATACCTGGCAAAAGGAACCCTCTGTGGGGAATATTTTGGCTGGCAGGTTGAGTGTATGCAGTCCATTGTAGTGGCGAGGACAAGGCAGTTGGAGCAGGAAGTGGCTGCTCATAGTTCATCTGTGGTTAAAGATCGAAGACAGAACAGAAAGAAGGGTTAGGTCACAAAACCTCTGAAGATCTACTTCCTTCAGCAAGACATAGCTAGGTAAGTTCTTTTACCAGCACACTCTAGCTCAAGGATGCGAGTGATGGTGTGGGGAAGTCGTCTGTCCCAAGTTCCTACATTCCAGCATGGAGTGAGGTCAGCCCACAGCAGTCTGTAGCTCAAGGTCATTTTCTTATCACTTTGTAAGGCCTTGAGTTTCTGTAATTTCACATAGGTTTTCCCTACCTAACAACTCTACCTGGTATCAATTTAACCCTGAATAAGTTGCTAGTTATGTTCTCAATTTCCCCATCTGTAAAAAGAGATTATTTTGGTGCTTTTTCAATGTTGTTTAGAGAAATTGAACTATACGACAATAGATGACAAGATAAACGGGGTTGTGTTTTAATAACAATTTGGTCTCCAAACCTCAGTGGCTTCAGATAATAAAGATTTATCACTACAGCTCAAGCCAAGTGTACTTCATAGCTCTCCTGCCCCATACAGTAACTCATGAACCCTGACCACCTAAGGGTCCAATATCAGAAAAGCCACGTGCCTTTGGTAAAGGAGGAGAAAAGAGGAAAGTTTCATATTTACACTGCTGATCTGACTGTGACCCACACACCAGTTATTGGTAAGAATTGTCATGTGACTTTACCTAGTAGAGTTGAATTAAACAATGCAGAGACAGAAAAAAAGTAAAATGCTGGGTGATGAAAGCAATCACTCTCCACCAGTACGCAGGTGTTTTATATAGTTACTGTTCAATAAATAGTTACTGTTTCTACAATCAACCTCACTATAATTGAAGTGCTAACAGGCTGTGGTCATAACTTTAGTCACTGAAAAATTGATACAACATTTTGAAATGCTTTATATCTTGAATATTAAAAGGGTTTGAAATGTACAGATTTTAATGCACATGAGAGATGATGAATTTTCTGAATGCCAACAGATAAAGAATGAACACTTTCTAAATCATGGGACAACTGGAAGAAGCTTGTATAGTTACTTCACTCTTACCATTTTTTTTTTCTTCCGGGCTGCTCCTCTGTTATACTCACCCAGCCATAAACAAGAAAGACTTGGGTGTTGTCAAAAGCACAACTTGCCCATCTCATTCAATGATGGGCTATAAATCATCTTCATCCTTTTATGCCTCATCATTTCATTTATAAGGTATTGCCCTTTATTATGACAGATTTTATGATATTTTGTGATGGCCAGCCATGGGGAGAAAAAGGTTTAATGCACTGACATCTAATTTTATTATCTATGGTACCTATCTATTTTTTAGAAGCATTTCCTGACTTGGTGCCAGTTTAAGCATGAAGCTTTAAAATGTAGATCATGACAGGGTTGGGAATTAGACCTTTAAATCAGAACAGTATTGGAAAGGCAAATCACATAGAGATTTCAGTCATTTAGTATTCTTCCTAGCATGTTCATAAGTGGTACTCACAAAATAAAAAGCATGTCAGAAATCTGTGTGTGGAAGGTGGATGCATTGGGTGTCACTTCAGATTTAGATGATGATTTATTAACACTGATCTAAGATAAGGGGAGGATGCTGCCAGGATTTGAATCCCTCCCCACTCATGTGCTTGAACAAGGGTTCTCCAGCTGTTGGTGCTGTTTTGGTGGATTGTGGGTCCTAGTTGATGAAGGTTATAACTCAGTCGCTTCTGGTCCCATTCTTTCTCCGCTTCATAATCCAATGAGATGTAAACAAGGTATGCTACACCCTCACCTAGTCATGCACCAAGCCACATCAGCCACCATGCCTTCCCTACCACAATGGACTGTTTGCTCTGAAGCTATGAGCCAAATTAGAGCTCTCTTCCATCTCTTCTTTCATGTACTTTATCACAGAGATGAGAAAGCGAATGATTCAGATATGAAGCATACTGTACTCCTACTGCTCCCAAGCACCACTTATGATGATTTAAATCCATTGTCTCATTTGACATTCAAACAATACTGAAAAGAAATTATGATATTCTATGTACTAAAATGTCAAACGTGAAATCACAGTTAGATGGGACAAATAGCATCTGGGAAACTACTGTATAGTTCAATGACCATAATAAGTAATATTACACTTTGCACACTTAAAAGTTGTTAAGATTTGAAAGGTTCTCATCACAAAATAAAAGTACATATGTGACATGGTGGGTATGTCTCACAGATTGATTTCATCATTTTAAAGTTGGTACTTCCTTCATAATGGCGCCTCAGGGTAGGGGAGGTGGCTCAGTGGATGAGGCTATTGCTGCACGAATGTGATGACCTGACTTCAGATCACCAGAGCCCACATAAAGCTGGAGATATTGGCATGAGCATCCAGAATCCCAGTGCTCCTATGGCAAGACTGAAAGAAGACACAGGCTAGACCATCTATCATCCCGAGTGTAACAATGAAAACAAAAACAAGGCACCCTGTCTCAAACATGGTGGATGAAGACCCACACTTGAGATTGTTCTCTGACCTCCACACATGCACCTACACACAGTCACACACACAAACATACATAGGTGTAAGGTTTTTAAAATTCACCTTGTATACTCTCCATATAATTTTGCCAGTTGCACTGTAATAAAACTGGGGAAACTTTAGTGTAAAAAGTGATGGTGATGAGGAGAATTAGAACTGATTCTTACTGGCTTTCCATTCGCAATGGAAACTCCTGCATACTCAGGACTTGTAGCTGTTCCCTCAGTTTGGATCGGTCTCTGCCAAGATGGAGTATGTCTGACTTCACCTCATTCCTGACTTGGTGCAAATTTCTAGAGAACGAAGAGTCTCTTCACTGTGGAGGATTCCTTTCCACTTATAACCATTCTCTCTTATGTTTTCCTCCTGGGTTTGTTCCAGTTGTGTTTGAATGCATTGCATAACTACCCTTCCTTCTTGGCCACGGTGCACACTGATGATAGCAGGGGTATTTAATATCTGATTTGCCACCTCACCTCCAGTGCTTAGAGTTTAGGCAAAGGGAAATTAATTGTCCAATAAATTTCTTATCAAATTTGCCAGAGCATCCATACTATCGGAAGATATTAAACAGCTTTTGAAGGGGAAGTCAGTTGTTCAATATCTCACATTATGAGAATGACAGAGCTGGGTCTGAAACCTTAACAATAGCTATAACAGGTAACAGATAATGCAATGGTTTACATTTATCTGTTCTTCTAGCATGTTCACTATGTGTTAATTTAGTTAATTCATATGGCAACCATTTAGTTTTAATAATCCTCACTATATAAAAGAAGGCAAGTCCTTCTATCCATTCATTTGCTTACTTACTCACCCATTTCCTGTTCCTAAAGCTATCCTTGCAAGGCAAACACATGACCGGGCCCTCACAGTTGCATCCTGCATATGTTAAATATATTGTCTTATTGCTCTTTGACATTGATATCATTAATCATTTTAAAGGCAGTTCTGACTTGGCCATATTCTTGTTTAACTACCTTAAGCAAATTAATTAGCTTTGTGGGGCCCCTGATACCATTAATTCACGGTCTATAAAAACTTAGACCTAATTGAACTTTTTAATATTGTGTCTTTACTGCCTGATATAAGTGTCTTTTAAATTATAAGAATTGCTTCAGTTAATGCCTCATTAAATAGCTACATACATATTTGGAACTATGAGAAATTTCTAAGATTCCAAAGTAATCAAAACTCAGATTAACATCAGGATGATTCTATATCTCCTTTACTACCAGTTAAATATAAAAGGAAGTGTGATCATGCATCAAGAACTAGTGAAGAGGCTTCATATTTCTATCTCTCAAAGAACATGTGGTCCTAGGGCAGGAGCAGGAGTTTATCAGTAACTATTAATTAAGTGAAATATTCAAACACAGAAATGCGGTTTTGAAAATCACGGCATGCCCCTTTCATACTTTGTGGTATGGTCATAATCAAGATGACAGACAGTGGGACTGGAAAGATGGCTTAGTGGTTAAAACCCTTGCTTCTGAATCCTGATGGCCCAAGTTTGATTCTTCAGTACTCAAGTAAAGCCAGATGCACAAAGTAGAGCATATGTCAGGAATTCGTTCGTAGTGGCAAAAGACCCAGGAGAGCTAGTTCTCTCTTTCTCTCTCTCTCTCTCTCTCTCAAATAAATATATATTTTTAAATATGACAGATAGTGACAAGTGTTGGTGAGGATATTGATGAATTGCAACCGATAGCTTGTAAGACTGTAAGATGTTGCAGTTACCTTGGAAATAAGCCTGGCCATGACCAGCAACATCACTTCTAGGCAAAAGTTGAGTTTCAGTAAAAGAACATATGCCAGTTGATAGCAGAACTATTCAAGACACAGACATTAGAAACTAGCCAGATCATCAATTAACGGATGGATTACTGAAAGGTGTTATATCCATATAGTGGACTAGTCTTTGGCAATAAAAAGGATTATAAAATATCCATACTCAGTGAATTTTGATAGTCTGAAAGTAGATTAATAGTTGTGCCTGAAAATAAGAGGGAAGACAGAAGGGAGAGTGTTAATTCTGCAGAATTTCTTCTGCAGATAGCAGCAATGCTCCCAAAGTTAGATGGTGACGATACTGAAAGACTCTATAAAAATAATAAAATCAGCTAAATTATATACTTTATCTGAGTGAAATGTAGGATGTATGAATTGTATTTCAATAGCCCTACTTAAAAAAAAGGAACCAAGACTATATAAAAATAAATTCAAAAATGATATAGAAGATAACTGGTGAGATAACTTTTGTGCTAATATTGGTAGTTATCCCAATACATTGAATGATGTAAGGAATCATAAGTTAATAAAAATGACCTCATCCTCCCATTGGTTTTCTTTAGAAAATATTAGGAACCAATTGATAATTCTGAAGTAGATAAAAGGGAAAAAAATAAGCAGTTAACTTGTATTTTTTTAAAACAGCATAATAAGGTAATCAGTCAACTCATGGTGAAAGGCTGCTCTGTAAACACATTCAGCCAACACACAGAGAAGGAATTATAGAGTTATAATAGTAGCATTTTTAAAATTTATAGAAAATGAATCAAGGTTATGATATCAATGGTTTCTAATGCAATAGAAAGAGATACCATTATTAAATGCCTTCTGATGGAATTATGTTATGGTAGCAACACCTGTTTAGTTCTATTTTTATTATTAGTTTTGAAAAGAATAGAAAACCACTGCATCATGCTGAAGAAGAGATGGAAGCCAGCTTCTTGCTGACTAGCTCTCATAGTGATGGAAAGTATAAGAATCACCAATAGCTTTAACAAGCAGTGGATCCCATGAGCTGCAACATCAACCAGTCAGGAAAGATGTAGACACCAGTGCAACAGTGGCATACAGGCCATCAGGGTAATCAACTATTTTCTGACTGGATATGAGGCTCACTCAGTGGGAGGGAATTTGTACCTGATACTTAGAACCAACTCAGAAGCTTATGGCTTGGAAGGTCATAGACCCTAAAGGGAAGTTTCCACTGTTCTTTGGCTAAAAGGAGAAGATATGCCCATCAAAGGGTTTTCTAAATGTCTATTTTTATCTCCTTTGATCCATGCTATTCTTACACTTAATTAGAAAATCTTCTTTTTACAGATGGCACCAAATATTAGGGAGACCCCAAAGACCTATCAGTATGATAAGAAACAAATGCCAACTGCCTAGCACAAAACAAGTCATCTCTATAACATATTTCAGGCCCAGGAAATATTGCAGAGGATTAAATATGAGAGCTGCTCTCACTGCTTGCTTGAAAGCCTCCTCCAGAGAGGTGGTGGTAGACAATGAGGAGACTCAAAACCCATCAAAGTAGAAAATAGGAGGCTTCTTAGAGCTCAACACTAAAGGGGACTTATAACATGGCAGCCAAGGTTCAAGGAACACTGTGGAAGAGGGATTGGAAGGAACCTAAGAGCTACAGGTTGGGAAGGTGTACTCTGAGGCATTGTATCATACCCCCATGGAAAGGGGCCTGCAGTGGAATGGGCTTCTAGAAGAGAGAACATAAGATGGTGCATGTCACGTTCTGGGACTTTAATGATGAGTGCATGTTGTAGGTGTGCAGAGTACTTTAGCAGTGATGGTGATGGGTGTTTATTT
Organism: Dipus sagitta; assembly: GCA_036346955.1. Taxonomy (NCBI): domain Eukaryota; kingdom Metazoa; phylum Chordata; class Mammalia; order Rodentia; family Dipodidae; genus Dipus; species Dipus sagitta. Next base: position 8,428,983 of record CM070779.1, on the reverse strand, counting down.
TAAGCCTTATGTTTGGTTACAGCCAATTGAATTTATTTTCACTCACCCATAGTCAATATGGTACCTTTTCAAATCACCCTGAAATAGTTTAATTTATTTATCAACATAGCTTACATAGATGGTACCATAAATTATAAATTTTGTTCTGTTCAAGCATTATAAATGGCCATGAATAATGCTGACATACTCTGTTTAGGTTTTCATTGGATAGGGTGTTACAGAAAAACTTTCGTATTTAAGATTGAGAGTATCTACTTCTGATAAGATGACTGCATAGGAGTCATACTAAATCAGCCTAGGGAGGATTTAAGCAAAACCACAGCAAAATAGACTTTTCTTCTGAAAAGTGAAAGTGTATAGGATTTTATCGGTCATGGCAGAGAAGCAGGAGAGACAAAGATTTACCAGAAAGAAGGAAACTGGCCAGAATCCTTCAGAGGCATTTGTGACTCATGTGGATCTACCCTGACGAGCTGGGTGCCCAGCTGCAGGAGCAAAGACCTAACAAGGGGATTTTCCAACCTCATCAAACCTGAAGGGGAGATAGTGGAGATCAGCTAAGGAGCTGTTGGAAGGGATGCAGGTGGGAACAGCTGAGCAGTTCCCATACAACTCCAGGCTTCCTGCACTCTTCCATCCCCCAACCATTACACCCACAGACCTCCAGAGGACGCATTCAGCCCCCGGCAGCAGGGCATCCAACACAGCTGATCAGAGCACCAGCTCCACAGCACAACATGAAGGGATGGAGGTGGGCACTCAGCACTGGCGAAATCGGAAGCCACCCCCAAAAGTAACGAGGCCAACTGACAAGAATGCAAGTACGTAGGCCTGCACTGGAAGTGCTATTCTCTCTTTCCATGTCAGGGCAGGTTATGGCTTACATATTCTTGGTTGGCTTTATGTTTTCAATTAAGCTGTATTTGGGGTTGACTTTTGTTGCCTTTGATGATTTCAGATTCATAGGGCCTTTGTCTTTTTCTTCTGTCATTATTGGGGACAGGGTCTGATTCAGACCCAGGCTGACCTAGAACCCATTTCAGAACAGAAATCTCAACCTCACAGCAGACAGGATTAAGGGTGTAGAGCAACCCACACTCTTAGAAATTTTGGCTTTAAAAGGTTATTTGTTTGTTTCAATCTCCACATTTGAATGCTCTGTACTGGTTTTTATTGAATGTGTATATTGCTCAATTGAATTTTAGAATTTTGCCAGTAAACTTCTCCACTCAGTCCACTAGAATACCTAAAGAGCAGGCAAACTCAATACTTAGGATTACTTCTGCGGATAGATTGCAGTATAAGAGCTACACTTGCCATCTTAAACTCCTGCTCTGAAGGTACATAAAGTTGGATTTTGAAGTCTAAGAGCACTGAAGATAATTAGAAAGCCCAAGCATCAAATCAACTTGGGATGCAAAAATTGCTACATCATAATCCAAAAAAAACCCCACAAAGAATCAAGACAATACAACCCACCAAAAATTATAAATCCATCAGAAATGACCCCCAATGAGACTGTTTTAGGCTAAATGCCTGACAAATATTTCAAAAAATGATTTTGTAAATACTCAAAATAATCAAAGGAATCAAAGAAGAAAACAAAGGAATTAAAGAAGAAAACAAACTCCTGAAGGAATTCCAAGAGAACACAGGAAACCAGCTTAATGAAATAAGGAAGTCATTACAAGACAGGAGTAAGGAAATAGAAATACTGAAGAAAAACCAGGCATAAATTCTAGCACTGAAAAACACAGTCCAAAAATAAATAAATAAAACCTCTTTAGAAAATCTATCTCACCAGTACAACGGATGAAGGACAGAACAGAATATCTAAACTAGAAGACCAGGTGGCAGATCTAATATCATCCAACAAGGAGAAAGACAAACTAATAGGAAGGTATGAATGGGAATTTCGTTATACTATGAAAAAATCAAACATAAGAATTCAGGGTATAGTAGAAGGAGAAGACTTTCAATCCAAAGGCATGATAGATGTTTTCAACAAAATCATAGAAGAAAATTTTCCTCAAATTGGGAAAAAAATGCCAATGCAGATACAAGAAGCTTTTAGAACACCAAACAGACAAAACCTGGAAAGAACCTCTCCTTGCCATGTTATAATTAAACTACTGAACACGCAAACCAAATAAAACATATTTAAAGCAGTTAGAGAGAAAAAGCAAGTCAACTACAAAGTCAAGCCCATCAGGATCACAGCAGATTACTCAACACAGACTTTAAAAGCCAGAAGGGCTTGGAATGATATATTCCAAGTTCTGAAAGATAACTGTCAACCAGGATTACTTTATCCTACAAAGCTATCAATCTAAATTGAAGGAGAAATAAGGACATTCCACAGCAAAAATAGGCTAAAGGAATTCATAACAACTAAGCCAGCTCTACAGAAAGTACTTGAAGGAACCCTTCATGCTGAAGAGAAAGCAAAGCACACACATAAGGAAAAAGAAAAAAAAAAAAAAAAAAACAAGCAAACCATGCACAACAGATAAAAGAAGAGAGTAAAGGGAAATCAGGAAGCACAACAAAACAAGAAGAATGGCAAGAATAAGCACATTCCTTTCAATAATAGCTCTTAATATCAATTGCCTCAATGCTGAAACCGAAAGACACAGGCTGGTAGACTGCATTAAAAGGCAGGATCCTGCTGTTTGTTGCCTCCAGGAAACTCATCTCCCAATAAAAGATAGACACTGTCTTAGGATAAAAGGATGGAAAATAGTTTTTCAAGCAAATGGACCTAGGAAACAAGCAGGGGTTGCTATTCCAATATCTGTCCACCACTTTGTGACAAAAGATCTCTTATGTGGAGATTACCATGTAATCTGTATTTGCTAGTCAGGGAGTCCCAGGGATCCATCTGATAGCACTTCCCCATCACTAGGATGACAAGTATATGCCACCAGGCCCAGCTTTTCACATGAGCTCAACAGGTCCTCATACTTGTAAGAAAAGCACTTGACAAACTGAGCTATCTCTCCAACCCCCATTCCTTATTTTTTAATAGCATTATAAGGCCAAAACTGTATTCAAATTGTCAATATCTGCTGATAAGAATATCAAAGAAAAAGAAAAATTCCCATCAGGTCTCTAAGGTAAAACTGTAACTTTCATCTGAAAAATCTACATAAGAAAAAATCTGGAGTTTGAATTTAAATCTCAGTTCCTGCATTATTCTAGTTCCCTGATTTTTCTTCAGGTAAGAAAGTCAGCTGTGTAATTCTAAGGGGCACTGGGAACGCGGAGCTCACAAATCAAGCTGTCCTATTGATGATGTTTATAAAGAGCTTTGAACACTTCAAATGGATGACTTTTGCCATTTGTAAATGGCTGGGGAAAAACAAGAATATTGTTTTGGCAGACAACCATGAAATGGCATCCACATTTTCCTGTCAATAAAGTTTTGTTGGAGCACAAGTACACGCACTGGTTCAGGGGGGGCCACTGTATTTTTCACACCACAGACACAGTATAGACCTCAGTGTCCGGTGTGTCTACCACCCGGCTATTTACAGAAAGTAAGTATGTCTCCTGAGATACAGTGAAAGCAGAGGAATTATGATCAAAGGATAAAGAAGACACAAATAAAACTCCAATAAATACACAGTTGAGCCAGGCGTGATGGCACACGCTTTTAATCCCAGCACTCAGGAGGCAGAGGTAGGAGGATGGCCATGAGTTCAGGGCCACCCTGAGACTACAGAGTGAATTCCAGGTCAGCCTGGGCTAGAGTGAGACCCTACCTCGAAAAGCAAAAAAAAAAAAAAAAAAAAGTATACATGAGTGACATCATGTGATGTCCTGGGGACTGGAGGAAAAGTGGAGTTAGAAAAGTCTGATGCAAGGGGGAAGATAGTGCTGTGTGTGTGAGAGTGTGTCAGTGCGTGTGTGTGACTGTGTGTGTTTCAATTAAAAACTATGAAGAACTCAGCGAATAGAGAGCAGCATCTTTCAACATGCATAGAAAGCCAATCTTAAGGATCTGAGATGTCTTCAAGAATATTTTGAATATTGTTTGAAACAATTGAACTTCAGATCACTTGCTGCATAGCTATTTGATGTATACCCAAAAGGAAGAACCTTCTGGAATTGGACAATAAAGACTTGAAGCATGATTAGTCATCACAAGATGGGTAACTAAGCAACTCATCATCCACAGAATGCACCATCTATTTACCTACCTACCTACCTAGATAATCATCGTAGGCTTCTTTGCTGGTGTTTCTGGAAGAGTGCTCTATCTATCTATCTATTTATCTATCTATCTATCTGTCTATCTATCTATCTATCTATCTATTATCTATCTCTCTATCTATCTATTATCTGTCTATCTATCTATCTATTATCTATATATCTATCTATCATCTATCTATCTATTTATCTATCTATCTATCTATTTATCTATCTATCTATCATCTATCTATCTATCATCTATCTATCTATCTATCTATCTATCATCTATCTATCTATCATCTAATCTATCTATCTGTCTGTCTATCTATCTATCTATCATGTATCTATCTGCCTATCTATCATCTGTCTATCTATCTATCATCTAATCTATCTGTCTATCTATCTATCATCTATCTGTCTGTCTATCTATCTATCTCTCTATCATCTATCTATCATCTATCTATCTATCTATCTATCTATCTATCTATCTATCTATCTATCATCCATTTACCATCCATCTATCTACATAGATAATCATTGTATATTTCTTTTTTATTTATCTATTTGCATGAAGATAGAGAGGAAGAGCGGACAGAGAGAGGGGGGCCAGAGAATCGGTGTGCCAGGGCTTCTAGCTGCTAGAAATGAATTCCAGTTGCCTGCACCACTGTACATCTGCCTTTATCTGGGTATCAGGGAATCGAACCCACGTTGTTAGGCTTTGCAGGCAAGGACCTTAAGTGCTAAGCCACTCTCCAGCCCCTATATGTTTTTCTGATTCTGCAGGAATACTGCACATATATTATCTATCATCTGTCTATCTATCTATCCTTTCTATGTAACTCTTTCTTGATCTGATTCTATCACTCATCTCTGTCTCTCTCTCTATCTCTTTCTAGGCAAGGGGAATGATATCAGTATGAATGGGGAAGCTGGGCCTGATGGCACAGTTTTTTGATCTTAACTGATTGAGAAACTGAGGGAAGAGGATCACAATCCCAAGGCTTTGCTGGGATTAAGGTAAGATCATGACCATCCTGAGTAAGTCAGCGAGATCTTTGCTCAGTGTAGTTGCAAGAAAGAAACAAGTGGTTGAGGGCAGAGCCCCATTCTAGAGCCTGTGCCCAGCATGTGCACAACCCTGTGCTCAAACCCCCAGTACTGAAAGTCATAGAAAAGGCAACTCACTACCTTGCCGCCTGCCTAGAACACAGCCTCGGGTATATGGAAGGACAGGACCCGGATTTATAAAAGGAAGGGAGTAAACAAGGCTGAAAATAGTCAAATATCAAAATAAGCAGTCAACATGGAGCAAGTAAGGGGATGCTTATAGCGTGTGAGCATCTCCTGATTGGTCTCATGCAGTCCATGTGTTCAGAGGACCGGCTGCCGCATTCATGATCCGTAATAAGCAACTCACATCTGCCGATGGACTAAGATCCACCCTTACACAGGACATATCTGGAAGTGAGGCATCTCCTGTGCCGGGCAGTGATAATTTTGTGCCGTCTGTGGACCGTGCTTCTCCTGATATGAGGCGTCACTCTAGGACGGTGCTGGTGCTCGTCCAGTGGGAATGAGAACACACTTGAAAACATGTGAAGGACAACATACATGTAACGGATCATGGGATCGTTTCACCCTCACGGTCACTGTAATTGCACATCAATTCTTGGCATGGAGGAGCATGCGTGCCTTGTGGGCCCTCGATTCTGAGCTCTGAACATTGCTGAGCTTTGATTACCATAGGATTGTAACACAAAACTTCCAGCCTGGGACTTATTGCACTTTATCATGGCATTGCCTGAAACTATGTTTATAATTAAAACAAGAAGCAGTGGGTGTTATGACGTGAAGAATGGGTGCTGTTAAACTCACTCAGGCAATCCAGAACAAACTGAATAGTCTCTGAATCCTTTTTTTTTGGGGGGGGGGTGTAACCCATTTTCTGATGAAGAAAAGAGTTGAGTTCCATCTTGGTCTATCCAGCTATCCAGTCCCAGTACCTAGAGCTGCATTACTAACCAAAGGGAGGTGGTTTTCTACAAAAGAGACCAGTATAAATCCTCAGTCTCTATCTCATTCTAAAGTGTCAATTACAGAGATAATAGCCGGGGTCTTTCTTGAGAACAAGGAGAACAAGGTGGTCACGCAGGGTCTTAAGTAGAAAACGGCACACACTGTAACTAGATGAGAAATCATTCACATGTCAAAAATCATTCATGTGTCAGTTAGGATCCTTTAAGTATAGAAAGTAAATTAAAAAAGAAAGCCGGGCATGGTAGTGCCAGCACTCGGGAGGCAGAGGCAGAGGCAGGAGGATCGCCATGAGTTCAAGGCTACACTGAGACTACAGAGTGAATTCCAGGTCAGCCTGAGCTAGAGTCTGACCCTACCTCAAAATAAAATGGGGAGGGAAAATGAATGAAGAAAAAACTGTAGTGGACAATAATCAGAAGTAATAGGAAAACAGCAGGCTGTACTTTTTCTCTCAGCTTAAAAGGAATTTTTGTTTTTAAGGAAAAAAAAAATCCTTTTAAAGGAAATGTTCCTGTGAGTCCAGAAGCAGGTTCAATGTTCTCCATGTCTCCTGCTCAGAAGTAAAAGAGACAAACATAACCTGATCTCTTCCCCGTTTCTTCAGTCTCATCTATCTACACTTCATCCCCACCCAGTCATCTCTTGCTTCCTGGGTCCTTTTTCGTTGGCTTATAAACATAGTTGAATATCTCATAAAAGAACATGATCAAAATGATACTTTCCAACCTATGTATCCTTTCCCCACATTGATCTCCATTTTGCCTAACAGCAAATTCTCCATTTTTCTCCTAAATATTATCATGTTCTTGGAAGAAGATTTTCCAATCACTTTCTTTACTTTTCTAACTTTCAGTTTCTTTCAACATACTGGTTTTTATACCTTTTTCATGAGTATTTTAATCATGAAAAAGTGTTGAATTTTATCCAATAAGCTTGATTAACGTACAAAAAATGAGCATGTTCTTTATTGTAATAATGTGGTGTGCCATAAGATTTGATATTTGGATGTTAGACTTACCTTGCATTCCCAAATAAATTCCACTCTTAGTTATGGTGTATGATATTTTGTGATGTCATTGTTTTGGGGTTCCCCGAACCACTGTATTGATGATTATACAGCCCAGAAAAGTTTGGTTCTCATGGATATGTTTTACAATTGAAGATTTTAACATGTGAACATATGGTAATTTGATCATGTTCCTGTTAGTTTAACCCTTTTTGTCCTCTCCTGCATCCCACATCCCTACAGGACCCTCCTTTTTCAAGGTAGCCCTTCCTCTGTTTTATTGTCTCATTCCCTTTTTCCTCCTCCATCCTCCATGTCAAATCATTTATGGCCTCTGAACCATGATGGTAACCACTGTGGAATCATGAATACATCAGTCAGTTTATGTCAGGTGAATGCATATGTTTTGTTAGAGCAAAAATGTATAGACCAATTAGCAAAGGAAAGTCATGGAGGTAAAGTGGAAACAAACTTCTGACCTCACATAGCCAGTTCTTAATTCTCTCAGTAACAGTATGTGACACTGTGCTTAGGAGGTGGCCACCAGGGGAACCTTGGTATGGGGGTCAGTTACCAAGGCATGGAACACTCAGGTGATCAACTTGTCAATGAAGACCCCAGCCCTTCCTTACCTATAGCATAAATAAACAGGTAGAGCAGAGCCCAAAGGCCTCAACACCGAACATGAACATTCCCCATAAATCATACTGTTTCATAACCATGTGGTACATCAGGAACAATCTTTCTTGAGAATGAATCGAGATAGAGAATTCCCATATGGTGGACTGAATCAGTTACCCCCGCCCCATAAACTCATGTGTGTTTGAAGCTTGTCCCAAGCTGGTGGCAATTTGGGAGGCATAACCTTGCTAGAGGAGCCATGTGCCTGGGGGCAGACGTGGGGGTGTATAGCTAGCTTCTGCTTGCCAGAATTCAACTGGCTTTCCCTTCTGCTGGTTTCCACCTGCTATGACAAGAAGTGATGCCCAGCCTCTGCTCATGCCTTGCTTTCTCCTGCCATCATGAAGCTTCCCCTGGAGACTGCAAGCCAAAGTAAATCCTCACCTCGTCTATCAGCTGCTTTTGTCTGGCTCTTTTGTCCCAGCAACAGGAAGGTCACGGCCACAGCCTTGCTCATGGGTTAACCTCTCAGTATGCAGGCATCGCTCTCTTGGAAATGCTGTCCTTTTTATGCCTACTGGGATGCCTTGCGTGCTTTTGAGTTCTACTAGCATGTCTGAATGCTGCTTATAATGGCCTTGGTTGTATAGATGATTTTCTTCCTGTAATGCTAGCATCATCTGTGTGCTGCTCGCTCTAGCCTGCTTCTGTCTCTGGCCACCTGTATTTTTCCCCTTGTCTGCAGTGATGCCAGCTTGTTCAGCACTTACCTCTCCAGTACCTGAAACCCAACATGTTTGCAACTGAACTCATTGCTTATGCTATTTTTGTCAGTAAACAATACTTATCATTTCGAACTAAATATCTTGATACTTCCCTCAGTATTAACTCTGACCTTCTTCTACATTGAACTTGATTGAATATATATATATATATATATATATATATATATACACATATACATATATATACGTATATATATGTATATATAATGTATGTGTATATATATATATGTATATATAATATATGTATATATATATACATATATATACATATATTAATTCTATCACTACTTCTATGTCCTTATTACAGACAATACAATCCTTTGTAAAGATTTCCAACAATCATAGTCTTTAGTCTTGGTATCAATAAACCCACCTGCCAAGATGCATACTGTGGAATTATTACAATCATCCAGTCTAATGATGGTGTCTTCCACCTGCCTCCTCACCCCTGTTTACCAGACTTGCAGTGGCCTGCCACCTCTTCAGGATGCATTCAAACTGCACACGAGATGTCATACTCTCCGCCTGGCTTACATCTTCTATCTGATGTTTCCCAACTTCCTGGATACAGTCTTAACACTTGACAAGGAATAGGCTTTGCCACATGGTCAGCTCTCCACTCTCTAGAACAAGTCTCTGTCCATCACATTCCAGTGATTCCAGTGATCCCCACAGCTGACCAGGGCTTTTTCCATCAACTTCTCTAGGAAACTTTGCACGGTGTCCCGCACAACCCTGAGTAAGGAAATCCCTGCACACATTAAGACACTCAGCTTGTGTTCAGCACCTCCTGCATCAAAGTCTGGCAAGCTCCTTTCACACTTTGTCCTGATTTCTCAGTATCCTCCCCCTTCATTTTTTAAAAAAGTTTTATTTATTTATTTATTTGACAGAGAAAGAGGAAGACAGAGTGAGAAAATGCAAGCTCAAGGGCCTCCACGTGTGTGCCCCCTTGTGCATCTGGCTAACGTGGATCCTGGGGAATTGAACCTGGGTCCTTTGGTCTTGAAGGCAAATGCCTCATCTGCTAAGCCATCCCTCTAGCCCAATAGTACCCTTCATTTTTATTTGGAGCTATATGGTCCTGTCTGCTGCATCCAACATCCTAAAAACATCATGGACTCTATTGGGTATTCCATCAATCTTGGCTGTGTAATTATTTTCTTCTGTTTTGCTTTGGTTTATTTTACTACAAGCATGTTGAATATGATCTTTGGAGTAAATAAATATATTTTTAGACAAGTACTGGGCTGAGGAAAATCAGAGTAATAGACTATGAAAATGTAGGCTTTTTAATAGCTACTTTCCTCAGTGCAACGAATATATTGAGAGTGTCTTTGTGGTGATGCCTACTGTGACCCAATCTAACCTTGTAAGTCTTTTTGTCCTCCCCAAAGACCTCACTTCTGTGTCCTATGTATGGAAGACACTCTATGAATGCTGCTTTAATTGAATTTAATTGTGTAAATTTTATATCTATCTAATTATGTGCTTTGATATGCCCTTTGCAGATTTAGCCCGAATCACTGACAGTAAAGGTGACCTTAGCCACTGGCCTGAGACTGCAATATTCATGGAGGGAATGCCAGACAGGGGAGGGAGGAGCACAACCAGACAGGATGCTGCAGGTCGGAGCAAGGTGAAGAGCGCAGGATTTTTCTATCACTGCCAGAGACTCTATTTTCGGAAAGAAGACCGAAAATTCTTGGATAGTGCAGAATGAGGGTGAAGAAAGAGGCGCTCACACGGGAGTATGCTTAAGTGGCAGTAGGTTTTCAGCAGTCCAGATAAAGACTTTTTCATGCAGCATTTTTCAAACTAAAACTAAAATGGAAACATTCATGATTTGGAATCTACACGTTGTTTTAAATAAAGACAAGCTGCTGGTTCCGTATCCTGCATTACCATGAAATAGTAATATTTCTTTCCAGCCACCTGCACAGGGTCTCTGGACCTGCATGTCTGCTCGTCCTCCACTGGGTGGGAGTTTGAGGATTGGCAATGGTGTGAGGACAGACTGAAGAACACAGGGCCTTCTATGTTACCATGCTTTAATCCCCTTTTCATGCTTCCATTATCATCCCCCCTTGCTTTAAAATAGCAAAATATGTGTAGTGCCCTAGGATCCCATGTTGTTCCTCAGGGATCTGTGCTTTCACATATCTGCCAGGCTTCCTGTTATATGAAACAAGAGAGCCAGTCTTCCCGCATCTGTTGGAGCAGGGCTCAATCTAAGGACAGCATCTAGGTGGGGAGTGACGGGGCATCAGGAGTCTACCTGACTGTCCACTTCATTCACAGAAGTTTCCAAGACATTGCACTGCCTGGAGCAACCAAATTTTCTAAAAACAAGGGAAATGGGAATAAGAATGTTTCCCATGCTGCTTTCTCCTACCTCAATGTACAACAGACGTCGACAGTTCTAAGTGCTCAATGTGCCACATACAAGGAGAAATAATGGTTGGTTAACACTTGCAAATTCGAATGACTTACATTTTAGAGGCTAGTTATTAACAGGTATATAATACCTATGCGCCAACATGCCTTACAAAGTGAACAACTAACCATTTGTCTGAAGCCTTTGTGGTCACCAATGTGCTCTTTTCCCCTGTGCACTAAGAAACATCCACGGTCTTGTCTTGGATGTACACTAGACTTACTCAATGATGAGTGGCCTTTCTCAGCAACATTTGAAATAGCTTTGCATATTTTAGAGCATGTTTGCAGCATCATCCATACATATTCCTCTCTGGTTGCTTTTTCTGGCTCAGTTGGGATTGTGAAACGTGTAACGTTGTGCATGAAGCCCTGGTTCATGTCTTGTTAGCCTTCGTACACAGCTCTGCTGTGTGCAGTCCCGTTGCTGGGATCTGGGCTTCTCCACCTCTTCCTCACTGTGTTGCTGCAGACATTTTTGGACACAGTACCTCATCCAAGACTAACAACTTATAGGGCAATTGCTAGGTCGTAGACATTCATACCATCGTCTTTACCAGATATGTCAAAGCTAATCTAATTTTATCAATTTTCAGACTTACCAGCAAAGTAAAGAATTCTTGCTTAACATTTTCGCCCACACATGGTATACATATTTTGTTTTATTTCTAAAGTACTTTTTATTTATGAGAGAGAGAGGGACTGAGAGAGAGAGAGAATATGTCAGTATGGGTGAACCAGGGCTACTTGCTGCTACAAAGGAACTTCAGACATATGTGACACTTTGTGCATCTGGCCTGGGGAATTAATTGGACATGCACCAATAGATTTTGCAAGCATGTGCCTTTAATAGCTGAGCCAGCTCCCCAGCCCATATTCAGATTTTTAAAGAATTTTATCCATGAACAGGATATAAAGCAGAGTCTCATTCTCAACTTTAATGTGCATTTCTCCAATTAGACTGTGCTGGAGACTTTTTTTTTTTTTTTATTGCTAGAGACTGAACCAAGAGCCTTGTGCATGCTAGGCAAGATCTCCACCACTAAGCTACATCCTTGCCCTCTCTAACTTGGCATTTTGAGACGCCATCTTGCTATGATGCCAAAGTTCGATAGATCAGGCAGCCCTCGAAATTGTGCTCTTCTTGTTCCATCCTCCCAAGTAGATGGGATTACAGACCTGCGCCACCCTCCCTGGTTTACACCATTTTTGTGTGTCTGCAATTCATTCACATTTTGATGTATAAATTTATACTTACCTCTTATCTATTTTTTGTTTGATTATTTTAATCAAAACAAACATTTTGTTTATTTGTGTATATATTTACTTGTATGTTCTGTGCATGCGCACCACAGATGTACCACATTGCATATGCTTTTATGTGGGTGCATATGAATTGAACCCAAGCCAACAGCTTACAAGCAAGCGCCTTTAACCACTGAGTCATCACCACAGCCTTGATGGTTTTTATTTCTAAATATTGAATTCTAGACAAGTGTTTTTATTTAGCACAGTACAATCCTTCTATAACCCTTCAGTATTACATGGAAATATTGTTTACCGTCTATTGCAGAGTTTAAAAGTTTTTTAATGTCTTTTGAGGAACAGAAATAATATTATAATTTTAGTTTAAAATTAATAAAATTCAGTTTCATTTCATTTAACATTAAAATTGTTGTATATTCCTGAATCCTATTTACAGTTTAATTTCCATGTATTTACTCAATTTTGTCTTAGTTTTCTGAAAGATAACTGTAGGGATTGATCTTGATGGTTCACTTGATTGGATTGAGGGAAGCCTAGGAAGTTAGTAAAACATGCCTTAAGGATCTTCCAGAGACACGGAGAAGAGGGTGGTCTGGAGGGTGTAGGTCACAGAGGGTGAGTCCTCAGGCTCTGTGCTCCCTGGTCCCTGCTCTACTCTGCATCCTGTGTGTCATAATGCTATCTGCTCAGCCTGCTTCCCCTTCATCCCTTCACAATGGACACAAAGCTCTGAGACCACGAGCAAAACAAGCCTTTGGCCCTTTAAGTTGTTCTGTCAGGTAACACGTGATTATATGTTAGCTAAACCAGTACTATGAGTAAATACCTATCACAATTCTAGTTCCATCTCAGACACTGAGCTTCAAAACATATTTAAATGGAGTCTTGTTCCCATCCATTGACCCTTTCTCTCTCCTCAGGGCATTGTTGTATTTTTCTAGTTCCCATTGCTAGGTTTGGGGTGTGGGGAATTGTTTTGCCTTCTTGCCTTCTGGATTGTGCTGGCTATTGTGGTGATGTGGTCGTCCTTATAAGTCCTGTCATCAGCTTGTCTAATCTCAACAAAAACTCCATTGATGTCTTTATTAAAACTGCATTTACTTTCATCTAATGTAGAGGTATATAATATCTTTATTTTCATTGTTCTTTCCATTCCTAAACATAGTATATCTTTCCATTTATTTAGGTCTTGCATATGATTTGTTAATAATAAATTATAATTTAAACTGAAATTTCAGTTTCATTCTCTGATATTCATAATTTTGTTTCCTACTTTATATGATATTTTTTGAAATTTTTATTTTCTAGTTGTTGGTATATGGAATGATTTTGACTGAAGTTTTATATGAAGCAGTCCTATCAAACATATTTATCTTTATATATTAAAAATGTACATATCATTCCTGCCCTTTCCCTGTCATTTTCTGTTCTCTATATTAGAATGGTAGGGAAAATTAACTTTGGAAGAAAATGAGGCCTCTAAAGAAAGCAGAAATCTTCCTTCTAGGGCTGGAAAAAATGACTTAGTGGTTAAAATGCTTGCTTCATAACCCAGATGACTGGAATTTGGACCCCCAGGATCCACTTGAAGCCAGAAACAAGTAGTTCATGCTTCTGTAATCCTAACACCCTTATGGCAATGGGAGGCAGAGTCAGGAGAATCTTGAGGTTAGCCAGTGTGTACAGCAAGCAACAGACACCATCAGACAAAGCTGATGGTAAATACTAACACTCCCAGGTCGCCTTCTGAACTCCACAAGCACGTCATGGCACACGTGAACTCCCTCTCTCTCTCTCTCTCTCTCTCTCTCTCTCTCTCACACACACACACACACACATATACCCTATGCTCATGATTACTATGTAATCTGAAAGAACCTACAATCTCTGCATTTTACTCTTTATTTTCCATTATAGCTATACCTTAGAGTTAGTGTAAACTGCATACCATTTTCTATGGAAACAGGAAATAAGCTAATGTATACAGAACATTTTACAATAAACAACTTCATAACTATCTATTGCTGTTGATACTCTCACGTTATTGGTTCTTATCCTAACCAGATCCCCCAGTGGATTTGAGATGTGAATGTCTGGGAGGTTTCTTCTGAAAGTTGACTGGGTGGGGTGGAGCTTCAGTGCCTGCTGAACCTGTGCTAGGGTTTGTACACATTGACACTATTGACATCCAGGGCTGGGCAATCCTCTGTAGTAGAGAGGTGGTAGATGCTATGCATTGGAGAATATCTAGTGCACACCAGAACTCTACCCACTCAGAGCAATGGCACCAGGGCTCCCCTCTCCTCCCACAGTGCTGTCAGACAAAACTATCTCCTGATTTGTCAGTGTCCCTTGGGAAATACAATCTTCCTTAGTTCAGAACCGACGCCTATGTAAATCTCTTCCTTCTGTATGTTCTCTCTCATGCTCTCTATGCAGCCTAGTCCCCGCTTGTCTCATATTGAAGATCAGTAGGTCAGTGGTGTTTTTGGATTAGCTGGTGGTTGCAAAGGATTGATAGCTTAGCCATCAAGAAATGGGAATGGGCACGTCTGACCCTGTGCTTTAATCTGCATGCACCTCCAATGCCTGCGGGTGTGAGTGTCTGCACTTCCTGCAGAGGAGGCTGGTGGTGGGTGGGTTACAGCCCTATGCATCACCTCCCTTTGTGTGTCCATGAGCAGGTTGCTATTCTTCCTAAACATAGCAGCCTCTGGTAGAGAACAGAATTCCTTACATTGCAGAGCCCAAACTCTTTTCAATAAACCCTCCAACATACCAATGCCTGATTGCGCTTCAAGATGACTGATGGGGAGTCCAGGGAGGGGCCTTCAGAATCCTTCAAGGAGCAATTAAAAATGACGAGTACAGAGAAGAAAGCGTCATTCTCAAAGAGGAAACACGAGGGCGAGTCACAGCACTCAGAACACTTCAGCACGTATGTGGGGTGTGTCCAGCATTTTCATTGGCATCCAGCACCAGACGGCTTTTACCCTGATGCAAAACATGTGCCATGAAGAGGAGCGCGAGATGCGTTTCAATCTTCCTTGGTTTGGCTCATCACTGTGTTTGCCTAGAAGTCAGCTCTGGTTGTTGAGTAATAATTGATGAATCAAAGACTTCGCCAATTTCTGCCCCGCCTGGGCTGCTCTCCCAGCTGTGCCTGTGTTCGCACGCCCTTGAGGTTGAGTGAGCTGGCCAGATCCTCCCCTCCACGTTGCTAAACCCTCGGACAGGTCACCACTGATCAGCAAGGCTCAGGCCAGAAAGACTCCTTCCCTTCACCACCGTTACTTGTCGTGCCATAGTCTCCTTTACTTTTCAGGGTTTGTCCCTTGTCTGCATTACTGTGTCTCAGGTGCCTGCCTGGGTATTTTCTGTGCCAGGCTCATGCAACACGAATCCGCTTCTTGCTGGAAGCTCCTTAAAGCTAAGCCCTCCTAACTCTGCCAGGGTGGCGAGGCGCTGGACTAAGCCTGCAGAAACAGGAAATTTACATTTCTTCGTTAAAGTTCCCATTCCTTCTCTGACATACATCACAACATGACTTTTCTTGTCAGAAAACTTAAAATATTAGGATATCAGCATCTGCTGAAAGTAACAAAGAGGACAGGGGAGCTTCAGGCACTGGGATGAGCCGTGGAAAAGCCCTGGAGAACTTTGCAGGCAATGCCATAATGAATAAAGAATATGATTAGAAGAGAAGCGAGGCGAATTGAGGGTTGAGTTCATCTGTTTCCTGATTGGCTCTGGTCTAAGGGAAGCTATTAACTCCATCTTTGTTGATGGCATGTCAAGGGATGGCACTTTTGCCTTCTACATTCCTGGGTTATACATTTGGCACCAGGCTAAAAGAAAGTTTTGTTATAAGATAGTCTGAGGAAGCTGTATAATGTATCATCCACTGCCAGATGCGGAAATGAGACAGTGGCATAAACCCTATAAGTTTTGGCTCTGGCTTCACCAAACATCTGCAGTTGAACTTTCATGACTTGGCGTTCTCTTTATGAAACAGAGTTGATAGTAACACCCATCTTTATCATACCACAAGACAAAGTGAGATACTGTAGGCAAAGCCATTCTAATCATTTTCCATTCATTTTCCCAATGACCTGAATGGAAAAAAAAGAGTTAGAATTTTAAGCCAACAGTCATGGTTTTTCTCTGCTAAGAAAATACACCTGAGATATTGGTTGAATGGATGAAGAAAGGAAAGAGACAATTTTAGCATCTGTCTTATGGAAACGGTCATGAACTTAGAGCTCCAAACCAAAGGAAAATGTAGTGCCGAGTCATAAAAAGATCAAGAACTCAGAGGCATAGACTTGCTTTTCTCCAGTGTGAAGTAAATAAGCAGGACACAAGTTAGTCGGTAAATGAAGTAGTTATGGATTTCCAGCCACAAACAACACAGGGACTGGCCATTATCTGAGGAATCTATTCCTTCATCTGATCATGTATTTGCATAAAACTATAATTAAACACATGTGAGGAATTGCATTTTAAGTCCAATTTGTCAGCATATAACATCGGCACAAAAGTATAGGGATCTCATACGCATGATAGAGTGAATTCTCACAAGATGAGCATGCATGTGCTCACCCAAGCGAGGCACCCAGCCCTTCAGTGCCACAGACATCCTCAGACCCTAAGCTTGCTCCTCAAACCCTGAACGTAACCTCTGTCTTGGCATTGCTCACTAATAATTCATTGTACTTAGCTTTAAGTTGTTACTTAAATCAAGTCTGGAGTAAAAATAAAACCCTAAGATCTAGACCTAGCCTATAGTCTGACATGTAAGAATTGAATAAAATATTTTCATCATTGTTCAGTATTTGTTTATGGAACCTTGTCATGCTTGATTAATTGATTAATTTCTGCTTCATCCATGTACTTGGAAGCAACCGCCTTTCTCTTTCTTTCTCTCTGTTGTGTATGTTTGGTTCAAATGACTGGTGCCAATTGACACATCTTTTCTATCATGTTACGTATTCAGGTGTTCCTGACAAGGGTGTGAGTGTTTCTGCACATGAACTCCGTTTTGGATTCTCTATATTGTGAAATGCCTGTGTAAATCTTTAGGTGGATATTTCTTACTTTTCTTATTGATAGGTTATTGACCTTCATGTATTTGGAACACAAGTGTATTTTTGAAGATAATAATTTTCTCCTACTTTGAGGCTTAAATGTTTGTCTCTAAGTAATATTCTTCCTAATTAATCACTTCTACAATGATCAGTGGTTGTCATTTCTTGCTGAAAATATCTTTGCCTATTTTAAGGTCACAAATATTCTCATTTTTATTTGTAGCATTATTTATAATAGAAAATTATTTTTAAAAATGCTAAATAACTGGCCATAAATAATTGATTTAACAAATTGGGCATATTCATGGCATGCAATACCATGCAGCCATTTAAATGCCTGTATGATAACAGATGATTAAATGAGAAGTCTTTATACTGTATTTTACATTGAGAAGATAGGTTATAAAAGATTTGAAATATGACGCTTTCAAAACTGCATGCAGAATCAAGACCCTGAGGATACACAGCATTTTTAAAAATAGTCATCTTTCAGTGTGATATTAGGCTGTTATTATTTTGTTTATGCTGATTTATATTTTGCAGTATTTACATAAGAATGTGTTCTTGCTACAACAAAAAGAGAAAAACTCGGTTAAAAGGAAGAGAGAAAGTCTAAACTTGGCAATAAATACCTTATAGCATTTCATAGATTAGTTATGAAAACATGATGTGAATATTAGATTATTATTTAACCCATAGACTGTTCTGTTTCTGAAGGTGTTCATAGCACAGTGATGGAGAACAGGATATGGAAAATCATTTCATATTTTACCTATCAAAGCAAAAATTTGAAAATGTTCATGGGTTCTTATCAGTGGTAATTATCTACTGCCTGCTGATGGCTGTCTTTTCACCAGCTGGCTATGGCCCAACTGGCAATTGCATATTTAATTAGCATATCAATTTATTCTCATTAGTGAGCCTGGGAGATAGTAAATAATTCAGAGCTGCTCTTCCAACAAACACAGCAATACTAACTCTGCATTGGAAGTTGGAATCAAGCAGCCCGATGGGCATATGGCTCTCCTAAGTATGTCTCTCCTTTGGAAAACCTTATTGAGAAAGTCAAAGAGATATCAGCCCTAGGCAGTTCATTCTGGAGAACACACAGGCTACCCTTCGTGGCTCTCACAAACCCCAGAAACTCACTCTGGCCTGTGACTCAGCGCACCACATCCCTTTCCATTTCTCTCCCTCCATTTTAATTCCAAGGCACTATACTTTCTTTTTTTCCTCTTTTATACTATACTTTTACTTTCAATTCCCCAACTATCTTCTACAAATAACTTAAAAAGAGCAAACATTCAATACACAGGTCCCTCAACTGGGATGGTTGAAATTAGCAGAGTTGATTCCTACCATCCACTTATTCATATAGATACAAGAAATACCACTGCTTGGTGCTCTCCTCTGGGTGAGGGGTAGAGGAGGGGGGACGAAACCAAAGGGAATTTCTTCCTTTAAGAAATAATTATATACTTAGCTTTTTTTTTCATGTGCCATTTCATCATAAATATTTCTTATAGTGCTGACAGCATTCCTTTTAATAAATGAGAAGTATTTCATTAAAAACAAACAAATAAGTTGGGTTTGTGAAGTCAAACACTTGGGAGGCTAAGATAGGAGAAACACCACGAGTTCTAGGCCAGCCTAGGAACTTCAGGTCAGTCTGGACTAGGCTAAAACTTTCCCGCATAAAATAAAACAAAGAAACAAACAAAAAAACTCACTAACTCTTGACGTAGGGTCGTGGGAGACAACTAGCAAACAACAAATAAGAGAGGTCTAAAGAGCACGAGGCTTCCGAAAATGTACAGTAGAAGGAATGAGCAGAAGATAACTCAGTGGTGGTTCCCAGAGTGCCAGACGATGGGCAACCGGTCATCCTCTTTGCTGGGAAGGGAGGGAGGGAGTCATGTCATGTCATGCAACATCTTTGTGCAGGAAACAACCAACCCAACTGTATCTGGTGGTCTCAGATACATTAAAAAAAAAAAAAAAAAAAAAGAAAAGAAAAAAAAAGAAAGAAAGAAACGTGAATGAATTCCATCTTTAGTGTTTGTGCAAAGTCAGGTTCAGGTCCTCCATCCTGGCCACTGGTGAGCTTGTGACCTAGCTACTTATGCAATGCTTGTGTTGAGAAAGGACCATTCCTGGTTGAATGCCTTTCAACATTCACCTCAATTTTTTTTTAAATTAGTTTTGGACTCAGTGAATACAGTCAAGTTGGTACCATCGTTAGCCTCCTCCCTGTCCTCCCCCTCCACAGAGACCCTCCTCTTTGGGGAATGTGGGTGGCGTATTGTGGGGTTAGCCATCAGTTATGGGTAGGAGGCAACGTTTCTGTGCATAATGGCCCTACGTGTGGCTCTAACAATCTTTCCACCCCCTCTTCCGTGAATTTCTCTGAGCCATGTTGGGTTCGTTTTAGGTCTACTTCAGTGATGGAGGACCCCAGCTGAAACTAAAAGTAACTGGGAAAATGAGCAATAGTGCTGCTTTCTTGGTGAACCTGGCGAACCAGGACAAGGGTGAAGGACCTCGACACAGAGAACACTCAAATCTACCAAACCAGACATCCAGTCATCTTTAAGCTCCTTGTAAGTCAAGTCCCGTGCAACAGGCGAGAGTTTGCTTGAGCAGAGAGACTTTTGCATGTGTGTGCACTGTACTGGGCTACTCCACTAGGATCTCCGTAGGGGCTGTGAGCGCGGAATCCTGCTGGGCACACAAGGTGGGGAAGCGCAACAATATCCGCAGCAAACCCGGGCAAGGGGGCCACTTCCGTCGTGGAGTGCGCAAAGGTAGATGCAGTCGTGAGGCCCCGTTTCCTGTTTGCACAAGGACCCACTTTGATCTGGGAAAGAAGACCAAAAAAATAAATAAATGAAAAGATCTAAGAGACATGAGAAGTCACAGAGTCTTGTCACGCCCTTTGGTAGTCATGTGGCTTTTCCTGAACCAGGTAGCAGCACTGAACAAGATGCCACAGAAGAAAGAGGGAGCTTGGGCAAAGTCATTGTGAATTCGCCTCCTCGCCTGCGCTTCCTCATCAGTGAGCTGGAGGAAAGGCTTGTTGCCATAGAGGGTGCGTGCCATCAAGAGAGCCGAGCAGCGGATGCGCCTTCCTGTAGTGTATCCACTGTGATCACAAGACCAAACTCACATGCATTCATGAATCGCAAATTACAAATTGTGTGGTTTTGTTAATTCTGCATAGGGATGTATATATATATATATATATATATATATATACAGTCGCATCTGATGGCATGATACAAAAGGAATGGCAAGGTACATAATAATTGTAAAATATTTAATTTTGTTTTTACTTAGGATAACATTAAATAGAAAATTAAAAACATGGAAAAAATAAACAAGCAAACAATGTCCACCTATGACAAGTCAAGAAAGTGACCATCACGTGATAAAGGAGAAGACTTCACATTGGGTGTCTTTAGAAACAATTTTTCTCTGGCTTTATGAACGAAATGCCCTGCTTTGTTATTTCATACTATAATCTGCAAGTGATATAACTGGTCCTGCCCGTGGAGAACAGAATCCAACCTAGGGAATTCAAGAAACTTTATTGAAGACGCTACTTAAATTTGGACAGAATGAAGGGGAGGGACAGAAATATTGAAGTACTGATGGCTACAGTTGGAGGCCATCACCAGCCCTTGACCTAAAGGATCAGGGGATGAAACATTTTTACCTTACCCTACCTGGACCTAGGCAGTGAGCTATAGGGTAAGATACACCCTGCTGTTCAGAACTTTGCTCTATTTCCTGTGCCTCCCTTTGGCCGACTCAAGTGGAAGCCTGCCTGCCTGCCATGGAGGAAACTTGAAGGAACAAAGTCCTCATCATCAGAGGTACGGACAAGGTGAGAATAACTGCGGTATGATGAAAAATGAAACCTGACCTCTGCCTGCTATTGCTAGTGCAGAGCCCCTCAAGCCCTTGGTATCTTTTGAGGCATAGGCATCTCTTCTATGGTCACTGCAGGGGCTCCTTGACGGCTTCAAGTTGGAGGCTGGTTTCCAGAAAGACAAGATCATGATCAGAGGGGTTGGCACATCCATTTAGCTCAGCCCACCCTATTGAGGGAGAGGAGGGGGGCTGGAGATTGATTTCAGTCACCAATAGCTAATGATTTAGTTAATCATACTCACCCTATGAAACATTCATAAAACCCTAAAAATCCTCAGTTCAGAGAGCTGGCAAGCTGGAGAACGCATGAAAGTGCGAGAATACCACGTGCCCTGACGGAAGCTTCTGCTCACCACTCCATTTCATTCACTTGGTTATGCCCAAAGCATATTCTTTAATCATGAACTGTTAATTTAAAGTCTTTTCTTGACTTCCATGGGTCATCCTCATGAATTACCAAACCAAAGAAGGGAAAGAAACAGGCCATGGGAACTTAGAGATGTCTAATTGGCCAGGTAAAAACATGGCTAAGCTAGACATTCCATTTATATCTGTCATCTTTACAGGGGAGATTCCTTCCCCCATCTAACCCTAGGTAGTCAATGTCAAACCTGAGTTGAATTGTTGGATACCTGGCTGGTATAACCGTTACTTAGCCTCACTATCATGAATAATATTAGGTTCGCTACTAAGTAGTTCATATCTGTTTCTCATTTAGTACTCATAGCAAATGGATAAAGGATAAAAACAACCATTTGGACACCACAACTGGAGGGGCTTAGGCCTTGTTTTGAAGCAAGAAACAGCTGGTACGTGTCTACATCAGGAGTCAGAGTGTATGAGTTTCTTTTTGATAGTGTAAAAAAGTCATGCCTTAAAACAACACAGGTGGGCTGGAGAGATGGCTTAGTGGTTAAGGCACTTGCCTTAAGCTTTAAACCTAAGGAACCATGTTCCATCTCCAGATCCCACAGAAGCCAGATGCACAAAGGTGAGGCAAGCACAAGGTCGCACATGCCCACTAGGTGGCACAAGCATCTGGAGTTCCATTACAACGGATGAGCCCTGGCATACCAATTCTTTTTCATTCTCTCTCTCTCTAAATAAATAAATAAGAAACAGGGTTATGTTATCCTATACTTTTGGACATTGGATGTACAATGGGCATGATGAGGTTGAAATCGAGATGTTTGCAAGGATGCTTTCCAAGGAAGAGTGTCTGCTTACCCTTTCTCTCTTCTAATAATCACTGGTAGCTCTCAGCTCCTGGCGCCCTCCTTCCACTTTAAAGTTTAGCAGAATAACATGTTCTCTTACCTTTCTCCCATTCTCTTGTTCTGTCTGTCTCTCTCTGTCTCCCCCCTGCCCACCACACACACACACACTTCTTCTGTCTCCCTCTTATCCTTATGATTACAAATTTCCCTCTCAAGATCCTTGACACATTTTGTATGTGTATGTAATCATTTTGGATATCCATTATTTTGCCTACCACACACCAAACTGCCCTATCCTCCACTGCTATATAAAAGGAATTAAACACTACCAGTGTTTTGAGCTCCAAAGCTCTGTATTTTTTGGTTTGATTCTGTTTTATAGAGATTGACCTTTATTTGTCACATTAAAGTCCGTTTAATATTTACAGCAAATAGCATTTTAGTATTGAAAATCCTAGTCTGTCAGATCTACCACCATGGGCACAGTGTATCTCAGAGCCCCACTCTATGTGCAGGTTAGAACTGTTCCTTACACACACACCTCCTAGAGGCACAAAACTCAGGGAATATTTTTTTTTATTGAGAACTTTAGTTTATGAACATATTGCAAATCAGTCCTAGTCCCATCAGGTTATAATATTATGTCTCCTCTCTTCCACCCCCATTCCATTGAGGGTCCTCCTCATTAGTGGGTTATTGGTATTCACTGTGGGGTCATAAGTACATGAATCAATGTCTATGGTGCGTGGGGGAATCGGTGCCTCAGGATGTGCCTTCCCACCCTGTGGCTCTTACATTCTTTCCACCTCACCTTACACAATGTCCAAGCTCTAGGGATTTTTAAATTCACACAATTTAAAAAAATAAGTTATTAGTCAAATTTGGGAGTCAGCTATTTTCAGTGGAAATCAGCATTTCTGTTCTTTGAAAGCTATTAGTCAATAATTTCCACAAAGAAGAAAGTAGATTGTCCTACTTTGCAGGATTGGGGGCCATTGGGTGTTACAGACAGCTCTTGGCCGTGTTCCCAATATGAGAGGAGAGAGCATAGGAGTTATCACTCACCATCTTCCTCTTGGCCACCAGGGAGGCTTAAGCAAGCAACCCTGGGCTTTGCTCTTTGCTTTCCTTGAGCTCATGTTTGGGTTCGCAGTCCCAATCTTGGGATCCACTGTGGACTTCTCACACACGTGTGTCATTAGAGTTTGCCCTCCTTTGTCCCTCCGTTGCCTCCTTGCTTGCACCCTCCTAATGGAGCTCAAGACAGTCAAATTTAGCACACGGCTGCAAAGACCAACTTTCTGTTTCCTAAGCTCAGGTGTTGCACAGATGTGCCAGCCTTACACGCTCGCGTTTGGCCATGGATGGCTGCACGTGAAGTCGGGCGGAAAAGCTGCGTGCAGGGACTGCCAGCTCGCGGCTGCGCTCCTTCAGAAGGCTTTTGAAGAGCATCCGTCTCGTGTCCAGAGGAATGAAAAGGAGCTCATTAAAGTAGGTATTTTTCAAATTACTGAATGTCTGCCAAGAAGACATCCCTGTTCTGAGAAGGAAGTGATACAGGACCCCCACTAAGGTTCCAGAGATGCTGTTTGCAGTAAGGATGCGGACAACTAAAGGTGTTTCTGTACTTGGCAGTTGCTATGCGACAATGCATTTGGCCATTGCTATTCCAGATTTAATAACCTTTAACTCACACACTTTCATGGACATGCAGATAATTTACTCCAAGTACCTCTCACATTTATTTCCCCCTCTTCATCAGAAATGTGGGTGCCATTCTAAATGATGTGGTCCATGAAATGTCAGAGACCTGTCCATTCAGGCTAATGCAGAGCTACGTGCCTACCACGTGGACCTGATGGGGATTATTAAAGAAAGTCTGCTGTCAAATTAATGTGCCATGGAGTTGTGTTTGGGCTCAGAAAACTAGAATCTACCATTGTTTTATTAGTGAAATGCCAAGCTCATTGCTACTTTTGCAATATCCTCTAAAATGCCTGTGTTCTGAGCCTTGATTAGGGCTCCAGTATCCTCCCGCACTGACAGGTATTTTACTCCAC
This sequence comes from Dipus sagitta, assembly GCA_036346955.1. Taxonomy (NCBI): domain Eukaryota; kingdom Metazoa; phylum Chordata; class Mammalia; order Rodentia; family Dipodidae; genus Dipus; species Dipus sagitta. The sequence goes on along the minus strand of CM070779.1, from coordinate 8,404,338 downwards.
CATGTTCAATCATGAGTGTGTGTGTGTGTGTGTGTGTGTGTATTTTCAGCCCAATGTCAACCACTGGAAGGCTTTTGTTTATTTGTTTGGATCTGCAGGCCCTCCATCTTCCTCGTTCTGGAAGCCTTAGCCGTCAGTCACGCTGTCGGCCGTGGCAGGCCTGCAAACCTCATCAGGCCGGTAGTGGCTCCATAGAGAAAGAACCATGAGGAAGTCCCCAAGCCAAGCCAGCTCTTTAAAAGTGTTCAGAATGGTTTGAACATGACTGGGGGGAAGAAAAAGACCTTTTCCTGCTTCTCTAGTATAGAGCTGGTAACTTCTAGAATGGAAATAAGGGTGGGGCAAGTAAGTTGTATAGGGCATGAAATGTAAGAATTGGCAGAGCTAACACTAGATAGTTAGGGCTGCCTTAAGTGTTGGGTCCTTGGATACCTCTCCCTCAGCCCTGTTAAGTGTGAGCCCAGAGTGACAGCCACATTCCTTTATCCCCTCTGCCCCTACCAGGAATCCATTTCTTTTGAGGAGAACAAAATCAACGGGCAGAGGAAGCCTGTCCATAACAGTTGCAGGGCCAGGGGCGAGAGTACAAACCCAGCCCTCCTAGCAGGTGCTGAAAGACTTCCACATTATTAACGAGGCCATGTCTCTGTGCCCAGGACTGACCTGAAGCCTCACCTCGGTCCTCTCCTCAGAACCCAGAGAGCACTGCTCCTGTCACCTGCCCTCCCAGGCACACTGATCATAAATTTGATGGGCCGGAGAGAGAGATTTGCTCTGGCTGACAGGACATTTTTCATGTCGCTGTGACCGAATACCTGACAAGAAGCCGATTATGAGAGGATGAGCTTGTTTTGTCTTACAGTTACAGAGCATGCAGTCCATCCTGGTGGGGAAGCAGGGGCTGGAGGTGGTTGGTCACATTGTGTCCATAGTCAGGAAACAGCACAGGAATAAGGCCAGGCTGTAAAGTCTCACTGCCCATGCCCACTGACCCACTTCCTCCAGGGTGGCTCTACCCGGTAAATGTTCCACAACCTTCCCGATAGCGCCAGCAGCTGGGGACCAAGTGTCCAAGCACATGAGGCTCTTATGGATAATTTCACATTGCTATCCATGAGTACTGTGAAATGGTCAGCACCTGACCCTGGCCTGGGAGAAAAAGCCTGCCAAGTCACCCAGAAACCAGGATGAAAGGCTTGCTGTATGGAGCCTTCCTGCCTTCACCTCACTTTACAGACTCAGAATTTACAGGCCATTCTAAGATAGTAGTTCAGGGTAAGAAAGAGAGACAGAAAGAGAAAGACAGAGAGACAGAGACAGAGAGAGAGAGAGAGAATGAGATAGAGACCCAATCCTCCAAAAAGCCAACTGTGGAGGGTTTGTAATTTACATCAAACATTCCACCATGTGCATCTGGCTTATGTGGCATCTGGAGAATTGAACCTGCATCCTTTGGCTTCTCAGGCAAGCACCTTAACCACTAAGCAATCTCTCCAGCCCAAAATTCAACCTTTGAGTTGAGAGGAGGAAGTGATTCTGGGAGGTTAGTTCGAAGTTTTGAGGATGGGGGAAGCAGGGTGGGATGGGGTGGAGGGAACAGAAAGTCCTTTGTGGATTAACAGAATGTGCAAAGATAACTGAGGGAAAACAAGGGCTTGTAAAATTCAAGAAACTGTGGTGGTGAGAGATAGCAAGAGAGAGAGAGAGAGACTGCATGTGATGATGCAATGAGTATTCTCATGTAGAATTATGTAGCATTGATGGCTGTTAAGAAAATCTAATTAATACTATCTGGTTTGAGAGTTCCAAGGCTGGTCCTGAGAGTTGTAAGAGAGGCAAGCTGAATTCAGTTGAGATCCCACCAGGTTGGGCTATGGCTAAAGGCCTGGGGTGCATACCTGACCCTCTTGCTGGATTCTGGGTGGATTTCTAACAGGCCTTTTCTCTCCCTATTCAACTCAGCTTTGCTCATGACCTGGAGGAGACAAATGACAGCAAGCAGGCTTTATGTCTCCATGTGAGATTAAAGGAAATAAAGTTCCCTGGAGTCACAAACATGGTCACATAGCTGCAGTTTTAAAACTACTGTGTAAACCAACTTCTGCAGGAAATGAACTTGACGAACAAAGAAAATAAGGCTGTGGTAGATGTGAACGTCCTCAGCCCCTTTGCCATCATGTACAGTTTCAAAATGTCACACTAGACACAGCTCAAGAACAAAGACTTATCTACACAAGAAATGCACACATGGTGAAATGACTTGTCCAAATCTATTCACAATTTCACTTTACTTCAGTAGGTAATTATGCACATAGTTATGTTATTAATATATTATGTACATATCCCTACTATCCATTATACTGTGACCAAATATTATAAATATTATAATGTATAAATTTTCTCAATAATATATAAAAATTATATTATAAATATTCTATATAATTATGCAGGTAATTACACAGATTCTTCCCTATATTATAAATACATATATTACATAATTATATGAATATATTCTATAGTAATTATAAAGTATATAGTTATATAACAATTATCTGTATAATTCAAGCAAAATATTTCTGACCTTCAGATAAAAGTCTGGATACCATGGCCCTTATTTACGTATGGAAATGGCCAATCAGAGATTTTTAGCATCAGGGTTTATTAGAGTTTGTCCTTTTCTATTTTCTGGATAAAGTATTGGGAGAGATCTTAAGCAGCTTGAAGGGATCTTAAGCTAATATTTATCAATAAAATACTTCACTATGGATAAAGTGTTATCCGAGGCTCTGGCAGGATTTGGAAATCTCATCCTAAAACTAACTTCATCGCAAAATATGAACTCCTGCCCATTTTGAGTGCTGCCTCCTGCGCTCACTGAAGAGTCAAAGGCAAATGTAAACAGGTAATGATAAAGAGATGTTCAAGAGAGGAAAACGACAAAGACCCAACCTTTGTGTTCTGCGTAGGCAGTATAGACTTTGCTGGTGTTTATGGAAAAGGCTATTTTTGTCAAAGCAAAGCGGTGGACTCCACTAGATGTATTCTAACAGGGAACTTGCACTTTGGGTTTTGTATTCTGGCATGTGTCTGTAGCATGGTTTTCTCACCATTGGTAGTGCTAATATTTGGAACCCAGTGATTCTTGAGCCCACATGACTGAGTTTCCGTCCTATATATTGTGCAGTGTGTAGCAGTGTCTCTATTCTCTACTCACTAGCTGTCAGCAGAAACTACCCCCAATGTCACACACATTAAAAAAAATATGTCTCCAGCCACAGAAAAATTCCGCCTAGGTAGAAAGTCAGTCCTGGCTCAGACCCCTGCTAGAGGACTTTGCAACCAAGCATATTTTTTTTCAAGTTTTATTTATTTATTTGAAAGAGAGGTGGGGGGATACGAGCATGCTGGGCCTCCTGCCACCGCAAATGGATTTCAGACACAAGCTCCAATTTGTGCATCTGGATTTACATAGGCACTGGGAAATCAAACCTGGGCTGTCAGGCTTTGCATACAAGTAACTTTAACTTCGGCACCATCTCTCCAGCCCCCAAGCCTCATTTTTTTTTTTTTTTAATAGATTGCCTTGAGTATCAAGATCAAACCTTGGAGTTCATTTAGCAAACCCGACCAGCATATCATCCTCAATGTAGTCCAGAAAAGGTCAGGTGAGGTCCTCTTAGCCAGTTACCTGGCTTGTTATACTTGCCTCTGGACTGTAGTGCATAACGAATGAGGGATGCTATGGGATTGGTCCTTCATCCAGAGAAGAGACCACGGAGTGATTTCTGTAGTTGACACTTGGTTCTTCCATGTCTACCCTGAGGCTTCAACTTCTAATCCATGAACTTTGCTTCATTTTTAAAGAAAGGCAGACAATGAATTTTTAATTTTTTTGTTTATTTATTTATTTGAGAGCAACAGACAGAGCTAGAAAGAGGCAGAAAGAGATACGCAGAGAGAGAGACACAGAGAGAATGGGCGCGCCAGGGCCTCCAGCCACTGCAAACAAACTCCAGACACGTGCGCCCCCTTTTGCATCTGGCTAACGTGGGTCCTGGGGAGTTGAGCCTTGAACCGGGGTCCTTAGGCCTTACAGGCAAGTGCTTAACCGCTAAGCCATCTCTCCAGCCCGAATTTTTAATTTTTAAAAATTTTAAAAATTCATTATTATCAACAATATATTTTGTATGGATACATCATGTGTTGATATCCTCTTTTCCCTTATTCCCCTGTGGTCCCCATTCCACTGTGTACCCTCCTCAGTGGGGTTTGCAGGTATTTCCCATGGGATTGTGGGTTATGCATTGTGGGAGCAGCAGTCAGTTTTCTGGGGGAAGGCAATGCCTCGGGGCATGATTTCTCAACCTGTGGCTCTTACCATCTTTCTGCCCCCTCTTCTGCAAAATTCCCTGAGGTCATGGTGGGTAAGTTTTAAGTCTACTTCAGTGAGGAGCTCCTAGGAGCCTCTGGATCTCTGCTTTGGTAGGTGTCATGTATCCTCAGGGTCTCTCTCCTTCGCCCTGGCACTGATTGTCAGGTTCACCATGGAAGGAGCAATCTTGCTTGTCACCCCAATTCCTCTGTGGATTCAGCTGTCCCTTGGCTGAAGTGCAAGGGGTAGTTTATATCCTCCAGTCTCTTCACCTTCTGAAAAGGAAGAACAGATTCTGCAATAGACAGTGAAGTCATCATATTTTAAACAGGATAAGCATTATTAATTTTTGGAGAATTTGACGTGTGTAATCCCTCTTTTAGTTAGTGAGAGCTTGACACTGGAGAACATAATCTTTGTCTCCATAGGATTCTAACATAGTTCACAATTCCAGATATGGGTTCCTTTATGCTGAGCAGATCTCTTAGCTAATCAGAAAGCTATTGGTTACCCACCAAGGCTGTGCACCACTATTGCATGGGCGTGTACATTCTGTGTGGGTGTTTCCCTCTGAGTAGCTTAGACCTCTGGTTGGTCAGACCGTTGTTGTTGGGCACTTTCCCTCAGAAGCTCATGTAGTGCTTTCCAGCACTAGAAGGGCTAATCATCTGGGGACTGGCTCTCTTCCGGATTCCAGTCAGGTCTCTCCATGCTCTGTGTCAACAGCATATGGTGTCTTGAGCAATAAGGTTTTTGCTTTTGCCTCAGGTGGGTAATCAAGTGTTTTGACAGAAGCTTGTCTTGTTTTGGGGACCCCGTAGGTCTCTCTGATCAATAGCTCATTGTGGGTAGCAACCGATTTCTGGTACTGGGATTTACAGGCCAAAGACAAAAATGTTTTTTTAAGGTTAGGCCTCATCCCACCTTCATCGGGGTCCTTCCTTTCACATGCTCCCCCTTTACTCCTGCAGAGGCTTCTATCTTTCAGTCATTCTCCAAGGATAAAGGTTTCTGTGGTACCAGTTCATTTTGGATTCAGTTTTTTAACTTGTTTTCCCCATCCACCCCTTCCCATCCCCCCAAACCCTTTAATACCTATTGTCTGGGCCTTGAGTTGCCTACCAGGTATGTCAGTAACTCTAGCAGGTCCAGGTTAGGAACTACAGATGAGTGAGACCATGTAGTATTTGTCTTTCTGTGATTGTATGAGAGTTCACTGAGTGTAATTTGTTCCAGGATGGTCCATTTTACTACAAATATCATTGTATCATTCTGTTTGTTATTGCTGAATAGAATTCCATTGTGTAAATGTACCACAACTTTGTTATCTATTTGTCCAATGATGGGTACCTGGGTTGATTTCAGTTCTTAGCTATTATAAATTGAGTCACTCTAAACATGGTTGAGGGCTGGAAACATGACTTAGCAGTTAAGGCACATGCCTTTGAAGCCTAAGGACCCAGGTTCAATTCTCCAGGTCCCATGTAAGCCAGGTGGCACATGCATCTGGGGTTAGTTTACAGTGGCTAGAGGCCCTCGTGCACCCATTTCTCTCTCTCTCTCTCTCTCTCTGTCTAATAATAAATAAATAAATAAAAATAGATCTTAAAAAAATGGTTGAGAAAATATCTCTGTAGTGAAGCATGGAGCATTTAGAATAAATTCTCAGTAAGGGTATAACTGGGTCTGTTGATAACTCTATAGTCAGCCTTTTCAAAAATCTCTGATTTGATGTTCGTAGTGGTTGTACAAGTTTATATTCCCACCAACAGTGAACTAGGGCTCCTCCATACTTTCTTGCCAACATTGGTTGTCATTTGATTTTTCAATGATTGCCATCCCTACTGGAGTAAGGTAGAATCTCATAGTTGTTTTAATTTGCATTTCTGTAATGGTTATGGATGTTAAACATTTCCTTAAGTGTGTGTTAGCAATTTGTATTTCTTCCTATTCATTTCTCTGTCTCATTTTTGGAGTGTTTTTTTATTTTTTTATTGTTTAGGTTTTTTTTAGTTCTTTGTAGATTTTAGATATTAGGCCTCTGTCAGTGGTATAGCTGGTGAAAATTTTCTCCCATTCTGTGAGTAATCTATTGACTATGATTATAGTATGTTTGCCTGTGAAAAAGTTTTTTAGCTTCATGAAATCCCATTGATTAAATGATTATTTAATTTCCCAGACTACTGAGGTTTTGATTAGTAAGTCTTCCCCACTCCTATATCATGGATAGCTCCTCCTATTCTTTTTCCAGTAGAAGAGTTTCAGGTCTTATATTGTGGCCTTGATTTGGACTTGATTTTTATGTATGGTGAGACAAGTGGGTCTAGTTTCATTTCTCTACATATGATTATCCAATTGTCCAGCACCATTTGTTGAAGATGCTGTCTTCTCTAGTCTAAGCTATTGGTAACTTTGTCAAAGATCAAGTAGCTGTAGTTACCAGATAGATATTAGAGACAGATTTTTTCTTTGACTATATCAGTTATGGCCCACCATATTTTGAAACAGGTTCTTGCACTAAACCAGGAGCTCACTGATTTCACAAGATTAGCCACTCAGCAAGCTCTGGGGATTCCCTATCTTCACTTCCCCACAGTTTGGATTACACCCAGCTTTCACATGGGAGCTGAGAATCTGAACTGAGCCCCATATGCTTGCACAGCAAGCGTTTACCACTGAGCCGTCTCCCCTGCCATGGGGTGGAGTTCTTAATCTAAATGGCCCTATCTGGTTTGTCCTCAGCTACTCAGGCTGTAGTTACCAGCTGGAGGGAAACTGTGGGCCAGAAGACCAAAAGTCTAACTTACATATCTGGTCTATGGCAGGCTGTCAACCTGGGCCAAATGGCATATGTCCTTTATTCAAAAAGCTAGCTGAGATTTCTTCATGTGCTGGTCCTGCAGATTCAAACTAGCACAGAAGCTAACATCAACAGGTTGAATGTTTTCTAAGCCTGTGCTGTGACATGCTTTCAACATCTCATTGGACAATGAAAGCCCTCTGGAAAATCCAAGTTCAAAGAACACAGAAACAGACTCTACCACTTGAACGGGGAGTTATAGCACAGAACAAGGGGTGGATATGACAGGGAAGGTCAGTGGTCTCTTGCACAGCCTTCCATCGATTTCTTCAAGATTATTATTTTTATTACTATTATTATTGTTATTATTATTATTTTTTGAGGTAGGGTCTCACCCTAGCCCAGGCTGATCTGGAATTCACTATGTAGTCTTAGGGTGGCCTTAAACTCACGGTGATCCTCCTACCTCTTCCTCCCAAGTGCTGGGATTAAAGGTGTGTGCCACCATGCCTGCATAAGATTATTTTAATTAACCAAAGTATTCATTTTTAGAAGTTTGGTGGGCATGTTAAATACTATTCCAGTTATTTATCATATATTTATTTTCTTGCAAGAGACAGAGGAAGAGGGAGAGAGAGAGAGAGAGAGAAAGAGAGAAGAGAAAATGAATGAGAATGGGTGTGCCAACGCCTCCAGAAACTGCAAATGTACTCCAGATGCATGTATCACCTGTGCACCTGGCTTACATGGGTCCTGGGGAATCAAACCCAGGTCCTTTGGCTTTGCAAAAAAGTGCCTTAACTGCTAAGCCATCTCTCCAGCCCATCATACTGTTCTTGACATTGTTGGATTTATTTGTGAATGTACTTGGCCTGAATCATGTCCTGTCTTATACTGTTTATGAATACTTAGTTATGAATGCCTATAGCACTCTTAGGTGGCATTGTGTAAATATGGATATTACATTAAACTAAATTGAATGAGAGCACAACACTGTAACTATCTTCTTTACACCAACCATATGCAAGGCAGTTTATATAAAAAAGAATTTTCTTTACAACCTGGACTGATTTAAGCTTCCCACTATTTCAAACAGGCTTGGCTTTGGTGCAATTCTTTTAAAAAGGTAGTTTGGAGAGATTGGAATTATTTGTAACTTTGTGTGAAGTCAGAATTTGTGAGTAATTTCATAGCTCCACTCCTGCTAAAATTCAACCACAGCATGTATTCACAGAGACAGCAAAAGGATCTTTATTCCCAGGTCTTCATGAGATAAATCAGCCTGACAATGTGAGTTTACACATTTTGGTATTTTTGTGTGTTACCATTTTGTATATGATATTAGATGGGACAGAATACTTCATTCTATTTTTATATAATTCAATCATTTAATGAAATTCAAATGAAACATTTGTACAGTGTTTGAACTATCTCTGTTAAAAGGAACACAGTTTTATGTTCTCCCTCTTTCATATGTGGACCTAGCTATAAGAGAATAGATATCTTGAAAGCAGAATGATATATTTTTATTGTATCCAAAATCATGTGTGTGAGAGAGAGAGAGAGTGAAAGAGAGCAAGAAAGAGAGAGAGAGAGAGAGAGAGAGAGAGAGAAGGTTCTCACATATACCAGGCTATCCTTGAACTTGCTAACAAGCTGATGATGCCCTGAACTTCTAATCCTCGATCCTCCAGCTCCTGAGTGCTGAGGTTACAGTTATGTTCTTGTGTACTCCATTTTTTCAGTGCTGGAACTGAACCAGGCCTCCCTGCATGCTAGCCAAGCAATGCGCCAACTGGGTTGCATCTACAGCTTCCAATTCCAAAATCTTAGCAAGCAATTACCTTCAATACTCCCTGTACCTCAGGCTTAATCAAATAGTAAGTATTAACGACTTGGTTAGTAATCAGATTGATTTTTTTTTGTCCCAAATGTTGATTTTTGTAGTAGATTTACCTGTAAGTTCTTAGAACTGTAAGAGAATTAAGATGTCATCCACATCAGTTTCCTGAATTTAGCTGTTGAAACAGTTTTAAGCCCTGATAGAAAAATTCCTAAAAGTATCGCTGGCTTTGTGACTTTTATGGAATTCTGTCAGTAGTGGAAAACTTGCAGATGCAATTTATCCACTCGATCCAAAGTTCTGCACAGCAGATCATATACCAAATGTATCACTAGACATTTATTGCTGTGGCTGTTTGGCTTGCCTGCCTAGCATTGTAATCTGAACATAGTTGTCACTTTTGGTAAAGAAAATGGTTTATAATGACTTGGCTATTTTGGCTATCATAGACTATCATGGGTAACTTTTGTCCTGGGGAGACATGGACCCAGCTTTACCTCATATGGGGGTTAGGTGGCAAACCAGAGTATGATTTCACCAATGCCAGCTTGGCAAACCTGTGACTTTAATGGGGTTAGCTATAGAGCAGGATAAGGGGTTGTTCCAAAGAATGTGGAACCCCCTAAGAAGCCACACCACGGAGAAGTCTTATCCTGGATGACAACATCTCTGGAGCTCCTTGTCCTTGTCCAGGAGTGTGGAAACCCTAGAGCTATCCCACCACTGAGAAGTCTCATTCCCTCCTCTATGATGACCTCTCCAGAGCCACTTAGATAGATGGCCCCATGTTTGGATTACCCTCACTGATGTTTCTCCCTCAGTTTCAGGGTGAGAGCAAAGACACCCAAAAGTTGCCTTTCAATGGGGCTCCTTGTCACTTGATCTTTTTCTATCTGTGTATTCTACCCTTAAGGCCATGAGGCCTCATGTGGCATTGCATGGAGCTGACACAGGAGACTTCAGGTTATGGTCGGATGACCTTTCCCACGCCTTCTCTCCTGAGTTGTCCCAGCTGCTTTTGTAACGCTGGAAATTGTTCACTGCTTTCAGTGTGAGGCAATCTGCTGCAAAACGTAGGCTCACATGTCGGCCAGCCATCAGTGAGGACTCAGCTGCAGCTTCCTTTGTTTGATCAGGCTTATGATTTCTGGAGACAACAAATTGTAGGGTCCTGCTTTTTAACCCAGTCTGCAAATCTATGTCTTTTGGTTGGAGCATTGAGGCCATTGATATTAAGAGATATTATTGAAAGATGTGTATTTATGTTTGCCATTTTTTTTTTTTTTTGTGGTTCTGGTTCTACCTTTGCTCTCTTGTGTTGACTAGTATTTGAGTGTTGCTTGTTGTTTTCCAGGTTCCTTATATGTGTGTTTTTCTTTCTCTTCGGCATGGAGGACTCTTTCAAGTATTTTATGTAGAGCTGGTTTTGTCTTCAAATACTCCTTTAGCCTGCTTTTGTCATGGAATGTCCTTATTTCTCCGTCTATTTGAATGGATAGTTTTGCAGGATAAAGTAACCTTGGTTGACAGTTGTTATCTTTCAGAGTTTGGAATACATCACTCCAAGCCCTTCTGGCTTTGAAAGTTTGTGTTGAGTAATCTGCTGTGATCCTGATGGGCTTGCCTTTGTAGGTAACTTGATTTTTCTCTCTAACTGCTTTCAATATTTTTTCTTTGGATTGTGTGTTTGGTAGTTTGATTATAATATGGCGAGGAGAGGTTCTTTCCAGGTTTTGTCTGGCTGGTGTTCTAAATGCTTCCTGTATCTGCATTGGCACCTCTTTCCCAATTTGGGGGAAGTTTTCTTCTATGATTTTGTTGAAGATGCCTACTATACCTTTGGATTGAAATTCTTCTCCTTCTACTATACCCTGAATTCTTATATTTGATCTTTTCATAGTGTCCCGAATATCTTGAAATTCCCATTCATACTTTTCTATTAGTTTGTCTTTCTCTTTGTTGGATTGTATTAGATCTGCCACCTGGTCTTCTAGCTTAGATATTCTGTCCTCTCCTTCATCCATTCTACTGGTGAGATTTTCTACAGAGTTTTTTATTTCATTAACTGTGTTCTTCATTGCTAGTAATTCTGACTGGTTTTTCTTCATTATTTCTATTTCCTTATTTATGTCTTGTATTGATTTCTTTATTTCGTTAAATTGGTGTCCTGTATCTTCTCTGATTCCTTTGATTTCTTCTTTGAGTTCATTGAACATATTTACAATCATTCTTTTGAAATCTTTCTCAGGCATTTTCTCTAACTCGTTTTCACTAGAGGTCATTTCTGAAGCATTGATGCTTTTTGGTGGATTTATATTGCCTTGGTTTTTGGTGTTTCTTGTGTTATAATGTATATATTTTTGCATCTTGGATTAAGTTACTGCTTAGATTTTCCAGTTAGCTGGGTATCCTTTGCTGTATCTATTGATCTGATATTGTATATCTTCTATGTAGGAGATTAAGATGTTAGGTGTGGCTCTTACCACTCTCAGAGTATCTAGACACGTGGTCCTAGGGGTTAAGTTTGCCTGCTATGGGAGTATTCAAATAGGTTGAGTGGAATAAAATACAGGTATATTCTAAAATTTAGCTAAACCCTATACACATTCAGTCAAGAACAGCACCGAGCATTTATGCAAGATTAGGTATTATAAAAACCAGATCCTCTATCAACAAAGAAGTTAAGATTTCTGGTCTGTTGAGGGATCCAAGTCAGCTTGTGACCAGGTGAGACCCTTCCCTGGTTCAATCCCAGTTACCTCTTTGGATGCTTTTGGTCTCAGTCAAGTTGCTGGCTGGGATGTTGGGCCACTGTTCTGCTTTCTGGAACTGGGTACTGGCTTTTCCTGTGGGGCAAACCAAGCCTGGCAACTGTGGCCCTGCAGATTGGCGCCCCTGATGCTGGATCCCGGCTGCTGCCGCTGGAGCTGCCGCTGCTGGGACCACTGCTGCTGGATCCGCCACTGGAGATGCCGCTGCTGGGTCTGCCCCCGCTGATCCGCTGGAGCTGCCGCTGCTGGGTCCTCCGCCTCTGATCCGCTGGTGCTGCCGCTGCGGGATCTGCCTCTGCCGCTGAAGCCGCTGGAGCCTCCGCTGCTGGATTCGCTGCCCTGAAGCCGCTGTGGCCGGTACCGGAGCAGCTGATGGTGTTTTTGGGGCTGGAGTCACGGCTTCCACAGCCGCTTCCGGCTTCCACCGCCGCTTCCGCTGCCGGGGTCTGAGCCGCCGCTGTTGGATCCCGAGTTGCCACTGCCGGAGCCCGCGATGCAGCTGCCGGTGCCCGTGCTGCCGCTGCCGCTGCCAGAGTCCGAATCGCCGCTACCGGGTCCCGAGGTGCCGCTGCCGGAGCCCAAGTCGCCGCTACCGGGTCCCGAACTGCCGCTGCCGGATCCCGATCTGCTGCTACCGGGTCCCGAGCTGCCGTTGCCGGAGCTGCTTCGGCCTGCCCGTGTGTGCTCTGGATATCTCCTACTTCTCCGCTGCTGTTTTAATCTCTTATACACCTCCCTTGTGTATTTTGCTGGGTTTTCTTTGGCTTTTTCTCCCCTAGGCTGCTTAGGCGTGGTTCCTATGCCGCCATCTTGACCGGAAGTCCAGGCTTATGATTTCTGTTTGATAGTTCTGGACCCCTTCCTGCCTCTCTCCACTTCCTTCCCTTCCTAACTGGAATGGAACTTTGAATTTTTGGCACCAGTCAGCAACTGACACAATTACTCTCCTAAAGATATTGATCAAGTATCAGTGAGAAGTTGGAATAGAAGCCCCAAGACAGCCACATGGCCTCTGTCTTATCTCAGCACCCAGAACATTGGAGTTGATTGGGCAGAGTAGAAGTATGTTTCCAATGAAAGGCTAGCAGGTGCTGACGAAGCAGATAAGGTTCTTATCGTTAGGCAGCTTGAATGGACACTTAGAAACTACAAGCCCTCACAGACCAGGGTGGTGACATCTTCCAGAATGCTGGTCATGAGGAAATGGAGACACATGGGAAGTTATGATACCTTCATTCAGTGGTGAGCTGCAAAGTTGATGGTGGAATCCTAGGCTTCCATGGTCATTTTAGATCACAAATAAAAATACTTTTGGGATTATGGCACTATAGAAATCCCAACACGTTGTTGCCTTTATAGAACTACATTCTCAAAAAAGCAAAAAATAAAAATTCAAAATGGCTTAGTTGTAATTACCTATTATAAGTCATAATTTGCAATTGTTACTGAAAATACACACAGAGACCATCTTTTAACATGACTTCTTTTGCATGATATCTGAAGAAAGTTTTGTCTAACCAGCTCCATGCCAGGGGAAGCTAATTAGTCTTTTCACTTGCATGGATAACTATTGTATTTATAAGACAAGTGGAGACTCACACTGGTATTATTCTCTTTTTAGCACATAGAAATAGTAAATTTTACTCTGTTATACAAAGCTATTATACAAAGTGTGAGAACATCCTGGGATAAAAATTTTCAAACTATAGCAAGCAACTTAACATCTCTCATAAGGAGATGTAGACTTGAGAAGCTCACAGTTTTCATGCCAACATCTGTCTAGCCCAGGAAACAAGTGTGGTGGAAGCAGTGCAAGCCTGATTCTAAGGACTCCGCTGGGGGAAGCTGGGCAGTTTCTAACATGAATTATTGTTTCTGTGATGTAGGGCTTGGCTGAGATAAAGCACCTTTGGGAGTAAGACTGAAAACAGATGTTGTGACATCTTCTCCCTTTAGTTTTTAGAGGTTTGTTATTTGCCTGGCTTGGTAAAGCTGGTGTTGGTAAATTGAGACTATTTATCTAGAATTTAAGTCAAAAATCTGTTCACTGATGTCTAGATGAAAACTTCTCAGAGATCTGGGTTGTGGTCTGGGACAGCTGGGTGTGGAAATGTCAACAGCCGTGCACAATGCCGGAGCTTCACGCAGCTCAGCTCAGAGCAGAGCCTGAGCTCATCCGCCTGGCTGAGAGAGGAGTAGTGGGTGTGAAATAGGTCATCTGAAGTCACAAACAGCCAGAGTGGCTTCATCCCATGGACATACCTTTCCTCCTTATGAGAAATAAGCTTTTCTTTCTGTACAAAAAAGGTAATCGCACCATGAGTACCAAGAATTGGAAAGCAGAGGCACACAGATGATCCTCATTATGGATTGACAGGTAGAAGCTTGGACAGCAGGTTAGAAACCCACTATTCATAAACCTTCTGACAGTAATCCAGAGCCCACAAAATCCACCATTCAAACCTTGGAGGATAGAAAGTTAAAAGGAGTGCATTTGGTCCTCCTGAGCACAAGACAGACATTGCAGCTGATCCTATCCAAGACACCCGTAATCTCATCTTTCATATAACCACAGGACTCTAGCTTGAAGGACGAAGCCTGATTATCATACCTGGAAGAAACATCAGCTCAAGTAAGCTGGTTTGCTTTTCCAAGAAGCTTAAAGTAGAACACATTTAAGGAATGCATTTGATTCTCTAAGCTATGCATCACTTTAGCACTAACTCTGCGCACCCCTGAGTGTACTGAGAAGGAGGCATCCAGGTCAAGATGAAGAAACGATTTTCCTGTATCTCAGTTTCCCTGAACAAGGGTGAGCACCACTCTCAGTCAAGTGGTTCATTTTACTAAAATCGACCTTGGCCTTAAGTTAACCTACATACTTATGTTACCCAGAAACTTACCTGTTTATCTTGAGTTGTAGCCACATAGCTAAATTTCACTTCTTACTTCAGCAAAGCATGCTTGCATGGGTTCTTGGGATCTAAGAACATGTGGTTCCCCATGAAATCCTGCTACTTATGAGAAAAGTATGTTATGCTTTTGCATTCTGTCACAAGTTGGTCCCAGAGCAATATCATTGTACATTATTTACAGACAAGGTCCCATTTTGTTCTTCCTGTCACTCTTCAGTGAGCTCATGAGCCTGTGAGCAGCATGCCCTTTTTCATCATAGACATTTGTTCTGTCTTGAATTTTAACATTGCCTATTGCTATTCAGGTTTCTATTTGAATATGACCAACTCATTCTGGATACTGTCAGGAGTCTTTCATTGCTGTTATAACATTTATATATCTATCACCAGTACAAGGCATTTTGTCTAATATGACTTGATTGTCTTCAAAGGCTTTCTTCACATTTCCTCTTCTTTGGGGAAGTGTAGTATAGAAAATGGCCACAGGCATATATGAATAAATTATGTTGTTAAAATCTTAGCGGAATGCTGTAAATGTAACCTTAGGCTCCCATTAGGGTTCAGGGAAGGGACATATGTATCTTAAGCATTTATTTTTGCTTGCAACATTTTTCCTAAGTATGCTGCGATTTATAAGTGAGCAAAAACTGCTTCATACTATGCTGATTAAACAGCATTTTTATTTAATTAACTTTTATTCACAGTACAAGGTTATATACCTTAGACAGACGTGAAAATAAATTAAAATATTATAGACACAAAGGCTAATGTGACATTACTTAAAATGTGATCATTAATACTGATGATTAATGTTACTGCAATAATTCAATTGTATTTATTTTATGTTTGCTGGAGCTGTCATGGAGACCTAGGGCTATAGGGCTCCCATCTGCTAAGCCTTTTGTTTTTTTCTCTTTTGCTGACAAATCCTGAATTAGAGCTTTGTAAATTCACTTCTCTGTGTTTGCTTTCATCAGATTACAAATATTTAGAATGCAATCACTGTTTACAAACATCATGTATGTTTCCTAGAATATGCATCAAAGTAAATAGCACATAAAAATTACCCTTCAATGGATTTTCTTAATAGGAAAAAGTAAGGTTTAAGGGCACTAGGGGGTAAGCAGAGATAATTGTGGGAACAGATTAGGGGTTTAACATGATCTACTGTTATCATAGATCAATAATTCTTGAATGTTGTCTCACATTAATATGTGCAGTACGTGAAGTACTGTAAAAAACTCCACCGCCCAAATAATCAGAGAAATCAGAATATTTGAGAGGTGAATTCCAGTGCAGGCCTTTAAAGAACTCCTCAGTGACTGCAAAGTGAATAAGCCTGAGAAGCGGTGCTCCCATCTACACACACAGCTCCGCTGGGGATGGGCCTAGTGCAGGAGCAACGCCCACCGCAGTACAAACACACACTTTCGATTTGCTCATCGAATTTCTGATCATTTCTGTGGCACCAATGCTATGCTTGTCTTCTTAGTAGGTATGGTCAGCTTTGAACTAGCTGTGACAGGCGTGTTTATGTGGAGTTGGAGTATGAACCAAAGGACAGCAGCCGAGATAGCTACAAGTTTCTGAGAGTCATTCACTGTCTTCATGACTCAGGTCAAAGAAATGCCATAGACATGAACAGAGGAGATATGACTGGAAAAGGGTGGATGACTGATTAAAAATCAAGTTGAGGGCTGAGGAAATGGCTAAGTGGCTAAGGCATTTGCCTGCGAAAACTAAGGACCCTTGTTCAGTTCCCTAGGTCCTACGTAAGCCAGATGCACAAGAGGGTGCATGCATCTGGAGTACCATGTGAGCATTACCTATTTCTCCCCAATACATCATAAAGCTATTGAGTCTGGGACATATTTTCCTCTATGAACGCCACTTAGTGATCTCTTACCTTGACTCTATGGTGAATAAATATTCAGTTTCAAAATGGGTAAATGCACCATGATGATCTCTAATTATTGAAAGAGCTTTTCAGAGTCTTTTGAAATTAAAGAAAATTATAATGCTGTTGTAGTCAAGTTCATATTGATGGCAGAAAACACCTGACCAAGAGCAGCCTATGGGATAAAAGGGTTTATTTTGGCTTACAGGCTAGAGGGGAAGCTCCATAATGGCAGGGGAAAATGATGTCGTGAGAAGAGAGTGGACATCACCTCCTGGGCAACATCAGATGGACAACAGCAACAGGAAAGTGTGCCAAACACTGGCAAGAGGAAGCTGGCTATAACGCCCATAAGCCCACCTCCAACAATAAACTGACTCCGGGAGGATTCAATCCCCAAATTGCCATAGTTGGCGACCTAAGCATTCATAACACCTGAATGAAACCACCACAAATACTTTCTACACTTCTGGTTCTGAGATCCCTGAAATGATTCTGACCCTTTCAATTTTTCATTTGGGGATTATCTATTGAATTTCTCCTAATTTTACAATATCCATTCCCAGAATTTGGAAATTAGCAATTCCAGATAGATTCAGATGTAAAAACGTCAATTCATATTTGGAGACACTCCCCAATTGGGGACATGGACTTTGATTTTCTTATGGCCAATTTATAAACTGATATATTCATGCCTGTGGGCTGTTTTTTTTTTTTTTTTCAAGGAAGGTAGGCTGACCTGAAATTCACTTTTTATTCTCAGGGTGGCCTTGAACTCATGGTGATCCTCCTACCTCTGCCTCTGGAGTGCTGGGATTAAAGGCTTGCGCCACCACGCCCGGCTCTGGGCTGTGTTCTAAAGGCCACAGACTCCATGTACTCAGTTGTTTCCGTCTGCTGCTTCTTTCATAAGTATTATCCTTGAAACAGAAAAACAGAAATATCATCTGTTTTATAAGTTTGAAACTTCACATTTAGAAGTTTACAATATCAGAGAATAATTTGTTTTCACATATTATAAATTATCACAATACTAAGCACAATAGGATTTCATTAAAAATCTACTGTTATTAATTAGCAGAAATTCTATGATAGTACATAATTGAATTGTGATGTTTTTGTACAGTGGGACATATGATTTGAGCCTGAAAAATCAGTTATATAATAACAGTTCTATCCGTATATACAATTTGTTTTAAAAATAATTTTCATTGGTCACTATGTTAAGACTATTTTTTTTTCAAGCCAAATGATCTTTAAATTACATTAATATAAATGCAGCCTCACGGTACCTGATGATGTCTTAGTCAATGACAAATGAACTGTTGTCCCTCAGATTCTAATGAGCTGATGCATCCAGATATCCCAGTGTCCTTACAGCCAGCATAACACCCTGGCCCATTTCATTAATCACATTTGGGATGATGCCACTAGAAATACGCCTGCCTGCTGGTTAGCAGCCATTTCAATGATACCCACACTATTACATACAATATGTACATTTTTACATAAGCTTATTAATGCTAATGAATCAGTATGCTTCCGCTGGTTACTATACAATACTTTAAAGTATGTTTCTACTTGTAAGGAAAGGAGTTTTCTGTAATGGAGTCTGCTTTGTTGGGTTGGCAGCAGCTTACTTTAGTCATGTTTAGTGTTTATCTTGCATCATTCTCTCTGCTGCTCGGTTTAACCTCCATTTGATTGGTTCACAGCAGCTCCAGGAGCAGCAAACTGTACCATTTACACATATGCATATGTATTTTATGTATATTCTCTAGGTTTATGCATGATTCCCTAGGTATATGACAGGCTACATTATTTAAGTTTGCACTAACACAGGCTATGACGTTCATATAACCATGAACTTGTTCAAAGACACATTTCTCAGAATCTGTCCCTGTTTGGCAATGCATAATTTGTATGTGCAATCCCACTGCAAAGTAATTCAAAATTCATTTAAGAGCCTCCTATGGTTAGACATTTAGATCATTTCCATTTCTTCAATAGTGTAAGTGACACTTTGGGGCATGCCTTTGAAGTTCAGTGTGCACACGGCTGTTATTTCTAACTCAGAGCATGTTTGTAGAATTGAAACCACTGAAATAAAATGCAGACATCTATAAGTGATTGATAAATAATGTGAATATGACATACGTTGGAAAATTTTCACAACTAATGAATAATACATGTCAATAAAATGTGATAAAAGGAGCTGGGCTAGGGGGTACATGCCTTTAGTCCCAGCACCCCAGCACTTAGGAGGCAGAGGTAAGAGGATAACCATGAGTTTGAGGCCAGCCTGAGACTACATAGTGAATTCCAAGTCAGCCTGGGCTACAGCAAGACCCTACATCAGAAAGAAAGAAACAAAGAAAGAAAGAAAAGAAAGGAAGGAAGGGAGAAAATGTGATAAAAGGAGAAAGAATAAACACCTCCTTTATTAGAACTAAGAGCACATTTGTTATATAATCTTATAGGGAATGTTCATCAGATACAGCAAGTTCTTTCCCTATCCCCAGTTCTTTCAACACATAATAATCTGGGGTATATGGAATAATATAAAAGAGTTCATACAACATAATATCATATATAATATGTAATATTGGGTCTAGAGAGAGAGCTCACTGGTTAAAGATGCTTGCTTGCTAAGCTTGCTGGCCAAGCTTTGATTCTCCAGTACCCATGTAAGGCCAGATGCACAAAGTGCCATATTCGTCTGGAGCTCATTTGCAGCATTAAGAGAGCCTGGCATGCCCATTCTGTCTCTCATTCCCTCTGTCTGTGCTTGCAAGTAAATAACTAAATAATATTTATTGATTTGCAACAGGTTTGCTGATTTGCCATTTTCTTTATGATAGAGTGAGAAAGAGAAAAAGAGGCAGATACAGAGAGAAAATGGGCTCTCTGGGGCCTCTGGCTACTCCAAACGAACTCCAGACACATACACCACCTTGTACATCTGGATTACATGGGTCCTTAGGCTATTCAGGCAAGCACCTCAACCATTAAGCCATCTCTCCAGCCTTTACTTACCTTTTCTGGGCCAAAAATACAGTTTTACTGGGTTTATACACATAGGTTCTGCACTTGTGGGGATAACCCAATCCCTGACTATTTTCAGTGTGCTCTTAATATTCAAGATGAGCCCCCCTCCCCCTGGCCTTTCTACTTACTGTTAGTATATGAGGATGCTATTTCTGTTTGCATTTTGTTATGAATCTTATAAAATTATTGATGTTTCCAATTCTAAGATGGACCCTTAATTCATTCTTTCTTGTATTTGTACTTTTATCTAAACTAACAATTTCACCCACAAATAAGGAAAATTCTGCTTCATTCTTGGTGATATGTTCATCTGTTGTGTGCGTGTGTGTGTGTGTGTGTGTGTGTGTGTGTGTGTGTGTGGTGTTAAAGTATCCCACCAGCTGGGACTTTAGAATATTGTCACATTAATGTGGTGATAACAGAAATTGGATGGCCATACTTTAATCTGGATACTTTTATGCTTATATTCTCTTTATATAATATTAGCTATGGGTTTCTGATGGATTTTTCTGTAACACAAAGAAATAATTCGTAAATCCCTAGTTCAGTAATATAATTTATTAGCAAAGATGGAAGGGAGATGCTATCATTTTCCCATTATGTACTCTGCAGATTTTATAGTGTAGTTTGCAATGTGACAAATAGATTTGCAGATTGCATGATTGTAAACTATCCATTACTAACCCATGAGCAAACCTTACTGGTAATAATAGAGGTATAATGTTAATATGAATGATTTCTATACTGATTTGATGGTCTGTGAATTAATACTTTCTTAGAACTATTTCCTATGTGTTGGGAGTATTTGAGTGTGTGTTTGGTGTGGGATATTTTCTTTATGCTCCTCCCATGAAAGATGAAATGGGCCATTCTCTGTGCATGTCATTCTTTTTAATTTTCACTTATTTATTCCTACATTGCTTTAAATGACTATTATTGTCAACAACATGTTTACTATGGATACAGCATATGTTGGTACCCTCTTTTCACTTGTCCCTGCCCCCATTCCCTTGGGGATGGTTACTTTAACTGGTTGTGTTAGATTTTTCCATTACTGTGACAAAAATATCTGAAAAATACTGAATGGAGTGAGGATTGGTTTTGGTCATAGTTTTAGAGCTTCAGTCCATGGTGGGGTGACACAGTCATTTCTGGGCAATGGGGAGGTGGAATACCATGTGGGAAGCACAGACGTGATGATGGACAAGAAGCAGAGAGGACGAGGAGAGGAAGGGGGCAGTGATGAGATATCTTTAAAAGGCATAGCCCAGGGACTTACTTCCTTTAACAAGGTCCCATTTTTGCATAACATCCCAATGAAGCCATTGAATTATGAATCTGTCAATGGATTAACTTACTGATGAAGTCAGATCCCTTATGATCCAATTGCATTTCAATGATTATACCTATCCGCTGAGGACCGGAACTTCAACACTTGAGCCTTTGGGGACACCCTTTGTAAACTATTTCCCTGGGACCAGTGCAGAAAAGAAACATTTATTCCCCTACTCTAGAAGAGTTTATCTTTTAAATACAGCTATCCTTGGCATAATAAATTGAATCAATAGAATGAAATAAAAAACCACAAAACATAACTACAAGGCTTCATTCATTAGAGAGCCTGTCCTGTGAGTCTTACATGATCTAGGAATTGTTTAATAAATCATGCTGGGTCAATTGTATACAGAAAGATAAAATTGAATCTCAGCTTCACACTGGACACTACAATCAATTTCAGATGGATATGTGTTTTAAATATGAAAGAAAATGATTTCATTTTAAAAGCAACTTTAGAAGAATATCTTACAAAATTGAAAGGGATTCTTAAATTATACAACAGGAAAACATAAACATATTATGGTTGATTTTTCACCAAAATAGTATTCAACTCAAAAGACAGATCACATAACTGGAGAGGATCTTCCTTCCCAAGATATGCAACTAGACAGGATTAGCTTCGGTAAAATATAAATAGCACCTTCAGGTGAATAATAAAAATTAAAACAACCCTTTGTGTTAGAGAAATTAGAAAAGTAAAAAGTAGCAGTGGCACATAAAAGTGGTAAAGAATTCTCAGATTCATGGGTAGTCTTGGAAGTAAAATGAAGCCATAGTTAGTTGCTAGCAGGGGTCCTCAAGTCCCTTGGAAATCCAAGCCCCTATAGGATAAAGAGCCTATGGCTTAAGTGACTGAAGAACATGAAGAGCCAATGTGGCAAGAAATATTTCTGACCAGGTTCACAGGGACAAGTAGAGGCTGGAAAGCCAACATGTCCAGGGAGTCCAGAAAGCTGAAGGGAAGATAAAAGATGCTGAGAGGAAGGCGGATTGGGAGCGATGTCAAGGGAGAGCAAAGAATCTGCCTGGTAAGATGTCCCAATTGACATTTCAAATAATCTGCATGAAATGACACTGAACAGAAAGAAATGACATAGCCGGTGGAGCACAAAGCTAGCAGGGGCTCACAGATGATGTTTCAAAGGCTCAGCTAGGTTTTCTTCTGACTGGATTGGTCTCGAACTTTACTAATGGAGCCTTGCTGTTTACATAAAATTGACTTCTAGCACCTCTAGGCTCTTTCCAACAGAGGTGCCAAGGACATACGCTCCACTTCTGTTCTAATCCAGCTTCAAGAGTGAAATGAGGTGCTTACAGTCTGCCCTTACTGTGCTTGTGGCCTGTCCTGGGGAAAGCTGACTCGGGTCACCAGTGGACCTCCATCAACCAGTCAAGACTGAGGGACAAAGATTTCACCAAGAAAATTGGAAATATAGGTTTGAAAGGCTTCTGGGTATGGCTTTAGCCATGAAGGGGTAGGGGAATTTCTCTCTTCTTCTTCCTTCTCCTACTTCTTCTCTCTTTCCCTCATCTCAGTCTTTATCTCTCTCCTGTTTCTGCCTCCTGAGTGCTGGGATTACATGTATGTACCACCAAAGTTTATCTTAATGTGTATATATATATATATATACATATATATATATATATATATATTGGTCTGACGGTCTACTTCTTTTTATAATATCACATGCTAACTGTATTTGAATGGATGTTTTAGTAGAGTTATTTTAAATTCTATTTTCTAATTATTGATCCAAACAGAAGATCTAGTAAGTTTCCATATTTTGTGACTAATGATATATTTGGATTGATTTCTCATTCTATTTTGCTGTTGTTGTTCCTTCTTTTAATCATATTGGATTTTTTTTTTAAATTGCTTCATTGAACACTTTTTCTTTACTGGTTTAGAAGTTAACCATTTGCTTCTCATTGTCTTTGGTTTTATGTGAAAAAGTTAAATATATTTGCAATTGACTAAGAAATTATTCCCTGCTCTTTACTCCCAACGGGGCCTGAAACCCCACAGTTCGGGCACTCCCTCCTGGAGCACTGGCCGTGGTGCCGCACATTAGTTCCTCAGTTTCTTGTTGATGCATTGCTGCCAGTGATACTTGAGGGCATTTTTATGTCATCTGGATTTCCCTGCCGAGTCACCGCAGGGTCCTACTTCAGTTCTTCTATTCTGGACTTGGATTTTTCTTCTTAGATCATTTCCTTTCTGTGTAAAGGTCGTGTGTGTGTGTGTGTGCGCGCATTGTATGTGCAAGTGTATTTGCATATCCATGTGACATCCAGAAGGCAAGGTCAGCTGTCTTCCTCACCTACTTTTTCAGCTAACTTTTCTTTTTGGGGGTACAGTGTTTCTCTCTCTCTCACTGAATCTGGCACTCACTGATTTGGCTAGCCAACAAGTCCTGGGAATCTTGTCTTAGTCACTCCAGTGCTGGGATTATAGTGCATGATGCCACAGATAGCTTTGATATGGATTCTGGGAGGCAGAACTCGGATCCTTGTGCTGGAGTCATAAGCTCTTTACCTACTGAGCCACCCTCTGGGCCATGGCGATCAGCTCTTAGAGGGGACAATCATGGACATTTTCATTTTAGCCTCAGCTTGAAAGACTGCGTCACTGAGAATCAATTCCGAATGTACCATGCTGACTTTGTAAGATATGTGTAAGTGTCCCTTCTCTGCCCGTGTCTCTGTGAGGAAGTGCCTGTTGGCCACTCCGACTGGTCTTGCGGGGACACTCTTGTAATTGCTGTCGTTATTTTCAGTGGTTGATACTCCACAGCTTGATAGTGATGTGTTCAATACTTTGTGTCCATCTCAACTTCTAGAAAACCCTCAGCCTTCTCTCCTTTATGTGTACCCACGCTAATTCTTTTCGTGCGCATGTTTTATTTTACTTCTGCAACTGTATTTTTCTCTTGTTTTGACATGTAAGTCATCAGCATTTGATTTAGACCCATTTTTTAAGTTCCCCTAGTTCAGTCTTTATATATCATAATTGCTATTAATTTATATACTTTTTATTAATTCACACATAAGAACAAATGTATTTTTATCTTATGACTTTTCTTTTTATCTCTTTTCAACTTATGCTGTTTTCTTATTTCTTAGTTATATTTTTTATTAATAATATTCTTTTACTTAAACATGAAAATTTAGTTTATAGTGTATATTGGAAACTTAGTATCATGCCTACATGTGCACTAAAGTATATTTTCATCTTTATTTTATCTAAAGTTCTTGATATGTGGTAGCAAGAATGTTTTTAGGATGTGTATGAGGTTTGTTTGAGTGGTAGAAGGCCCTTGTGTGTCCATTCTCTCTCTCCTTCCTTCTCTCTCTCTCAAATAAATAAATAAAATATTCCCTTAAAATGTCCATAAGAAAGGTTACCAAAATATATTTAAGCCACAAACTGTGTAGAATCTAAATTTCCTTTGTCATCCATATGTTATGTTAAGTGTAGTCAGGGATGGAGCTGGTCTGTTTCCCATTTCTATTGTTCAATCAGAAATCAACTTTCAGTCAGAGCTCTTCCTTCCCACTCAACTCCTGCAGATAAAAGATATTGCCTGGTGTGCAGCATAGCAACTGCCACTCAACCTCATCTGCAAAAGGTTAGTCCAACAGCTTTGATGGTTTTCTCTCTTTTTTTTTTTTTTTTTTTTTTGAGTTTTGAAATAAGCAAGCCAGCTGGTAGTGTTCTACATCCAGCTGCTCAGATCTGTTTTGTATGTATTATACTATTGTCTTTCTAATTCTTGCAACTTCAAATTTCACAGAAGAACTCCCTACATGGAGCATGAATTTGGGCTCATCTGATAATCACTTGAGTGACATAATGGTGATTTAGTTTCTTGGCCTCAGTTTCCTTAGTTGTAGATGAAGTCTTTAAGAAAGCTGATTATTTTGATGGCTCCCAGATGTGTTATTCTGTCACTTACACAAAGTGAAAAGCAATGAAAGCCCTGTGCTGCTGGGGCTTACCTTCTTGTGTAAGGCTACTTATTGTGTAATGAGCACCCCTCATGTGGAATTCTGTAGAAAGGGCATTCTGAAGGACATTGCAAGGACAGACATTTGCGGGGATTAAAAATGAGGAAGTGAACCCCACCTATAATCTTAAAGAAACTGCAAGGTAAAATTTTGGAATCAAAGCCTTATATAGAGAGGACCTAAAGGTCAAAGAGGTGAGGTCGATCACTCAAGGTCACATGGAAGCTAGCAGATATCATCCTTTAAGAATGTCCCCAACAATCCTCAGGGTTATAGTTGGCCATGTATCTGGTTTTGTTCTCTGCACTGTGTGATCCACCACGATATGAAGAGATGCCATTTCCTGCCCCGATGCTGAGGATTGAGCCACCATCACCACTTGAGTTCCCTGCCGGGAAGGACTGTACCCCCTGAAAACATGATCCAAAATAAACATTCCTTGCCTAAGTTGCTTCAGGTATTTGGTCAAAGGGTTATTCAAGTCATTACTACAACTGGGCTGGAGTTCTATCTTTAGATAACTGAACTCTCAGTGTTCCTTGAATTAGGTCTTAAGATTATTTTCAATTTGTCTATAGTACTTAAATACTGTATTTTTTGAGACCTTGATTTCAAATAAGAGAAAAAAAAAAAACAGAAAATCAATCCAACCTAGCTTAAATAGTAAAGAAAAAATAATTTAAGATATTTTTTAGGCTAAGTAACTAAAAGGTCCATAAATATACCATTTTTTTTGGTTTGGCTCAAAGCTTTTCTCTCCATCTCTGAACTCTGCTGTACACTGTGGTAGCTTTCTTTAGAGTAAGTTGGTATTCAAATCCAAGCCTCTATGACATGAAGTAAATGCTTATATCCCTTCAAAATTCTTATATGGAAACTGTAATCCTCAGTATAATGATGAGGTAACAAAGGGCTTTGAGAGGTAATATATCTTAAAGACATATTACTCATGAACAGGATTAGTGCCCCTATAAAGGAGAACCCCGAGGTCCCTCATTCTTCTTCCTTGTAAAACCATAAGCAGGGTTTGACCCCAAAAGACAGGAAATAGGTACTTCCCTGACAGTCTGCTGTTTTCAATCATACACTTCCAAAATTCCATAACTCTAAGAAATAAATATTCATGACTTAAGCCATCTAGTCTATGGTAGTCAGTTTTAGCAGGACATCATATTGTTATTTTCATTCTTTCCCATAGAAAGACAGATCCTATTTCCCATGATTTCCTACTGAAGTCATACGATGAAGGTCTCTGTCACCAGCTGCATTGTGCTGTCCAGTGAGAACTGAAAACAACCACGGGCATGGCATGCCTGCTCCACGCTGAAGTGTGCGAGGGAAGTGTTAACCTCAGAGGACCAAGAGGAGGAAAACAGTACCAGTGTGGGTGTGGTGGCTTGATTCAGGTGTCCCCCATAAACTTAGGTGTTCTGAATTCTAGGTTCCCAGATGATGGAGATTTGGGAATCAACACCTCCTGGAGGCAGTGTATTGTTGGGTGCAGGCTAATGGGTGTTATAGCCAGTGTCCCCTTGCCAGTGTTTGGCACACTCTCCTGTTGCTATTGTCCACCTTATGTTGGCCAGGGGGTGATGTCCACCCTCTGCTTATGCCATCATTTTCTCTGCCATCGTGGAGCTTCCCCTTAAAGCCTGGAAGCTAAAATAAACCTTTTTTTTTTTTTTTCCACAAGCTGCTCTGGAATGGGTGATTTCTATCTCCAATGCAAAGCTGACTGCAACAGTGGGCCTCTGAGAAGAGCACCACTGAACAGGTCCAGGCACAGGTATAAGGTAGATGACAGAAGAGTAACATGTTTTGTTCATCCCCTATAAATATGTTTTGCTTTCCAAGAGTGAGATCCAGCAGTTGTCACCGTGAGGTTATGAAATTAATTCAGGGAGGGAAGAAATGCTGCATTTGAAGATCTCTGTTCTCTCTAGTATTTTTTTTTTTCAGTGAAACTAACTGAAATTACACTGAGGCAGTTTTCCATTGCCAAGTTGTAGATATAGTTGACATAAGAAACAAATTATTTCATATAAATCTTCTCTGCTTTTGCCCTTCACACTGCAGCTTGGATATTGTCTCAGAAACAGAGCAGAACAAAAGGAATAGCACTATTGGTAGAGAGTAATTTGGAAGGAGACCTGCTGGCTCTTCCAGGAGCATTGCCTTTAAAATATACTTTCCGTCTGTTCATGTCTCACGTGACAATCCTGGGAAATTGGTATTCTTCCTGACAGGAGTTCTGTCACCTCCAGATATGGGCAGAATGTCATCATTCAGCATTCTTCTGTTATTTGCAGAGGTTATTAATATGTCAGATTTTTCTTTATATGAATTCTTCAGAAATATCCAGTATTATCCCAGGTGAGTTCTGAGGACAGAAATTTTAAATATTTCCACAAGGAAAACAGTGATCAAATGACTGGTTGATAATTTGAAATGAGAATTCTATTTAAAAAACAAGGCCAATTTGAAAACCTCTGGGCACCATACTTCATTGTTTTATAAAGTAGGAATTGTATATTTTTATCAATAAAATCTGTATGCTTTACTTTTTGGGACTTCCTCAGGAAATAATTGGTTCTGATTTTGTGCTCATTTGAAAGAATTAACCCTTGCAAAATTATGCTTCAGCATAAGCAAATAACATTCTATGTAATAGGTTCAAATGTGTTGTTGCTCTTCTTATAATGTAGTATTGATTTTGAAAGGGTAAAAGGCATATCTCATCATGAATATGGGATACATGAGTATTTCATTAAAGTTTTCTTTTTTCTATGATGCAGTTGCAATGCCTTTCTTTTAGGAACATTTATGTATTGATAGTTTTGCATGGTGAAAGTTTCCATGTTACTACTATACTGGATCCCAATAGGGACAGTCATTTCTGTTTTTTTTTCAATTTCTCCTTTTTGCATGTAGCAAAGTTCCTTCACTCGCTTTATACATATTTGCTGAATACATTCATGACTATAACGTGTCTTTACTTTTAACTCTAAAATTTAGTTAGTTTCAGAGATTTAAGAAACCACTTGTGGAATAGAAAAAGTTCCTCTATTTTCTATAAGTGCAAATTATTTTGACAGGTATCTGAATATAATCTGAATCTCTTTGAAAATATTTACTAATTTTCTTTTTTTTTCTTTATTAGTCAGTTTTGTATTCAGCAAATACAGTCAGTTTGGTACCATTATTAGGCTCATCCGTGACCTACCCCCTCCCCTTGGCCCCTCCTTGTTGAGGTATACGGGTCATGCATTGTGGAGTTAGCACACAATTATGGGTAAGCTAAATGTCTCTGCATATCATGACCCAACATGTGGCTCTGACATTCTTTCCGCCCCCTCTTCCGCAAAATTTCCCTGAGCCATGTTGGGTTCATTTTTGATCTGCTTCAGTGATGAGGTGTTGGGGGCCTCTGTGGCTCTGGCTCTCTGATTTGGTAGGAGCTGATTTTTCTCTGTGCTGATCTCCTTCCCCCTTGTGCTGGTATCCGGTTCATCAGGAAAACAGCCCCCTTGCTTGTATTTACTAATTTTCAAACATGTATTACACCTGTTTTGCAAGTACCATGTGTTTATTATACATACATGCATTCTATAAAGTTCAAATGAGGGCAAGCATTTAGAGGATACTGACTTGATTTTTAAGTAGAAGGAATCAAGTAAAAGCCTCCTAAATATTAAAGCTTATTTTCCATTCAGAAGTAACATGTAACACTTGATTGGTGAATAACAATGTGTATCCCTGATTCAGAAATGAACTGACTGTAGCCCCAGTACAAATTCATACCATGAAATGCACAAAAGGTAGTTAGCAGAAGTAAAGCAGATCTTAACATTGTGACCTCATCATTGTGACCTCATAGCACTAACACCTCCAGGCTATGGAAATTACTTACAAATGATCTATTCAAATGCACTGTTGCTGAAAATGGAATGCTTGACAGCAAGATAAAGGTTAAGCCAGGCTCATTTGAAAGACTAATGGAGCCACAACCCAAGTAGCATCCTTCCAAGTGGTGATGAAGAGTCTGACTAAGCAGTTGTCCATTTGTGCTTAAGAAAGTGATCTTCAGTCACTGCTATGAATGGACAGCATTTTCTTGTTATGTAGAAAGCAGGAAGGGTTGGTTCTTTTAACTTATTTTTCCTTGGCATCTGGAGTAGGTATTGCCGATCAGAGTATAAGTTCAGATTTATATCAGTTCAACTATGTGCAATCAAATTAAGAGTAGTAAATATGGTGGTTACTAATTTAACCTCTCTTGGTATATGCAAACACATGCAAATTTCAAATCTCTAGACAGTGCCTTGCAATTAGAAGTGTTTATTTAAAAGTCACGGTATTTCCTCCATGCTGTGCAATTGCCCAGGAGTTTCTCTAAAGGAAGAGAGAGAATTGGCTTCCTTTGAAGGCTGAAATCCTGCTGATAGAAACCATGCCTTGGTCTTTATACATCAACTGAGAAGCATCAAAATGGCCAGTTTTCAGATCTCTGGAGGAACTTATCACCAGGCACTCTCATGAGCAGAAGTTAAATAGTTCTAGTTTGTTTGATTTATCTTTCACATTGGCCATCTGCCCTGGCCAGGAGTTCCAAGTTCTGATGCCATTGACTTTTCAGCTACAGTATGAACTTGAGCCCAGTCTGACAATGAACTACCCCAACCCAGTCAGTGTATTGTGCTCATCTGCCTCCACGTCTTAGCCCTTGCTTCTGTAACTCCTTATTTCAAGTGGAACTCTTTGTGGTAAATGATATAAAGTTAGCAAGTTGTTGGTACCCAGGACTTTACATTTCAACTGCAATGTTTACTCCTGGCACAACTTGTCTGAGTTCCTCCAGTCATCTTTCCAGCCACCCGACAATATTTATATCTTCACTAAATTTCATGTTTTCAAGATAGTTATAATTTGGGATCATATGTTATATAACCATTTTGGCCAGACTTTGCACTATATCTTTTTCTGTGATGACTTTCTCTTATGATGTTAAAGGCTTTCTGCTTAAATTTATCTACAACGAGTTCTTAGCATGTTGATTATGACACGTTTAGATAACATATTAGTGACTTTATCTTACTCTGATTATATTCAACTTTTTCAACTTGTAGAGACACAGTTTCTGACAAATTTGGGGGATTTCCTACCAAGATTTTTTCAAATAATTGTAGGCTCTTCTCTGTCTCTCTTTAGACGTCCTTCATTTATCTGTTGGATGCTTAGTACCATCCTCTTTGCCTTGAATACTTCAATATATGGCTTCTGATATTTGTGAGCCACATTACAGGAAGTAAAAACCTTCCTTTGAGGAATATTCTATTCATCTATGCAATGCACATAGTTAAATGCAATCCAGAAGAGACTGTGAAGAATGTTAATTTAATGTTAAGTCCATGTCTTATGTACTATTTTATTGTAGTTTTTTTTTTTTTTCTTTAGTGAGACACCACTCACTTACCTCAGCAGTGACTTTTCCTGTCTGCCCATGACGAATAAAAAGCCTAAGCTGAGCAGAAACACTTTGGAGGGCCATCCAGACAAACACTGTGGGATCTCTGCTATGGCTGGGCTGAGACCCTCACTCCAGCTGCAGGGACCACTGCACCTAGAGCTCTGACTGAAGCCATGGATTCGGCTCCAAAAGGCCTTGGTCCCTCACAACTGCTTCAGGACCTTTCATAGCCTTCACTCCTTCCAGACCTCAGTGAACTCTCCACGACCCTCCTTACTCTGAAGGTCTTCTCACTCAGGTCACAGTGCTGGCACTGTCCCAAATAATTCAGCAGTTACTGGTACACTGTGGGGGCTGTGATTGGTTCTTATGAAAGGTTTGTGACTGGTCACACTGGAAGCTGTCCTGCAATTGATGCCAAGTACGATACCACATTTGTATACCATCACTGTGCCGTTCTAACTATATGATCTGGCTACTTTACATGCTTTTAAAATTTTTATTATTTGTTTATTTATTCATTTGTTTGTTTATCTGAGAGAGGGACAAGGAGATGGAGAAAGAGGCAGATAGAGAGAATGAGCACATCAGGGACTCCAGTCACTGAAAACAAATTCTAGACGCATGCACCACTTTGTGCATCTGGCTTACATGGGTCCCGGGGAGTTGAGCCTGGGTCCTTTGACTTTGCAGGTGAGTACCTTGACCACTAAGCCATCTCTCCAGCCCTACTTTACATTCCTTTTGAGGCAGCCAAGAAGTCTTCTGTGTGCTATTCCCTTAATTGGTTTAACCCTGAATTAAGGCTATCCCTTCCTAAAAGCTTCTCTCAAATTCTCATTTGACTACTTATGTTCTCTGCCGTGACTAGGACAGAAGGCTTTGCTGCACAAAATAAGGCTGGACTACAGGCTGTCCACGCTGGCGATGGCTACAGCAGCAGCAGTGGTACTGACTGCAATGAGGAGGTGGCTGAGGTGTCTGAGAAAACTAATGGGAGCTGATGACTTCAGCATCCCATTCTCTGAGTAGTCACATTGGGGGATGACTAAAAATTATAGAAAACCAAAAAAGGTTAGAACTTCTAGAAGTTCTAGGGACAGCCTGAGGATTAAAGAAGGCAAGAGGCAGCAGAGAAGCTGAAGGAATGGAAGGTGAGAACTGTGAGGAGGTGAGGAAGGGAAGAGTAGAAGATGAGAACTGTGAAGAAGTAATGAAGGGAAGGCAAGAACTATGAGGAGGTGAGGAAGGGAAGAACAAAATATGAGAACTGTGAGGAGGTGAGGAAGGGAAGTATGGAAGGCAAGAACTGTGAGGAGGTGAGGAAGGAAGGTATAGGAGGTGAAGAGGTGAAGGAAGGAATTAAGATTAGAGAGATGACAGTTCTAGTTATTAGAAGAGTTTGGAATGCTATCAAGAGTCAAAATGGTGGGGCACGAAGAGATTGTTCTAAAGAGAGTGTTTTAAAGGTGTTTTCTTGCAAAGCCTGATAGTCCAGGGTTAGATTACCCAGTACCCTCACATATCAAGTCTCCCCACACCCCCAAGTAAAAATGAGTTGAAGGCGGGAAGGTTCTCAGCATTCATTTTCTCTCTTTAAAGAAGCTTCAGCGAGCCTCACAGGTATTCTCAGTAACTGGAATGGATAGCTGCTAATATTCTGTATTTAAACTCCCTGTTCTTATGCTATGTCACATCTAATTTGTACTCCATCTAAAAAACATTTCTCTTGTTGTTGTTGTTGTTAGTTCATTTTTAGGTCCAATTTTTTTCCTTTGTCTCTTTCTCATAGTTCCACTTCTCTATCACACCTTCTCACTTATTCACTTATAATTGGCATACCCCCTTTTGATTAATTGAACATATTCTCCTTAATTCCCTGAGTATATTTGTGGTGTGATAATTGAAACATTGTTCCATCCAGCTTGTGGTCCCAATTGGAATTCTGCCTTCTTATTTGTCTTTTGCCTTCTTATTCCAGAACATGGGAAACACTGACCAGTGTCTTTACATCTCTTAATGAATGTTAGATTTAGAGCACACATTGTAGACACACGTAGTTAGGTCTCCGATTCTATTAGAGTCTTCTCAGTATGACTGATGTCATTGTTTC
Organism: Dipus sagitta; assembly: GCA_036346955.1. Taxonomy (NCBI): domain Eukaryota; kingdom Metazoa; phylum Chordata; class Mammalia; order Rodentia; family Dipodidae; genus Dipus; species Dipus sagitta. The sequence goes on along the minus strand of CM070779.1, from coordinate 8,371,766 downwards.
TTAGGCATGCACTTTGCTGTGATCAAACCAAGACATCTGTCTCTTCCTACTCAAAGAAGACAGTGCTATTTATGACAAGGTGCAGTTGCTTGCTTATTTCTCCTCTACTTTTCCCTCTACCCCCTTTCTTTGTGAGGTCAGTGGTCAATCACTGCTGACAAAGGAAGAGGCACCCAGCAGCATCCGGACAGTAAGTCTTTTATACCTTGTTAACTGATCTTTATGAGGGTTTAGCAATCCATCTAGATATTTGGCTAACTCATTAGTTTCCTAAGCCATTCAATTTCATTACAGATTCTGTCTTTTCCATGCACACATATAATTTAGAAATCAGCTAGGAATGTGTGAAAAGTACATGTGAATAGCCCTTTGACAATGACCCTTGCTTCTCATTTAAATTTCTAAGTGCTTTGATTCCTGCCTCAAACTGAGTCTACCACCTCTGGCTAATGAAGCTTTGAGTATGATGTTGCTCAAGCCAGAAGATATAGAAATTCCTCCAGGCAAGAAGGTTATAAATCTGCTATCCTCTCTTGAAACAATGTATTTCTCCACTAGCAAACACTTCTGTGTTTAGGCCTATGCATAGTCATTTTCCAGGCATTTCCTAAAAATAATTTTCACCATTTTATGCTTATTTCCATGGAGTAGAATTGCTTGATTGTCTCAGACTCTTTCTACTACCACAAATGAACATATAGACACACATGCACACATACATGCACACACTTTAAAAAGATACATGTTTGCTTATTTATTTGCAAGCAGAGTGAGAGAATGAATAATACGGGCATGCCAGGGATTCTTGCTGCTGCAAATTAACTCCAGATTCATGTGCCACTTTCTGCATCAGGCTTTACATGGGTACTGGGGAATCAAAACTGGGTAGTTTGGTTTGCAGGAAGTGCCTTAACCACTGAGCAATCTCTCTAGCCTAATGCACACACTTGTGGTAACAGTTTCAAACACTTGAAAATTCAATAAACAAAGGAATTACAGTGTACAATGTCCTTTCAAATCAGCCTTCCAAGCAGACATCTTACATGATATTGTGTTTTTCTTAAACAAACCTAGATGCTATGCGCAACTACAAACCTAAGCTAAAGGATATGTACTAGTCTATTGTTACCAGGTGCATGGTAAACAAAACAGTATGTGATGATTTGAAACTTATGGGAAACTGATTCAACCAAGAGACATAGAAAGGCTGAAGAGATGGTTCAGCAGTTAATAGTGCTTGCATGCAAAACCTGACACCTGTGTTCCATTCCCCAGAACCCACATAAAGCCATATGCACAAAGTGGTGGATGCGTCTGGAGTTTGTTTGTGGTAGCAAGAGGCCATGACACACCCAATCTCTCTCTCTCTCCTCTCTTTCTCTCTGTATGTTTTCTCCATGTAAACAAATAAAAATATTTAAAAATAGACACAGAAAGCTTGAGATTTGTGAGGCTGATGATGGTATACACAGTAAAATGTTATACAGTACATTTTAAAAATACGAGTAGAATGACCACATTCTAATATAATGATGAAAGTATAGTCAATACATCAATGTGCACCTAAGCCATATATTATCATTATCGAGTATTATGCACTGTACATGACTTTATTTCTGGACTTTTTCATGCTTTGTAGCACAGTAGATTGGCCACAAGCCTGTGAGTAATGCATTGTGCTATGGCATTGTGATACCCGCAGTATGACTTTTGTCACTATGGGATATAAGCTTTACAGTTACACGATAATCTTAAGGGACCTCCAACTACATATGGTCTATGATTGACCACAATATTATCGTGTAGTACATGGCTGTATTAGCTGTGTGGGAACTCACTCATTTTCTTTTATGCACCTTTATGGCATCTTTATTTTCCTATAAGAAATATTTTATGTTCCTATAAAATATGCCTATCTATTTTATAATTTGTAGATTAAATTATGTATATTCAGTAGCAACAAATAATTTACTTTGTAAACTTGATCTTATTATGAGCAGTTCTACCGTAAGCACAATGATATATAACTAGCTCTGTTACATGTATATATAACAGTTTACCCTTATGTTTTCTGCTCAAAGCAACCACTGTAAGCAGAAATTAATAAACAGTTTGTTTAGAGGCTTGGTACCTGATTCTCTCTCCATCCCAGTCAGATTTCAGGTTCAGTGTCTGGCTTCTTCTATTTATAATGTTTCTAAGTTACAAGAATGCTATGCGAGCACACAACTTTGCCTCGTTCCTCCTTAGGGAGAGCTGGCTCTGCACTACATAGACAGATATACTCATTTCATTTATTGCCTAATCAGTCAATGAGTATTCAGAGATTTTTCCCTACTATGAATTCTGTTGCTGTGCAAATTTGTGTGTCTGTGAGTACATTTTTGTGAATATATATGTATATATGCATACATACAACACATGGGCACACAGAAACATGCACACACACACACATACATACATATGTGTATGTATCTTTGTCTCTCTCTCTCTCTCTCTCTCTATAGGTACATATGTATTCACCCATAAATACATATATGTTTTCAATTCCTTTGGATATATAACTACTCAACTGTAGAAAACATTATACTTGTACGGCCAATTTTTGAGCCACATCATTCATTTCTATGTGTGATTTATTGACATCCCCAAGCAATGTTTTCAAGTCCGTGAGCACATGAAAAGCCATTAGCAATATTAGGAGAGTTTATGTTGAACAAGCACATTGCTGTTGTATTTTGCACAGGATTCTATTTCTTAAGTTTACTTAGCAAATAGCTAAGCGATAGAAGTGGAGAGAGAAATATTAAAAACTGATTAAGCCAGTATATAGCATGTGACTTATGGACCATGTGCAATCTGATAATAAAAGAGGGCAGATACTTCCTGTTCCACGCCCACATCCATCTCAGTGAAGATGGAAGGCGATGGCTCATTTCCTATCAGTTACATGTAATGGGTGCCTTTTCCCTCCAGTGTGGGTTCTGACTGTGTCAATTCGATTGCACTCTGTTGTTTGTGAGAACGTCAGCAATGTACTCTTATTAAACAACAAGCCAAACCATTCTCAGAACAAGGGGACTAGAGAATGCTACATCTGATGTGGTTCTCTTTGATTTCTTGACTCCCGTGATTTATCTCATTGAGTGTGAATTAAAGAGAATGATTGTTTTTCTTTCTGGAAAGCTTTGCTATTTTACAGCAAGACAATTGATACTTCATTAAGCCAATCAGAAAGGGGTAGAAGCCAGACAACAGTGGCTTCCTACTATGGGTTTGGCAGCAGGTTTTGCATTGAAATATTTCATCTTCATTTTGATTCAGAGCTTTTGTGAGGTTTTTTTTTTTTTTTTTTTTTTTTGGTTGCTGCTCCTTCAAATGTGCAGTTTAGGTGAAAATGTTTGCAGATGTTGTAGGCTTGATTTATTAAAGTAGTTTCAGTACAAATCCCTTATGCAATTAAATGCCTATTCATGCGTTCTTTCCACAATGAAATGTTGTTAACAAATAGCTCTAATATAATAGCGTCACCATTAAGGGAACACTTGGGTGCAAGTGGCTAGCAGCAGCGAGCTGGTGTGCAGTTAGGAGAAGCAGCATTATCCTTACCCACTCTGATTCAAAAGTGGTGTGTGCCCATGCTAGAGATCTTTTTTGAGACAGGGTCTCATGTTATCCACTGCTGCATACGACAGGGTATCTGTTTCATGAGCTTCTGGGGACACTCCTATCTCTACCTGTCACTTCACGGAGAGAGGATAAATACGCACCCCCACACCTGGCTTTCCATGGGTTCTCAGGGTTTGAACTCAAGTCCTCACACTTGCAAGGCAAGCTCTTTACCCAGGGATCATCTCCTCAGCACATAGTCTAATATTTCTTATATTATACACTGTCAATAAGCAGGTTATTTTCACATGTTGGCTATCATTAAAGCACACATGTATCTTTGAGTTACTCATATTGTATCCTTTCTGTATTCGTTCATAAAAGAGGTGGCTGGATTATATTATAATTGTATTTTTAATTTTTTTCAGGAGCCTCCACAACATTTTTCCTGATTACTATTCCAATTTATGATCTTCATGACTTTCCTTAACACTTCTTTATCTTGCCTTTTTGGTAACTATCCTGAGTATGTAAGGTGACATTCTAACTCCAATTTGCATTTCCCTGAAATGGAAAGTGCCAGCATTGTTGAGTACATTTTAAGATACCATTGGATCATTATAGGAAAACTTATCTCCTTTGTTTGTTTTCCTATTTTTAAATGGGATGTTGCATTTGATTAATTAATTTTCTATTGAGTTGTATGAGTTCCTTTTCTATTTTGGATACTAACCCTTTACCAGTAGACATTTCCTCCTCATCAACAAGCTAACTTTACATCATCTGTGTTTTATTTTGATGTAGTCCAGCAGCTTGGTTAATTTTTCTTTTTCTGGCTTAATGTTGGCTTTATCACCAGCAAATTATTATCAAGGTTAATGTCATGGCATTTAGTTTTCCCATTTAATGAGCTTCATAGTCTTGGGGTTTACTTTTACATCTTTAATCTATTTGGGGTTGACTTTTTGTGTATGATAATAGACAAGGATCCAATATCTCCTTTTGCATGTGAATACCCAATTTCCCCAACACCATTTGTTGAACAGACTATCATTTTAACATTGGGTGTTCTTGGTATCCTGCTCTAAAATTGTTGACTATGCTAAGGTCATTTAGAACCTGCACTCTATCTCATTGGTCTATGTGTCTTTTTTGAATGCCATAACTATAGTTCTTTGGTATCTAAAGCTTTTTAAAATTATTTGAGGCCAGGCTTGGTGGTGCACACCTTTAATCCAGCACTCAGGAGGCTGAGATAGGAGGATCGCCATGAATTCAAGGCCACCCTGAGACTACATAGTAAATTCCACATTAGCCTGAGCTAAAGTGAGACTCTGTCTTGAAAAACCAACACACACACACACACACACACACACACACACACACACATATTTGAAGTTAGGAAATGTGATAACTTTTCTTCAATGCTGCTATGGCTATTTGGAATATTTATAGTTATATATACTCAAAAATCTTCCTTAGTTTCCTTCTTAGCAATCAATAGTTGGTTGCTTTGTTTTTTCATAAAATTTTATTCTTTTTTATGTAATTATAAGTGTGATTGCTTTCTTAAGTGCTTTTGGGAGATATGTTTTGTATAGAGAAACACAACTGACTTTGTATGAGTATTTTTAGCTTGCATCTTTGTTTGATTTATTGGTTATGTTTCTGTTTGAAATGTTTACCATGTTATACATAGAGGAGTGCACCATGGACAAGGAGGCGTAAGTTTAGCTCTTCTTAGTTTGTACGCATTCCATTCCTTCTTAATGAGTTCTCTTGCTGCTACTTCGACTGTGATGCTGAATAGTGTCATCGGTTATCCTTGCCAGGGGCAGATATTAGGAGAAAGGTCTCAGTTTTCCTCCACTGATTTTGATGTTGCCTGTGAATTTTTCATAAATGTTCCTTATTGTGTTATGACATTTTTCTTCTATACCTATTTGTTGGGACTACTTTTTTCTAAATCATGGGTGGATATCTATGTTGGAAAATGCTTTGTCCGGACCTACTGAAGTGATCAAGTGTTTTTATCTTCCATTCTGCTGATGTGGTATATCATGTCATGTCAATAGATTTTCACATGTACAGCTTGCCTTGCATCTGGGAGATGACTCTCCTGTTCTCATGTTATGCAAGCATCGTGGCATGTCATTGCATCACTTTATCAGCATTTTATTCAGCTTCTTCAGACATGCTTAGTACAGCGCCTAGCTGCAAATTCGGTCTTTTCTTTGTGGTGCTTGTGTGTGTGAGTGTATGCATGCATACATGTGTGTGTGTGTGTGTCTGTGTGTGTGTGAGAGTGTGAGTGCAAGCATTTTTGTGTGTGCGTTTGTGCAGGTTGGGTACTAAAGCAATGCTGGCTTCATAAAATGAGTCTGGGGATTTCCCTCTGCCCCCATGGAGGGATGTTTTCTGATTTGATTTTTATTATTCCAAAATTACAGCAAAAATTTTATTTAGCTTAACTGTATTTAATTCTCTTTTATCAATGCTTTCCCTTTTAGATGGGATGAGAATAGCACCACCAGCACATAGACATGGAGAGTTTAAATGAACACAAACAATTAGCTATGCTAATGACAATTACAGAGAAAGTGCACTTCCATTACAGTCTCATCTGTTTAATGGCAATTTCCAAAATCTAAATATGTTTCAGGGGCATTTACATACCATGTTTGATTAATTTTAATAGCAATTATCATAAGTAAAACAAATTTGTGAAACTGGGCCACATGCCCTTCCCAGCAGTTGTCAAAAGCTCTGTACACAAAATTAAACAGGTTTTATCTATTGGAGAGTCAGTCTTTTATCATCATGTTGTAAAACCCATATCCCATAATTGCAGAAAAATTATTGTTTCTAGATGACCAACCTGAGCTCTATCGCTTGCTTATTTATTTAAAAGAGAGAGAGAGAAACAGGCAGAGAGAGAGAGAAAAAGAGAGAGTATGTATATACCAGGGCCTCTAGCCACTGCAAATGAACTCCATGCCTCTGGCTTTACATGGATTCTTAGGAATCGAGCTGGGGTTATTAGGTTTTGCAGGCAAGTGCCTTAATCACTGAGCCATCTCACCAATACCCTAGTTTTTTTTTGTTGTTGAAAATATATTTTCTCATTTAAATTTGAAACTTGTTTATCAGTCAATGGACTGATAATTTCATTAATAGTTCTACATATTACTAATTTAAATTCATAATGGCACCAGTTGATTGAGTCCATATTTGTGGCCAGGCTGCACGTGTACCAGGTCCTGTGCTAGCTTTCAGGGATGAGATGGGCTCTGAGCTTCAGATTATACTGACAGAAGTCAGCACATGAGGCTCACCCATGTTACAGTGGAAATACTCGTCTTAAATGAATACATATAAAGCATTTATCCCAGAACTGGGGAGTCCATATGGAGCCCGAAGAGGCAGTTGTTGAGAAGCTGATGTCCCACTCTTGCATGGAAGCTAATCTTGGAGAAGAACATTAGTGAGATAAGGGAGGAGAAAGTTAGGAGTTAGGTCATTTGAGCTGAGTGTGTTTTGTAGGAATGTGCAAAAGTGAATGGATTTAAGAGCTATGTAGAAATCAGAACACCTAGGAATTTGTTATTAATGTGACTGGCGCAAAGAGAGAAGAGAGATTGCAACATTTTGCAAGCCCATATAACCACAAGAATTTCAGGAAAATTATATCGCATTCATGGGCTACCTCAGGTTTTCTGAATCAGAACATTGGAAGTTGTTTCGCACAACTCTAATACTCAGAAAAGCCAGGGAAGGCTCGAGTAAAGAGTGATGTTCATGTTGTTCCTTGAGTAACTTGATAGACTCACAAGAGTCCCTAGCATGAGGAACTCAGAGGGGAGAACTCACATAAAAGGTGTTGAATCGATAAAAACATGAAGCTGAATTTTTGGTTCACTGGGTTTTGACAATCTGTGCAGTTTGCCAACTAGAAGGTTTGCAGGGCACTGGGCAGGAAATGCTGATGCCAACTGACCCAGCCTGAAGATAGAGCTGGGGAAGCAAGCAGACAGGAAAGATTGTGAAATGGATGAAACTAAGGTCTTCAGAAAACACTGAATAATAATAGGATGCTCAGGGAAAGGGACGAAGAATAAATTTCAGCCAATGAGGCAAAAACAAAAAGGAGTGTCACGGGGTAATCTACATTATGTTTAATCTTCATAATGAACGTGACTGGACATAAAAACTCCTTGGAGACACACTACTGGGCATTTCCAGAAAGTTTTTAACTATGGAGTGAGGACCCATCCTAGATGTGGTTAGGACCATACCACTGGCTAGGGTTCTCGAATAAATAAAAAGAAGAAAGCAAGTAGAGTACACCTTCAACTCTAATTCCTGAATGTCACGTGACCAGCTGTATTATAGTTGTACTGTCATGCCTTCCCTGCAATGATGGACTATAGCCTCAAACTGTGAGCCAAGGTGAATCCTTCTTCCCTTACACAGCATTTTGTCAGGAATTGGTCACAGCAATAAGAATGTAACTAATACAGACAGCAATGGAATGTGTGAGAAATCATGACTGCTCTACCAAGGAAGCTACTTGAAGAGAGACAGTATTGCTCCCAACAGTGACACATTCCTAGCATGTAAAGGAAAGAGAATAAAACATGGAAGAGACACATAAGTTGTTTAAATTGAACATAAAAAAGTTTACTGGTGTCACTAATTCAATTGAGTCTTGGTAATATGGCCAATATGAAATGGATTAACAGGCTTTATGTTATAAAGTCAATCATAAAATAAGTAGCTGCCCATTCAAGATAAAGTATAATTGAAAGGTAATTTTCATCAAAGATATTTTCAATGGTATTCATGCCTCACCACTCCTACTAAATCTTTATAATTTGATTCAGGAATACTAGGAGTTTCTGAGCTGTTTTTGTTTGATTCAACTATTTGAGTCAAAGGGTCTTAATGTAATAATTTTTATAACTTTTTTATTGACAATTTCCATGATTGTAAACAATATTCCATGGTAATTCCCTCCCTTCCCCCACTTTCCCCTCTGAAACTCCACTCTCCATCATATCCCCTTCCTCTCTCAATCAGTCTGTCTTTTATTTTGATGTCATCATCTTTTACTCCTGTTATGATGGTCTTGTGTAGGTAGTGTCAGGCACTGTGAGGTCATGGATATCCAGGCCATTTTGTGTCTGGAGGAGCACGTTGTAAGGAGTCCTACCCTTTCTTTGGCTCTTACATCTTTTCTGCCATCTCTTCTGCAATGGACCCTGAGCCTTGGAAGGTGTGATAGAGATATTTCAGTGTGAGCACTCCTCTGTCACTTCTCAGCACCATGGTGCCTTCTGAGTCATCCCAAGGTCACTGCCATCTGAAAGGAGAAGCTTCTCTAACCAAAAGTGAGAGTAGCATTAATATATGGCTATGAAAATTAAGAAAAATTCTTACTGGGCAGTTTGATGAGCATAGTATATACATTTAGCCAGACAGCAGCAGACATTACATCCCTAGGCCTCATGACTGCCCCTGTTGTAGGTTTTCAGTTTCAGGGATGTATTCCCTCCTATGGAGTGGGCCTCCAGGAAACTTAGAGGGCAGTTGGTTTCCTCCATAACAGACATGCAACTATTGCACCTGTTGGCTCATTTGGCCTGGCTGGCCAAATATAAGGCTTGTGGTATACACTGTTGAGTATCTTCACTGATGATTTCCCTTTTTCCCATTGAACTGCATTCAGTGTGGCTTTTTCTAGCTTTCTGTCAGCTGGTCTACATGGAGGAGGTTTTCAGCTCAGCTCCAGCAGGATTTCTCAGTGACCCTGCAGCCCAAGTATGTGGAGTCTTCAGTAGTAGGGTATTACCATCTATTCCTGGTGGAAAACCAAGGGCCTTGCCGCCAATGATCTATAATGTTTTGGGGGCAGCAGAGACATCCCTGGCCAACAACTGACTGGAAGATATCCCATCTCTGGCACTGAAAATTTTCTCATAACAATCTATAGCTCCTGAGTGTTAGATTTTGATTAGCCCTCCCTCCACCTTTCTTTTACTCAGTCTCTTCCCCTGACCTCACTTCGGCCTTTTCACCCCCCATTAATCTGTTCTTCTACTTAAATGTATACATACCCATCCTATTAAGTCATCCCGCCCTCCCTTTCTATTCCACTAATATCTCCTTTCTAACTTACTGGCCTCTGCTACTGAGTTTTTTTTTTTTTTTAATTTAGCACATAGCTTCCATTTCCTCTTGAAGTTATGGTAGCTGAAGGCTGTCAGGTATTTTTCCACCATGTTGCCTCCAAACCACCACTTATTATTCCTAATATTTGATGTAAGGTACATAAATTCCTTTTTTAATTTTTGTTTACTTTTATTTATTTATTTGAGAGAGACAGACAGAGAGAGAAAGAGAGAGAAGGGGTGAATCAGGGCCTTCAGTCACTGCAAACGAACTCCAGATGCATGGTCTACCTTGTTCATCTGGCTTACATGGGTACTGGGGAATCAAGCCTCAAAATGGGGTCCTTAGGCTTTACAGGAAAGCACCTAATGCTAAGCCATCTTTCCAACACCATAAATCCTTTTTTCTTGTCAGAACCACAAGAAATTAAATATGTCATGGAAAGCCAATAAGGTTGGTGAATCTGTAAATATCTGGCTTCACTCTTCTAGTTTTCTGAGAAATTAAAACAATTATACAAACTTCAGTCAGCTATGTCCTCATGACTTTTGGTGTTTGGGCAGCCAGCTTTAAATTATCCAAGGTGAGGGTCGGAGAGATGGTTTAGCAGTGAAGGGTGCTTGCCTGAAAAGCCTCACAGCCTAGTATCAATTCCCCAATACCCACATAAAGCCAGATGCACAAAGGGATCTGCATCTGGAGTTCGTTTGCAGTGGCAGGAGGCCCTTGTGTACCCATACCACTACATACATACTCTCTTTCTCTCTCATATAAATAAATATAAAAATATTAAATGACTCAAGTTTATAACTGTGGCTTCAGCATTACTATGTTAGGGGGGAAAGTAGTTGATATTATATTATACTATCTTAATTTTTGAAGATTATATTTAATATTTCCCAAGAATTAACCAAAAATGTAAATAAGAACATTAGAAACTTGCTAAACTCATTTTTATAGCATAATAATTTTACTTATTTTTTTAGAGAGGAAGAGAGAGAGAGAATTGACACACCAGGGTCTCAGCCTCTGTAATCAAACCCCACATGCTTGCACCATGTAGCACACATATGCAACCTTGTGCTGTGTCACCTTTGTGCATCTGGCTTATATGGGATCTGGAGAGAGAGTGAACATGGATCCTTAGGCTTTGCAGGCAAGCACCTTAACCACTAAGCCATTTCTGCAGCCTTAATTTTACTTTTTGTTAGTAATCAAATACGAATTAGGATTTTTAAAAAATAATACCAATGAGTGCATAATAAAACCTTTTCTTTAAAAACATGTTTGCCTAGTCTCTTATACTTCACTCTTTTTCTCAAGGTAAAATATTAATTTGCCATTTATCCATTCTCTAATATACTTACACATGGTATGGATATACGAGTTAGGAATATAAAGTTATGAATGCATATCACTGTTATTAACACAAATGGAAACAAATTCATAATTTAAGCAAATGTTCATGTCTGAAGAGATTAGATGCCATTTCATATCCTCACACTTGTCTACTTCATTATTTGTAGTGTTTAAAGGGACTCATGAATATGCCATAATTTGTTCTCATTATTTAACTGGAGATAGTTAAACTATTTCCAGAATTTTGTAGTTATAAATTGTGACAAAGCAAGCATCAATGCTTTGATAGGCCAAAGTGAATAAATTTCTATCTCTAGATTTTTTTTTTGAGCAAAAAAATTTTTTTTGAAAAAGACAATAGAACTTTCACAAATGTGTGCTTTTCTAATGTAACTATTACAAATATACCTGAATGAAACCAGGGTGGTAACTATACCTTTGAAAATTCAAGGTACTTATAATAAGCATGAGGTATTGTTTCCATCCTCTGCAAGCTCATCAGCAATCACAGTCTCTGGCCTATAGGAAGTCTGAAATTCTCTTCAATTAATGTCAAGTACTGTAGTTCTACATGTCACAAAATAAGCCTGCATTATTTAATTTAACACTTAGCTGAGGAGATAAACAGTATTGCATATCTATTCTAAGATGAGTAAACAGTCTTCAAAAAGTAAAATTCAATAATTTGCATCTATTTTGACTAAGTAATTTAACATACCAAAGACCAAACGTGCTAGGAAATGTGAGATGTGGGGTCTTGAAAGAATCAGATATGCTATTCAATGTATTCATTGAAATAAAAAAAAATCAAATTTTATGTATATGTGTATGTGCATGTCTTTGTGTGTGAACAAGTATGAATGTGAGGGGTACAGGTCAGAGGACAACTGTGGGAGTCATTCCCCAGGAACACCGTCCACTTTTTTGGGAAAAGAACTCTCATGAGCCTGGAGCTCAACAAGTAGGCTAGAGTAGCTGGCCAGTGAGCCCCAGGGATCGTCCCATCTCCACCTCCTCAGCACCAGGATTACAAAAGCATGCCACTATGGCCAGCATTCTTATGTGAATCTGTTCTTCATGATTGTAAGGCAAACACTTTACTGGCTGATTTATCTCTCCAGCCCAATTTTGTTTCCATAAAGATATCTGGAGTGAGAGGTGAGGATTAGACTTTGAATGTCATTAATTTATGATAATATTAGAAATACACACAAGTTTATGCACACATAAAGATGTTACTTTAATTAGCAATTTTTTTAATCATATGAACACCTTGATATAAATGATAGATAACTCTTTAAGACTTATGACCTATTCCTGTTTTGTTGAAGCACAGAAATATATTTGTACATAATTTACCGTGATCTTCATTATGGAATTTCAGAATCCTTTCTTTGTTTTTGTATCCAAGAATTTATTATAGTAGCGAAGAAACTGAAGAAATAAAGAGATGGGGAGGGTGCATATACCTTGAGAAGGAGAACAGAAAGAGTTAGTATCTTTTCTTGAAATATATTCATTGTAGGTTTTTCATTTACATTTCATTAATATCAACCCAATCTACAAAGACATGAATTAATTTTTTTGGACTGTTTTAGACTATGATTAATAAACTCAGTTATCATCAACTACTGCTTGTATGGGTTTAAATCATTTCCTCTTTTGGGTTTGTGGTAGCTTTTATGTTAACCACAGACCATGTTTTTGGTTTCTCATTTCTCTGGGTGTCTGTCACATAAGGACTATAGTGTTGTTAAGATTACTCCTCTTTTCATGTTGTTAAATCTACCTTTTCTTCTCATGCAAGCCCATGCTTTTCCTCAGAGAGTTCTGGAGAAAGAATTGGGAAGGTTCGATGGGTTTACCTTCTCTCATGGTCAGGATTTGGTGAGGGAGACCCTAAATTCCTCATGCCATTTCTTATAGTTTTTAACACCCTTGCTAGGAGGGATTAAGAAGAATCCTTAAATCAGAAATTGGATTTCAGGTAGACTTTATGCATTCACATATTTTTGTTTGATTTAATAGAATATTCTAATCTAATATTGAACATTGCATAGGGATATGGGTAACATTTGAATGGTCTCTGAGCCTCCTGGAGAATGATTTATACATGAGGCAGTAATTGGTTCTAGTAGCTAAGTTAACGAGAGTAGCCATATATTCTGGGGAAGCAAATAACATGGTATTCTATGTGCATTACATCAGCTAACCCTTGCAATATCCCCATTAGGTATAATAATATGTTATGAAGTTGAAATAACATGGTATTCTATGTGTGTGACAACAGCTAACCTTTGCAATGTCCCCATTAGATATACTAATATATCTGTTATGAAGTTGAAATAACATGGTATTCTATGTGTATGATATTAGTTAACCCTTGCAATATCCCCATTAGATATACTAATATATCTGTTATGAAGTTGAAGAATATGAGGCTTTGAGGACAAAATAATAAAGCCAAGATTTCAAACAAATTCTAAGTTCAATATCTAAATTGTTCTTTGTATGTTATTTCCTTCTCCCTCCTTCCCTCCATTACTTCCTTTAGCCCTCCCATTCTCTGTGCCCTCTTTCCTTCCTATTTTCCTCTTTTAATCCTCTGTTTTCCAAATCCATTGTTCTGGGCTGGGAAAAGTACATTTTAATGGATGGAATTTCTATGAAAATTTCACATATATGCTCATTTTACATTACCATAAACCCTAGATATAGGTGCTGTGGTTTCAGGCTTCAGAAAAAAAATTAAAGGAAAATAGAGAGAAAGAAGGAAGCAATGTCTGAATAATTCCCTTGCCTAAAAGAAATGTACACTTCTTTGAAAATCTTAAGGAAGCTCATTTCAGCAGAAAATTCCCCTGTGCAAGGATGTGTTTGAAGAGACGAGTGGTGATGAGTAGCCACCGTCCATTGCTCTTAATGGTTTATGTCCCAGTTTCCCTCAGAGTCATTCTCTGGACTCCGATGAGCTGAGCCAGCTGACACAGGCTCACACAACACCTAGAGGGTGATGTATGAGAACTGTCTAGTTGTAGCAACTATAATGTTGAGACCATCCCTGGTGGAAGAAGAGGCACAACCATCATCTGTAGTAATTTTGTTCTAGTTGTAACATAAACTTGGATCACTGAATAGAGAAGAGGTGTTAGAGCAGAGACAAGGGATGGGGTGAACATTCAAAGTAAACTGGGGAGGATTTGAAGACCTGAGGGGGATCCTAGTCTCTATGTTGTCTAGATCTGGCCTCATCTAGGTGTGCTGTGCATGATCTTCCTATCACCCTTAAAGACAAGAAAATGCTGAAACCTATTTATTACTGTGTTCATCAGCCTAAGTACAAATGTGCATAATGAAGAAAACCTCTCCTTTGAAAATTAATCAAGTCCTTCTTTTGTTATACACATTTTAAAAAATATTTAAAGGCATTAAATATTTCAGAATGTGATTGGAAATTTCAGGTTAAAGATTTGTAGTGCTATACTTCCCTTGGGAAAACATGCTATGATCAGGTAAAGAGAGAGGGAAGGAAGGAGAGACAAGAGAGAGAAAGAAGTGTAGTACCAGATGAGCCATCATAATGAGTTTTGTCAGGTACAATTCTACCCTTTCACCAGCCCTATTTTCTCTGGCATCTCCCTTCTGTTAATCTACCTACTGAGAGGCGACAACAATATCGTGAGTACTGGTTAGCATTGCGTATTGACACTAAACGGTCAGTGCACAATCTTTTTTTTTTTTTTCAGTTTTTAAACCAACTCTTACTTAGCATACCAAGAAATAGGTTTCATTTTAACATTTTCATATGTATGCTAAGAAATCATTATTTTACATTTTGTGTGTGGGCCTTCTGTTGGTACTTTGAATACTAATGTGTGTGTGTGTGTGTGTATTACACACAGATAATTAGTGATGCTCTTTAGTGATTGTCAACTTGACAAGACCTAAAGTCACCTATGAGTACCTTTGTAGATCAAGTTAGCCTCTGGTGAGATGACACACCTTATCTGTGGGCAGCACTAGTCCAAGACTCGGGGACCTGCCCTATATAAGAAGGAGAGCACTGTCTAAGGAAAAGCGTTCATCACTCTGCTTCCTCACTGTGCTGAATGTGAGCAGCTGCCCCAAGCTCCTGCCACCACGCCTTCCCACCATGATGGACTGTGACCTGCAACTGTGAGCTGTAATAAGCCCTTCCTCCCTTACATTGATTTTCGTCAGGTATTTTGTGACAGCAATAAAGGAAGGTAACTAATGCAGTTCTTGAATTCTATGACCACAAAAAATGTGATGGAGGATTTCCATAAGTCATGTCAGTCATTCTAATGGGAATTCCACTAAAGCTTTTCTAGTTAAGCTTTAGCCATGCAATGTAATATAACATAAACCTACATTTTCTTTCTATCATTTAATTAACCAGAGAATTTCTTAGGCATTTCATCTCTTATCCTCTCACCATAATCATAAAGGAATACAACACTAAAGCCTGTCAATATATAAGCTATGAATACATGATCACTATTTATAGCTTGTAAAACCTTCAAATTTCAACACAATAAACTGTCCATACATTTTGGTGATGAACATCACACATCTTAAACTTAAGCATAAACCAGGACTTAATTTTCAAACGGCCTTGAATATTATTTTATTGGCCCCATCAAGTAACAGTAGCAGCCAGCCTACCCCAACTTCTTCTACACTGAAGGTGTGCTGAATTTGCAAATCACTTTTCTCCACCCCATTAAAACAGACCCCCCAGTGCTCAACTTACTTTCACCCATTTGGTTATACACTTGAACGTTAAAGAATCATAAAAAATCAATCTATATCATTTTATAAAGTTCCTCAATATAATGGAAAGTAATTATTTTTAATTGCTATCTGTGAGCTTCAGCTGCCTGATTAAAAGGGTCACAGAAATTCAAAAAGTTTCAATTTCTTCTTTCATTGGAGTAAAACCAACTTGATGGGTATGCTGAGCATGAAAATGAATCCTATCCTCAGGACAGGCTAATAGGGGAGGAACGTATAGGAGAAGCATGTACTACTCTCTCAGTAGAACCATTCCTCATTTTTCTGAAAATATCCTCAAATTTCATATGGGATCCATATGCAGCCTCTTATTTCTGTAATCTTGCTGGTGCTTCCCTAAGGCTGAAACAGTGACTCCAGTTTAAGCCACAGCAGGCATGGTTATGGATGTCAGCCAACATCAGCATAGTAAGAAAATTTAAGATCCGCGGAGAGTTATTGAAAAAGGCACTCGCGTTGGTTCTAATGTGCAATGTCTCCCACAGGCTCATGTGTTTGAACACTTGGTTTTCAGGTGAGAGAGGAGTTTGAGGCAGGGCTTCCCTGAAGGAAGGGGATTGCTGGGGGTGAGACTAGAGATTTCTTAGCCTGCCCCCATCTCCCGTCCTCTCTTTGCTTCCTAACTGCGACCACAGTGTGCACAGTCCCCACAGGTCCGCTTCATGTTCTTGCTGCCTTGCCCTCCCCCACCCTGCTGAGCTGACCGTGTCCCCTGAAACGTGAACTAAAATGAACCCTCGCTCCTCCAAGTTGCTATGTGTCTTGCATTTGACCCCGGCACTGAGAAAAGTGACTGACAGATTAGTAGTCAAAGGTTTCGGAAAATGGGAGCTCTGAAAACCTGGATTCTGTTCCAATTTCTGCTCCTCAATATACCCACGGCTGTTGTTCTCTCCGTCTAAGTGTCCTTGCCTCAAAAGCAAGAGGCATGGATGGTCTCCATGCACTGTGTGTCTGACATCTGCAGGGTCTCTCTCATGCCCGCAGATGGCGACACTGGCAGTTCTTTATGTCTGTAACGGAGCACAGCTCTGACTCAATAAAGAACACAGATAGCCGGACTGATGGCCATTGAATGTTTTCCTTCTCTGTGTTCCGCACATACAGTACGTTGCCTTTCACATATTTCACCCAAATACCAGAGACGCTAACACCTTCTAAGCAATTTTGTGAGGGAGCCCCATTCCCTAAGCTGGGGTCTATGGCCAATGCAAATTGAAATGTTTACTTCTGTGCTCAGTAGCTATTAATCTGCATTGCCAGTAAAAGCCTCCACTTTCCTTCTGCCCACTCTAGTAGAAATAAATGTGTTAGGCATACTAAGAGGATGAAAAGAAAGCGAAGGAAGGTAGTAGAGATTGGAAAAGCCAGGTTTATGCTAAATTAATGCTTGAAGTAAACCCTTCTCTTGGCACCTTGCCTGGAGGCTTTACACATCCCTTCAAGTCTCAGCCTCCAATTCCTCCACTTCAAATGGGATAAAGGGTTAAACCTTTTACTGGTGAGGTAGTGTTTATGAGTATTTATGCACATTTCTTTATTAACAGACTGCTGCTGGGGAACATGGCTCCACCTGCTTTTGGGGTGACAGTAAATGTATCCCTTTGACCTAAATCAGTTCATCAAACTCAGTAAACTCCAATTATCTTGACAAAAATGATTTAACAAACTGGAGAACAGTAAGGAGACCTAGGAGGAAACCTCCTGATGGAGGAAAATGTATTGCAAATCTTAGGTCCCTCGCTGAGAGGAACCTCCAAAGAGGAATGAAATAGCATCCCAGACACCAAGGGAATATCTCTCTGGAAAGTGCGGAAGAAATGCTGTCTTTCGCACAGTCTTAAGATATGGACATTTGGTTTCTGCAAAGATGCAGTCTAGTTCTGAGCTTACTTGGATCACTGCAGGCAAACAGAATGAAATCATGTTTTAACAAAGAATCAAGCAAACCAAAACATTCCCATCTTCTATTTCTGTTACAGTGTCTGGGCTCCTGAGAAATCTTCTTTGGATAAATGAATGAAACAAAGAAGAACAAATGGATGTGTGGAAATGTTCATTAGCATTTGCTTTAAAAGGCTATTCGTGTCACTAGCATTTGTTTGCTTTTGTTTTTATAAGATCTTTAACCCAACTGCCAACACTCAGTGGAGCAGCAATTGCTTAGCCACAGACTGGGCAATACTTTCTTCTCTTGTCTTTAATGAGGTAGGAAAACGATTTTCTGGAGGTTGCAAACTTACCTGAAGCCACACAGTCTGGTCTGAAGGTAGGACAATTGCTTAAAAGTTCAAACTAGCTGGGCGTAGTGGGGCACACCTTTAATCTCAGCCCCCTGGAGGCAGAGGCAGGAGGATCGCTATGAGTTCAAGACCATCCTGAGACTACGTAGTGAATTCCAGGTCAGCCTGGGCTAAAGCGAGACCCTACCTTAAAAAAAAGTCAACTTAATTGCCAGCAAGGAAAACTCAAGAACAATCCCATAGATAAGTTTTGATTTCTTGAGGTCGTCCTAAAGAATGTATTCTCCTGACACCAGGAGATGCCTGGGTACGGAAGGCGCACTGCATGGAAAGGAACAGCGCTCGCGTGCGCAGTGAGAAGATGAACTACGGATAGTGCCGCCCTCAACATGGTATGGGTGGTGTTATGCCCTTGGGTTCTGTGGACGCTAATCTATCCCTTCCCTAATGCTCTTGATCATATCAAATGCAGGCATTACTGTTGCTAGATCTCCTTGACAGACACCCCCCCCCAAAGCCAATTCCATCCTGTGAGTTATTTTTCTTTGTTGGGACAAAATACCTGACAAAACCACCCTATGGAAGGATGGGCTTATTTTAGCTTATAGTTTGAGATTACTGTCCATCCTGACAGGGACAGCCTGGCAGCTGGATGGCAGCTGCTGCTTCCGTCATGTCCACGCTCAGGAGGAAGAGACCAGTGACTGCTGGAGCTCAACTCACCTTTATATTGAGTCCAGGACCCTGTCCATGGGGTGAAGCCATCCAGAGTTAGGGTGAGTCTGCCCATCTCCACTGACTTAATTGAGAAACTCTTTCACAGACATGGCCAGAGGTTTGGCTCCTAGGTGACTCTACATCTTGTCAAGTTCACAGTTGCTATTAACCGTCACATCCACCAAACAAACTACATATGGACTTTTATAGTCTGGATAGAGTTTTGATGGATAATTTGATTTCCAGCTGTTTCTGTTTTAATGTCATTATGCACACAATAGATTTCCTGTAAACATTCAACAGGTATAGAATTTTGGGATCTCTTTCTGTCTAAGAAAGCTGGATTTACACACACACACACAAATGTACACACACACACACACACACACACACACACGACATCTAGTAGCAAGCAGCATAATTCTAAATTGATTGACAGAATAACAAAGTGATGATGGATTCTGATAGAAATGGTTTCTATGGACTGTCTCCATGGTAACTACTGGCTTTCTAAAGAGGGTACTTCACAAATTAATATACCTGAGATAAAAAGAACCAGCACCCATCTCTGTTAGAGGAAGGGTGAAGAAGGTTTTGCCTTCTGACAGATGTTGGTCTTGATGCTCTGAATGCCAACATCTCCTCCGAAAAGACCAGGAGCGCCCAGCCACTCAGCTTGGAACTTCATGATTACATTTGCTTATTTCCAGCTCCAGGTCCATTTATATATAATTCCACTTTCCCCTTTGTTTAGCAGTGCCTGGGATTCAAGCACAGCCTACCTGGGAACTCTAGACTGTTAGTTTTCATCCATTCAGAAAATTATCTGGTTTTATTTCTTTTTTTCTTATTTTTTTTCAGATGAAAGTTCAGTGCATGAATTTCAGAGTGATGTCAGAAAGTACACCCTGAATTTTTCTTGAGCAGCACATATTTTTCAGACCCTAGAATGAGAATATGAGTTCATCTTACTGTTACATTAAAATTATGAGTGTTGACTGAGTTCTTTGTTAGTAGTTGCAGAAATGGGGCATTTCTTTCAAAACTTGATTTTCTAGTTGTCCATAACTCATAATAGTTTTTAATATCTTCTTTCTCCAAACAATTATCAGATAGTCTTCATCTTGTCTCCTCTCTTCTGCCCCTCCTCTTTGTTTCCGTCTCCCTCTGTTTTTCTCCCTTTCCCCAACCTCTCCAGAATGTCCCTGTTGAGCCCAGGCTGGCCTCAAACCCTAAATCCTTTTGCGTCAGGCTCTGACATGCTGGGATAATAGGTGAATACCACCATGTCTGGCTTAAATTCCAAGATTTTCACAGTGCAATATCTGTGCCCTGTTTCATTTGAGTTTCTCACAGATTTCAGAACGCATCACTCAATATATTCACAAATATAACTAGGACCTAAAATACAGATGCAATGTTTTATTATGGACACATCCTGAAAGCTAAAATGCTTATAATTTGTCAAAGAATTTTAAATGAGCACACACAAAAAAATGAGGAAAAAACCAATCTAGGCGCAGAATGATTCTTTCACACAAGAACAAATCCATGCTAAACTGCCTGAGCCTTTCTTTCATGGCACATTTTCAGGAGGATAGCTGTTTGGTTTTCAGCACTGCAAAATTCCATAGATTATCCTTTGCTTTCAAATGCCAAGTATGCATTTATGATATCAAGAGGGGGACGTGTCCTTTGAAAGGGTTACTTTCTTTTGTGGGCACTGCTTGGTCTTTAAGCAGTGCCAGAGACTCTCACCAATGAAGATGAGCACTCAAGCCATTTGTTTTACAGAATGCCCCCCCCCCCCCGCCCCCGGGCAGGCTGAGACAGAAAAGCCCTGGCTTCTTCTGTGGGGGTGTGCTGACATTCTTATACAGAAGGCTTGTTAAAGGGATTGTCATGCATTTCTAAGGGACCATATAAAAGAATAAATTGGAACCGTCTTGCTACTGTTTTCATGAGGAAATGCCAGTTCCTGACCTTACCTTCTGCCGCTGCCTGGGAGTAACTTCTCCTCACCTCTTCACTGTGGGTGTTAGCTAAGAAAAAGTAAGAGTTTATTATTCAGGGAATTATTCCATCCCTCTAGGAACTTTTCCAGGATGAACAAATCTGTAATATTAAAAAATGATAGGTCACTTCATGATATAATCCCAGCTCTCAAACCAGAAAACAAATTAGGGATACTCTAAACCAGAGGCTATTCTGGGCCACACTAGATAGATAGGAATTCTCTTGGACCACACTTTAAATCTAGGGGTGTCCAACCTGTGGCCTATGAGTTTCTTAAGTGTACATATGTTTATTTATGTGACATTGCCACATGGCATAAAGTCAGTAATAGGATATTATAAAAAAAGAGGCTAACTTGTGGTACAAGCTGTGAATTCCTGAAATAGACCTGAAAAAGCCATCCTGATAAATGTCACTGCCTGGGACTTTGGGAAGTCTGATGACTATGGGTTAGAGAGGTTAGTCTTCTTTTTACTACAGATATGAATATGGCTGTGCTGTGTGTCACAGCCATAGCTTGAAAGTTTGTGATTCATAGTCTTTTATTTCTATCTCTCTCTCTCTCTTTCTCTCTCTCTCTCTCTTTCTCTCTCTCTCTTTCTCTTTCTCTCTCTGTGTGTGTGGAGGACAGAGGTCAATACTGAATGTCTTCTTCAATTACTGTCCACCTTATTTATTGAGAAAAGCTTTCTTAATGAGCCCAGATCTCACTGATTCAGTGGAATGTATGAGTTAATGTTTCCAGGACAGCATTTCAAAGGCAAGCCATGAAGTGCTGTTGTCACAAGCATCATTTTGGGAATTGCTTAAAATGTTTATTTTTCCCTGTGATCAATAGGTCTCCATTTAACTCAGCTCTGGAACTCTATACTGTTTGTTTTAGGGAAAGGCTTTCTATTTTATTTAAGGTACTTCTTTACAGGATTTGAAAACACTACCTTTGGAGTTTAAAAAAAGTGAATAATAAATAGGTCAGATAACTGTGCTAATGGAAAACATAATGAATAAGAATTGAACATAGGGAAGAAAAATCAGGGTTTGTTAATAATATGGAGGAACAACTAATAACTATGCTGAGATGATGTCTTCTAAGCACAGTGATGTCTATGTGAAGAGACATAGCCACGGTAGCAATTGACTTGGGTTAAACACAAGGGGGATTTGAGTCATTCAGTGGTGAGATGTTGTTTCATGAGGATTAGGGGTGGCTTGGGAGGCTCCAGACAAGCCATATGACACCCAGTAAGCCACTTAACTTCTCGGGACCTCAATTTCTCATGTATAAAGCCTCATCATCATAGTAACACTCAGCAGTACTTTTATGGGGGCTAAAATAAGTCATGCAAGGAAATGTGCTTTGCAAACTATAAATAAGTTCTATAAGTTCAAGTTCTTACCAATAAGATGCTGCTGGTTACAAGGACTGTATGATACAGAAGACTGAAGTGAAGCAGTGGGAAGCCGTCTTCCTCGCCCTTTGGAGCATCATTGTTGTTGGCCAGTCTGTCTCTATTTTACTGAGGTCATCGATCCCTTTGGGAATACAATTACATCTAGACATGCACATACTCACATGTAAAATATTGAAAGCAAGTTATGGCTTTTACACACTAAGTTAGGAACTCTAACTTCTCTCTTCGCTTCTTCGCTTTCCGTTCCTTGAACGTGAGCTTTATGAGGATAAATCCTTCCACTGGCTTTTTTGCTGTGGCAGAAACACGACACATCTGCCTGGCCCATGGCAGGAGCTCTGTGGCTGTGCAGTGGACTTATGATCCCAACACACACAACTGCAGACTCATGGAGGGTAAGGAGATTTGTGGTACAGAGTTCCAATAGGGAGAATGAAGATAGAGAATGCAAAACTGTTATGGAAGTGTTGATGAGATCTACATCTGAAATGAAATATGCTGCGTTTTAGAAATATTCCTGAGAAAATATCTGATAATTGCCTTTTATGGAGGGTCTAGAGTTTAGAATTCAAAGTTAAGGGGAAGCAGAATAAATTTCAGAGTTTCAGAAGATGTGGAAATTAATAACAAGTTAAACACCGAGACCAGTTACTATTACAGAATGAAAGCCAGATGCTTGGTGGCACCCTTCTAATATATTTAAAAGTTACAAGTTTTGCTTAACATACACATTCATCCTTCTTGTGAAGATTATGCATTTAAGGCTGGAAAGATTGCTCTGTGGTTAAAGGTGCTTGCTTGCAAAGCCTGATGGCCAGGGTTCAACTCCCCGGTACCCACATAAAGCCAGACAGGACATGGCGAGTGCATCTGAGTTCATTTGCAGCGGCAGAGGGCCTTGTATTTATATATATATGGCAAGAACTTATAACAAAGTCTGAGTCCCCACAGCTGGTGTCAAACAGCAATCGACCCCTACAGGTGTGGTCTGCGCTTCCCTCAGCCCCCAGCCCCCAGCCCCCAGCCCATGCCATTCATCCACAGGACAGCTTTATCTCAGTAACCACTGCAGCTTATGTCCACTGGTTAAGAAAGTTCTGGAACAGCACAGGTAAATTCACCCTTGGGAAAGATAGTTCTTGTTTTTTTTGTTGTTGTTTTGTTGTGTTTTGTTTTTAATAAGATGACTGCAATGGATTCTGTTATTGAAGACCAATAGTGCTGCATAAACATAGAATAAATGGATGTTTTCTAAAAAGCTATGGATAGTTATACGCAATTAGCATAAATAACTAGGAATAGAATGGCAGAGACAAAGTCAAGCATCATCATAGCAGCTAAATATCTGGTAACAGTATTGTTGGGCCATTCGGAAAAGTGATTATGCAGAAGATGAGGATTTCTGATATTTTTTAAGGCATTTTAATCCTTAAATTTAATTACTGTTTTCATCTTTTACCACCTGATAATTTCTAATTTGTCAGTTATTATGTTAATTGACTACATCCCACAAATAAAAATGCTAGTGACACACCACACCTGGCCCCAAGCAAGAGAGCATAAGACATAAGAGAAAGATTAAAATCCTCCACAGCCAGGGCTAGAGGAAGAGAAAGTAATTCGCTTTGACCTAAGCAATAAATCTGCCGGGCAGTAACGACCATCTCTTGACACTGGTCGTGACATTGATCAAGTACACTGTCCCAGGCTCCCCCTCCTCGCCTCTGGACCACAAAGCCTCTGCTGATTGTCCGTGCCACTATTTATGAACACACATCAGAAGGTAGAGATAAAGGAGTGTAAAAGTACAACAGCCTCTTTAAGTTCATGAGAGTCCTGATTGAAATCAGCACAGGCGCCGTTCCCCGGACCAAGGGAGGGTACGTTCTTGTTTATGCGATTCTCAGAGCTTCATAGTCATGCTATTTCAAAGTTCTATTTGGATCAACACACGTCTAGAGCAGACCAAGGCCGAGATGCAGTTTAGGTTCATGGGAGATTCCTACAGCTGGCCTTGGTCTCCGGGAAGTGGCTTACCTCTCTCAAATAATTTTAGGACACAGCCTCCAACAAGAGTTGAAATAGATGTATATTCCTATCCTAGTTTATTGCAGAAAGTTTTTTTTTTTTTGTCTATATAAGCCTTTGGATGAATGGAATTCTCATGATCGACCTAGTTGTATTTTATTTTCTTCAATTAAAATTAGCAGGATAGTCATAAGGTTATATTTGACCACATTTTAAATTTTTTCATAAATTATGTAATGTTTACAAGAGATATTTATAGTACATATAAGTTATGAGAAAAATATATAAATATCCCTGGGCTCATCTTCTAACGAAATAACACATAGCTAATAGCATCCTCCCACAGATTTTATTTTTCCATTGATAAGTAAGCCAGGGCAGTCATGGATTTTGATCCACTGTCTGCCTTTACAGTACATGTATACATAGTCCTAAGCAATAGAATGCTTAACTTCGTGTGATTTCAAATTTCTATAACTGGAATAATACATAATGTATTCTTTACTTCCTCTTTAAGTATTACATTTTTTTTAATTTAGCTATGTTAATGTGAGAAACTCATTGCTAGTATTCAGCCCAGGGGACTAACCTAAGCCAGATATGTATGCTCTATTATTTTCCTGTTATTTAAAATGATAGCATTTTTAATAGCTGCATAAGGAAGAGAGTGGTCTACAAGTGTCTACATAATATTCTCTGCTTTGTTTCATAGCCTGAAAAACATAAGGTATTTATTTGCTGACCCTCTATGAGAAAGCTTGTTGAGCTGGGCGTGGTGGCACACACCTTTAATCCCAGCACTCAGGAGGCAGAGGTTGAAGGATTGCTGTGAGTTTGAGGCCACTCCGAGACTTTGTAGTGAATTCCAGGTTAGCCTGGGTTAGAGTGAGACCCCACCTTGAAAAAACAAACAAACAAACAAACAAAGCTTGTTGACCAGTGATCTGGGGCATTCATTTTATTGCCACATTGTAATACTTTTGAATCTACCACAACTGTGAAATACCTGATTTCAAGTGGAAGGCCAATTAAATGGTGTGTGTGTGTGTGTGTGTGTGTGTGTGTGTTCCCCTGTCACACACTCTATCTGGCCCAATCCCGCAACATGCAAATTTCCTTTCAGTGTAGGTCAGAGTACAAGCATTGTGTATCTTTGCTTTGCGACACAACACCATACCCTTTCCCAAAAGAGCTGTGTCCTACCAGCACTGCCATGGCAACAGGAAAGGAGACATTTGTCTATTTTCTCCACTTTTCTTCCCAAACTTGCCATACCTAGGAAGGATGTAGATAAATCAAGGTAAATAAAATCACCAATACACTAAGGCATTGCAATCAGAAATAAATAAATTTGAAAATTAAGTCTCCAAAAGTGCCTACTAGTGTTTTGCTCTGTTTCTCATGTGCATTGGGCATGGGTGCTTTTGTGTGTACATGCCGCTGTGCATGTGGAGACTGGGGAACAGCCCTGGGTGCTGTCCTCAGGAATGTCATCCACCTCTTTTGAAACAGGGTCTCTTCTGAGCCTGAAGCTCACCAGACAGGAAAGCTCCAGGGCTCACCTTGTCTCCACCTCCCCAGTGCTGGGATTATAACTGTACTACCATGTCTCACATTTTTACATGGGTTCTGGGGCTCGAACCCAGGTCTTCAGGCCTGTGAAGCAAACACTTTACTCACTAAACCATCTTCCTAGCCACACAGGTTTTGTTTTACTAAGCTGCAATAGTATTCTATTGATTTATGTTAAAATAATTTTTTCCTAATTATAAAAATCCATAGTTTTATACTCACATTATAAACGCTCACAATATTCAAATATTTGTAATGTCTAAACTAATGCATTTTATGTCAAAGACAATGTTTTCTAGTGACTTGGCAATATGCAACTCTTTAAATTACATAATGGAGGTTTTTAATATTTTTATATTTATTTATTTGTAAGCAGAGACAGAGAGGTAGATAGAGAAGAGAGACAGACAGAGAGAGTGGACGTGCCAGGGCCTCCAGCCACTGCAAGCAAGCTCCACAGCATGTGTACTTTGTGCATCTGGCTTACATGCACACTGGGGAATCAAACCTGGGTCCTTAAGCTTTGCAGGCCAGCATCTTGACCACTAAACCATCTCTCCAGTCCAAAGATGGAATTTTAATAGAAACAGAAGTGATGGCAGCGGTCTGTGCTGTATGAAATATGATGTTTGTGTGTCTCCAAAGGTTCAAGGACAAGAGAGCATAACAAACAGGCTGAAACCTTTCAAGGCCATCTCACTCAGAGTGGATTCCCCCCAAATAAACTCTAACTCTGAAGCTGTTTGTGATGGCACACGCCTTTAATCCCAGCACTTGGGAGGCAGAGGTAGGAGGATCGGCATGAGCTCGAGGCCACCCTGAGACTACATAGTGAATTCCAGGTCAGCCTGGTCTAGAGTGAGACCCTACCTCGAAAAACCAAAAAAAAAAAAAAAAAAAAAAAAAGAAAAAAAAAAAAAAGAAAAGAAAAAGAAAATTCTCACTCTGAGCGCCCACCTTGAGCCCATTCATCCTGGGGAACAGTGTTTATGAAGATAACTCTATTTAGAAATGCCATTAGAAAGCTAACCCAGGAAGTTTCCTCCCCCACCAAGTTTCCTCCCCCACCAGCATGGCTTTGGGATTATTTTCCTTGCAGATCAATGGAACAGAGAGTAGAGCTGGCTTCTCTTTGTCGGCATTCATACTCCAGGTGCCCCCAAGTGCTTTGTGTAATGAAAAACAGCAATGTTACTGCCGTCAATAAAACACTGCCAATAATGCTCTCCTTCTCTCTGGCATTTTCTGCAGACATGGAACTGATTGGGAGTTCAACAGCATAAGAAAAGAACCAATTCCGTAGCTTAATATATCTGAAAATCATTCAAAATTGTAGATTTGTCAAAGTTCTGAAACTGTAACTCCTGTTACGCAGTGATCAGACAGTAAACAATCCTGGTTGATTTTCAGTTCTGAGTCCGTCCTGACTTCATAATAAAAATGGAGAACAGGGTCTCTCTTGCCATTACATGCCTGTCCTCTGGAGCAGAGTCGCCTACTAATGCCTTGTTGAAAAAATGTGGACAAATGCAATGGGAAGCACGAGTATTTCTTTGTTATTCCATGTGAAAAATAATCACGTCAAAAGTGAGAACATTTTTATTGATTTCCTTAAGTATGACAACGTAGAAATTATTAATACTCAAATTAGCATTCTGCAGTCTTCATGCCAAAACAATGGCAAACCATGTGATTAGCTATTGATGATAATGTTAACATCATCACTTCAATTGTCCCAGTGTTCTATTTTGCTTGTGTATATTCATGTAGGCTTTATAGGTTCATGATGTATTTCATATATATGGAAAATATAACTTTGTACCTACTTTGTCCTATCACTCGATAGTCATTGCTGAGGATAGAAAATAATTAAAGTACAAGCACTAAGCTGAAGGATCTCATGAGGATGTGGGCAAGGAAGATGACTATTAACTGTTTTAAAGAACTAATGGAGGGCTGGAGGGATTGTTTAGTGGTTAAGGAATTTGCCTGAAAAGCCAAAGGACCCAGGGTCGGTTCCCCAGGACCCACACTAGCCAGATGCACAAGGAGGCGTGTGTATCTGGAGTTCATTTGCAGTGGCTAGAGGCCCTGGTGTGCCCATTTTCTCCCCCCCCCCTCTTTCTCTCCCTCTCTCCCTCCCTCTTTCTCTGTCAAACAAATAAATAAAATATTTTTAAAAAGAACTGATGGAAAATGCTGCGTGCAGTGGTTTGTTGCCCTGGTAAGGTGGTACAGGAAAAGAAGAGAGGTGTAAATGGATGCTAGGGCTGAGTGGTGGCACCAGGAATGCCCCCAGAAGGACTGCACAAGTCCAGTAGCATTTGTCCTGACTGGTCCAGCCTCATGCATGGAACCACTGATGAAAGAGGACACTGTTCTCTAAGTAAGAGGAGCGACCCAGTCGCTCATCCTCTCCAGGTGCTAGAAGTTAGGGAAGGCGGATATTTGCCTTGAATGTTTTCTGGTTTTCTCCTGTTTGCCCAGGATTCTTCCATGAGCCAAGACTCCTATGGCAGAAGGACTGAGAGAATTAGCCTGGCTGCTGAGCATCATTGCATGAGCTGTATTTTTGTTGTTTTTTTTAGCCAGCTCCCAGTGATAGGCTTCATTTAAAATCACAATTAACAGCTTTGCCTCACTGTCACAAACATCCAGCCATGGGGAGTTCTTTCTTTTCCCTTCTCCTTGAGAGCTGAAGTTCCTGATCCACGCATTCTACCGTGCCTTAGACAATTTACATGACCTCATTCAATCTTAGCAGATAGGTGTCCACATTGGAAAAGTGGTGTAGATTAATATATCCTATACCAAATACCAGAGTTATTCTCTAGCCCCACATTGATGGTTCAAAATAGCTAGCTCATTAATTCAACTCCTCATAGGGAACAAATGGGGCAACATTCTTTCTTTCTGCTTCTTTTTCTAATAATGGTTCTGGGGCAAAGGGACTATTATCATTCACCAATGAGATAGCTGAAGCTGCGTGAAGTTTCCAGACTTCTCTGGCTTTCCTAGTGGGGTGAGGTTAACTAACTATGCAGCTAGGAACAGCACTGGGACTTGAACTCAACTCTGGCTCTCAAATGCATGCTGACTTCAAAAATAAATAAATAAATAAATAAACTGTATATTCTAAATGGCTAACTTGCTTGTGTGTTAGCATCAGAGACTAGAATTCCATATTGTTTGTCAGAAAAGCCAATTATCAATTACCAGCATATATATCCATTTCCCAGATTCATTTCTCCAGAACCCACATAAGCCAGATGCACAAAGTGGCACATGCCTATGGAGCTTGTTTGCAGAGGCTGGAGGCCTTGGTGCACCAATTTTCTCCCACACCCCCATCTGTCACTTACATAAAGAAATATTTTTTTAAAAATAATAGAAGGTAGATGAGCTGTGGTTATCTTATCATTTAGCAAGGAAGGTTGGAGAACAAAAATCACCCACAGGCTTAGCAGCACCTGGATTTTGACTGTTTCTACAAGCAATGCCCCAGGTTAGATGTGGGTGAATTGCTTATTTGGACTATTCTGAGTGCCCTATCTGGGGTGAATAGCTGTGTGTTCACAACCCTCCAGGATAGTTAGTTAGCCCATTAAGAAGCATGGTAAGAAGATCATTGCATACCTCCTTGTACATGAGACCTAGGGTGTCTAGAGCCACTGTGTCTAGCACTGCATAGAGTGGCTGAGACTGAGGGAAACAGTGTGAAGAGCTTGAGAATCTGGCTTGCATGTCAGGTTACGCTTCTGCCCTGGGAACACCCAGGGTTTGTCTCTGGGAAGTGTCTGGACAACGGCATGATCCATCCTAGAAAGGATGCTGTTGGAAAAATGAAGACTCCAGTCGACCTGAGTTGAATTGATTTCCATTCTCTGCACATAAAGAGAACAACCATTGGAGAAGAGAGGATGAATTGCTCTGGCCAGAGAGGTGGCAAGAGTGTGTCAGATAGATGAAGGTTACTCCTGGGTTAACAACTGTCCCTGCAGTTCACAGAGTACATCTGAAGAATCAGCCACAGAAGTCAGTCGATACAAATCACGGATGAAGGGAGCCAAAACACTGTTGGAGACAGGGTCCTAGGAAAGCTGCCCCGAGGAAGAGCACCATCTGATACCACTACAGCAAACAAGGAAGGGAGGCTAGGAGAGGACCAGACCCCAGCCCCGATCGATCAGGCCACTCAAGGGCAGAGAACCTGTTTACATCCCAGTTTTTTTTTTTGTGAGCAATATAAATTTATATCAGATACCCATAGCCAATATTTACAAGTGTCTAATTCAGATTTCTATAGCTTATTACAGCTATGCAAATTTATGTCATTTTAGAGTGGGAAGCCCATCCTTTCTCAACTTTATTCATTCTTTGCTTCCTTTCAGTCAAGAGTTAATGAGCCACTTCAAGTATTATTCATAGGTTTAACAACTGCCTCAAGGCTAGGGGAATTTTCATGTTTGTTTTCTGTTCAATCCTGAGAGTCCTGAACAATTTGTTCCACATACTTATTGAATAATTACAGCATATCAAGCACTGTGAATGCCATCAATACATTCTACAAAAAAAGAACTAACCCTTTCCTCATTAGAGTATATTAAGTCCATCTCTCATTTATTCAACCAATAGTACTTGGTGCATATCTACTGAGAGCTAAAGACTATTCTAGAGAAAGGATAGAGAGCTAAATACAAGGAAAGTAAAACAAGGATGGAGGAGATGGTTCAGTGGTTAAAACTGATTGTTTACAAAGCCTGCAGCCTGGGCAGCACATTCATCTGAAGTTTGCTTGCAGTTGTAAGAGGCCCAGACATACCCATTCTCTTTCCTTCTCTGTCTCTCCTTCAAAATAAACAAATAAAAATATTTTACAAAAGAAAAATAATGCTGGAGAGATGGCTTAGCAGTTAAGGCACTTGCCTGTCAAGCCTAAGGATCCAGGTTTGACTCCCCAGAACCCATGTAAGCCAGATGTACATGGTGGTCCATATATCTGAGCCCTGACATGCACATTCTCTCTCTCTCTCTTTCTCTGTCTCTCTTTCCATCATAAATAAATAAATGAATAAATAACTATTTAAAATTAAAAATAAAAATAAAAAAGAATTTTAAATGAATCTAACCAAAGTGATTAGAGAGGCAGAATGATGGGTAGTGTGTATGGGCTGTAACTATTCAGAAACGTAGACTTGACTAGTGTTATAAAGCATTTGTGGGATGAACAAACTGACTTTGTGGTTAGAAGAGGCATTCCAGATGATGAAATATTGAACCTAAAATTTTCCCTACCATAGGAGGACCAGGAAGTGAAAGACTGCAAGCAGATTAAATGTTCACCACACAGTTTAACTGCTTAAGAAACATCCTGAGTGCCATGGTGATTTTACAATAAAACATATTTAAAGTATAATGGATTTTTTAATGTGTTTGCTCTGGGGGATTGAACTTGAGGCCTCATTCATCCTAGGCAAGCACTCTACCTCTGAGCCATGCCACCAGCCCATGTTTATTCTAATGTCTATAAATGTGCTTTTTTTTTTTTTTTTGCTAAATTTCTATGATCCAGAAACACATAAGTAAATAGACTTTACCAGTTTTTTCCTCCTATAAAAAGTCTCCCAAGTGGTTGGCAACTTTCCATACTTCATATCTGTCTTAATGTAGGGTGGTCATTGACAAAGCCCTAGGGAGAAAGCTTGGAGTTCATTTTTATTTTGTGGGAGATCTTAAGGGCAACTCTGAGTGTTTCCCCATTTAGTATGATTTGGGTCTTAGATGCTTCATATATAGTCATCATTATGTTGAGATATAGTCCTTCTATCCCTAGTCTCTCCACCATTTTATTTCTTTGTTTAAGACAGAAAGAGAGAGACAGAGAGAGAAACAGAGAGAATTGGCATGCCAGGGCCTCTAACCACTGCAAACGAACTGCAGATGTATGCACCACTTTGTGCATGTGGCTTACATGGGTCCTGGGAAATCAAACGTGGGTCCTATGATTTTACAAGCTTGTGCCTTAACCACTAAGCAATCCCTCCAGAACAAGTGATGTTCTATTTTGTTGAAGGCTTTCTCTGCAGCTATTGAAATGATCATGTGGTTCTTGTGTTTATTAAGTTTATTTATGTGGAGTATTATATTTATCACCTGCTTCATCTTAAACCAAGCACGCATCTTGGGAATAAGGCTACTTGATCAAGGGGGATAGTGGCTTTGATGTGTTCTTGAACTCAGTTTGCAAGGATTTTACTGAGAATTTTCATTTCCAGGATCATCAGGGATATCGGACTACTCTTTCCCTTTTTGTGTCTCTGTCTGTTTTTGGTATCAGAGTAATAATTCATAGAAGGAGTTCGAGAGTATTTCCTCTTTACCAATTTTGTGAAATAACTTGAGAAAAAGTGGTTTTAGTTCTTCCATGTAGGTAGGCTGAGAACCCACCAGGTCCTGGATGCTTTTTGGTTGGGAGGTTTTTGATTACATGTTCAATCTCACTGGAAGTGATAGGTTTGTTTAGGACATTTATCTGCTCTGAGTTTAGTTTTGGTAGGTAGTATGTGTCTAGAAATCCATTCATTTCTTCCACATCAGAAGAGAGACATTGCTTTTTGCAGAGCTAGTTTTAAATGTCTCCACATTTAAGATCCTGTAGATAAGTAGAATAACAAACAACTAACTGAAAAAATGCTTAATAATTGGCATTCCATCATTTAAAAATGAAAACTTTTGCTAAATTGATTATATTAGGTTTAAATATGTGAAAAATGTGTTCTAAAACACAGGTAGAGAAAGGTGTCTATTTTTACTACGAGGTTCTCAAAGGCACCGTCTTCGTACCAGAATCTTTAAACACCTACAGACCCAAAGGACTAAATACACAGCTCTTCATTGATTTTCCCCTACCTGTCATATTTTTTTTTGTATTCTGAAAAGCTGCTGGGATTCTTTTGAACAAGAGCTTCTTTATCTCTGCCAGAGTTTATGAATGATCATTTTCTGCTGACTCAGTCTGGGAAAGCCCTTTTGCTCAGACGGTCCTTAGTGGCCTCCATCATCCTTGCTTTTTTGCTTCATTACTCTAGGGGAACGCCTATTCCTCCAGCCCAAGCACAAGGGAATAAACAATAAACAAAGCAGGTGGTTAAGCTTCCTCCCAGCCAAGGGAAGTATGTTTTTCAGATCCTAGA
This sequence comes from Dipus sagitta, assembly GCA_036346955.1. NCBI lineage: Eukaryota > Metazoa > Chordata > Mammalia > Rodentia > Dipodidae > Dipus > Dipus sagitta. Next base: position 8,338,631 of record CM070779.1, on the reverse strand, counting down.
TTTCAAGGAGGATTTCTAGTTCATATCCTCATGGCTGGGTCAGGCAGACTTATGGTCAGTAGGCAGTTATTTCTTGGAGACCCTGTCTGGACCTCCTGCCTTCTTGCTGGAGTTTATCCTGGCTCCCTGAAACCACTCCAATACAGAATTCACTTCCTCTGTTGTTTATACCTGGATATAGGTGAATGGAGGTTTGAAGTGATCTCAGTGGGACCTAAGTCAGGTTTTCTTGAACTTTTATCTGAGACAGATGCTGATTTATTAAGGGGTCACTCAAGGGAAACCTACAAGGATGTGAAGGAAAGAGGAGAGAACAGAGTAAAAAGTTGAATGAAGAAGTGTTTTTGGTAGAAAGACTAGCTTTGCCCTCATGCCACAGGGAGCCAGAACAGACCTTCCACTACCCGCATGTTCTAACTTGAGCAAAGGAGGACTGATTTACTCCTGTACGGTCATGGGCTGTGAATTCTTCCAGTCAGCCATTTACATGCGAGGTGGGTCCTGTCAGAGCCAGGGAATGTCTTCTGGGACGAGTGCGGCTATGAACTATGAATAACCCACAATCCTGACTATTACAGGTGGACAATCCTGCTGCGTCCAGTAGCTCTAGGCAGGCAACAGAAGCTTCAATAGAACCATAGAATTTTCCCATTGTCATTGCTTCATTTTTCCCTGCACTTATCCATCCTGGCTTGTGGGACCATCCATGATTACAAAGCAATTTTCCCTCCAAAATAAACAGTGAACAATTTATAATTGATACATATTAATTTCCTTCTAAAAATGGTTCAGCTTGAGCTGGAAATCTCAAGACATTCCAAACAAAGGTATACTTACTCAGGTTGAAAAACGACATTGATAATAGCCACATAGTCTCACTCATCTACAGCATGTAACCTGAATCTACCCAAGATACCTTACATACCCAGGAAGCATCTCGTGGACTAGACACTAGGATGGATGGGGAGGGAGGGGAGGGCATAAAGGGGTGGAAAACACAAATCTAGACCCAAACAGCAATGGTACCATAAAATTCTACCTCCAAAAAGGCAGACCAAATGGCTGAACCTTCACCAGGCCCTTACAGGGAACACCTGAACCACAGACACTGGAGAGGGTAGGATCAAGACTAACCTTAATCTTCTACATCTTCCCTCCCTCCTTCTCTCTCTCTCTCTCTCTCTCTTCTCTCTAACTCTTGTATATTAGTTATCTTTTTCCTCCTTTTCTTAGTGGGCACAGACCTGTAACTCCCAGATCCAGCATGGGGCTATCATCCACAATGAGCTTTTGATCAGAGAGACCTACAAGGCTTCCTAAAAGACAGACAGATTTCTGTCAGAGTACTTGATGACCCACCAAAGGTTAGTGGTAAGACCCTACTGCTGAAGACACCTTATGTGGTTGACATGCAAAATGGAATGGCATGGCTGGAAGCTGGAAGAGAGTCAGTCCCCAGACAGTCAGCACATCTAGTGCCAGAAGGTGCTACATGGGCAACTTGGGGAAATGACCAATATCTGTCCAAGCAACTCATGGTCTAACCTACTTAGCAGCAAATAACTTGTTGTGATGCCCACACAATGCAATAGTGGCACACAGCCATGGTGGGGAACCAGCTGCTCTCAATTTGGCTAACTGATCCCCTCAGTGGTACGGGACCCATAGCTAGAGCTGGGAAACAAGTCCAAACATAAGCCCACTCTCCAATATCAAGCTACCATCAATCATGGGCTACAAGAGGGCCTACACCTATTAAATTCTATATATAAAAAAAAAAAAGTAAGGGTTATCTCATTTGTCCTGGTGCTAACTTACTCTCCATTGGAGAATCTGCTTCTCTTTTTCAGATAGATGTAGATCCTAAGGAGAGAGCCACCCCATCATACCTCGAAAGGGCCCTGGCTGAAACTAAGAAAAATTGGCACAAAAAAGCAAGGGTGCTGTTTTCCTGATGAACCGGATACCAGCACAAGGGGGAAGGAGATCAACACAGAGAAAAGTCAACTCCTACCAAATCAGAGAGCCAGAGCCTCAGAAGCCCCCAACACCTCATCACTGAAGCAGACCAAAAATGAACCCAACATGGCTCAGGGAAATTTTGCGGAAGAGGGGGCGGAAAGAATGTCAGAGCCATATGTTGGGTCATGATACGCAGAGACATTTATCTTACCCATAACTGTGGGCTAACTCCACAATTCATGACACATATACCTCAACAAGGAGAGGCCAAGGGGAGGGGGTAGGTCACAATGAGCCTAATAATGGTACCAAACTGACTGTATTTGCTGAATACAAAACTAATTAATAAAGAAAAGAAAACTGTTTTCAACAGAAATACAACAGTGAATTGTGACTGTGAGTTACATCACTGAACTTCACTGACCAGACTGAGGCACCGAGACTCAGGAGACTGGTGAGACTCTTAATCCTACTGCTTTGTATAGATAGTGATAATTTGCTTAGCAGAACTTGAAATGAATGATGATAGTCACAAGATTTTGCCTAAGAGATACTTGTGTGTATGCTGTCCCTAAGCTATGGTAGATCTACTTCATTTATTATGTACATTGAGATTTTTGAACTTGTTAGAGCTTTTAAACTTGTAATGGACTTCAACTCCTTCCCACTGTCCAGAGTTAGCTCTCAGTATATTACATATGTTAATAAATATTATTGTGTTCACAAAAAAATGACATTGATGATTGATTGTCTGCGGGGTTGTTCACCAGACCCTGACACGCCATGTTGTGTTTGTTAGTTAAGAGGGTCTTTAAATAGCAGAGAAAGAGTTCCAATTAAGGAGTACAACATTGCTTTAAAGCATCATGCTTTAATTGAACTCCACCCTGCCAGCTCCCGGTGGGGGTGGGGGGAATGCACATACTGCTAAATGGTACTTAGAAGGTAAACCTGTGGCCACAATTGGCATGAGTGCACAATTGACTGTGATGCTTAGGCCTTAACTTTCACTTCAGCTTTGGAAGGCTAATTTAAGGATCCCTCACCTGGTATTTAAATTCAAGTCACCAATTTTCCTGAGATAAGTGGACTGGGCACTGACTGCAGACTGGACTCGCTAAGTAATAGGGTTAGGAAAGAATAGGAACAGCACTAATAGATAACAAGGAATGAATGTCTCCATGTGACCCAGGGACTATTCAGCATGCATTGTTTACTAGCTGCAAAATCTAGTGAAGTATATTACTACTACCATTGTAGTATATACGAAGACGCAGAGGCCCCACGAGCTCCTATTAAGTACAAATGAGGTGCATTCATGCAGCAAAGGTGTGAAATAAAATTATGACTCTGAATAATAGAGCAGGGAATATGTATAAAATAAAAGATTCTGTTACAGAGGGGAAAAACATCTATTATCGTGGTAGGTGGAATGGCAGGTGCAAAGGTCCTATGACCAAAGAGATCAAAGTCCATGTTTGTGGTTGCTGACAGAGAGGGTCCGAATGGAGAAAGGCACAGGTGAAATGGCGGGCCGGAACTGCAATGAGTGAACTTTGGGTCATATGTGAGGGTTTGCATAATTATCATAAGCAAGAAAAGTTGATGAAGAAAACAACTTTATAATGTGAGATTGAGGGCAAGAGAGATGGAAAGCTCTCTAGTTTTAGGATGAAGAGTGATTAGAAGGAGGGGAGGAAGTGTTATTATAGATTTTTCCGCAAGTGACTCTGTTTAGAGTGTGGTTAATGCACACAGATATTAATATATTCTAGAAAGATTACATCAAACAGTGACAGGGATTGGTTATGGACTGGATATGCACAGGGGCTGATAGCATGGGGGGGAATACCACCAAGGAGCTGCTGAGGTTCATTTCTGGTTCCTTATATATACAAGTAGAATAATAGTTACATCATTCAGTGAGAGAAGAAATGACAATAGACCATCTAATCAGAAATATTTTGCTCCAGATGTGCTGATGTGTGTTGATGCGTGATATCTATTGATTCTGAAGGGGGAAAAAACGAGAAGATAAGCAGATAACAAAAGATCAGATCAGCAAGAGAACTCTGAGGTGGGAGTGGTGATTGACGTCATGAGCAGGTACGGCCTGTACCTCCAAGTGGACCAAGGCAGGGGACATGCAAAGTGGGCTGAGCACTCCACAATGCCATGGCTTTTCTTGACAAGCACGGCGTACGGAATTCATTAGTGTGTAGAATAATAATATTCTTGGGTTATCATAGAGGCACATGAGAAGTTGGCAAAATTATCACATTGAAACAACTTCTTTCATAGCAAAGAACGTCTCCCAACTATGTAGGGGGATTTCTTTCATTCTATAACAAAGATAATTTTTTAAAAAAGAAATAAGATTATTTTGGCTCATTTTTGTTGTTGTTGTTGTTGTTGCTGCTGTGTCTTTTTTAAGCTATGTTTTTCTACACTTTGGTTGAAACACAAGCTTTTCACTCAGCAACGTAACCAGTGGGCCAACCATACACCAGACACCACATGTCTAATGATGCTCAATCTAGGATTGATCACTCTTCCCAGAACCCCAAGAGAACTCCTACAAACATAATTGAAAATCTTAAATAAAGTATGGCTCCTTGGTCACCTATTAGACCAAGGAGTGAGCGCACTAAATCCTCTTTGATGGAGGGCGGGCAAACGTCTGGGCAAATATGTCATTTGAAACACACAACAGTGTTAGGCTGTGAAGGAGAAGGAATCTCAAGACTGAAAAACACAAGAGCATCGCGGGCTCAGCTCAGTGATTGGGATTAATCTGTTACCAAATAGCTTTTCCAGGTATAAGCTATGGCTGTCCTTGAGCAACCTTCCTGTGTCTCACCCTATCAACAGTGACAGAACAGCTTTCCTTTCTCAATGATTTGCTTTGCTCACTGCAAATATATATATATAGTGAAACCGCAATTCACCTGAAATGGTACTCAGCAAATGAAACCTATTGCACATTTGTTTTTGTCCAGATAAGCTTAAGAACATGGTGTTCAAATGCTCTTATTTTTTTCAGTAAATATGTTTATAAGGGTGAAATCTATTTCTCAATAGAGGTTGAAGGATAAAAATGGAAATTGGTCAATGGAGATGGGGATTCCTGGCTCAGTGGTCAGTGCAGCCACGTTCCCACAAGTGGCTTCCGGACATTGATTTGTCTATTTATTGCCTCTGTGTTTCTTATTGGTTGATGCTAGTCCTTGAAAAGCTAATTTGCATGAAAGTAAGCAGCAGTTTTCCCGGCCTCCTGCGTTATAGTTACAGCCAGCTAAAGAGGAGTACATAGACATTAGAGATTGAGAAGGCTGCTGTGTTTCTGCTGTTTTCTTGGTCTTTGGGGTCTATGGGCGCATCTGTTCCTGTCATGGGCCAGACCTCTTGTCAGGCTGAGCTTCCCGCATAACGCTTTATGTAGCTGCCTCCACCTCTGCCCTCCGGGTTCACCTCACCTTTTGATTGTCTGTCTGCCTCCTCCTCTAGCTGCTCCCTGGGGTTTCCAGGGATAATGGACACCCTCAGGGACGAGGGATGAGACCCTTTGGCTTTCTTGTTGACTCCCTATTCTTGGCTACATCTTTGTACATAGCCCTTTTATTAAATGGCATCAGCTCCCTTGATGCACATGGAGTAACTTAGACACCCGCATGTCACCATGTAGGTTAGTTTCCTCCTCACTGTGACAGCGTGCCTCACATGAGCAACCTGAAAGAAGAAAGATTTATTTAGATTAGGTTTACAGAGGTTTCAGCCAATCATGACCAGGAAGGGATGAGGGAGCAGCTTACCTCATAGCAGATAGAGAGGCAGGGGAAGGGCCTGGGAACAGGCATAAACTTCAAAGGCATACTCTTACTGACTCTCTTCTTCCAGCTAGGACACCCCACATCCTAGTTTACACCACCTCACCAAACAGTGCCCCAGATGCTGACCAATTATTCAGCCCATGACCCTGTGCTGTATACCTCACATTCAAACATTCAAGTTAAAGCACAAATCAAGAGTGGAAACCGGAAGCTATAATGATGAAGAAAACTGTATGAGAAGAAGCATTCTGATGTACAATATTCATATTCGAAGTTTTATCTTCTGGGGCTGGGGCAATGTCTCAGTGGGGAAGAGCACTTACCATGCAAGCATGAGGTCCTGGGAGGACTTGATTCATCCTGAGTTTGATTGCCAAGCACCCACAACTGTTGGGTGAGGCAGCACGCCCCTGAAACTCCAGGCTGGTGGAGACCAGAGACTGGAGAATTGCTGAAGGTCACTGGTCAACCAGAGTGACTGAAAACAGCAGCTGTGTGTCCAGTGAGAACACAGTCCTTGTATCAAGTGAACGTGTGGAAGAGCAATGAAGGAAGATAGTCAACATTATCTTGTGACCTCTGTGTGTATGTACGTGGGAAACATGACCACACACACACTGAAGTTGTGTTCCCATTAAGCTGCCCTTCAGCTGCATAGGGCATGTGATTCAGTCAGATAAGTCTATGTAGTTAATTCCCACTGAGAATTCTTCCATATCCAAACTCAGCTAATTCAATCAAGAGTAGTGACGTGACTCAAGAAAGACCAATCATGTCTTATTTTCCTGGAAATTTGAATGTGGACTGAGAGGTAGTCACCATGGAAATGAGCACACTGGAAAGGAACAAACAGAAACCCAAGAGAGCAGTTGCAGATAGCAGCTTGCCCCCACCAGGAACTCAGTTAACCCTTGCTGGGAGGTCCTGGGAGAACATAGTGTGCTGGTCTTGTGCACCAAACCCACAGCCTCATGTGTACTAAAACATCTAGAGCTCTCCCACCGAGCCAACATCCATGCTCGACATTTTCTGAGACATGATCTGCCCAAGGTGGCCTGGAATTCCTGGACTTCAGTGATGAGCTTATCCCAGGTACAGAAAGAGCTGAGACAAGGGGTGTGTGCCACCACACCCAGCTGATATGTCTCTTTACCAGCAAGGCCTGAAGAAACCATCTCATATAAAATGCAGCCCCATCTCATGCCACATCTCCCCTCTTTGTTGCGTCATTTCCTCCAGACTCCTACTCAGTTCTCACAGTTTTTCTACCCGGGTTTTCATCTGTGTTCTTATCTGGCTCTCTATGAAAACACAACTTCATAAATAGGAACACATGATACCTGATTCTTTGTCTTTGCTGAGCACACTATCATTTTTAAATATTTTTGTTTGCAGAGAGAGAGAGGGACAGAAAGAAAGAAAGAGAGAGAGAGAGAGAGAGCACCAGGTCTCTTGATGAGTCAAACAAATTCCAAATATGTGTGTCATTATGCATTTGGCTTTGCATGGGTACTGGGGAATTGAATCTAGGTCCTTAGTCTTTGCAGACAAGCACCTTAAATGTGAGCACACTATCTAATGAAGTATGCCTAGCTTACAGAAGGCATTCAATAAATACTTGCTGACTGAACTCACCACATATATAGTTTGACCAAAAATAGTGTTGAATATAAAAGCATATTATAGGGTTGGAGGGATGGCTCAGCAGTTAAGTTGCTTGCCTGCAAAGCGTAAGGATACAGGTTCTATTCCCTAGTACCCATGTAAAGCCAGATGCACAATGTGGCACACGCCTCTGGAGTTTGTTTTCAGTGGCTAGAAGCCCTGGCACACCCATTCTTTCTATCTGCCTCTCTCTCTCATAAATAAAAATAAATAAAATAATTTAAAAGGCACATTCTAAGGATGGAGAAATGGCTTAGCAGTTAAGGTGTTTGCCTGCGAAGCCTGAGGACCTGAAATCCCACAAAGTGACGCATGTGCACATGTGTGCAAGGTGGCACATGCATCTGGAGTTTGATGACAATGACTGGGGGCCCTGAGGTGCCGATTCTCTCTATCTGTCATTGTCTCATAAAATAGGTGAGTCTGTTGAGCTTGATTCAAAACAAATTTTTATTTATTTATTTATTTGAGAGTGACAGACAGAGGGAGAAAGAGGCAGAGAGAGAATGGGCACGCCAGGTCCTCCAGCCACTGAAAATGAATTCCAGACACGTGCACGCCCTTGTGCATCTGGCTAACGTGGGTCCTGGGGAATTGAGCCTTGAACCAGGGTCCTTAGGCTTCACAGGCAAGCGCTTAACCACTAAGCCATCTCTCCAGCCTTCAAAACAAATTTTTTAAAGGCACATTCTAGGCTAGGAAATACCTATGAATAACAAGAGAAAACTTTGGAGCATGACACACTCGTTGGCTATCAGATGCCCTCCAAGATTTCTATCCCCTGGTTGTTCAGTAAACACTAAACTTAGGTATTTTGGTGGAGAGGCTCTGCAGACATGAATGCAGAATAGAGACACACAAAACAAAGGTCATGGATCTAAGGACAAAGGTCATCTCCTAAATTATCCAGGCATGCCTATCTCAGTATAATCATGATTCTTAAAAGTCCCTGAATCCTTAAATGCAGGGAAAAAATTATCAGGACAGAGTCCAAGAAAGATATGCAAATAGAGTAGAAGGAATGGGACAGGTATATAAGGCAAAGAAATTCAAAGTGAAAGAAAGATTAGACCCAATATTTGGGCTTTGAAGTTGAAGAAAAAGGGTCACGACGCCGGGAAAACACATACGTTATCCAGCAAATTATAATGGAAACTAATATTCAACCAGCAATGAGACCAAAAAGTCAGTGCTGCAGGGCATTGGGCAGTATTCTGCCAATGGCTTGAGTGGACACACGAATGTGTTCTCCCCCAGAACCTGCAGGTGACCCATAGCCAGTTCAGCCTTCTATTGCAGGTATGTGACACCCACACAGACAAGCCTGTTGGACTTTGAATGCACAGAACTTTGAGATAATAAGCAGGTATTGTTTCAAAGGGTGAATTTCAAAGTACTTTGTTATAGCAACATAGAAAGTTAATATGCATACTTAAATTATGCTCTTTATTCGCATAAACACCATGGTAGAAGGCACTCCGCATGCAAAGAAAACAGATAAAAATAAACCTAATATTCTAGGTGGAATAGGCTTTCAGCTTTTCAATATTCCAGTTTTTATTCAATCACTAAAGACCAGTAATAGAAATCACTGAAGTGAACTGTGTTTTACTAATATAATTATAATTCTCTACTGCTGATCCAAGGAGTATGTATTTTACTTGTCAGAGCCTAAGAGGAGGGTTTCAATTTACTCAAGAATGATATTAGAAAGGTTTCTTGTTCGTTTTACTGAGATTGCATGAATGTCACTTTGCATGTAGTCATTGCATGCAAACAACCTAATAAGGCAAGCAGTATCCATAATTTCAATGACAAATTCCTGCATAGTTATTTTCAAAAATTCACAGCTAGCCTGTTGAATTGTCCTTGAAATTAAAGCCTTTACAATTAATCAATTACATGCCTGATTTATAACAAATGAATTACCTGCCACTCTTTCAACTTTCTCCTTTCACCTACTCTAAAGATGCAACCATGGAGAACTGAGCTGGTGTTGGATGATAACTACAAGGAGAGGAACATATTTATCCTGCTGAGGGTCTTCTTTTCTCATTAAGTTGTTTTTAAATTTTAACCATCCAATTATCTATCTATCATTTATCTATATCTAAACTGTTATCTCAAAAACTGGGGGTAAAATGACAAGATAATACCAAAAAACCTAGAAGGAAGGAAATAGTAAAGATCTGATCAGATGTCAAAACTAAAACAGGAAATTAGAAAATAGGACAAACAAAAAGGTGGCTCTTTAGCACACACACACACACACACACACACACACACACACACACACAGCTCAAGTTAGCTATTTCCCAATGAAAATCAGTTCCTAAATCACAATAAAATAATATAGGATATCCTAGTCTCATTGTAGAGTAAAACAAAGTTTTAAATTAAATTGATAGCACTATACCCAATGCCTACATTGATTACTTATTCTAGGAAGATAATTGATTTTTTTAATCACATTGAATGGTAGACAATTTAAAATCATAATAAGTCATAGCAAGTAAAATAGAAAAAAAATCAAGCTAAGTCTTTTGTTAACACTTATCATCATAGATAAACCTGGAGCATATAAGCCCATGTGTTATTTTCTGTACCTGGGCCTGGTCTATATGGAAGAAGGAGGAACTGTCACACCAATTTGTTTGTGTTATGTTTCCTAGGTAACTAAGTAGTATGTCAGTTTATCACTTTTCATGTGATGGTTTGTATGAAGATAATAAATATTATAAATATCACTTATAGTACAATATTAAGAACTAGGAGTTTAACTTATTCATAAAATGAGATAGTTTTAAGTTTTTTTTTAATCACTCAGGTTATAGTATAATCATGACAGGCTTTGGGACTTTTTAAAAAATTTTTTTTCATTTTTATTTATTTATTTGAGAGTGACACACACACACACACAGAGAGAGAGAGAGAGAGAGAGAGAGAGAGACAGAGAGACAGAGAGAGAGAGAATGGGCATGCCAGGGCTTCCTGCCATTGCAAACGAACTTCAGACGCATGTGCCCCCTTGTGCATCTGGCTAACGTGGGTCCTGGGGAATCTAGCCTCGAACCCGGGTCTTCAGGCTTCACAGGCAAGTGCTTAACCACCAAGCTATCTCTCCAGCCCGGGATTTTTTAATTTTTAATTTTTAATTGACAACTTCTATACTTACAGACAATAAACCATGATATTTCCCTCCCCTCCCCTATTTTCCCCTTCACAACTCCATCATATCCCCTGCATTAGTCTGACTTTTATTTTGATGTCATTGTCTTTTTCTCCTATTATGAGGGTCTTGTGAAGGTATTGCTAGGCACTATGAGGTTATGGATATTGAGGCCAATTTCTGTGGAAAAGTTGCATTGTAAGGAGTGGTACCCTTTCTTTGGCTTTTACATTCTTTTTGCTACCTCTTCAGCAATGGACCCTGAGCCTTGGAAAGTGTGAGATGTTTCAGTGTTGAGCACTCCTCCATCACCTCTTCTCAGCACTATGTTGCCTTTTGGGTCATCCCATTAGTCATCACCATCTGAAAAGAGAAGATGGTGAAAAGAGATTCTGGTTAGAGAAGATTCTCTAACCAGAAGTGAGAGTGGCATTAATATATGAATATGAACATTAAGTGTAGTAGTTTCAGGGCAGTTTGGTGAGAGTAATATATGCATTTAGCCAGACAAGAACTGGCTTTATACCTCTAAGGCACATGACCTCCCCTGCCATAGACTTTTGATTAGGTTTGAAGTACCAGGCATGTATTCTGTCCCATAGAGCAGGCCTCTAGTCCAATTAGAGAGCAGTTGGTTTCCCCCAGAGCAGACATGCCACTATTGCACCTGTTCAGTCATTTGGTCTGGCTGGCCAAACCTGAGGCTTCCAGTGTCCACTGTTTTCACCGCTGATGACTTCTGTCTCCCATAGGGCTGCATGCAGTGCAGCTTGTTCCAGCTTTCCATTGGCTGCTCTACAGGGAGAGGGTTTTCAGCTCAGCACCAGCTTGAGTTCTCAGTGACCTTGCCTCCAAGGCATATGAAGTCTTCAGCAATAGGGTCTAACTATCTGTTTCTCCTGTGAAAGCAATGACCTTGGCAATAGGCTATAATGTTTTGGAGGAAACAGGGACCTCCCTGGCCAACAACTCACTAGAAAGTATCCCATACCTGGCACTGAAAATTTTCTAGTAGCAATCTATGGTTTTTGGATGTGCTGTTATCCAAAGAAGTAGGCTTTCATATGTCTTATTCAGAATATCTTGATTTTTGATTGACCCTTCCCGCAGCCCTTCAATTACTCAATGTCTTTCCCTGGCCTCACTTAGGCCATTCTACTCCCTGTATTCTGTTTTTTTTTTTTTTTAACTTACTTATATACAATACTATCCCCTAAAATCCTAACTTCTCCTAACTCCCTTATAGCCTTTTTCCAGCTTACTTGTCTCTGCTACCGATTTTTTGGTTCCAGCTCACACACAAGTCTAAACATTTGTAGCTACGATCCACATATGAGAGAGATCATGTGATATTTGGCTTTCTGGACCATGTTACCTCACTTAGTATAATCCTTTCCAGATCCATCTATTTCCCAGAAAATTTCATAATTTCATTTTTCTTTACTGCTGAATAGAACTCCATTGTGTAAATGTACCACATCTTTATTATCCATTCATCTGTTGAGGGACATATAGACTGGTTCCTTTTCCTAGCTATTGTGAATAGAGCAGCAATAAACATGGTTGTGCCAATATCTCTAAGGTAGTGAGAAGAGTCATTAGGATATATGCCTAGGAGTGCTATAGTTGGATCATATGGCAAATCTAGTTTTAGCTGTCTCAAGAACCTCCACACTGATTTACACAATGGCTGTATCTGACTACTTTCCCACCAACAGTGTAGAAGAGTTTCCCTTTTCCCACATCCTCAACAACATTTATTGTCATTTGTTTTCTTGATGGTAGCTGTTCTGACAGGAGTGAGATGGAATCTCAAAGTAGTTTTAATTTGCATTTCCCTGATGGCTGATGATGTAGAACACATTTTTAGATGTTTATATGCCATCTGTATTTCTTCTATTGAGAACTCTTTATTTAGTTCCATAGCCCATTTTTAACTGGGTTGTTTGATTTCTTATTGTTTTGTTTTTTGAGTTCTTTACATATTCTGGATATTAATCCCATGTCAGATGTATAGCTGGCAAAGATTTTCTCACATTCTGTAAGTTGCCTCTTTGCTCTATTCATAGTGTCCTTTGCTGTGCAAAAGCTTTGTAATTTCATGAGATCCCAGTGGTTGATTCATGGTTTTATTTCCTGAGAAATTGGGGTTACATTCAGAAAGTCATTGTCTATCTTTTGAGACATTTTGTTTTCATAAATAAGAAAGTTTTGTTACATAGAATTAGTTAACATAAATAATTAAATGTAACACCTTTTAGAAGTTCATGTGTCACTTTATCCTTTTCATTTAACTTTCAATTTATCATTGAGGCAAAGTAACCCTCAAAAGCAGCAATTGCATTTCTTCACTTAATGTGGTGCTAAGATGCAGATGGAAGCAAATTTAATTATTTTTTTGTTTTTGATTTTATTTATTTATTTGAGAGTGACAGACAGAGGGAGAAAGAGGCAGAGAGAGAGATAGAGAGATAATGGGCATGCCAGGGCGTCCAGCCACTGTAAATGAACTCTAGATGCATGTGTCCCCTTGTGCATCTGGCTAACGTGGGTCCTGGGGAATCGAGCTTTGAACTGGGGTCCTTAGGCTTCACAGGCAAGCACTTAACTGCTAAGCCATCTTCCAGTCCATGGAAGCAAATTTATTTATTTATTTATTTATTTATTTTCATGTTTCTTTATTTTTTTATTTTTTTTTAATTTTTTCTCCATTTTTATTAATATTTTCCATGATAACAAAAAAAATCCCATGGTATTACCCTCCCCCCTTTCCCCTTTGAAATTCCATTCTCCATCATATCCCCTCCCCATCTCAATCTTTCTACTTACATATATATAATACCAACCTAATAAAAGCCCTCCTCCCTTTCTTTCTCTTCCCTTTCTATCTCCTTTTTTAACTTACTGGCCTCTGCTACTGAGTTTTTTCCTTCTCACACAGAAGCCCAATCATCTCTAGCTAAGATCCACATATGAGGGAGAACATGTGGCGCTTGGCTTTCTGGGCCTGGGTTACCTCACTTAGTATAATTCTTTCCAGATCCATCCACTTTTCTGCAAATTTCATAACTTCATTTCTCTTTACTGCTGAGTAAAACTCCATTGTATAAATGTGCCATATCTTCATTATCCACTCATCAGTTGAGGGACATCTAGGCTGGTTCCATTTCCCAGCTATTATAAATTGAGCAGCAATAAACATGGTTGAGCAAGTATCTCTAAGGTAATGAGATGAGTCCTTAGGATATATGCCTAGGAGAGCTATAGCTGGGTCATATGGTAGATCAATCTTTAGCTGTTTTAGGAACCTCCACACTGATTTCCACAATGGCTGGACCAGATTGCATTCCCACCAACAATGTAGAAGGGTTCCTCTTTTTCCACATCCCCGCCAGCATTTATGATCATTTGTTTTCATGATGGTAGCCAATCTGACAGGAGTGAGATGGAATCTCAATGTAGTCTTAATCTGCATTTCCCTGATGACTAGGGATGTAGAACATTTTTTTTAGATGCGTATATGCCATTCGTATTTCTTCCTTTGAGAATTCTCTATTTAGCTCCATTTCCCATTTTTTTGATTGGTTTGTTTGATTCCTTATTATTTAACTTCTTGAGTTCTTTGTATATCTTAGATATTAATCCTCTATCAGATGTATAGCTGGTGAAGATTTTTTCCCATTCTGTAGGTTGCCTCTTTGCTTTCTTCACCGTGTCCTTTGCAGTGCAGAATCTTTGTATTTTCATGAGGTCCCAGTGGTTAATCTGTGGTTTTATTGCCTGAGCAATTGGGGTTGTATTCAGAAAGTCTTTGCCAAGACCAATATGTTGAAGGGTTTCCCCTACTTTTTCCTCTAGCAGTTTCAGAGTTTCAGGTCTGATGTCAAGGTCCTTAATCCATTTGGACTTAATTCTTGTGCACGGAGAAAGAGAAGAATCTATTTTCATCCTTCTACAGATATATATCCAGTTTTCCCAACACCATTTGCTGAAGAGGCTGTCTTTTCTCCAATGAGTATTTTTGGCATTTTTATCAAATATCAGGTGGCTATAACTACATGGGGTTACATTTGGGTCCTCTATTCTGTTCCATTGATCTACGAGTCTGCTTTTGTGCCAGTATCATGCTGTTTTTGTTACTATGGCTCTGTAGTATAGGTTAAAATCAGGTATGGTGATACCACCAGCCTTATTTTTGTTGCTCAGTATTATTTTAGATATTCGAGGTTTTTTGTGATTCCAAATGAATTTTTGGATTGTTTTTTCTATTTCCGTGAAGAATGCCTTTGGAATTTTGATGGGGATTGCGTTAAATGTGTGGATTGCTTTTGGTAAGATTGCCATTTTCACAATATTGATTCTTCCAATCCAGGAACAAGGGATGTTTTTCCACTTCCTAGTGTCTTCTGCAATTTCTCGCTTGAGTGTTTTAAAGTTCTCATTGTATAGATTCTTTACTTCCTTAGTAAGGTTTATTCCAAGGTACTTTATTTTTTTTGATGCAATTGTGAATGGGAGTGATTCTCTGATCTCATCCTCTGTGTGTTTGTTGTTAGCATATATGAAGGCTACTGATTTCTGTGTATTTATTTTGTATCCTGCTACATGACTGTAGGTTTTTATCAGCTCTAACAGTTTGCTAGTAGAGTCTTTAGGGTCCTTTATATATAGAATCATGTCATCTGCAAATAATGATAACTTGACCTCTTCCTTTCCGATTTGTATCCCTTTTATGCATGTCTCTTGCCTTATTGCTATGGCTAAGACCATGGAAGCAAATTTAATTCAAAGCTGCTGGTTCCAAAGTTCCTTTGATAGGTGAGATATAAGCTTCTGCTTAACACCAGTATGTTAATACATTTAGAGAGTTTAGAACATTATGTTGAGGCTTAATTTCATTTTCAAAAGCCATTATGGGTAATATCATAGCTGATTTTTTATGAGATATTTTTATGAACATGACATAAATAATTAAATGAAAAAATGTTTAAGCTAAAAGTCTAAGTTTTAAATGGTGTGTGAAAATGTTGAAATAAACTCCGAATAAATCTTAGTTTACTTTGGTTTGTTGTGGAGATCTGTTATGTCATCTAAATGGAAGGGAACTTTTAGAGTTATAGCAAGCATTCAACTCACTCTAAATGAGGTACTTTTATCATACACAGATCCAGTGAGCATATAAAATGAATACAAATGCATATGCTAGCCTTTGAAAATTAAAATCCAAATTCAAGTGTTATGTACAATTTAAGTTTGAGTACATTTTCAAGAAAAATCACATACTTCGTGACTAGGTTGGAGGTGGTTGTAATAGTTTCCATGTAACTAAAATACCTAGAGACATGGAATACTAGAGAAGATGAAAGGAAGGGGAGACTGGGCTGCATAGATGAGCTTTCCAAATCCTTCCAGGGAGAAGGCGAACTCAAACTATACCTATCACTGGATTGTTTAAGGGTGAACATTGAATTTACAGATTCCATATATTAAGGCTGGGATGTGACACTTGCTGATACTACTTTGGGTAAAACCCAAACTCACCAGTCTCTTATGCAGCAAATCAGATTAATACTGAAATCAAAGACACATCTGAAGAGGAAAGAAAAAAATATATATATCAAAGGAATCACATGTATTCACGGAAAGAAGAAAAGAAAGAGAAAAGAGAGGTTCATGCTGAGTTTAAAATACATGCAATGATCAGGGAGAGATGGGCATAGTCTCCTCTTGGTCTGCTTGTGCTACAATGACAAAACATCAGAAACTGGGTAATGGTGCAAAATATGAATATATTTGTGAAAGGCCCAGGGGACATTACAAAAGAGGGGGAGGAAAGAAGGTAAGAACCCCAAGGTAGGCAGGTGTACTCTGACTCATTATCTTCTCTTCAGAGACTGACTAGTGCCTTCCCGACTCCACAGTGAATACCTGCCGACAGCCCCACTGAGGAGGGCCTTCAATGGAATGGAGATAAGAGATGGGTAATATAAGAGTATATTCTGATGGAAATATGAAAAATACGAAACAACTTCATGCAACGCCATTCTCAATAAAATAATAAAAACAATGGAGGCTGGGAGTTCATGATCCAGGCTACACCATTTGGAGTGAGGTGAGCGTCTTGCTGTGTTCTCATATGATTGAATACAGTAGAATCTAGCCCCACCAAGGCTGAAGAAAACATCTTTTGTGAGAGCTTTACTCCCATTTGTAAGGGAATCAGACTCATGGCATAACCACCTCTTAAAGGTTCCACGTGTTATTGTCATTACATTGTTCAGAACCTAAATTTTGGTGGATACTCTAACCACTGACCCATTCTATATCCATCACAATAATATGTGTGCATCTGTTACAAGGCTTTACCTACTTAAGCTAATTTTAGGATAGATTATCTTTTTAATTTTACAAGGTGCACATTTACTTAGTCATTGTGTTCAAGAAATAAATTGATTGTGTAGACACAACATACCATCCCCTGTTGTGTGGATAGAGCAATGAAGACAGAAAATAGTGGTCTTCCATAGCTGTGATGGAGATAACAATTAAATAAAACAGACATAACACATCTGAATGTTAGAAGTTTGCCTTTGCTGTGGAGAAAAACAAATCAAGAAATGTGAACTGGAAGTTTTCAGGCAAGGAGAGACACCAATGTAACAACTGACCATAGCACAGCTCAAAGGTAAGGATCTGAGGGGTGCGAGGACAGAGAGGTGGCAATAAAGATGGCTGAACATTCCAAGTGGGAGAGCAAGCCTGGAATTTTCTAAAACAAGAGAAGACGTACTCTTTTGGCTCATAGAAAAGATCATAGAAATGACAGAAATGAGATGGAGGTTAACAGATGTCCTTCACGGTGCTGTGGGCCCTCGTGGGACTGTGTGATCTCTCTGAGAAATATAGGCAGCCTATCAAGGTGTGAACATCTGGCTGGCTGACTTCATGGAGCTTAGAGAGTGATTGGCTCTGGCTGCCACGTGGAAAACACACCTGGTGGAGATGGACAATAGGGGAAGTAGAGGGAAAGGTTCTACTATCCTGTGCCTCAGCTTCCTCATCTGAAAATGGGAAAAAATATTCACCAGAGCGATAAGAATCAAATAAACTATTTTGCCCCTGGAATATACCACATTGTTTTGGTCATATGCCTGTCACTAACGTTAGACTAGGGAGTCCAGAGGATGGCAGCTTGAACTACGTTGTGCATCACAGGTGAGTTCTGAATCTTTCTGTGAAGGCTAAAGTGGACAGGAGCTGTTCCTCCACTGGGTGGACTGGGACTATGGAAGACCACTTGGCTTCATGGTGACCTCAGCAATTGGAAGCGTGAGCCAAAGTTTTGTCTGGTTGGAGGAGCCAGTCTGGAAGAGCAGGTTTGAAAGGCAGGAGGTGGCATCAGTAAATCAGTGTTGAATTCAGGCTGGAGATGCCTTACTTTCTCCCAAATGGAGACATGCGTGAGGGGCTGGATGTGGAAATCTATCTGCACTGACATCTCAGCTGTTTGCTGGAGGTACAAAAAGCTGTGATTCACACAACATTTTGATATATTAGCATTAGTCTTACCTAGATTTGTGCTCTGTTCCAACAGCAAGTACTTTTATTGAAATATCCTATTTGATATAGAAAATGCTTCTAGAACACACACAAAAATACAATGTCATATGAGAATATCTCACCACATCCACACCAGGATGCATGGGCAGCATTTGCAGCTGTTGCCAGCATCCTGGTGGCTCAGGAAAAATGTATGTTATTAACGCGATAGCAGCATTCACAATTACCTACAGCATCAATTATGGGCACATGTTGATAATTTCCCCAGCTTGATTCTTGAACTTTTTCCCCATTACTGGGAACATGCCTTCATTTCTAAAGTCAATGGAATAGAAGCTAATGGTGACTTATTCACACGCCTTTCTGAGGGTTAGAATTTTAGACTTGTTGATATATATTTAGTGGTGAGGGATGAAAGCCCCTTGGCCCTGACAAGTTCTCTGGCCGATCACTACACATTGCTAGTCAAAGTAGACAAAATAACAATGTGAGAATATTATTAGAGAGTCTCATACCACAAGTGTTGCTATAGGACTGGGGAGGTGGCCTAGCAGTTAAGGTACTTGCCTGCAAAGTCTAAGGACCCATATTTGGCTCTCCAGGTCCTACAT
The DNA here is from genome assembly GCA_036346955.1 of Dipus sagitta. Taxonomy (NCBI): domain Eukaryota; kingdom Metazoa; phylum Chordata; class Mammalia; order Rodentia; family Dipodidae; genus Dipus; species Dipus sagitta. The sequence goes on along the minus strand of CM070779.1, from coordinate 8,319,834 downwards.
AAGCCAGACACACAAAGTGATGCAAGTTTGCAAGGTTGCACATGCACACAAGGTGGCACAAGCATCTGGCATTGTATTTCAGTGGCTAGAGCCCTGATGGACTAATTTCCCTGTCTCTCTCTCTCTCTCCCTCTCTCTCTCTCTCTCTTGCTCTCACTCTTTCACATAAAAAAGGGCCAATCTGTTGGGCTTGCCTCAAAAAACAAAACAAAACAAAACAAACAAACAAACAAACAAAAATGTTGCTATACATTTTTTGTGGGTAAATGCATGTGTTTACATGGTTATGTGTGTGCATGTGTGGGAAGTGCATATATATGAATGCATGTGTATGCATACATGGAGGTAAGAGGACAAACTCAGGTGTCTTTCCTTCAGGTGCCGTCCACCTTTTTTGAGACATTCCTAGAACTCACCAATTAAGCTAGATTGACTGGCCAATGAGCCTCAGAGATCCTCCTGTCTCCACCTCCTCAGACCTGGAATTCTGAGTTCCTATGATGCTTAGATACTTTAACATGTGTTCTGGGGATCTAACTTGGGACCCTCCTGTCTCCACCTGCCCAGCCCTGGAGTTCCAAGCATGGCCCGTGATGCCTGGATACTTGTACATGAGTTCCAGGGATCAAACTTGGGACCCTTTCCTGACTGAACCATCTCTCCAACCCTCCTTTGTATTTATTACCATTTCCATATTCAGGTAAGGAAACCGAGGCACAAATGTGTTTAGAATTTTTGCCATTGTCGGACTTCTTCAAAATGGTGGAGCTGAAATTTAAACCCAAGTTATGTGACTCCAACCCACACACCATAGCATACTGTCCCATGTCCTCTTTCCGTATGTCCCTCTCCAGACCACAACTCTTTATTTCTGTCATGACTGATTTAACTCAGGTTTGTTCTTTCTATCTTTCCCTCATATAGAAGTGATAAAGATTGTGTGGGAAAACTGATAAAAATCTAACCCAGTAACTTTTCTTTCTATCACTTCATGGACCTTAAATTGTTCATATCACTGTATAACAAACACAGTACTAGTTGGTGCAGGATGGACCTAACAAACAGAATGAGGTCTTCACACTAGCTCTGGGTTTAACCCTCGTTGCATTCCATTCACCCCAGAATGTCCTGTCCAGTGACCAGAAGCAAAGCATAGGGCAATACTCTGCAATTTCTTCCCATTTGGGGATGTAGGGATGGATCCATCAGCAATGTACTGATGTTACAAGCACAAGGACCAGGGTTTAAACGCCCAGGACCCACATAAAAGCCGGGTGTGGTGGTGTACCCCTCCTAATCACAGTGCTACAGAGCTGGACACAAGAGGAACTTGCTCGCCAGATACTCTAGCTATTTGGTAAACTCTGAGTTTAATGAGAAACTCTGTCTCAAAAAATAAGGGTTAGAGTTAATAGTTAAGGCCCTTAGCTGCAAAGCCAAAGAACCCAGGTTCAATTCCTGAGGACCCATGTAAGCCAGATGCACAAGGTAGTGCATGTGTCTGGAGTTTATTTGCAGCAGCTAAAGGTCCTGGTACATCCATTCTGTCTATCTGCCTCTCTCCTCTCTCTCTCTCTCTCTCTCTCTCTCTCTCTCTCACACACACACACACACACACAAATAAATAAAGCAAAATAAAATGTTAAAAGAAAAAATAAGCTTCAGCCTCTATACTCCTGTGTATGTTTATCCACAGACATAGGGACACACATGCACACGGGCATGCACATCACATATATGTACATGAAGAAAACAACCACCTACTTGTTTCACGGGCTTCAATTTTTTTACTTCTAACAACACTGAACATCCCATTCCTTTAGATAAGGAATAGGACACAAGAAAAGTGTTGACGCAGACTGGATATTTGACAGGAAACAGACATCTCTTTCCCTCCAGATTTGGCTAATGGTGTATGCCCTTATCTAGAAGTAAGCCCTGACAGGCCTAGAAATGACATTTGGGGGGAGGTCTCTGGGAGATTTTAAATCTCTTCAGCCCAGGGGAAGACTGTATTTATCATAATCAGTTTGAATTATTTTCTAAGTGATTTGGCTTCTCTCCTTTCAGAAAAAAAAAAAAAAAAAAAAACAAAGGATGTGTAATTCTTCAGCTGCCCTCGCTCGTGAAACTCCCTGTACCAGACTAAAACACACATTCTGCTCTCCCTCAGGAGAAGCACAGTTCTCTCGTCTTGAATGTCAGAGTGACCACTGGGATTTGAATCATTGGTAAAAACAAATTCCGATATCCAAAGTAACCACTTCTTTGGAAGAGTGTAACAATGCTGTGAGTTTGTGCATTCCTACATACATGTGCAGATGTTTTCATTAGACACATGCTACTTTTTTTTTTTTTTAAGATTTAATGAAATTCTTTTTTTTTCTCCATTTTTATTAATATTTTCCATGATAACAAAAAAAATCCCATGGTATTACCCTCCCCCCTTTCCCCTTTGAAATTCCATTCTCCATCATATCCCCTCCCCATCTCAATCTTTCTACTTACATATATACAATACCAACCTAATAAAAGCCCTCCTCCCTTTCTTTCTCTTCCCTTTCTATCTCCTTTTTTAACTTACTGGCCTCTGCTACTGAGTTTTTTCCTTCTCACACAGAAGCCCAATTATCTCTAGCTAAGATCCACATATGAGGGAGAACATGTGGCGCTTGGCTTTCTGGGCCTGGGTTACCTCACTTAGTATAATTCTTTCCAGATCCACCCACTTTTCTGCAAATTTCATAACTTCATTTCTCTTTACTGCTGAGTAAAACTCCATTGTATAAATGTGCCACATCTTCATTATCCACTCATCAGTTGAGGGACATCTAGGCTGGTTCCATTTCCCAGCTATTATAAATTGAGCAGCAATAAACATGGTTGAGCAAGTATCTCTAAGGTAATGAGATGAGTCCTTAGGATATATGCCTAGGAGAGCTATAGCTGGGTCATATGGTAGATCAATCTTTAGCTGTTTTAGGAATCTCCACACTGATTTCCACAATGGCTGGACCAGATTGCATTCCCTCCAACAATGTAGAAGGGTTCCTCTTTTTCCACATCCCCGCCAACATTTATGATCATTTGTTTTCATGATGGTAGCCAATCTGACAGGAGTGAGATGGAATCTCAATGTAGTCTTAATCTGCATTTCCCTGATGACTAGGGATGTAGAACATTTTTTTAGATGCGTATATGCCATTCGTATTTCTTCCTTTGAGAATTCTCTATTTAGCTCCATTTCCCATTTTTTGATTGGTTTGTTTGATTCCTTATTATTTAACTTCTTGAGTTCTTTGTATATCTTAGATATTAATCCTCTATCAGATGTATAGCTGGTGAAGATTTTTTCCCATTCTGTAGGTTGCCTCTTTGCTTTCTTCACCGTGTCCTTTGCAGTGCAGAATCTTTGTATTTTCATGAGGTCCCAGTGGTTAATCTGTGGTTTTATTGCCTGAGCAATTGGGGTTGTATTCAGAAAGTCTTTGCCAAGACCAATATGTTGAAGGGTTTCCCCTACTTTTTCCTCTAGCAGTTTCAGAGTTTCAGGTCTGATGTTAAGGTCCTTAATCCATTTGGACTTAATTCTTGTGCACGGAGAAAGAGAAGAATCTATTTTCATCCTTCTACAGATATATATCCAGTTTTCCCAACACCATTTGCTGAAGAGGCTGTCTTTTCTCCAATGAGTATTTTTGGCATTTTTATCAAATATCAGGTGGCTATAACTACATGGGGTTACATTTGGGTCCTCTATTCTGTTCCATTGATCTACGAGTCTGCTTTTGTGCCAGTACCATGCTGTTTTTGTTACTATGGCTCTGTAGTATAGGTTAAAATCAGGTATGGTGATACCACCAGCCTTATTTTTGTTGCTCAGTATTATTTTAGATATTCGAGGTTTTTTGTGATTCCAAATGAATTTTTGGATTGTTTTTTCTATTTCCGTGAAGAATGCCTTTGGAATTTTGATGGGGATTGCGTTAAATGTGTAGATTGCTTTTGGTAAGATTGCCATTTTCACAATATTGATTCTTCCAATCCAGGAACAAGGGATGTTTTTCCACTTCCTAGTGTCTTCTGCAATTTCTCGCTTGAGTGTTTTAAAGTTCTCATTGTATAGATTCTTTACTTCCTTAGTAAGGTTTATTCCAAGGTACTTTATTTTTTTTGATGCAATTGTGAATGGGAGTGATTCTCTGATCTCATCCTCTGTGTGTTTGTTGTTAGCATATATGAAGGCTACTGATTTCTGTGTATTTATTTTGTATCCTGCTACATGACTGTAGGTTTTTATCAGCTCTAACAGTTTGCTAGTAGAGTCTTTAGGGTCCTTTATATATAGAATCATGTCATCTGCAAATAATGATAACTTGACCTCTTCCTTTCCGATTTGTATCCCTTTTATGCATGTCTCTTGCCTTATTGCTATGGCTAAGACTTCCAGAACTATATTAAATAAAAGTGTGGACAGTGGACACCCTTGTCTTGTTCCTGATTTTAGTGGAAAAGCATCCAGTTTTTCCCCATTTAGTAATATGTTGGCTGTAGGCTTATCATAAATAGCCTTTATTATATTGAGATATGTTCCTTCTATTCCCAGTCTCTGTAGGACTTTTATCATGAAGGGATGTTGGATTTTGTCGAATGCTTTCTCTGCGTCTAATGAGATGATCATGTGATTTTTGTCCTTCAACCCATTTATATAATGTATAACATTTATAGATTTGCGTATGTTGAACCATCCCTGCATCTCTGGGATAAAGCCTACTTGGTCAGGGTGAATGATCTTTCTAATGTATTCTTGTATTCTGTTTGCCAATATTTTGTTGAGAATTTTTGCATCTATGTTCATGAGGGAGATTGGTCTGTAATTTTCCTTTTTTGTTCTATCTTTGCCTGGTTTTGGTATCAGAGTGATGCTGGCTTCATAGAAGGAGTTTGGTAGAATTCCTTCTTTTTCTATTTCATGGAAAAGCTTAAGAAGCAATGGTGTTAGCTCTTCCCTGAAGGTCTGGTAAAATTCAGCAGTGAATCCATCTGGGCCTGGGCTTTTTTTAGTTGGGAGATTTTTGATAACTGTTAGGATCTCCATGCTTGTTATAGGTCTATTTAAGTGATTAATCTCATCTTGATTTAATTTAGGTAGGTCATATAAATCAAGGAAATCATCCATTTCTTTCAGATTTTCATACTTTGTGGAGTATATGTTTTTATAATATGTCCCTATGATTTTTTGAATTTCTCTGGCATCTGTCGTGATGTTACCTTTTTCATCTCTAATTTTATTAATTTGTGTCTCTTCTCTCTTTCTTTTGGTCAGATTTGCTAAGGGTTTATCAATCTTGTTTATCCTTTCAAAGAACCAGCTCTTTGTTTCATTAATTCTTTGTATTGTTTTTTTTGGTTTCTATTTCATTAATTTCTGCCCTAATCTTTATTATTTCTTCCCGTCTACTGATTTTTGGTTTGCCTTGTTCTTCTTTTTCCAAGGCTTTAAGGTGAAGCATTAGGTCATTTATTTGCGACCTTTCTAATTTCTTAATATAGGCACTTAAAGCTATAAATTTACCTCTTAGAACTGCCTTCATTGTGTCCCAGAGATTTTGGTATGTTGTGTTCTCATTATTGTTTGACTCTATAAATTTTTTGATTTCCTTCTTGATTTCTTCATTGACCCATTCATCATTTAGTAATGTATTGTTTAGTTTCCATGATTTTGTGTATGCTCTATATCCTTTCTTGCTATTGATTTGTAGTTTGATTCCATTGTGGTCAGATAGAATGCAAGGAATTATTTCAATTTTCCTGAATTTGTTAAGATTTGCTTTGTGTCCTAATATATGGTCTATTTTAGAGAATGATCCATGTGCTGCTGAAAAGAATGTATATTCTGCAGCATTTGGATGAAATGTCCTGTATATGTCTGTTAGGTCCATTCCTTCTATGACCTCGTTTAGTCCAGATGCCTCTCTGTTTATTTTTTCCCGGGATGACCTGTCAATTGATGAGAGTGGGGTGTTAAAGTCACCAACTACCACTGTGTTTGGTGTTATCTGTGACCTTAGTTCTAACAGTGTTTGTTTGATGAATTTGGGAGCCCCCATGTTAGGTGCATATATGTTTAGGATTGTAATGTCCTCCTGTTGGAGTGTGCCCTTAATCAATATAAAGTGACCTTCCTTATCTTTCTTGACTAATGTTGGAGTGAAGTCTGCCTTGTCAGCTATTAGGATAGCAACCCCTGCTTGCTTTCTGGGTCCATTTGCTTGAAACACCGTTTTCCAACCTTTCACCCTAAGATAATGTCCATCCTTTGTAGAAAGGTGAGTTTCTTGGAGACAACAAATTGTAGGGTCCTGCTTTTTAACCCAGTCTGCAAATCTATGTCTTTTGGTTGGAGCATTGAGGCCATTGATATTAAGAGATATTATTGAAAGATGTGTATTTATGCTTGCCATTTTTTTTTTGTGTGTGTGTGTGTGTGTTTCTGGTTCTACCTTTGCTCTCTTATATTAACTAGTATTTGAGTGTTGTTTGCTGTTTTCCAGGTTCCTTATATGTGTGTTTTTCTTTCTCTTCGGCATGGAGGATTCTTTCAAGTATTTTGTGTAGAGCTGGTTTTGTCTTCAAATACTCCTTTAGCCTGCTTTTGTCATGGAATGTCCTTATTTCTCCATCTATTTGAATGGATAGTTTTGCAGGATAAAGTAGTCTTGGTTGACAGTTGTTATCTTTCAGAGTTTGGAATACTTCACTCCAAGCCCTTCTGGCTTTGAAAGTTTGTGTTGAGTAATCTGCTGTGATCCTGATGGGCTTGCCTTTGTAGGTAACTTGATTTTTCTCTCTAACTGCTTTCAATATTTTTTCTTTGGATTGTGTGTTTGGTAGTTTGATTATAATATGGCGAGGAGAGGTTCTTTCCAGGTTTTGTCTGGCTGGTGTTCTAAATGCTTCCTGTATCTGCATTGGCACCTCTTTCCCAATTTGGGGGAAGTTTTCTTCTATGATTTTGTTGAAGATGCCTACTATACCTTTGGATTGAAATTCTTCTCCTTCTACTATACCCTGAATTCTTATATTTGATCTTTTCATAGTGTCCCGAATATCTTGAAATTCCCATTCATACTTTTCTATTAGTTTGTCTTTCTCTTTGTTGGATTGTATTAGATCTGCCACCTGGTCTTCTAGCTTAGATATTCTGTCCTCTCCTTCATCCATTCTACTGGTGAGATTTTCTACAGAGTTTTTTATTTCATTAACTGTGTTCTTCATTGCTAGTAATTCTGACTGGTTTTTCTTCATTATTTCTATTTCCTTATTTATGTCTTGTATTGATTTCTTTATTTCGTTAAATTGGTGTCCTGTATCTTCTCTGATTCCTTTGATTTCTTCTTTGAGTTCATTGAACATATTTACAATCATTCTTTTGAAATCTTTCTCAGGCATTTTCTCTAACTCGTTTTCACTAGAGGTCATTTCTGAAGCATTGATGCTTTTTGGTGGATTTATATTGCCTTGGTTTTTGGTGTTTCTTGTGTTATAATGTATATATTTTTGCATCTTGGATTAAGTTACTGCTTAGATTTTCCAGTTAGCTGGGTATCCTTTGCTGTATCTATTGATCTGATATTGTATATCTTCTATGTAGGAGATTAAGATGTTAGGTGTGACTCTTACCACTCTCAGAGTATCTAGACACGTGGTCCTAGGGGTTAAGTTTGCCTGCTATGGGGGTATTCAAATAGGTTGAGTGGAATAAAATACAGGTATATTCTAAAATTTAACTAAACCCTATACACATTCAGTCAAGAACAGCACCGAGCATTTATGCAAGATTAGGTATTATAAAAACCAGATCCTCTATCAACAAAGAAGTTAAGATTTCTGGTCTGTTGAGGGATCCAAGTCAGCTTGTGACCAGGTGAGACCCTTCCCTGGTTCGATCCCAGTTACCTCTTTGGATGCTTTTGGTCTCAGTCAAGTTGCTGGCTGGGATGTTGGGCCGCTGTTCTGCTTTCTGGAACTGGGTACTGGCTTTTCCTGTGGGGCAAACCAAGCCTGGCAACTGTGGCCCTGCAGATTGGCGCCCCTGATGCTGGATCCCCGCTGCTGCCGCTGGAGCTGCCGCTGCTGGGACCACTGCTGCTGGATCCACCACTGGAGATGCCGCTGCTGGGTCTGCCCCCGCTGATCCGCTGGAGCAGCCGCTGCTGGGTCCTCCGCCTCTGATCCGCTGGTGCTGCCGCTGCGGGATCCGCCTCTGCCGCTGAAGCCGCTGGAGCCTCCGCTGCTGGATTTGCTGCCCTGAAGCCGCTGTGGCCGGTACCGGAGCAGCTGATGATGTTTTTGGGGCTGGAGTCACGGCTTCCACCGCCGCTTCCGGCTTCCACCGCCGCTTCCGCTGCCGGGGTCTGAGGCGCCGCTGTTGGATCCCGAGTCGCCACTGCCGGAGCCCGTGATGCAGCTGCCAGTGCCCGTGCTGCCGCTGCCGCTGCCAGAGTCTGAATCGCCGCTACCGGGGCCCGAGGTGCCGCTGCCGGAGCCCAAGTCGCCGCTACCGGGTCCCGAGCTGCCGCTGCCGGAACCCGAGCTGCCGCTACCGGGTCCCGAGCTGCTGCTGCCGGAGCTGCTTCGGCCTGCCCGTGTGGGCTCTGGATATCTCCTACTTCTCCGCTGCTGTTTTAATCTCTTATACACCTCCCTTGTGTATTTTGCTGGGTTTTCTTTGGCTTTTTCTCCCCTAGGCTGCTTAGGCGTGGTTCCTATGCCGCCATCTTGACCGGAAGTCCTCGACACATGCTACTTTTGACTATAGGATCTAAATCATGTTTGAATATTTTCAGAGCGAGAGAGAGACAGTGTGTGTGTGTGCGTGTGTGCATGTATGTGTGTGTGATGTTGTGTGTGCACAGAGGAAGAGGCCGAGCAGCAAGCTCTGGCTTTTCCTCCTTGTTTCTCTGAGCTGACATCCCTCACTGAACCTGGAACTCCCATGTTTTGGTTAGACTGGCTTACCAGGGAGTGCTGGAAGTTCTCCTACTTTCCCTTACTCCCAGTATGCAGCAATACACTTACCGGCACGTAGTGCTTCCCCAGCTTTTTCACATGAGTGCTTGGGATTAAATTTAAGTCCTTATGTTTGCACTTATCCACTTGATTGCCTTTGCAAAAATGAAATTCAGTGTTGCTATGTCACAACATTTCATATATGCAGACATGCACTATGATGACAGTAGCATGTTTACAAAGATATATGATTTTTTTTATTTTATCTATTATCTGTTTTGGCAGATATGATCCAACTGCATTGTCTAGAACTTCTTCACTGTGAGCACTTTTTTGGGGAGGAAAGATCACCTCCTATGTCAGAAGCATCATGAATCACATCACTTGGCCCCTCATGTATGGTTCCCCCGTGGGCATGTCAGCTCGGCTGAAACACATGGCAGCCCCTTTGCATATTCTGAAATGTGAGCAGTGATGTTTGTGTCTGAGGATGTGAGCTTCTTGAGGCTAGACACCTGGTTTGCTTCCTGCTGTCATCGACACTTCATGGAAGTGCCTCACATATAGTGGGCATTCAACAAACTTTGTCAAAAATACATGGGCTCCTTCAACACTTCCTCCTTAGATCAGCTGTTCTGTCAGGACTCTGTATGTGTGAAGTCCACAAATACCAGACCACTGCAGTCTTGTGTTTACAAAACTCACTGAGAGCGCTGAGCAAAATCAAGCATGCCACTCATAGCACAGAAGCAAGTTCTAGCCTGCTAGTATGTGTGCCCAGTGTCTCTTCCAGCTTTTTGGCTGAGTTAAATTCATCCATGTGGGTAGAATTTGGTAGAGATTCAAACTTTTGCTGATATTGTGACTATCTCTATTATTCAAATCACTTTCTGCCTGCCCCCAGAGAAGACCTTTGGGACATTTTCATATCAAGACTGACTCTGTTATCTTTTACTCAAAATAAGCAAATTTTAAAAAAATGATTGAAAGACTTGGGAAAGTATGTGTCTTTTCCCCATGATAACCCTCAAATTTACTTCTAAAAACTTTCAAATATATTCACAAGAGGGTCATAAATATTTCCTTATGATTTTTCTCTACATTTCCATTTACTCTGTATTATCACTTGGGATTCAGAAGTGTTGTTCTCCAATTAATGCACATAACACAATACTTACTATCTTAATCTAGCATTCCTCACATTATTATGGAATCTGATTTCTAAACCCTTTACATGAAGAGTTTTTACTAAAAGATGTTTCTTCTTTTCTTTCTTTCACTTTTTCCCTCATGTTAAGTGACACAAAAGAGTTGGAATTTTCTCTGGGGAAGTGAATGTGTTCCTTTCTTGATGCAATGCACAATCTTAATCTTTAATGGATTCTTCAAGGAAGACCAGACTGCAGCTAAAATACTTTTATCCCAGAATGGTGACAGGGAAAGAGGAGCCAGGGATTTTCAACAATGAAGAATAAGAAATATTGGAACTTTTCAAAGTGTAAGATGATGTACAGTTATTTTTAAATTTTCCATTTGCATTTAAAATATGCCCTCACAATCCACAAAGAAAGCAAGTTTTTGCAAGTTTTAACTAATTATGCTGGCATGCCAATGCTTTTAAAAGTCACTGGCCATCTATTATGTGGAAGTAAATAGGGCAGATCTAGGAATAAAAATATGATTTGGTGTATTGAGTGTCATGAAAAAAAATGGTCATTTATTTCTTTAGGATTTAAGTTGAATAGTAGCAACATATTGAATGATTTCATGGCCTATTTATTTCAAAGTTAGTATTTCTAGGGCTGGAGAGATGGCTCAGTAGTTAAGGCACTTGCTTGCAAAATCTAAGGACCCAGGTTTGATTCCCCAGTACACAGGTAAAGCCAGATGCATAAGTGGCACATGTGTCTGGAGTTCATTTGCAGTGGCTAGAGGCTCTGGCATGCCCATTCTCTCTCTCTCTCTCTTTCTCTCTCTCTCGCTCTCAAATAAATAAATAAGTAAATTATTTTTAACACTAGTATTTGCAATGATGAAATCAAGCATTTCCCTCCTGGATTTTGGTCCATGCTTCTTACCCAGCTCCCTCCAGATGTCACCTGACTCCTTAATTTGCATGCAGGTCAACAATACTTCAGCCAATTAATATTTCAGTCAATCCAAAAGCAGTAGATCAATGTCTAACTCTATACAGTGTGTTCAACTGTGAGCAAATAAATGAGATCAAACTGTAAACTGTGACGCACATTCTTGAGCAGCTTGGAATGCCCTGGCTTGCAGCCACGTCTGGGCTTCAGAGTCAATAGAAAGAGGGAGAAGAGGACAGCCTGCCTTTCCCATGCATTTGTGGGAAACTTCACTGTGGACAAATGAGGGCCACACTTTGGATGGCTGTTTCCCTATCATTTCACTGAGCTGTTGGAAATAAAAACCAGTGGGGTGATAAAGCCATCAGCTGCCCATTGCTGATTTTTTATTACATGGCCAATACTTGTAATGTCCCATTTCAGCTATTATTTTAAATGATTACCATGAAGTTCATTTAAAAACTATATAAGAAAATAAAATTCAGGTTTGATGGCCTGGGAAAGGAAGGCTTGCCAGTCACAGCCATAAGCCACTGGATCCAAAGTGTCCACACACTGAGCCTAACATGGATGCCGCAAAGCTATGACTTTGTAGGACAGTCGTTCACTTTTAGATGCCCTTAGAGAAATCAGGGAGAAATGTACAGAGGATGTCATTTTCTCATCTTTACTTTAAAAAAATAGAAAACTTGGGCAAAACTGTATGCTAGCCACCATCCAAGGGGCCAGTGTATGCCATCATGTCATATTCCCAGCCTTGTTGTCAGTTTCTCTCAATTTGTCCTTTTCCAGGAGAATTAACATGGTCCCTTGGAGACTACATTTTCATACATGATTCCCCTATCCTGCCTCTGGCTCACTGCTTCTAAGATGGTACATGATCCATCAAAGGAGGAGCATTTATAAGCCAGAAAACTGAAATGACTCATGATTCAGTGGTTATAACTGACATACACCCAACTCACAACTTCATTGTAAAAGGTGTTGGCAAGCTCACATAAGTGAAGATTCTAAAGCGTGTTGTTGGCATCCTGTTATCTGGGCCAGTATCGAAGAAATTACAGGATGTGGTTTAGAGGAATCCAGTTCCTCCCTGCCTGTTAGTTTGCCATTCCATGGTAGAAGCATGTACTCAAAAGATTTGCATTGATCAGACAATTTCTTCAGAATGCTAAATGGTACAGGAATTCGAGATCTCATTTTGTGGTCTGAGTGGAGCATGTCCCCCATAATCTCAGGTGTCCGTGATTAGGCTTCTAACTTAATCTTTGAGAGGTGGAGCCTTGATGGAACAAGGGATGTCACTAGGGGACATCCTCCAGGTGTATGAGTCTAATCCAATGTGTCTCAAACCTCCCAGCTGATGGGACAAGGTGTGATGGCCTGCTATCTACAGCTATCTATTTCTGTGATGCTTTCCTCACCATGATGAAACTTCCCCTCAAACCTATGATTCAAAGTAAACCGTTCCATAAAACTTTCTAGCCAGGGTGCTTTCTCCCAGCCACAATAAAGTAACTGCTACATTCATTTTCTTAAATCATAAACCTGGGCAAACTAAAAACCTGCTAGTCACTCCCAAAAATGTTCTGATGTTCATTCTCTGATGTTGGTCCACAGTTGGCTATCGGAAACCAATTACTCTATCTGAGGGTGAGACAGATGAGTGAGATGTACTAATAAGTTTAAGCTGGTTTATTTGTGCCCAGGCATAGAGCTAAGGTTATGTTTGCTGCACTTTAAAATATCACATCTGGCAATGTAAAGTGGAGGAAAAATTATAAGAAAAGTTGAAGCAAGGTGTTAGGGAACATTTAGATAAAATGATTGCTAAGAAGGATATCACATAGGTACACTAAGGCTCACTCCTTTGGCTAGATAGTGTGGCATCCATAAATTCCAGTCTCTCTATGCAATATGAAAGAAAATGTCAAAGGGTTGGTGACACCAGCCATCTTCTGTGTTCTCTGTAAAAGGCTAGTCTTGTAGAAAAAGAACAATAAATGGATGAAATAGATCTGTAGAAAAGGGGGAAGACCTCAATTGCACGCTCTTGAGAACATTCCAATTTCTATTTTTATTTGTATTGAGTCTCTAGTGCATTCCTGCCCTTCCTGTAACTGGTTTATTGTAGTGTCCTGAAAAATTCCTATTTTCATATAAGTACATTTATGCTTGGATTTAGCAAATTGCACATAAAAAAGCTAAGAAATACTGACACGAGGGAAAATATGAAACATGAATGGCATGGGTTTTCTGCCTATGAGAGGAAAGAGCCAAAGGACATGATTAGATAGTCTGTCTTTAAAGATAGCTTTCATTCCTCCTCGTGAGATGTCATTATCTACAATTGCTCCAGCCTGAAATCTAATAATGTCTGCTCATTCCTGAACCTCCCTTATTTCTATCCAACCCATCACCAAGCCTTAGATCCACTAACTTCTTTCCAATTCTGTGGTTACCATCAGCCCTTATGACTGCTTTGATGAGTTTTGAGAAAGTCTGAGGCACATTTCTCCCCACTTTCCCACCTAAAAAACTGACTAGGGCTTTCAGGTCCCCACAGTGAAAACCAAAGACCCCATTGGGAGGGTCCTCAGTGTAATGGGGGTGAGAAAGAAGAAATATAATAGTATAACTAGCTGGGCGTGGTGTCACACGCCTTTAATCCCAGCACTGAGGAGGCAGAAGTAGGAGGATCGCTGTGAGTTTGAGGCCAGCCTGAGAGTACAGAGTGAATTCCAGGTCAGACTGGGCTACAGCGCGATCTTACCTGGGAAAACCAGAAAACCAAATGAAAAAAAAAAAATAAAGTAAAACCTTATAAATATAAAATTTAATTTTAAGAAAGCAGATTTCTGACTTGGCCTCTAGGTAAACAATATGCTTCTTAATAACATGTCAAGACATCAGCAACCTAAGAGGAGAGTTTAAAGCTCTGGAAGAATCATCTTAGGCAGCACCTAGAACACTTTGAGAGTTCCTTGTTTGATGTACGATGAGATTGAAGCTTCTTGAAAGGCCTACAAAGCCCTGCATGAAGGTTTTACTGACTATGCATCAGGCTCCCTCTCTCACCATTTCCTCCGCTGTGCACGCAATGAGCTCACATCTGCCCAGTCCGTCTCACAATCTGCATTCCAAGGCTCAGCATCTCTTACGCCTCTCTTCTGATAACTATAGACATCTTTTCTATTTCATTTTCCTTTATGGTCTCCACAGACCCTCTCTGAGCCTCTGATCTTAAGTAAGTCTTCTTCCCACACTCATGTCACTATTTCATTCAGAGTTCACATGATAACCAATAATATTTATTATATTCTTATATATATTGATTTATGTGCAGTTCATCTTTATTGGAAACTCTATTAGATCAGGATTTCAGTAAAAGACACATGTCTTGGACAAATCTGTGAGGGCATTTCCATGAAGGATTAACTGAGAATGAAGACACCCCACCCCAGAAGTAGATAGCCCTTCATGTGGCAGGCTATATATAAGGAGTCCTCGCTCCACTCAGCTGAGTGTATCTTCCCTGTTGTTGTCATTGTTGCTGACATTGAAATCCAACTTTGTAAGCCTTCAAACATGGACTAACAACAAAATAATGGCTCTCCAAGAATCTCCCAGCTCTTCATGATCATATTGATCCAGTCTCATGGACTGGGAAGCTACAAGGTTCTCAGACTCTCCAGCCTACAGACTGCCCAGGTCATACTTAATAATCCAATCCAATAAAACCCTTTTGGATATATATCTATTCTATTGGTTCTTTCATCTACAGAACGATGACTAATAGTTTTTACACTGTTTTCTTCCCCACATGCAGGTGGGAGCCAAGATGTGTGATGCCATTGTTGGATCTCCCTGTTCTGACATGCCCTCTAATCTAACACATAGGTATCCAGGAGGTAGCAGGTGCTCAAACATGATTGCTACATGCATATAACAATTTAACTGAAATGATGATAGGTACTCTAATAAGTCACTTATGTGGAGCTGAGATTTGATCTTTGGTTACTGAGGAAGATGGTAAATGGGCTTTATAAGGAGAAATGGTTCATTCAATGTCAGTCTGAAGAATTTGGACTTATATGACTATCACATATTAATTTTGAAGAAAAACATGGAAAATTAACGTGCTATGTCCTTTATTGGTTTTGATAATGTAAAGAGAGGAGAGATTTCAACTAACATTAAATTTATAGATAAATGACTTGATGATATTCCCTTAAAGTTGAAATTTTGTTAAGAGACTCTAGTCACAAAACTAGGCAAAGGAAGAGCTAGGATGATTGCTCAGTGGTTAAGAAAACTTGCTGCTTCAGCACAAGGGATTCTTGGGTCAAGAAACACCAAGTTCAGCTGCAAAGAACCCACATAAGAATCTGAGCATATCCACACAGGACCCTAATGAAGGTCTGTTGGCATTCTGCTCTGACCTTGACATGCACGTTGGTGCACATATCTGCAAACATATGTACCTACACCACCAATGACACACACACACCACATTTTCTATAACACATACACGAGGAAACAATAGGGAAGGGGGGAATTAAAAATCACATAGATGGGAAATGAATAAATAGAACTATTTCTTGTCATAGCCAAAACGTGAGATTATTTATAGAAAACTCTAATGAGCCCATGAAAATAACTATAGCTTATTAATGTATTCTGACCACTATGGAATAGAAGATAAAGTCTACCTTACCACTATCTACTAGCAATGAACAACCCAGACATGAAATTCAGATATAGCACTCACCAATTTTAATTTATCCCTTCGGAAAGCAAACATAGAAAACCATCCATCTGATAGCTACTGGAAAGTTTTCAAACTTGAACAACTGGAAAAGAATGCCACATGAGAGAAAAAATCAATAAACTGAGGGGACATTGTAGCAGAATCATGTAACCAATTTATTCTCAATTAGGATTATTACTTCCCTATCCCTTCCCAGAAATTCACAGATGACCAGTGAGGCTTGTTTGACCTTCTGTATGGACACTTGTGATAAGGTCATATGGGTTCAAGTATCTGCAACAACTTGAGTCTATGTGGATTAACAGGTGAGATGTTTACCAAAGGCAGGAAAAGTCAATAGTTTCTAGAAGACCTATGTTTATAACAAAATCAGGCAATCCAGTTGTTGGGCAGAAATGATTTAAAAATTCTTTTTAAAATATATGATTTTATATATTTTAATTATTTGAGAGAGAAAGAGGCAGAAAGAGACAGAGAGAATGGACACATCAGGGCCTCTAGCCACTGCAAACAAACTCCAGATGCATGCACCACCTTGTGCATCTGGCTTAGTTGGGTACTAGTGAATTGAACCTGGGTCTGTAGGCTTCACAGGCAAGCAACTTAACCACTAAACCATGTCTTCAGCCCCAATTCTTATACTATTTGTAAGAAATATTCAGCATATGCAGTTTATGTCTTATAAGGTATATGCTGAACAAAACAGTAGTTCTGTGTGGGATAGGGGTATATGCATATGTTGTGTAAGGTTCTTTAATTATCAGAGTCTTTGTATAACAGATTACTAAAGACATGCAATAAAGAGTTCCTGCACCCCTGATGTCCTGCCATCTCTTGTAATTTTGTGCATTAATGCCCCAGTGATGGCATTGTATAAAGATCACTTAAGCAGATGGAAATAAATGAACTCATCCCAAGGAGAGAGAGAGGAAAAAAAAAGTTTGACAACAGCCATATCCCATAATTGCAGAACTTAGAAGTGAGCATAAGCATTTCAAAATTAAAGAAAATAAATCTTTTTAAAAGTCTAATGCCACCCCTCTAGTTTTCAAGTCTTAAAATGAGACAGTTTTAAATATAAAGGACTAGCCGGTGAGGTATTATGGCTTCAGAAATATGAAATGGAAATAATTGCCATCCATTGGGGTGACCTTAAATACACACTTGAAATAGTTTGGTTTGTCAGTTTGCTATGTCTATTCTTCTATTAGTAGGAAAATGTTCCAAACATTTCACAGGCACTGCTAATATAAATAAAAAAAATATTTATATAAATCACATCACTCTCTCTGAGTTGGACTAGTTTTGTGAAGGTTTACTGAATTTGAACATACATTTTTTCATATACCTCATACAAATGTTTTCCTTATTTGACTGCCCAGCTCTCTTCTTTTAGTGGCTATTTAAATCAACACACATGCATAAGGCACTGCTGGTCATTACAGATACTGCTGAGAAATGTATCACAAATCTCTGCCCCTATCAGCTTTTCATTCTTAGAGAAAGATGTCAATCAAATGGTTCAGTGTGCACACGACACAGGTACAATTCGAAAAAATATATAGTTTTGTGTGAACATGCAATTTTTGTTATTTAATCTGGACTGGGGATGTTTGTTTGAAGAAGAAACATTTGTACTGAGACATGAAGAATGAAGAGAGGTTGAAAGAAATGGGATGCTTGTCTGTGGGAAAGAAGATGGATGGAAGGACATTACAGACAAAGGGAATAGCAGGTACAAAAGCGTTGGTGCAGGCTGCATGATTTCTCTGAGGGCTGGGAAAGGAGGAGCGTGGCTGGAGTTCAGAGTCTGAAAGGGAGATTGGAGCAACATGAGGTTAGAATGGGTTATGAGAACACAAGGAAGTGTAGAAGATTTCAAACAGAAAATGAAAAAAAATCAGATTTTCACTCTCAAAGCTACCACTTGATGGATACACTGGAAGGAAGTGAAGCAGTCTGCTGGTGACAGATGTGGGTTGCATTTTGACGGCCTCCATGCAAAGTCCACTTGGTTCATCTGTGTAACTGTCAGGACATTTTCTCACCTATGTGCTGAGAATGCAAAGTGCATGTCTTCAACACAATGTTTGCGGAGACTGAAGTGCAGACTTAGTTTACCGCATTAGTTACTTTACTCATTGCGGAGACCAAATACCCAGCAAGAAACAGTCTAAGGAAGGAAGTGATTATTTCAGCTCAAAGATACACGGGGTCCAGTCCATCCTGGCAGGAAAGCCAAGGATGAGGAGCAAGAAACCAGCTGGTCACTTTGCTTCTATAGTCAGGAAGCAGAGGGTGAACAGGAAATGGGGCCAGGTTAAAAAATCTCAAGGTCCACCTCCAGTGACTCACTTCCTCCTCCAGCAAGCTTCACCTCCTCAAGGTTCTGCAAGCTCCTTAAACAGTGCCTCCAGCTTTGGACCAAGTTTTCAAACCCATAAGCCTATGGGAGATGTTTCACATTCAAAACCACATTTATTATGACACACGGTGCATCTGGTCAGCGCTCACCTGGTGGCTATCCCAGAGCAAGTAAGGTCATCACAGCAAGATTGCCATACCTCTTCTCATCTGAGATGGTGTTTGGGTGTGAGGACTAAATAAATACTCAACTTCTGGTCCATCAGGACTCTGAAAACACTAAAGATGACAATCTGTTGGGTTTAATGCCGTCTGCTGTCTTCCCCAATTAAGTAATTAAAGGTACCAGCGCTGTGAGTCTGTGAGTGGCTGGATTTGTTCACCAAGGGGAATGAAAGGCTTTGGTGTCCTAACTTAGGCATTCATTCATTTAGGTAAGGAAATGCTGTTAACAAATGCTTTCAATAATAATAAGGATTTCAGCTGGGCGTGGTGGCGCACACCTTTAATCCCAGCACTTGGGAGGCAGAGGTAGGAGGGTGGCCGTGAGTTCAAGGCTGCCCTGAGACTACATAGTTAATTCCAGGTCAGCCTGGGCTAGAGTGAGACCCTACCTTGAAAAAACAAAAAATAAATTAATAATAATAATAATATGTGGATTTTATGTCCAGTCACTCTACTTGCTAAAAAGAGAGTAGAGAGATTAAATACACTCATAAATAGATGCTTTCATTTCCTTAAATAAAATTTTACTACATGGGTATTGGAGCTGTGGGATGGGTTGAAGAATATCCATTTAATATTGTTATGCCCCTGGAGGTTTTGCTCTTAACACTGCAAAATGACACCTTTATCCCTGCTATTATTCCTTATTCTGGAGTTTGCATAGTCTACTTTTACTATAGCCTTCATTTTATTTTGATAAATATAAGTGCATCTATGTTATTCATCTATAACTACTGGGGTCTTCATAAATAAGTGAATTTCTTAGAGATAGCATGGCTGTCTGTATCTTGACATTGAATCTATTGTACTCATTTACACATTTGTTTATGTGGAATAAAATAAAACCATACTCTACAATTCTCATGAATAACATTTACTTCTTTCACTATGATCAGGGGCTAAATGACTGTGTCTTGATTTTATTATTCAGGCTCATCATTTAAACCATTTGGTTTAAGTTTTTAGAATGCTCATACTTAATTTAAGTGACTTTTTTCGTGTTTCTAACATCTTTTGGATTGTGTATTTTAGATTTTCATTTTATGTTTATTAAATGATAGTATGCATCCCTTTCATTGTTATTGCTGTTCAAGATTTATTTCTCTAGAGAATCCAAAACTTTTCTGAAAGGAGCTAGGTTGTAAATATTTTAGTCTTTTGAACTACAGAGTCTCTGACCCAAATATTCATACCTGCTGTATCAATTACACATTGTCAAAGCCCACAAAAGCATATGCTCCCAATGCTCCTATTATCTTTATACAACTGTTACTTTTGACATATTCCTTCCAATGTAAACATTGCATTCCTTTTTGCATCTGTTTCTTTGCACTAAAATAATACCCTTTAACCGATATTATAGTAGCAATTGCTGCCATTTAGGTATTTTGGCTTTTGTTGGTTATTTATTTTCTTTTTTACAATACCTTACTTATTATTTGAGAGCAAGAAAGCAGGAGAGCCAGAGAGTGAGAACGAGAGAGAGACAGAGACAGAGAGAGAGAGAGAATGGGCACACCAGAGTCTCCTGCCACTGCAAATGAACTCCAGATGCATGTGCCACCTTGTGAATCTGTATGTGGTATGTGGGGTACTGGGGAATCATACTTGGATCCTTAGGCTTTGCAGGCAGGTGCCTTAATCAGTGAGCCATCCCTCCAGTCCCTCATTTGTTATTTTTGTTTTTTGTTTTTTGCTTTATTAAAATTAGGAGCTCACTCTATCTTAGGCTGACCTGGAACTCACTCTGTAGTTCCAGGCATGCCTCAAACTCATAGCAATCATGCTACCTCTGCCTCCGGGTGCTGTGCTTGGATTAAAGATGCCTGATGTGTTTTTAAGATTAAACTTGCAACTTGAGTGTCCATCAGCCTGCTACAGGAGATGTCACTAAGGACAGGTCTTTTAGTCCAGCCCTAAGGTGTGTTCAGAGCCAGTTGGAGCTCTGGCTGTTGATGCTTGCTGGCTATTTTTTGTTTGTTTGTTTGTTTGTTTGCTTGTTTTGTTTTGTTTTTGTTTCTTGTTTTTGGGTTGTTTTTTCTTTTCCTCTCTGCTATGGCTTTATGAAAGTTATCCAGCTTCATCCAAAACAGCAGAACGTCCCCTGAGATCTATAAGCTTTGAAATAAACTCTTTCTAACAGCCATAAGAACAACATGAAGGTACCTGCAACAATGGGGGATGCGCACACTAAGACCACCATGTTGGGTGGTAACACATATGAGATATTACACAAACTAGCCAGTAGCTTCTCTTGATGTTTTGAATTTCTGTGATCCCTTGGGTATCTCCAAGTAATAAACAATATAATTCAAGTTAACTTCTCAGTAGTTTCAGTCTCTATTTCTTTCCATTACCATCTGTATGATATTGACATGGCATTTTCACAATGACTTCTGGATCCTGGAACTTCAGAGCGTCATAAACCAAATGGTTATTCTGGTGAAAAAAAAATCCCATAAAAATCTAAAAGTATGATGTTACTGAGTGTTTAGAAAGTTAATGTGTGGGTCCAAACATATAAAATTGATGTCTCGGGAACCATCAAAATCTACTTAGAGGACATTAAGTTATTTACAAAGTACTTTATTAACAGCTCCTGCTACTGGATGCTTAATAACCCAGTTCCTTAAACATATATCACTACAATTAATGACAATAAAGCAGGGTCCAAGATGCAATTCTCTTTTGCTTTTATTTTATTCTCTTTCCCTAACTCTTTAAGACAGGTACAAATTTCTCAATTGTAGCAAAGCCAGAGAGAGAGAGAAAAAAATTGAGCATTAAGTTTATAAAGTAACAATATTCCCAGAAGCTTCTCACTGGCAGCCTCCCATAAAAATAGGACATTTCCTATTTGCTTATGCCAAATCTCCAGGAAGAATGGATACATCATTGTGACCCTTTTAAGTCCACTTATCGGACTTAGGTGAGCAGTGGGCAGGTCTCAGGAATCTTTAGATGCCGTAATCTTACAAGACTATGATCTTCTTCAACTAAATGCCTGATTCACTCAAAAGCTGTCTTGCTCCCCATTACTACTTTTTTCTATCAGTTAAATAATTCTTCTTAATTCAGAGTCTTTGATCTAAAGAAAGGACTGAAAATTTCCTGAGCATGCCTGCAACCATGTTATCTAATCCTGTCTTAAGTTTTTACAATCTTGTTGCTGTCAGGAAATTATGAAAATTCCTCAGGACTGGATTTATGATGAAAGAAACTCTTAAAATGTGTGTTAGTTTCCTTGGCGACTATAGTGAGGTGTTCCATAAGCTAGATGATTTAGAAGCATAATTTTTATTTTCTCATAAGTTTGGAAGTGAGAAATCTAAAATGCAGGGGTTCCTAGGGTCATGTTGTCTCCTGACTGAAGAATTAGAGGAAGGAAAATCTTTCCCCACCTTTTTTCTAGCTCCTGCCCATCAACCAAGAGACCTCTGGGTTCTTATTGAAATAGTGCTCTCTGCAGACCTGCCCATAAGGACACCAGTTCTAGCTGACTTACAGTCCACTCTTTTCCAGTGTGGTTTCATTTTACCTAATTACATGTACAATGACCTAGGTTCCAAATAAGGTAAGAATGAGTAAGTGGGAGTTTGGACAATAACTTACTCTTTGGGGGGGGCATAATTCAGTCCATAAGTATATAATAATTCTTCCAAATATTGATGTTTTTCCATATCACTATACTTCTCTCTTTTAAAAGTTTTATTTTTACCAAAACTAGTGTTATTTTCCATGGCATCATATATATAAGCATACATTTGCATATGCTGCTGTATACCTAAGCTAACATATTCAATTTATTCCTATTTCTTACAATACACAGACTATCTTTTCTTGCCTTTAGAGTTTAATGACAAAAGACCACACATCCTGTTACACTTGAATTTTACATAAACAAAATAATGTTTACATATGTATGTGTGTGATGTGTATATGCATATGCAGGGTTCCACCTGTGTGGATGCATGTGCGTGTGAGTGTGCATGTACGTGTGTGTACGTGCGTAGAGGCCTCAGGCTGACATCAGATCTCTCCATCTTGCTTGCTGTCCAATGCAGGGGTTCTCACTTGAACTCAGATCTCACAAACTAGGCTCTTCTAACTACTCATCTATTCCTCCTGAGTCTGGGCTCTCAGGTGGTCTTCACACCTACCCTCATTTACATGAGTGCTGAGAATCTGAATTCAGATCCTCATACTTGAGTAACAAATGTTTCACTCACTAACCCATCTCTCCAGGTTCACAATAATTTTTATCATAAATATATTTCAAATATTACCCGAGAGCGGATTACACTAATCTGTATGTTATCTGGTTTAATGATGAGTCATATACTTCTGTGACTAAAGTGATCCCCTGATCTGGGGGTTCCTGGGGTTAAATTCTCAAGCCAGTCACATGGGGCTGATGTTGTTTCCCAATGATATCAGCAAGCAGAGGGTCTCTCCTGATTTGTGAAGTGGCATCTAAATAATGAAACACAATATGCAATCTCTTGGCACTGCAGGCCCTTCTAATCTTCTCTGACCTGCCTTTTTTTTTTTTTCCTTCTGCAATGAGAATATATCAGATCAAGTAAACATTGCCACTCAGAGCCTTCATAAAATATTGAACATTTAATTTGAGTTCCTCAGAGCAGCCAAGCATGCTTTAACTGTTTGAGAATTGCATGTATTTACTAATGGCTAATTGCCCGGAGGTCTGCAATGTATAGCAGGAAAGGGTTGAACAGATCCCCGTTTTCCATTTCATTCTTGCCAAGACACTTAAAAATATGCCAAATATATATGTTAGTCACAAAGAACCTAGGAACACAGCTTACATTTCAAGAAGAAAGCAATGACTCTCTGGCTAGAAAAAAATGTTTCAACCACAGAGATTCCTCGTTTCTTTCTCTGGATTTCACCTGTTACACCTTTCTTTGAATAAGAAATGAGTGTGTGAAGGTGGAGGGACCTACCCAGGAAGACAGATGCAACCAGAGTAGTTGAGTGTCTGCAGTATGAGTTATCTACCATAGGAAAGGAGAACTGATGGATCAAAAGGCACTGGGTTAGTGCAATTTAAATAACAGAGCCAGCAGCCACCTGGTACAGGAAGAATAAGTAACAGTCAAATTTTATAGGAAGAGAGAAATGTTGTGGACGTGGACACATCAACTTACTTAGTTAGCCAAATACCACAGAGCTCTTTGTTGTGTCAAATGGCTCTTAAACTATATTAGTGATTTCTTTCCTGGGATTTATACTTGAGCGTCTGTATTTTAATGCTCCCTAAAAAAATCTTAGAAAAACACATTTTGGAATATTAATATATTTGTTTATTGATTCAATGATAGTGGGAAGCTGTTTTAAAAAACAATAAATATTCTAGTTTTGTTTGGTTTGCATGTATTTTCAGAGGGTAGGCCTTATAAATTTTCATTCTAGTAAGATGGGAAAAACCAACCAGGTAAAATGAAATTTGAATTACATAAGATAGTGGAAATGTTAAGTGCTGTGAAGAAAAAAAAATAAACAGACAGGGTAAGGAAGGAGAGGATGGGCTACTTGAGAACACTGCTTGATGCCACAGCCAAAGCCTCAGAGATGAGAATCAGGTAGGAAGAGCGACCCAGATGTAAGCCAACTGAGTCAGGAATGGCTTTCAGATGTCTCCTGGAATAGCAAGAAGGGCAGCATGACTGGGAATTAAAAGGAGGTTATGAAGAACAAGGTCCAAGAGGCATCCATGAATCAGAACCCCAGGACACTGCATGCCTGCGTCATTCTTCAGCTGAGAGGATCCACTGGAGGGTGAAGGCTTCTATAGAAGCAAGGTTAGTATTTGGGCAGGAGCAACTTCAGCTAAGTGAGATAAATGTGAGCTTTGTGGGGTATTTAGCATCTCTGGGTCTATCCACTGAGATCAACAGCACACATCACTGTGGCAGTTCATGCCTGTTTACACTTGTCCCTGCATGTTTTGGAAACCACCCCAGATACCTGTCATGGTAGAAAACTGTTGAATACAAGTTATTGAAATCACCAAGCCTCTTCACAAATCCACTTCAATTAGAAGGTTTCATGTTAGAGATTATCAAGTTAAAGCACTAATAGTAGAAAAGACCGTATTATGCAGAGTTATGGTATTAGGAAAGACAAAAATGTCTGCTCACAATCTCCTACAGTCAAGTAAATAGAGCAAGTTTGAGAAGCCAAGAAATACACTTCTACCAAGCTCCTACCTACCCAGGAATAACTGATGGAATCGTCCTCTTGACATCATCCTTTGCGGAACATCCTGACTCCAAGCCAGGTACTTCAGTGCAGACCTGCAATCCCAGCTGCATGGAAGACTAGAGCAGAGGGGGTGTAAGTCCCAGGCCAGCCTGGACTGCAGAATGAGTTCAAGGTCAGCTTGGGCACCTTAGTGAGATCTTGTCTCAAAACAGAAATGCATTTAGAAAGAGCTTGAGATACAGCTTTGTGGTAGAAACCTTGCCTAGCACTCACAAGATCCTTGTTTTAATAACGGTACTGCCATGATAAATAAATGAATGAATAAATAAATATATAAAAAAACAAATAAAAGTGTTCTTTGTGCTCAAATGATAAGAAATGTCAAGGGTGGTGGTCCGAATGTGAATTATGTCCCCATAGCCTGAGGTATATTTATTGAGCTTACTACTTCAGTCTCCAGCAGCTGAAACCCAGCCCTAAGCTGTATTCAGAACCAGTTTGAGCTCTAGCTGTTGGTGATGGCTGGTTGTTAGTTTTTCCCTCCCCCTGTATGCTGTCGTACGATGGAGTGAGCCAGTTTCCTCTGCCCTTGATGGTGAGAGGTCTGTAAGGCTGAAATAAACCCTTTCTTTCCTTAAGCTGCTTCTGGTTGGGTGTTTGTCCAGCAACGAGACTGAATCTGCAACAAGTTACTAAGGTTATTTTGGTAATCTAGAACATGTGAATTATGTTTTCACTTGTTTAGTTCTTCAACTCATGCAAATTGCCTGTGATATTACAAATACTAGTTAATTTGACATATGTAAAATAATACACGCACAAATAACATACACACACACATATATATGTATGTATTTATATATAAATATGTATATATCTTTATGTGGAAGAGGGATGGAAAAGAGATAAAGGAAGGGAGCACTAATTGAAAAATAACTGTTGTATGGAGCAGTAATTCCATTGGTGATATCTGTCCATTCATTTAGGGAATGATAGTAATGTCTTAAGTGTTTATCTTGATTGATGTTGGTGTGATTAAGTACTATTCATACATTTGAACAAAACAGCTCCACTCCCTAAGCAAACAGTATTTTGTGTTTATTGCATAATGGATTATATTTGAATATTTTATATCTTTATACAAGCTGTCTACAATAGATTAACCCCTTTTGTGATTTCATACAAATTGTATTTTATATAAATTGATTCATACTCTGTGCACAATTCTCTGAAGGACTTTTTTTTTGCCTCCACCCAATGTTTCTGGGATCTGTGGGTCATGCTTCAAAATTCACTGGCTCTATTAATTGTTGATTGTTTCTTCCTGTACAGTACTTTTCTGTGGTGAATACAAACCACACTTTATCCTTTTCCCTATTGGTGAACACATGAGCTACATCCAGTCTGCTGATAGGATGAGTAAATCTGCTGTGAATATCCCTCTATCTATCTCTGGGCTGATTTTCATGCTTCCTAAGAAAATATCTGCTACAATGAATGATCTACAACAGAATAGATATATATTTGGTCAAAACTGCCAGCACATTTCTCAAAGTGATTATATTATTTTATATTTTGACCCAAGACATATAAAAAGTTTGAATTGCTCCACATCTCCTTCTAGACATTCTGGTGGGTAGACATATAGTTCTGTCTTACTGCAGTTTTGACTTACATTTTTCCTAATAGCTCTTTATACTGAACATTTTTGCAAGTGTTTATTGGACAAACAAACATTTTATTAAATGTTTGCCCCCAGAAAACATTTCTAAAACTATTCAAATGCTAAGCTGCTATAAAAATTTACATTATAATTGCAACTTGCCAGTCAGAAAGTGGTATATGCAATACTCAAGAGTCAAAGAGAAAGGTTATTCATGGACATTTAAAAATAATTATATATGACTTTATAAGTGCCTTCTTTATTGACAGTAAATTGAGCTGATTTTCATTAAAAGTTAATTAATTGACTCTAGCTCTGGAGAATAACATTGGCTCTTACTCAATACATATAATTCTCAAGGAATTTAATTACAAAAGCAGAGAAGCCCCAAATCACTTAGTAAATGTCCTAAAAAGTATATTAGACTGTTAATTTACCTTAATTTTTCTGCTGCTACTGACATAAAACTATTTGAGCCTTAAGAAATAGCATCCACGGTACCTTGTTCTAATGTAATTCTTTGAACTGGACTGGCATAATAGTGATTCAATCCAACAAAAATTTCATGTGAAACCAATTTGTAATAAGAATATGTTTGTGTGCTCTCAAGTATGTGCATTACACTTCTTTTATAAAAATTATAATTTTTATTATTTTATTTATTATATTAATTATCAGAAAGTTATGTAAATATAGTATGCATATATTCTGTAAAAAAGGTTGGTAAATAACTTACTATTAAGAACCTAAAGTAATAAAAAAATGGGTAGTAGGATCATAAGGAATCAGAATCTACCGTGTTCATCTTTATCTTCATGGAAGAGATACTGCAGTCTCTGAATTCAGAATTTATGTGTTCTTCAGAGATTTTAATTTTCACTGTATACATCATATATATAATGTATATGTGGGTGCATGGTTTTATGTTTGTGTATGAATACAGGCATGTAGTTACCATGGCTCATGAGTGGAGGTCAAAAGATAACTTAAGGTGTCAGTTCTTGCCTTCTACTTTGATTTCAGGCAGGGGCTGTCTTGTTTGCAGCTGTGTTTACTGACCCAGGAGCTTTGGGGTTCTCCTCTCTGCCCCTTCCTTCTCTCTGTACAGTTACTTACACCATGTGTCTCCCTGCATGAGGGCTCCTGGGATGTGGACTCATGTCATCAGGCAAGCCCTGCCAACACTTTGCCCATTGAGCCATCCTCCCAGCCCTCATAAGTGTGTCCAACCTCACAAATCGAATAATGTTCATAATTCAACGAATAAAACAAAGTATTCAACTCAAACTTTGGCCCAGCAACCATGTGCCCACAAGCCTCTTCAAATAAGAAAACAATGATTTGTTAGTGATGTGATTCAGCATTGGGCTCATCGCATACACAAAACAAAAAGGGTTTCTGTAATCCTTCAGGCAGTCAATCTTTTCTCCTGTTAAATCTTTTGTCAGATGGCCTTGGGCATGTGCTTTGAATGAAATAACTGACTACAACCTGAACTGTGTCCTGTTCTACATAACAAATCATTTACAACAGGCATTTGCTCTGATAAATCTACCTTGTCAGTCTATACTCAGGGAAGGTGGTGGCCTGCAGTCAAGAAGGCTTCTTGCAGGCCAAGTCTGGATGTCTTTCGGGAGAGCCTTTAATAAGCATCTGAATACATTAGAAGATTTTTAAGCTGAAGCAAATAGGATAAAGGGCTTTCTGATTTTTTTGGTGTTTTTTTTTTGTTGTTGTTGTTCTTGCTGTTGTTGTTTTTGGCAAGGGAGGATAACATTTGTTTCATTTGTTATTCTTGTTACAGTTGATGGAAGATCACTGAGCAGAATGTCTTGATGTTCCTAAGAATAAATACTGAAATCAGTAGAAGCAGCGTGTTCCCATGAAGAGCAGAGGAGTCTTCAGTGTAAGGCTGACATGTTGTGCGCAGAGCCTTCTTCCCCAAGGTTCCCGGGTGACAATGCCCGACCATCTCCTCAGACATGAAGCTGTGCACAGACGTCTCCTTCCCACTGTATTTTCTCCACACACTGCTCCTCTGACCTTGCTAACTGTCGTAGTTATTGTTCCTGTTTGACAAAAGGAATGTAAGGAAGGTTTTATTCTGGCTCATGGTTCGAGGGCACAGTCAGTCATGGTGAGAAACACATGGCAGTGGGAGTACGAAAAAGCTTGAAATATTATGACCAGTCAGGAAGCAGAGAGAAGCTCTTGTAACTTTTTTTAAATTTTGTTTTTATTCATTTATTTGAAAGAGAGTGTAGGAGAGAGGGAGGGAGGGAGAGAGAGAAAGAGAAAAAAAAGAAGGGCACACCAGGGCCTCCAGCCACTGTAAACAAACTCCAGACACATGTACCACCTTGTGCATCTGTCTTTTGTGGGTGCTGGAGATCAAACCTGGGTCCTTTGGCTTTGCAGGCAATCACCTTAACCATTGAGCAATCTCTCCAGTCCCCTTTTTCTCTTTTGCATTTAATCCAAGATGCCAGACCATGAGATGGTGCCACCCACATTTCAGGGTGAATGTTCCCATCTCAGTTAGACCTTTTGGTAAACATCCACTTGGGCATGCCTAAAGGTTTCTGTCCTTGGGGATTCTAAATCCCATCATGTTGTCAATAACATTAACTATCAGAGAGACCTCTGAAGGAAAAAAAAATGGTACCTTAACCTCTGGTATACAGCAACAATATTTTCATTTTAGGAAGGTTGTACTTGACCAATGCCTTCGTATGTGTAAGAAATTATCTTCAGAAAAGAGATATCTAGAGGTGGGGAGATGGTTCTGTGGGTAAAGTGCTTGTTTTGCAGACATGAGGGATTGAGTTTGGATCCCCAGCATGTGTATAAAAGTGGAGCATGGTGGCATACTCATGTAATCTCAGTGCTGGGGAGGTTGACACAGGAGGATTACTGGGGCTTGTTGGCTAGTCTCCCTAAACTGGTGTGCTCTGGCTCACGGAGATACCCTTTCTCAAAAAGTAATTAAATAAATAAGTAAAAAAGATGGAGAGCCACTGAAAAGAGAAATTATATGCATGAGCATACTCACACACATATATGTACACGTAAACACTGGTAAACACACATGCTGTACAAACATACGCATGTGAAAAAGAAAAGGGTTATCTATGGAAAGTAAAAACATGATATGCGTTGAAGGGTACTGTTACTTCAGAAATGGCGATGTGTCATCAATATCCTCCTAGTCTCCAACAACAATAACTGGTGGTTTGAATGGACAATATGTCCTAAAGGCCCACAGGTTGAACACTTTGTCCTCAGCAGAGTGGTGCTCTTTGGGAAGGTTGTGGAAGGTTTAAGAGGCACAGGCTTGCTGGAGGTCGCTGAGGGCAGGCCTTGGGACTTCATAGTCCAGCTTTGTTTGCTACATTTCTGTCCTTTCTGTCTGCCTGGGTTGATGTCGGCCTTTGGACCTGACCCACCATGGCTTCCCCACCATCATGGTTTCTACCCTCTGGAATTATAAACTGAATTTAGTCCTTTTCCTCCCATAAACTACATCTGGGCTGCTATTTTGTACCAGCCATGAGAAATGCATACATATATGAGAAACTGATACACTTACAATTTGGTTGAGAGTCATTTTGGAATTGAAATTACATTTCCCAGCATGCCTTGATACAAAGTTGGACTAGGTGACCGCATTTGGTAGGAAACGCTTTTGGCACATGCCATGAACCCCAAGCTTCCAGGGCTTTCCTTGTGTCTTTTCTGCTGGTTGAAAACTGGGAGTAGTGTCAAGTCCAGCATTCCTCGTGGCCCTTGCTTATATATATATATATATATATATATATATAGATATATATATATATATATATATATATATAAATCTTCCATAATAGTAAATAACATCCCATGGTTTTTCCCTCCCTCCCCCACAGTGGTCATGTGTCAGGTCTATACCTCTACCAGAGGCAAGTGAATGCAATGACAGTCCAGTGACCCAGGGTACATTCTCTCACAAATATTTTTTCTCCACAGCTCCCTGATATGGCAATGTCTAGCACCATCCCCTACTGTGGGTAATTTGTGGTCTGACATATTCTAGTAAAAGGAATTGACTTTAAAATGGCCAGCATTAACCAGCTTAGTGAGGTCCAATCTCTCCTTGAAGTGATCTGTCAGAAAAGAAAATAAAACAAAGCAACAGAAACACTGACACCTACTAAATTTTATGCATATTCATGGCAGGGAATACATGTGCTTAAAATAACAGGATGCATAGCTCTGTGCACGCAGGTCATCCAAAGTTATATAACAGCCTATTTACCTATTAAGGCTATTAGCATGGGCAAGGATTTACCCATTCTCACCCCTGGGGATCAGCTCCTCTCTCCCTCTAGACTCCTAAAAATAATCCCAGAAATCATGTGTGGATCTTCCCCTGGGAGGCTCTGCTTCAGGCCCAGCACCCACTGCTCCTGCTTCTCCTTTCTTATTTCAATTAACCCCTTCACAGACAGCTAGGTGTGCCTCTTCATTGCTTTAAATTGCCAAGGTCTTAGAACCATAACTGGCTACAGAGCCTTCTGGTAACATAGCTGCCCTTTCTCTTTACTTCTTTCCTCTTTGTCTACATGGATACAGTAAGAACATTTATAATTATATACTGAGAGTCCCTATTAGTTGTCAGTTTTGATGGGACCACAAACAAAATAAAACCCCAAGCCAAATACTCACTTTTATGGAATGATTTATATTGTAGAAGTTGGGAGCCCTTTGTTAACTGTACTTAGGGGTGGGCAGGGTCAGATAATATCTAGTGAAAAGAAAAGAAATAAAGGAATGTAGTTGTAAGAGCAATTATTAGAGGAAGAATCCTGAATAATGTAGAATCCCTGCTTCCAATTCATGCATCATATTTCTCTTCCATGACACTATGAGACACACTTAAATTAAATAGGTCAAAATTTTCTTCAACCAAATGAGAAGAGAAGGAACTTGCTAAATTATTTTCCAATTACTAAATAAATTTTTGTTTTTACCTCTCTCAGAAGTAGTAGAAATGTTATTTTTAAGACACAGAATAATAAATATAAAACTTTATTTTTATTTGTCTTTCATTTCATTTTCTTTTCCTTGAAGAGTTGAAATAATTCAGCTTGGGCTGGAGAGATGGCTTAGTTGTTAAGACTTTTGCCTGAAAAGCCAAAGGACCCAGGTTCAGTTCCCCAGGACCTACATTAGCTAGATGCACAAGGTGGCGCATGCAGTGGTTGGAGGCCCTGGCATGCCCATTCTCTCTCTCTCTCTCTCTCTCCATCTTTCTGTCAAATAAATAAATAAAATAAAATAAATAGTTCAGCTCTTATGTATAGAACTTCCAACAACTTTATATATGTACATTATATATGCACATACGGTTTCTTGAGGAATGTCGATGATCCACTTCCTCTTGTCTCTGTTGCCATCCTGCTGTGACTCCATTTTGTCCTGATCTAACAATGGGGAACTGAACTGGGGCCCTTTGGCTTCGCAGGCAAACACCTTAATCCCGAAGCCATTTCACCAGGCCCTGGAAAGTTTCATTTCTATTTTAATGAAACAGATTCTTGCTATGTAGTCCATGCGGGCCTCAAACTCAGGAATTTCCTACCTCAGCTTCCCAAGTCCTGCAATTACAAGTATGTATCACCATGCCAAGTTCATACTGAAAACTTCCTATTTTAGGTAAAGTATTACTTTTTAGTCTTCTTATTCTCTATGACGTAGGTCTTCTGACTGACAGAATGCTGTACTGTTAACCCCAATATACTACCGCCTACCACGTGTGTCTAACCTGTGGTCCACATGAAGAGGAATCGCAGTCCTGGGAATGAGTAGATCCCCATGTCGATGCAGGAGACCCTTGGGCCTATGAACCTCAACTTAAGGTCTTTGTTCAAATTGTCAAATAATTGAAAATGTGGACTCTGATAAGGGTAAATTATGAGATTTCTTTCAGGGAGCATTTGCATAAGAGAGGAAACAGTGCAGGAAAAAGTCCTCATCAAAAGAAGTTCTCCCTCTTCCAGGCATAGTTGGGAGAGGGAGAGAAGACCAAGAGAATCTCTCTCACAAACCTCTTCAGGAAGGAAAGGAGAGAGGAAGGGCAGCAGAGGGGAGGGCAGAAGGATAGAATGTGTCTACACAGGTCTCAGGCCCATTTAAATGAGCTAGACATTGAATTAGAAGGAGCGGTATCATCAGGCTCAGGTGGTATGTAGGGAAAATCCTGAGTGGTTGGTGAGCTCAAGAGGAATATTGACTCAGGAATGGCCCAACCACTTGGGCTAAACCTGAGAAACTGAGGAAGAAACAGGAATCTTTTTCTATTGTTGAGGAGGGATTAGGAGGTGGTGATTTTCAGCCATCTTGTGTGATAGGGAATCAGACCCAAGTTTTAGGTCTGCCAAGGTAGGCCTGGTAGCATCTTGTTTCTGTGGGCCATTCTCCGGAGAGCTACCTATCAGGAGAAAGCTACCCTGTTCCTAATCTGTAAGGCATGGTGCATCCCAGGAGCTGCAGGGATTTGACCCAGCATGATTACAGATGGCAATGCCGCATTGTGATGTCCAAAGGGGTTGGGCAGCATGGTACACTCTACAATGTCTGGAAATGTGTCCTGGAGTCAAATTCACTTCTCAACTCTAGTTTCCATTTGTACAATAGGGAATAATATCCCCACTATTTTGTGAGGGCATGGGGCGTGGCTGGAGGCTTATGAGCATGCTTTCAGAAAAACTGCCATCAAATTGCAAGCTATCATTCTTCCTGCTGCTCTTTGGAGGTTGGACTCTGTGTATTTCCTGCCCTTTTCATTGTTCACATAGTGAGCCCAGTGTGTTGGGACTCTCCTTCATGAAAATACCTGTAGTTCAATTTGTGGCTTCAAATACACTTCCCACGGATACCTTCTTTAGATGGGCTCCATCGTGTATAGACCTGCCCATAAATAGTTTATTCAATCTGAAGCCTCCCTCTGGGAATTCCCTTTTGAACTGCACTCAAACATCTCACTTCAAAGAGGGCGAGGAAATAACCCGCCAGTGAAGCATCGCCTTTTTACATATGTCTTAACAACACCATGCTGTACACAGGAAACTCATGTGCTTCTGTGACCGCCCAAGCTCGGTTGTGTTCTGGAAATTGCTCCAGTCTCACAGGATCCATGGGACACTACTTGGTGGTATCTGTGTTCGGAAAACCACAGTCACTAACAAGCTTCCTACATCTGTCTTTTGATGCCAAAAGACCTCCATGTTAAAGTCTAGCAAATGTAGACTTACCAGTATCTGTATTTCCAAATCAACTACGGCTGCTCAAGCTTGATAAAGGGCAGTGATGAAGCCAGGTTAAGCAGAGAGGAGACTACCAAGGCATTGCAAACGCGCATCCATTCCGCTCTGCCTGCCTGTCGCCCCACGCAACGGCAGTGCTAAGAGCTCTCCGAGTCTTTGGTTCGTTTCTAAAGCTGTGGTTTTCTCAACCATTAGAAGATAAGAGATGAGAAATGTCATCTGATACAGAAACTAGAGCGAAGGCTGTATTTTTGATCAAGAATGAAGAGAGAAGGGTCTCTGGGGAGGGGTTCAGTAACACATAGAAGAATCTTTCTCTGAGCCTTTAAAGCCTGACAGTGGACGTCAGTGACGCCTTAGGCAAAGCAAAATATCTGGCCTTTGGCGGTGGCGGTGGCAGCTGTTGCTGCACCTGTGGCTGTGGCCGTGACTGCTGCTCCTGCAGCCACCACTTAGCAGATGCCCCTGGGGTATTTCCTTCCTAACCAGGGGGAGTCACAAACTTCCCAGAATTCTAAGAAGTTGTTAGGGGGTTTCTTCCAATGTCTTTATTTAAGCACTTTTGCTGCACAGCTAGATTTTGATTTCACACTATCCATGGTTATTGGAATTCTGCCATTATCATTATTATTATTATTTGGGTTTGTGTGTGTGTGGTGTTAGTGCATGAGTGTGAATGTATGTGGCTGCACGTATGTGGACATGCAAGTAAGTGTGGGCATGTGTATGTGGGCATCACTGGTCTCACTGAGGGTCTTACTCAATTGTTTTCAACCTTACTTTTGGAGACAGGGTCTCTCTTTGAACCTTCAAGTTTGCAAAACCAGCTAGCAAGCAAGCCCCAGGAAGAGTCCCGTGTCTGTCTCCCCAGCTCTGGGATGACAGGTGTGTGCTGCTAAGCCCAGCTTTTATATGGGTGCTGGATCCTCATGTTTGAGCTACAAGCACGTTGACCCACTGAACCATCTCTCCAGCCCCTGCCCTGCCTTGTTCATCTGTTCAAAGAGTACGCATTGTGGGTCAACATTCATAGACGTTGGCAGATATAGGATAGATGTTGTCTATGCCAAAATGAGACTGAGAAGAGCCATGCCTGGGGGAGCAGGGCTTCTTCACACACACGCTGAAGCCTCAGACTCCTCCCTCCAGTGCACACTGGACTAGGCTGGCTGCCTCTTTTCTCTTAAAGTTCTGCGGAGCCTTCCATTCAAGTCAGGTCTGCTTCTAGTCTCACATCATGTTCTGGAATCTGCACGCTGACTTGGGAGACCTCAGTTTGGAGAGGAATATCAGAGGGATCATTCTAGGCTGAGAATTAAGGAAATCAAATGTAAACAGGCCAAATCTAATAAAGGGAAGTACTGATTCACGAGGTTGCAATATGTTGGTATGGTCAGAGCATGTGTAATCATGAGGTTGTCACGAAGTTGAGCCCCTCTTTCCCTCTTCTGTTTTGCATGTGGTTCTTCACTCCCAGACAGCCGGCTCTCAAGCCATGGCAAGCCAGCTAGCAGTCACCTGGGGCAGGAAAAGAGCATCCATCTTGGTAACAATAACTGGACATCATCCCACAAGGCTCATGGGATTGCATTGGAGCCATGGTCCAGCCATTTAACCATGTCAATGGAATGATGAAACCAGCTACACTTTAAGTCTGATGGAATGTCATTCTCATCTAAGCTGAAAAGATGAGAGGTGAGTGGCTTCTCAAAGGAAAATGTCATTGTTTTTAGCAGGAAACAGAACCTGAAATATACTGCTTTCTACTCTAGGACACAGGTAGAAAGAGAATGCCTTCTTTTCTAGTGAAGGCCTTCTTGGTGACTTCCTCCAACCCCTCACCATAGTCCCAAGTTTGTTTGTTAAAATTTCTTTTACACTTCTAACCTTGGCATTTTTTGAAAAATCACAGACTAGTTATTTGGTAAATTGTCCCTCAATTTGCTTTTGTTCCTGATTTTCTTTTCTTTGTATTGCAAGTGTGAGTCACTTCACCTTAACTTCAGAGGCTCTGCTCTCCCAGCCCAGGGTCAGGTCCAGAATCCTTAACTTCATGCAAAGCATGACAAGAAATTCTGCCACTGAGAGTCAAAGGCCATGTTTTACAGTGACACATCTCTGACAGGTCCGG
Source organism: Dipus sagitta (assembly GCA_036346955.1). Taxonomy (NCBI): domain Eukaryota; kingdom Metazoa; phylum Chordata; class Mammalia; order Rodentia; family Dipodidae; genus Dipus; species Dipus sagitta. Next base: position 8,284,049 of record CM070779.1, on the reverse strand, counting down.
GCTTCATCCTTCCGTAGAGTTCACCTTAGTTTTCACGAGTGTGAGTTTCACGAACTGTGCCAGTCTCAGGATGACAAATTCAGATGGCAATGGGGGGGGGGCATTTTGCAACGTGGAAGTCTGCCGAGCAGGAAAGCTGCAGAAAACTCCAGGTGACTAAAGCAGAGATGAGAGTCAGGAGGGCAGAAGAAGAAGGCCTGCCCACTCCCTGGCTGTGAAGGTGCCCAACGTACCTCCCACGGGTTCTTCACTCAGAACGACCTAGCCCGGAGGTGTCAGAGGCCACATCTTTCCTTCTGATTCCCAGGTTACATATGCTTTCCCATATTGTTAATCTATGTGTGCTCTCTTTTACCTAGATCTCTAGCAACTTCAGATTGATTACTAATCAAAACTGCAGGGCAAGCCCTCCAAGCTATACCTAACATTAATTGGCTCTTTCTCATTGATATAGATCCCAGTGAAAACATTATTAAAAATAGAACCCAATAACAGCAAGCACGTACAAATTCAATTATTTTAAAAATGTTCTTAATGCTACAACTTAGCTAATTGGAGTTTGTGCATGGTTGGAAGATGCTAGAGGTTACAATACCTCTGATACTGTGGAATGGGGGCAGAGAAAACAGAGAATTTCTGACTCTTCTTCAGAAAGGTGGCTTCCTCTGACAGCAGCCATCACATTGCTGGCTTTTTAAAAAGTGACATTTTCTTTAAGAAAGAGGAGAAAATTGAAACAAATGAAAAGGCATCTCTTTTCACTAAAACATATTAATTGAAAATTTTATCCAAATAGGGTTGAGGGTATAACTCAAAGATAGGGCTTATGATCAGCATGTTTGAGGCCTAAATAAACTCCAATCTTCAACAGAGAGATGATAGAGACAAACTGATAGATAGATAGATAGATAGATAGATAGATAGATAGATAGGTGATAGATATTTGATAGAGAGATACATAGATGACAAATTGATAGATAATAAAAATGGAAGGAAGGCAGGAAAAACATACAAAGATTTTATTTAAAAATCACAAGCAGGGCTAGAAAGATGGCTTAGCAGTTAAGGCACTTGCCTGAGAAGCTTAAGGACCCAAGTTCAATTCTTCAGGTTCCATGTAAACCAGGTGCACATGGTAGCGCATGCATCTGGAATTTGTTTGCAGTGGCTAGAGGCCCTGGCCCACCCATTCTCACTTTCTCTCTTTCTCCCTTTCTCTGTCTCTAATAAATAAATAAATAGTTTTTAAAATCAGAAGTAAACGTTCAAATATTTATTTTTTTAAATTTTTGTATTTGTTTACTTATTTGAGAGCGACAGAGAGAAGGAGGCAGATAGAGAGAGAGAATGGGCGTGCCAGAGCTTCCAGCCTCTGTAAACGAACTCCAGATGTATGCGCCCCCTTGTGCATCTGGCTAACGTGCGTCCTGGGGAATTGAGCCTCAAACCGGGGTCCTTAGGCTTCACAGGCAAGCTCTTAACTGCTAAGCCATCTCTCTAGCCCTCAAATATTTATTTTGATAACATTTCCATACATCTTATTCCAAAGCCAACTAGCAACAAGCCCCAGTCCTATTCTGGAGATCCTTGACTCTCCTGAGAGAAGTGAGCAGTAGACAAGATGCCATGGCTGTGCTCTTGGGAGGATGTCAAATCTAGGAATCTTTGGATGCAGGAGAAGTCTCTAGTCATTTTCATTTTGTCTTATACCTGAGGTTATAGGTCTGAACTCATTTACTGAAACATGGCTCAAATGAGTACACACTTCACACTGACTACTGGTTGACAGATAGTCTACAAGTGTGCTTGCCCTGCCCCATTCTGCTTCTATGATAGTCACATTCTTGGAATCGTCCTTATCCTGTTTCTGCCACATCTGAAAAACAAAGACTTGGTGGTGGAATTTGTTAGGGTCAAGCAGTATCCAGCTTACCAGACTTTTTAACTTCCTTGACAATATGCTTAAAAAGTTATGGGCAGATTGTTGACAAGTGTATAGGCATGGATGTCATGATTTCAAACAGTGAAAGGTAATTTTAATAAGGTTTAATTTTGAAATGTTTCATTGTACACTGAGATGGGCCCCATGGAGATATTTCCATATACCTGCATCATGTTCTTTTTCCAGAGTCATCTCATCTTCCCCTTTCTCTTCAAGCAGTGCTCCTGGCTTACTCCCATTCACTACCCCCAGAGAGTCTTTCTTCTATTTTCATGTCCTATATGCACATGAATTTGTGAAAATATATAAAATATCAACTATATAGGTGACAGAAAACAAGTATTACTTGTCTTTCTGAGTGTGCCTTATTTCTCATCACCTGGCCGCTCCATCTGCAATCATTTTTTCCTGCAATTGAAGTGACTTCATTCTTTCTGTGGACGGGTAACACTCCCATGAGTTTGTCTAGCTCATCATCCTTATCCATTCATCTATTAATTTCCATCATGGCTGAGCTAATGTACATGCCAACCAGTAGTGTGTTCGATTGTTCCCTTCCTCTCACATTCTTACCAGCGTTTATTGTTATCTTTTTTCTTAATGATAGCCATTCTGACTGGGGTGACATGGACTTACAAGGTTGTTTTTGCATTTCTCTGTAGGTTACCATTGCAATATAATTATTGGCCATTTGTATTCCATATTTTCAGAACTTTCTGTCCACTAGTTACTGGGTATTATTTCCTTGATATTTAGCCTTTTAAGTTCTTTGTATATTGTAGGTATTATTCCTCAGTATTCTAAATAACAGTTGTCAGTTGGAAAAAAAATAGTGCCGAGCTTTCCTGTACTCTGTATATGTAAATGATAGCATTTTTGCATGACAATAATGGTACATTATCAGAAATTGAAAATCATGGTGATGGGGCTGAAGAGATGGCTTAGTAGTTAAGAGACTTGCCTGCAAAGCCAGAGGACCCAGGTTCAATTCTCCAAGACCTACATAAACCAGATGCCCAAGGTGGCACATGCGTCTGGAGTTTGTTTGCAGTGGAAAGGTGCCCTGGCACACCTATTCCCTCTCTCTCTACTTAAAAATAAACAAATAAATAAAAACTTTTTTTTTAAAGAAAATAATGGTCATGTTTCCTTATGACTTCAACATAGGGCTTTTTCTAATTTCATCACCTTTTACATATGTGGAGTGTTCCTTGTTGTATGAGTTCTCTCAACCGTATTTATTGATTTAACGCTCATCAGAATCAAGATTCACAAAGCTCCCACCACCAAATCATTCCTCCACATGTCCTTATCATAGATGCTGCTTTTCATTAGCTGTGTCCCTTGGAGAGTATTTATGCCTTCCCCTTAACTGTTCCACACTGGGAGAATGCTATGTTAACTGATAGCATAGAACAACTTAATACAGTTTTTGTTCAACTAAGCGTAAGGTTGAAATGTACTCACATTTTGCACATATCAAATCTATTTCTTGTCCCTTTATATTGATGAGTTCATTATGTATATACATATATATTTGCATATTTTATGTCAGATATGCAATTTTCAATCATTTTCTCTAAATCTGTAGCTTTCCTTTCCATCCCTTTTAGCAAGGTGGTACCATAGAAGCTTTAAATTTTGATGAGATTCAATTTATGGGAACTTGTATGATTCACAACTTTGGCGTTTTATCTTAAGAACATAGAGGAAAATTTGATTAAATGTTTGATTGTTTTTATATTTAAATCTCTGAGTAATATGATTTCATATCTTATGCATGAGTTTTAGCTTCCCTATTTGACTCCTGGCAATGTGCAATTATTCAAGCATCATTTGTTGAGAGCACTATGCTTCCTCCATCATATAGCTTAAATATCTTTATTATGAAATCATTTTCATGGAACTTTTTCTCTGTTTTCTTCTCTTTCCATCGATCTGGAAGTTTATTCTTTAATGGACACCATGTTGTCTGTACTGCTCTATGGATTATGTCTTCAAAGATCAGATAGTAGAGTTCCTCTACGTGTACTCTTATTTTACAAAGTTGCTTCTATTCTAGTACATTTGCTTCTCAATATAAACTTTAGAAATAATTATATCTATGAGGAATCTCCCTCAGATTGCAGTAGTAATTGTTGTACCTGTAGATAGATTTGGGGAGAACTTATGTAAATTATATAGAAACTTCCTATGCGCAATTAACATATCCCTGGCTAATTGTTGGCTTTCACTGGTTGGTTTCAGTAGAATTTTGGAGTTTTCAGCCTACAATGCTGTGATTTCTCCCTTATGATCAGTAATGGTAACAAAATACTTTAGCATGCCACGTAACTCATTTCCATATGTCCATTTTACAGATAAAACCTCCTACAATGGAAATTGTTTGGGATCTATTATTTTAGATCCAAGCTCTAAATATATAGGAATTGGATCTCATGCTCTAATCCAGGTGTGGTTGGTTATATCATTGATACCATAAATTTATTAGAAGGATGGATACATGAACAGAGTAAGAGGCACTACAAAAATGTTGAGGAACTAAATAAACCAGATGTGCTACTAAATTATTAGCAACACATGAATAGTTATTGTTTTTGTCTGTTGAGTATTATATATAAAAGAATATGGTAAGAAGTCATTTTCTCTTAATAATATTATAACTCTTATTTCTTGATGTTTATAATAAAGGATTGATTATTTTTATTGAATTATTTTCCTGCTATTAGAAAAGTATTCCCTTCCTGTGGAGCTGGCCTCCAATCCAATTAGAGGGCAGTTGATTTCCCCCATAACAGACATGCCACTATTGCACCCGTTGGCTCATTTGGCCTGGCTTGCCAATTATAAGGCTTGCAGTGTCCACTGATGAGTATCTTCACTGGTGATTTCTCTTTCTCCCATTAAACTGCATGCAGAATGGCTTCTTCCAGCTTTCTGTCAGCTGGTCTACATGGAGGAGGTTATCAGCTCAGATCCAGCAAGATTTCCCAATGTCCTTGCAGCCCAAGTATATGGAATCTTCAGCAATAGGGTCTTACCATCTATTCCTGGTGGGAAACCAAGGGCCTCCGCAATGGCCTATAATGTTTTGGGGGCATCGGGGATCTCCCTGGCCAACATCCCTGATACTGAAAACTTAAAACAGGGGTAAGTCATGAGTCCTAGGGGTGTAACATCTGCTGTTGTCTGGCCAAATGTATATACTATGCTTATCAAACTGCCCAGTAAGCACTTCTGCTAATGTTCACACCCTTATATTAATGCTACTCTCACTTTTGGTTGAGAATCTTCTCTTTTCAGATGGCAGTGACCTTGGGATGACTCAGAAGGTATCATGGTTGTGGAAATAAATGACTGCAGTGCTCACTACTGCAATATCTGTATCACACCTTCCAAGGCTCAGGGTCTAATGCGGAAGACGTGGTGGAAAGAATGTAAGAGCCAAAGGAAGGACAGGACTCCATACAACGTGCTCACTCCAGACACAAAATGGCCTGGATATCCATGGCCTCACAGTACCTGACACTACCTGCATAAGACCATCATAAGAGGAGGAAAAGATCAAGACATCAAAAGTAAAAGTGAGACTGATTTAGATGGGTGGTATGATGGAGTGTGGAGTTTCAAAGGGGTAAGTGGGGGAGGGAGGGTATTACTATGGGGCGGGCATTTTGTATAATCATGGAAGTTGTTAATAAAACAATTAAAAAATTAAAAAAAAGAAAAGTATGATCAGGAACTTTTATCATCGCTGGGTCATATTCATTATTCACACTCCCTAAGGATAGATGCTAGCACTGGTATGCTGACGAGGCTTTCTTTCCACTTTTCTATTTATTCATTCTGAGTTTCATGGAAAGAAAACCTATTATATGCTTAAATTGTTCTGATTTTTCCAAATGGAGCAATTTCCCAACTGACACATTCTGCCAGCAGGCAAAAGTAAAAGGCAAATTTCAATCATAAAATAATGTATGTATTTAGAGAATTCCACAGTTTCCTGTGTTGTTTTGCTTCATAGTTGCCAACAATCATGGTTCCTACTTTCCAAAGAACACTGGGTAGTTGAGGTGAGATCAGTCACATCTCACAGTTGCCTCTCTCTCTCTCTCTCTCTGTGTGTGTGTGTGTCTGTGAAAGTCTCAGCAATAGTGACAAGGCCACATGACAGAGGGAAGTGTTTCTGTGAGGACAACATAACATGAGAGGGAGACAGATAGAGAAAATAACAATACTGTTGACTCTTTTGTCCTAGACATTTTTTTTTGATAAGTCCAAGGATAAAATTACCTTGAAAAAACACAAATTTATTGCTGTAAGTTTTTTTTTTTTTTCTGGTCATAAAGAAATGATGAACCCAAAATGTACTTAGTCAAATACCTCCACACTATTGTATCGAGAGTAGTGCATTTTGACAATGGGATAAAATAAGGGGCTTCAACAGAGACAGTGAAATTGAACAGAGAAGTGAGCAGGAAGAGAAGGGCTAGTATACACAGACCATGCAGCTTTTCCTCAATGGCACCTCTCTGTCCTTGATGATAAGAAAATTACCCCAAGCTGGAGAGGTGGCTCAGTTGTTAAAGGCACTTGCTTGCATTACCTGCTAGCACAAGGTCCAATTCCCCAGTACTCAGATAAAGTCAGATGGACAATATTGCACATGCATCTCTCCCCCTTTCACTCTCACAAATAAATAAATTTATTTTTTAAAAAAGGTCAACTTCTGTTTGGTATAGGGAGGTCACTGGACAAATGGAAACATCATCTTTTGCTTTTATGACAGAATGAGTGCCTCCTTACTCATTTTTATTCAGTGCCCTTAACATAAAGTAGACATATGTAGAATAGCAAATTTTCTTTTATAAATTAGTTTATCCTTTTTATTAAATTAATGTTCTTATTTTAAATTACATTTGTTTTACATACTAGATCTTATAAATGTCCTTGCTTAAGACGTTGTGTATAAATTGAAAAGATATAATGTCTTAGTGTTTGCACATACTAGGAAACAAAATATTCAATTATGGACATTTAAAACAATTTGGGCTTCTTTTTAGGACTATTAATATTATCAAATTTTGATAGAAAGGAAATAATAAAGGGGATGGCAGTGTAAATGGGAAAAAATATTCACAGCCAAATAGATGGGAAAACAAGGTTCCTTGGGGCTGAATCATACACACACACACACACACACACACACACATATATATATATATATATATATATATATATATATATATATATATATATATATAGAGAGAGAGAGAGAGAGAGAGAGAGAGAGCATGATTCAGAAACCTTGGATGGATAAAGAAGGGAAGGCAGGAGCATACTGAATGCAAAAAATATACATACATACAACTATGCCTTTGTACGATAAACATATAGTAATAAAACTTTAATGTATGCATATACAAACAGATGCTAATGGAAAGCAATAAATTTTGATGCATTCTGACACATGTTCCATTTCCTAGCGAGCAACGGGGATAACTAGACCTGATATCTTATTTTGCTTTAAAAAATATTTGGGGTCTAGTATTTTTTATGGTTTAAATATATGAAATATATTGTTGCATAAGAGATGCATCTCATTTCCCATGGCTAGATTTAAAACTGGCTTGACAATGTCTATTTATTTTTGAAATCTGAATAATTTAAACTGTTTTTATTGGTTTTAAAGTTCATACATAAATATCTGTTTTTTTTCCACTTTTGGATACCCTCAAATTTAGAAGATGGAGATAAAAATATTAAGGACTTTACCCTAAAATTAAGGAATATATTAATTAAAGAAAAACATTTAGTTTTTGCTTTTGATACATCAAGTTTGGAAGCAGTGGGAGGCAAGAAAACTTTGGAATTAATTTTCTATAGACAGTACCTGTTTATCTAGTGCACAGATATAAATGTGAATGGTATTTATTTCCTATTTAATTTAATTGATTTTGTTTATTAATTCATTCAGAGCTGAATATTCAGAAGTCACAATTACATTGCTTGAAAGGAGCAGGTTTTTTTTTTTCCAAGATGTCGTCTGCTATAGATGGCAAGAAGATTGCTGTTCTATGAGCAGAAGAAAGCAGCAAGGGTGGAGACCTGTACCCTGGAGAGTTAGGTGGCCTAGGGAAGGCCAAGCTTTGATGTGGCGCATGTCATGGCAGCCACAGTCCATGTTCCCATCTCTTCCCAACATGCATTCGTACCAGCATTTTATACCTTCTCCGCTCACTTATTTCAACTCTTCCTCTCCTTAGCTTTCTGTTGCTATCTTGCTTCAGAGGAAGGTCTTTGCCACCCATAGTTGTCTGCAGTTGGTAGCAGTCGAGAGACATGTCAAGTGCCTTGCAGACTGGATTTGTCAGGTTGATGTCCCTTTCTTTGTTGGCCTTAGTTTGTAGCACTCTTGGCCTCGAATGTTGACACCCAGATGCAAGACCTTGAAAGGCAGAAATGTAACATTTCAAATTTCAAAACAGCAAAACAGCAGAAAAGGAATAGTAAACTGCAAGTAGCAGGCATTATTGTAGACCAATGTGTTTGCTAATTTCTTCCTGAACTTTCCCATTGTTTATGTGAAGAAGATGTTTCTTTTTCTTTGAGAGGGTAGATCCTATATACTATATAAGACTGGTAATGGGATGGAGGGCTGGAAACAGCCACTACAATAAAAAAAATGCCAGGCAGAGAGACAAGATTGTATGGCTAGGTCAGAGGAAATGATAGGCAGTAAGGTTTCTTGGATAAAATATTTAATTCCAAATTAAAATAAGTAGAAGTGATGGAAGAGAGTGTAAAATCTTTGGTCATCTACCCATTCCTTTGAATAGGTACTGGCTGCTTAGTGAGTGTCTCTGAGTGAGTGATTTTCCACATATGGGGGAAGGCTGTACCGTTTTGCTTTGATCTGTTAATTTCTGTATAGGAAAAGGACTTGAACTGTCAAGGGTACTTCCTGCCCTTCAGGAGAAATAGTTTCCTGCTACCAGAGTCCAACTTTGGTTTTGTCCTCCCAGGTCAAGACTTTGGATATTTCCAGGTATTCATGGGAAATATCCTTAGTGCGGAATTAGACAGGAAGGCCTGATTCTGTGACTATGAGTTAAAGCAGCTGTTTGGTAAGGCAGAACCTATTTTCATTGTAGGAAAGTTTTCATAAGTGTTTCATAGTGTTCTCATCCCACACTTGAAACTAAGGGAATATTTGTGACTCTCAAGAACATCATAGATTACTATGGCTATGAAATCAATAAGGGATGATCTATCCACAAAGATGAGACAAACTTCAGAACTAGGGATTGTACTATAAGGTTCAAATATCTCTCTCTCTCCTGTCTTTCTCCCATGTGAGCTACTAGGCTCAGCTCTCTGTGTCTCTCTACCAGGTCATCCCTGTCTTTGTTTTAAAGAACACATTTTTAAAGAAAATAGTTAATAGGGCTGGAGAGATGGCTTAGCAGTTAAGGTGCTTGCCTGTAAAACCTAAAGACCCGTGTTTGACTCTCCAGGTTCATTATAAGCCAGATACACAAGGTAATACAAGCACACAAGGTTGCACATGCACAGAAGGTGGCACATGCATCTGGAGTTTGATTACAGTGCCTGGAGGCCCTGGAATGCTAATTGCCAATTCTCTCTTTCTTAGTCTCTCTCTCTCTCTCTCTCTCTCTCTCACACACACACACACACACATACACACACACAAACACACAAAGACCAGTCTGTTGGGCTTGCCTCAAAAAAATAAAAACATTAAGTAATGATAAATCCCTTTATCAAATCATTCACTCATCTACACTCAGTACATATTTATTAAATAAGCAGTATGTGCTTATTTAAATAAATAATATTTATACATTTTCCATGTACCCATGGATCACCAGAAACAAGTGCCTAAGGCTATTTTCCTACACGCAAGTTGTGTTTGTTCTAGTATGGTCATGAATATAATTGTAAATGTAAGTGAATGTCATAGAGACAGATCTTAATTCATACTAATGAAGCCCATAGTGCTGAATACCTAGAAAGAATTCAAAAAAGGGGGGAAATTGAATTGTCTAAAACAGGAATCAATGAACTTGATGTAGGGTAAAACAGGATATTTTAATAAGGTAAAAAATAAAGCAACAGTGTGAGAATACAAGGGCCAGAGCCTATCAGAGATAAGTATATAACCTGTAATCTGACTGGAAAACAGCATTAAATGAGTGAAAAATGTGAGAATATTGAATTGGAATGGTGTGAAATTACAGAACAATAAAGTCATGGTGACCATGAACATTAAGGAAAAATGATTAATAGTGAAGACCAAGATAAAGAGTGAAGATTTTCTTGATGAAATCTCTGTGGGCTCCTCTACAGCTGAAAAGAATATGAAAAGAATAAGAGGAAACATCCATTGTTGATAAAGAGGGAACACAGAGAAAATGTTATCACACCAGATCATGTCTGAAATTGAGACTATTAAATATAAAAATATAATTCCCACTTACTCGGAGTGGCAAAGAAAACAGGTACAATTAGACTTAGATAAGGATGTTTATTTCCATACTTATATTTCACATTTGCAGTTCCGAAAATGTGATGTGTAAAGAAATGAATGGCATCTGATTGAAATAGAAAATTGGTCCTGGCATGGCAATGCAGAGGGAAAGAATGGATTTTATTACAAATAATGTAATTTCAAAATTTTCAAGGAACCTGTTTACGCATCTTCCATCAGCTCCATCATCTCTCATACCCGCGAGAACATTAGGATGTCTTTTCAATGAATAATAATAAAATAATAACTTAGCAGGGTAATTGACTTAATTTCACAGGAAAGTGCTTCAAGCTGTTAGGAAACAACCTCTCCAAGGTCAGATTATTAGTACATACAATTACAATAATAACAATAAGGAACTGTGCAGGTAGGACATCTGTGCCCTCTCTGAAGGGAGGAGACGGGAGGAAACTGGAGCATTAATATTTGCTATAGCTCTACAGGGTAGGAGAGTAGATGCAGGTAGGGGAGCAATTTCCCCTCAGAGCAACAATTCCCTTCTTGAATCTGCAGACACAGAGAATTATCACATCATGATTAGCACAATAAGCAGTGAGGGGAACTCCAATGCCCACTAAAGTAAAACTTCCAACATTGCTCTGGGACAGAGCTGTCAGCATCTGATATGACTGTCAGGATAATGAGACCTGGTCTGCAATCGCCTAGGCCACGCCTCCCCCATCTGTTGGCTGTTCTGGAGACTATGCGAGCAGGAGCAGTGATTTCTTACTCAAAGCATGAGCATCTGCCATTCCCCATTTAGCACTGAATGTGCATTGTAAGGAGATTTCTCTAGAAGAAAATCATCAAAAGCAGGAGGAGAAAGCAGTTCCTGGAGACATGAGTCATTTAGAGGAGCTGGGGAAGACACTCTGAGGAGATGCGCCCTCCATGCACAGGCCTGAAGAATCTCAGGGTGCACCTTGACCCACCCCAGGGCTACAAACATGAAACGCACTGAGAACTTTTCCTAAGCACAAAAGTATTCTCTTTATGAAGATTATGATGCTTGGTTTATATTGATTTCCTTCTTTTTATTATTTATTTTGAGGCAGGGAGAGAGAGAGAGAATGGGTGAGCCAGGGCATTCAGCCACTGCCAATGAACTCCAGAAACAGGCGTTCCCTTGTTCGCATGTGTGACATTGCAAGCTTGTGTCACTGTGTGTCTGGCTATGTGGGACCGGGAGATTCAAACATGAGTTCCTGGACTTCACAGGCAAGTGCCTTAACCACTAAACCATCTCTCCAGCCCTATACCGGTTTCTTTATCCTGGAATCTTCTCAGCTCTGTATTGGGATCTAACAATGCTATCCAAGACCTTGGAGAATATGGTTATTGAATGTGGTGGAATTCAGACCTCTTTGTAATATCCAGTTGATCATGATACACACTCTGAAAGCAGAGGTATGCTCATCTTAGCATTCATGACTAGCCCCACATACAGCAATAAGAAGACAAAGTGAGCATTTAGATAATAATGAGAAGGGTGTGAGGGATGAATTTGCCAAAATCCTATTATGATCAAGTTGACTACTTAGTCACCTAGGACAACACCAGCAATTGGCACCTTGGATTACCCTGGTTGTAATCTCACAGCTCTCTGAGAGGCTATCATGGGCACTAAGTGTGTGTCACCAGGGAAAAGGGAAATGTACCATACCATATCTAGGAGAAAGCAATGTGATATTAAATCAAAAGCTAACCATAGATGGCTCAGTAGTTAAGGTGCTTGCCAGAAAAGCCTAACAACCAGGGTTCAGTTCTCCAGGACCCACATAAATCCAGATGCATAAAATGGCACATGCATTTGGAGTTCATTTGCAGTAGCTGGAGGCTCTGGCATGCCCATGCTCTCTGTCTGTCTCTCTTCTCTCTGTCTCTTTAGGCTTGCAAATAAATAGATATTTTTAAAAACTCAAAAAAAAAAAAAAGATAAACAGAAGAGCAGGATGATTCTGGAGTCTGAGACTTGACATGAGGCTTTCAGACTAAGGGTGGGTCATCTCTGCCGGCGTAAACTGTTGAGGATCTGACTCACAAGATTCTGAGACACACAGATGCTGTATATATCAAGAAGGAAGACAGGAAACATACAGAAAATAACTGACAAGTCAAAGAAAGATCTATGTCTTCCCAAAGAAATTTTAGTGTGAAGTCTCTATTCTATGGAAAATCTCTAGGAAAAACTTTTGACTTGAAAACAGTCATAAAACATGATTTCTAAAGATTCCCTGCCCTTAGATGGCTTCTCCCCCATGGGGGAGGGGGTAGAGATACTCTGTCTTCCACCGTGTGTGTGTTACCTATGGTGGAAGATTCTGGATTAGCCGTGACTCTATTTCTTAATATCATTTTTTTTTTCATTAGCCACTTGCTGTCACTGTGACAAAACAACTAAGAAACCAACTTAAAGAATGAAGGATTTATTTTGGCTCAGAGTTTCAGAAGTTTCAGTCAGTGGCCAGCTGGCTCCATGGTTGTAGGGGCTATGAAGTCGCAGAAGGAGAGATTGAGCAAAGAGATCATCTGTTCACATCATGGTGGTCAGTGAGCAGAAATCAAGTGGGAAAGAATGCGGACAAAGGACACTTCAGAGGCACACCGCCAGTAACTTCCTTGCACTAGGTTCGACCTCCTGATAGCCTCCTCAGTGGATTACTGATGAAGTTCACACTGTCATGATCCAGACACCTCTCAATAGTGCCACGTCAAGGGACCAAGCTTGCAACATATGAATATTTTCAGGTGACCCTTCATATCTTCTGTAGTTGGGGCCTGAATGTGCCCCAACTGTTCAGGAGATAACTGCTTGGCCCCCAGGTTCCACTATTGGGAAGTAGTGAAACCTTCAGGAGATGTGGCATAGTGGGAATCACTAGCCTGTTGCAGGCTTGCTGCTGTAGTGAGCTTCACATTGCTGGGATAAACCTACAGATCCAGGGGAAGTTCCATAACGGCTGAAGAAGCTGGCTCCTTTCCCCAGGTCCTTGCAGAGAGAGGAATCCCATCACCAGCAGCACAAGGCAAGCACACTCCAGGGACCCCAGACAGAGCTCAAGCACTCTGCAAATCTTAGGTTGGAGTTCATATCTGCCTCCAGTAACACCTTAGGCCTGGACCCCCAGATCCACCTACAGTGACACCAAGTTACAAGCTTGAATAAAACTCCTGAGTCTATTGGGGGGTGAGGCATCCATTCAACTACCACCCTTGCCCTTGAAGATGATTATGAGATTCCAGCACCTTTGCCTCTTTGTAGAGAAGGGGCAGTTTTGCTCTCTCCAAGGGTACCACCACAGTGTGCTACTTCACCACAGACCAAAGCAAGGGAGGTGTGTCCTCATGCACTGGAAGCTCTCAAACGGTGAGCCCAGGAAACCTCTTCTTTTTAATTTTCTCAGGTAATTCGTTATAGTAACAGAAAGCAAACTAACACATTCCCAATTTCACTTGATTTTATGTGTAACCAATTGACTCAGCCACTTAAATATGAAAATATAAATCATGTGATCAACCCATTTGTCATGCCTTCAAAACAAAAAAAAAAATCATTCTTTACTTCTGAGCTGACTGTGCATTAGAGTAAAACTCAATGAACGATGCAGTATAAAAGAGCCTTGTTCTGAAGTAGAGAGACTCATATCATGTTTGGATGGTTTTCGTTTACATAATCCCATGTGGGAGAAAGAGTTTTCTGCTTGAGCCAGAACACAACTGAACATACCCTAATCAGCTTTGTTTACACTCTTTCCCTGCATGACTCTATTTTGTGAAGCCCTTTTTAATATTAAAGAAGTTATGGAATATTAGAGATGGAGATAAGCATAGAATCACAAGTGCATGGTTCTGAATGAAGGGGCACAAGTAATACCATCTTTGTGACTACATAGAATCCAGTTTTTTCACCCCCATATTCAATATCTTTCTTACTTAATTTGACCAACACTACATGCACAAGGTATCCATCTAATTATGCTAACAATCTCCTTCCCAGCAACAAGCTGTGCATGGTTGAAATAAATAGGATTATTAAAATAATTCCCAAAGACATGCTAAAGGATATCCTAGATATGTTGACCAAGGGGAGGGGGGAAGGATATAGGGTACACAGGTTTTCCAAATCTGAAAATGTGGAAGTCCAAGATTTATTTTTGATCATGTTTTTCTTATTTTCAACATCAAATCCAACGTCATATGGTCTGTATGTACTCTCAGACTTGCTTTCAATCCACCTTCCACTGTCTACTTTCCTTTCTACCAGTTCAGATCAAGCCATCACCATCTCCACCATAGGAAACTGTAATTGCATCCTCAGTGACCCATCCAGTTTCCAGTTCTACCTCTCCGTAATCTTCTTTTAGCAACAAGTTTAGTCGTAGACTAAGTTATATTTGAGTACGCAACTTTCTTGCTTGATTTTTTATTGCACAACCCATGACCCCTTGCAATGACGCGTCAGGTCCCATCTAACCTCACACTGCTCTACCATGATCTCAGCATCTCTTGTACTATTTACTTTGACATAATTCCTTGCCATTGTACCAGTTGTCTCTTGATCTTACTTGAGTTTTTTTTTTTTTTTTTTTGAGTTCATAGCCATCTTACAGATCTCACAGTATTTCCCTTAGCTTTACATGTTTTCCCTGAAGTCCTCACATGACTGTCTCCTTGTCACTCAGACCTCAGCTCTTCTAAGCAAGTGAACCACCACCTATTTCTCAGAATAAGGAGACTCCAAATCCAGTCCCCACCACATATACTGATTATCCTATTCCCAGAAATTGCACAGTAATATACAGGATTGTTCCATCTTTTCTGACCATAATGTGGGACCTTGGGAGGCAATGCCACATTCATCTTCCCCTCCATTTCCTCAAGAGGCCTCACAACAGAGGTTAGATCATCAGCTAACAGTTGTCAAATTTTAAAAAGGATGGATGAATTCTACAAATAAAACTCACCTGAGATAGATGAGCATTCAAATTCCTTAACCCTGGAGGAATGTTTCCCATGTCAACTGTAGGCTTACAAATAATTACAACAACAAATAATAAAACAGTGTACGATCAACATCCACACAAACAACCACAATGTAAAGAATTGAAAGCATTTTAGCCAGTCATACTACACATACATACATAACAAATGAAATCTACAAACAAAAGGTGAATAACTCCTGATTTTCTCCAGTGAAATGAATGCTTGTATTTCTTGTTACTGATGACCCCCTTGAATTCTTCCAGCCATCATCACTGGTCTTTCTCCAATGACCCATTCTCCTGTCTCTCCACCCACAGCTATGCTATCTCTAGAATTCTGCCACCACAGGTTCCCTGTTAAAATGCCAGAGACATTTAGAGCAACAACTACAGCTATTGTCTCTCCCTAGTAAGAGCAGTTGCCTTCTCCCATGGGACCCCAGTGATTCCATAATAGGTTCCATTCATCTTCTCTGAAAATGTGAACACAATCTCAGGCACACAATAGAAGCAGTACCGAGGAACTCTATGCTTGTCAGTCTCACAAGAAGCCTCATTATTTGGTGACTGTAAACATGGTTTGAAGTCTCTGCTCCTGCCAAGCTGAAATCTTCGAATGCTGAGGCTGAGTGATTGAAAATCCAAGATTACAGTGGAAGGGGACGAGAAGTTATTTATAGCTCTGGCTCATCTACTGAAAGCCCCCGGCCAGAAACAGCACTCTGTTTGAAGGAAAGTAAATTTCTTCCACAGCTGAAAATAATTGTGTTTTATGGGAAAGCTAGGCAAGGTCTGGAGCAGGGAAAGTGTGCCTGGCAGGTGCACGGAAGGCATGGTGGGGGTGATGACTAGCAGTCATTCTTCAAACGAGGGTGGTCCTTGCCTGACAACAGCTCGGGCTTGGAGCACTCAGCTTTAGGTGTTACTCCCATGGTGAAACAGAATTAGTTATTCTATTATAGGTAAAAAATAATAATAATAATGCTCCTCTCCATGTTGCTTCCCACTAATCAGTAATTGGTATCATCTAGGATATCAGGGTTCTTATTCTTTTTTCTGATACACTGAAAATACCAACCCCACACCACCGAGATTGGAAGCACCAACATTACGGATGGGTCACACAAGGATGTGGATTCCTCAGCTAAGTCATTTTGTCTTTTTTAATTTAGATGGCCTTTGTATCGGTTATTTCTCATTGTTGGGACAAAATACCCAACCATAAGCAACTTAGGCATGGAAAGGGGTTTAATTCATCTTACAGTTCCAGAGCATAAAGTCCATCACAGTGGGGAAAGCATGGGAGGAAGCCAGGGTCACATGGTCGTGTCAGTGGTGAGGAAGCAGAGAAAGAGAAAGGGAACACAGCAAGTTGGGCCAAGCTGTCACATCTCTAGTTCCTCCCCCAGTGACATACTTCCTCCAACAGAGTCCCCAACCTTCTCAAATGGGGCCGGTAGCTGGGGAGTAAGTACTCAAACACAGGAGCATGTGGGAGACATTTTGTATTCAGTCCTCCACAGTCCTTGATACTAAACAGGTCTTGAATGGTAGCTTCAGGTAAGAAGAAATTTGAAAGGATTTCTTCACTCTTCTATTTCTTTTCTTTTTTTGTAAATATTCAATATATACACAGGCATTCCTTTATTTGATTACTGGAAATGATGATTTCTTTACATCCACATATTTGAAGAGACATCAGTTAAATCAACTAGAAGTTTAGATACATCGAAAAATCATAAAAAAAAAAAAAGAATCTTGATGGAGTCCTGTAGTTTAAGTCAAAAATAAAATAAAATAAATTTTGGAGTGATTTAGCTTTGGAGAGCATGTGACAAAAGTAGTATTTTGCCATTGCTGTGACAAAACACATGACAAGAGCAACGTAAGAGGGAAAGGATTTATTTTGTCTCACAGTTCAAGGGGATGCAGCTCATTACGGCAGCAGCAGTGTGAGGTGCCCGGTCACAGTGCATCCTCAGAGAAAGGGGAGCATGAGGAATTCTGGGGCTGCCCTAGCTTTCTACTTTTGTAGCAGCCCAGGACCCACGGGATAATTCCACCTCAATTAACCTAAGCTAGAGACTCCCTATGAGACAAACCCAGAGGTTCGCCGCCTAGTTGATACTAAATGTGATCAAGTGGACAAATCAAGGTTTATCATCACAACATGAGAGTTTCTCAGGCTTCAGTTAGGTATGGAGGGATTGAATAAATGCTGTTGTGCAGCAGATTCCTCTGAATTAAAGAGAGAAAGGAGGCTCTGGGGATTCGGGAAGTCAAGTCCGGGAAGACATTGATCTTAAAGGTCACAGAACCACATCCCAAGGTTATGTAAGGTAGAAGTGAAAGCATGGTGGTGGTGGGGGGAGACAGGGAGGGAGTCCCAGAAAGTCAGGAAGTCAACAAGTCTGGGAAAGAGTTGCAAGGCCCCGCCCCAAGGCTATACATACAGGGGAAACAAATGCTTGAAGGAGAGAGACTCTCCCACGGAGCTGCCTGCAAGTGGTGCCGGAGATGCAGCTTCCTGAGTCATCACCTGTGCTGGGGCGGCCGTCTGGTGCTGCAGCTGCTTTGGGTGACGCGGCTATGGGGAAGTCTTCATGCAGGATGGAATGAGACTTCTGGTGCAGCTGCGTTTTGGAGTCATGTGTTGCTCCTGTGAGCACCCCCTCACCCTGCTGTGTAAGTAACCCCAGTAAACTCACTGATCCACCACACTGGTTTGGTGTCAGTGTCCTTTGCTCTGTTGTCTGTGCTTGATTTGGGGGAGAAGACATGCGTTCACCTCTCCCCAGGGACAACGTTTCTTGTGACAAATGGTTACAATCAGTTTAATGTAGATATATATATAGATAGGGGGATAGACCTTTAAAGACGCCTGCAGCATGACAGATGTGAGGAAATTCATCGAAGGGTGTAAATAAACTGGTGTAATTTCTCTCCTTAAAAGGAAAGCGCATAGACAAACTCGGGTGCTTGACTATAATTCCAGGGAGGTCACAGAAGGCTCCAAAGCAGCTGCAGATTAACAGTGTGCAGGAGAACGTCAGTCAGAACTCAAAATTTCAGACTCGCCCCCCAAGCAGTGTTTCTGAGTAAAAGCTTAAGCTAGTTATTGCAAAAATCTGAGAGGCTTGTTTATCATGTACGTTGCTGGATCCCAGCTCGGGCTGACCTCAGTCTGGGCATCTTCTCAGACCTGTACCTGTGCCTCTGGTGCGGAGACGTCTTTCTGAGCTCCCCGGGGAGTCTTGCTGTTCATATTGTAAACCCAGGGTCCTATAATATATATTTCATATAATCCCTCCCTCGTAACCAGGGGCTCTGCACCCCTGCTGAGAGGCACACAGAACTCTACACACAGAGAGCCATCTGATTCTCACCTTTCCTTCATGTGGGTCCCACACAGTGATACTCAGCTTTGGGCAGGTAATTCCTGGGCATCTGTCTTCGCTGCTCAAGTGATTTGCAAATCTCTTGGCCTGCAGGGTCCTAACTTAACATCCCATATCTCTCAGGTGGCTGGGCATGTGGGATATGTTTAATAAGGATTTATCTGTTGGTTATTGACTCTGGTGTTCTTTCCTTTTAACAGCTGGGCAAGCGCCCTGTTATTCCACCATCAATATCTAAATGTCTTGTATTTCCCTTTTTTTGCATTGCGATTTTGTTGAGCTTGTACGATCTTGTGTCTACATCATCTGGTCTATTTTATTAAGATGTGTTTTGTTAGGTTTATCCTGAGCTTCACTGATCCCTCCCTTGCCGCCTGTGGTTCTTGCATAGAAAGCCCATTGTGGTGCCCAAACAGACTCTAATCTGCACATCTCTTTTTGGACTCCAACAAGGATGCCAGGTGAGCATACTAACAGTAGCCTGGAGCAGCCGTTCAAGTGGTCCAGAGCAGCAGGCAGGGATTGTGAATGCGATTGTCTTGTCTGACGGGCCCTGGGTCCAGCATGCTCAGGGAGGAAGGCACAAGCATGAATGTTTGCCTTGCTGGCCAGAAGTCCTAAAAGCAGCTGCCTGCTGATTGATGATAACATACATAATGACACACCAAGCATTCAAACACTGCCAGGCATGAGCAAAGTCTCTGCAAGCTCTCCAATGCCATCTCTTGCTGGTTGGCCAAATCCTTATCTTCCAGTATGCAGGCAACAAGGACAGCAAGAGCCAGAAAGTATCCGATCCAATGATGCCCATTATAATCCCAGCAATTTAACACACAGGGAGAGCAAAGGAGGGATGGATGCTTCCTACTTGCAAATTCCCAAAGAGAACCATGCACAGATGCTCAGCACAGACATGACCCCAGTTTACTGGAATATCAGAAGTACATATTGTTGTATTTTTGTATTCTGTGCATAAAAACAACTCAAATATTGGACTGTTAGAGCTGGCTTCTAGAAACCTTTCTTAAAGAGGCTTTCTCTTCTATTGAAGACAGATTTTATGCAAAGACAGCACTATCTAACCATAGACATTATCCCACTGATGTAAAAAAAAATGTAAGCTTTGAAACTAAAGTGGCCCACCAAAGTGGTTAAAAACAGAAATGTCAAGTGGAAGGTGAGCAGTAATTAACGTTTCGCATAAAGTCATTCTTTCATGCATTTTCACTTAGCACTGACGATGGTTGAGGCACTTACCTCTATCTCAGTGGGCTTCGCTGGCTTCTTTGTTGCTTGGCTCCCATGCTGCCATCATGATGACCCATTCTCCACAAAGCAGCTGAATGTTCCAAAGTCACAAAAGACAAGACTATTTTTCTCACGTATGCTCTTTCGTTGCATCCGTGGCAGTTGTCCAGGCTGTTATCAAATGGAGAGCTCATCATAAATCTCCAGTTCTCTCCAAATGCAAATTGTCCTTTGACAAAAACAGCTTCTGTAGCTTGAGATTTCTGTTTACAACTCCACGTACAAGAGGCTTCTTTGTCTTCCACCATGCACTTCCCTTTGCGTGGAGGATGAGTCCCATTTATCACTTGGCACAGAAGATCAGTCTCTCATGAGAGATGGCAACTCGAAATCTTAGAAAGTTGGAAAAGCAATTTTGGAAGTGAGTAAAGTATTAAAATACGCTACCATAATACAGTTTCTGAGAAATTTTAATAAAATAAAGCATCTGACTTATTTGCCCAGTCATTTCCCAAATGTTGAAAATTTCTGAGTGTCCTTTTGAAAACACGTTATTTGTGCATTTATTCATAAGTCAACAATCTGGAATGGAGACTAGGGTTGAAGGGGGATACAAGAATACAACCTATGGAAAATCCATAAATTTATAAATTTTTAAAAAACACCTTACTTAATGCTATTTGCATCCAGAATATTTGAGCACATCCTCTGCACCGGACTCCAGTTTTGCTCAAGGCATGGACACCTACCCCATGGCACAAGGCTTGTTAGAACTTACTGGGTTGGTGACTTTGGTCAAGTTATTTGTCACTTTCATATAGGTCAAGATTATTAAGCTACAATTTACAGAACAGACGTTTAAATTGGATTAAACAGTGGGGAAGATTTCATAGTTCCTATGATTGGCAAATACAATGGTAAGATGATATACTTGGCTATGAATCTGGTTCTCAATGGGAATGATTGCATCTCCAAACCAAACAAAAGAAATTTGGTGATATCTGGGGTTCTTTTTGCTTTCAGTTCCGTGGGGAAGGAACTTCAACAAGTATCTTCTGGGTAATGATTATTTCTGTATGCCTCCTCAGATGGGGAATTATGTATCAGTTGTAAAAGATCTCAGATATCTTGGTCATGAGGCCCAAACACTCTCATTAGTAAGTCTTTAGTGTTCTCTCACTTCTGTGGTCAGAAAGTTTGTTTTATCTTTCCCTGTATAGCAAGAATTATGGGTACCATCCATATTAGCTTCATTTCCTCCTGTTCCATGCTCTAAGAGGAGGATTCTTCCTCTTCAATTTCAGTTATGAAAAATAAAATAGAATTCATTTAATTGGTCCAAATTTGATCATGCATTTATTATAAAATTACTCCATGATGATGTTACAGTAATTTCAACAGAGGCCATATGTTTATCATAAGGGAAAGACTTGAGGTAAGGAACAAACCTATATTAGACAGACAAAAGTAAGAATTATCATACTTTCTCTTAAATAGAAAAGAATATTATCTCATAGAACATCACTGTGGTGCCACTTTTTAAACACATGTACAGAATCCAGCTAAATATTCATATCATAGGTGATGTTCATAAATGCTAGATCTCTGATAGACAAATACTTGGTGATGATGCTGATAAAAAAGGCAAGAAAACAATGTAGGGACTAGTCACTGATGAAAACATGATGATTATGTGTGGTCCAGAGCTCAGAACAGAAAGCACATTGCTCTGTTTGGTTTCAATCTTGATTGTGAATGTCAGTGGCCAAGCTTTGAAGATCCACTAAATTGAGAAGTAAAGCACAGGTTGATTGGATAGATATCACAGTTATGGGCTCAGGAGTTGATTTAAGGAAGCGAAGTATACACAGTTTGAAGTGTTTGATGTCAAGGCAACACAGAAATTCTCAGATCATTTAAGTCTCATCATTACACAAATGATAGTACATTTCCTCAATAATGTGAAAGTTAAATTAAATTCCACTTTCAAATTAGAAGGTAACACCTACTACCTGTCAATCAGTAACATGTTTATTTGAGGATCTGCTTGGGAAAAATAGAGACAAAAATATTAGTTTGGAGTCAGTCTTTTCCAATATCCTAAGGAAAAAAGAAAAAAACTTCCCTTTTTTTAACTAGTACTGTGTCAAACTTAAAATACCCCTTTCTGGGCTGGAGAGATGGCTTAGTGATTAAGGTGTTTACCTGCAAAGCCAAAGGACCCAGGTTCAATTCCTCAGAACCCACATAAGCCAGATGCACAAGGGGGAACACACATCTATAGTTTGTTTGCAGTAGCTGGAGGCCCATTCTTATCTGCCTCTTTCTCTCTCCTTCTCTCACTCTCTCTCATAAACAAATGAAAAAATAAAATAAATTAAAACAGAGCTTTCTTAAGTACATGGATATGTTCTAGAAAGGCCAAGCACATGTGAATTGAAAGTGAGTCATGGGCTTAGATGTCCAGGAACCTCCCATAAATTGTTTGCCAACTAACTCCAAATTTTACTGTTCTCTCTAGCTATAAGAAAACTATAATTATGTCTATTGAGAACAAAAAAAGACAAAAAGATAGATAGCACCCAGCTACAGAGAGAGGTACAGGAGAGAATCTTATAATAACAGTCAAGGAAAAAGAGTCATCTTTTTTGGGTCTAAAAGTCATTGAGTACTTAGACACAAGAAACAACACATGGAAATCATTGCAAGTTCTCCAGTGCTACAGAAACACAGACACTGAGCTACATTTTGCTTGCAGGGATACAGATGGGCTGGAGAGATGGCTTTAAGGTTAACACACTTGCGTGTGAAATATTAAGGATCTAGGTTCAGATTCCCAGTGCCCATGTAAGCCAGACACAAAAGATGATGCATGCTCAGAAGGTAACACGTGTCCAAGATGGCATGCACCTGGAGTTTGATTGCAGTGGCTCGAGGCCCTTGTGCACCAATTGTCTCTCTCCTTCTTCCTCTCTCTCTCTCACATTCCCTCTCTCATAAATAAAATTTTTAAAAATTTAAGAAGGTGTTAAGCTATGTGAAAAACAATGACATCAGGAAAGCTCAGTGATAAGTAGATGTGTGTGTGTGTGTGTATGTGTGACAGGTGTGTGTGTATGGGTGCACAGATGCTGCTGCATGTGTGGAGGCCAGAGGGTAACCCTCAGGTGTCAGTCCTCATCTACCCTGCTTGAAACAGGAGGTAAACCCTGTGTTGTTAGCAAGTCTCTTGTTCATTGAAGCGAATGGATCACAAGCTTGAGGGTTTTCCTGACTCTGCCTCCCAGTGCTGTAGGCAAGTTGCAGTTACAGACACATGCACCATTTCATGTCGCACGCTTTATGTAGGTGCTGAGGACCTGAACTCTGGTCAGCAGGCTTGTACAGATGCACTTTTAACAACTGAGCTAGCTGTCCCGTCCTCCTTAACTACATCGTCTGATGATCAACTTCAAGTTAATTATAATTTTAATAAAGGCATTCTGTTTATAAAAAAAATATGACCAACGTTTGTAGAAACTATTTTATCACTTGGTCATCCACATAACTCAACGTCTCTTGGATTATTTGGTCCAATCAAAACCCTTCAGGCCTTAGCTTTTTTAGGATTCAGTGTAGTGTTTCTGTGATTTATTAGTGTTGATAGATGTCAACCTGTAACATTTTCCAAAAAGAGGAACAACTCATTTCTCTGAACTTCACTGTTGCATTTTATCCTTTTTCTACCTTACATAACCTTAACAATAAACTTGAAACATTTACATTGTCCTGTTTTCTTCTTTCTTTCACATTTTTGAAAAACATGCATGGAACATAATAACTCCTAAATATCATATGTCATGATAATAAGTGTTATACCAAATGCAAATATTCAACAATAAACTCAATTTTATTTTATTTTAGAAGATAATGTGCAGTGCTTTATTAGCTACACATTTTACTTATAAACACCATGTGATTCTGTTTCTGTAAATGCAGATTACACATCTACAGTAGATGAATGCTAGAGATTTCCATTGTATACACTGAATACTCTAAAGAACCAAAAAGACTGGAGTATTGTATATAAGACAAGACTCCACAGATATTTTACTACACAAAGAATAGACTAGAGAACACTGCTTGAGTATACCAGTTGACTATCTGCATGTAACTTCACAAAGTTCGTATATCCAAGCCCATAACTGCAATCAACATTGTTTACCTTTCCACAGCTATGACCAAAATACTCCAGAGATCAGTTGAAATGGAAAAATCACTTTGCCTTGCAGTCCACCCTAAAGTGTCAGAATAAAGTAGCTCCTACCAATGTGGCCAGAGACTCTGTGTGTGTGTGTGTGTGTGTGTGTGTGTGTCAGGGGAAAAATTTTCCCCTGGGGTGACACAAATACATGTCTTCTCCCCAGATAAGGCACTAATGACAGAACAAAGGATGATGAGCCAGTGAGTGGACTGGGGTTACTTACAGAGCAGGGAGAGGGGTTGCTTTCTGGAACAATTGATGACTCGAAGGCAGCTGCAACATGAGCGTCTCGTCCCATCCGGGATGACCACCGCCCCATAGCTGCTTCCACTCAAAGGCAGCTGTGTCACCAGAAAGCCCACCTCAGCGTAGGTGATAATGACTCACGGAAGCCACATGCCTGGCGCTCACTGCACCACTTGCAGGCAGCCTATGGGAGAGTCTCCCCTCCCACCCCCTCCCACCCGCTCCCCAAGGCAGGTGTTTCCGCTTTCTATAGCCTTAGGGTGGAGTCTTGCTGCCCAGATTGCTGACTTCCTGAGTCTCTGGAACTTCATTCCCGCCCCTCCACCCCCAAGGGATATTGTAACTTCTACCTAACATAGCTTTGGGGAGTGGTGGTGTGACCTTTAAGAATCAAGTCTCCCATACTTGACTTCCTGAACCCCCAGAGCCTCTTTCTCTCTGTCTTCAATCCAGAGGAATCTGCTGCACGGCAAACAGAAAGCGTACCTACTCCAGTGGCCTTTCTCCTTTGCCAAATTTAATTTTGTCTGGGCTCCCAGCCTAGGTGATGGTACCTTCCTCCCTTAGTGGATCATTTCTGGAAAACACCCTCATAGACATATCTAGAGGTTTGCGTTAATATCTTGGTACTTCTCAATCTGATCAAGCTGAGGGCCCAGAATAACCATAACAACCGTTGGGAGAGAAGAGTACTTTATTTGACACGAGGGGGATGATGCGGCAACCCCTCCCACACCAAATAGAACCCATCACTAAAGCTGGAGGGTTCGGAACAAATCACCTTGTAACCACTGACATTCTGTGAGTTGTGTATAACAACGTGTTCCAAAATCAACAGAGACAACATGATATTCCTTGATGATATCAAAGGAACCAACAAAAAGAAGTGACTCCCCAAAAGCATGATTTCTGAGAGTACACGATACATGTTTTTTTTTTTTTTTTTTTTTTTTTCTGATTCCTTTTCCCACTTCTCAGGATGTACTTTGGTATAGGTGCCCACCCAGCCCTATCTTATCAAATTGTTCCTATCTAGAACCACATCCATGTCTGTTACATGGGACATTTATGTAGCTACGTAACCATCTGTGAAATTTCCTCCAAATCTTTCATAAATAACCATTCCCCCTTTCCAGCTAGGTCAAACAGAATGTATTTTCCAAGCATATATAAAATTACTTACTTTTCTTCATTAAAAAAAAAAAGAAATTTAAAACATTGATTTTACATTCAGGTCAATACTTCTTTCTCTGAAGTAAATTTCCAAAATAGTTGCAGCAATAAATACAAAGTGAACATGAGTTAGTTTCCATGTTATGAAACTATACTTAGCCCATTGTTATGATCTTCAAGCAATATCCCCACTGTCACAGAACCACAGTCTGGGGAATTAAGCATAAAACAATGATGAAAACCAAGATAAGGAGTTCTTTGTATCTTTCTGCCCACTCACCTTGCTCACCTCACATTTTGTTCTTTGATGCAGTGATATCTATTCAGAATTCTGCTTTTAGTAGCTTCTAACAACTTTCTCTTTTCTGCTAGTAGACAAAGATAGTGGTGTAGACTAGTGTTCTCAATAGAGTGCCTACCATATAGTTGTATACCTGAAAATAAAAATATTTCTGAGGCAATAGCTCAGTAAGGCAAGCAATTGTCACCCTAGCATGAGGACCTGAGTTTGGATCCCCAGGATCAATGTAAATGCTAAGTCAGTACAGTGGACCACCTGTAATCCCAGCACTTGGGAGGCAGACATGGGGCATTCTTTGGCCATGATGGCTACATAGACTAGAAGAATTGTTACGTTCTTAGTTCAAGTGAAAATCTCTGTCTCAGTAAATAAGGTGGAGAACAACTGGGGGATTAAGGAAGACGCTCAATGTCAACCTCTAGTCTCCATACTTATCACACATACACCATACACATGTGCATATGCATACATATAAACATGAAAATACATTTGCACACATACTTACCACATACATAAGCACATACAAAAGGAGACTGTTGCAGATGGAAGCTAAAATTATAATTGTACTCAATTCTGTGAGAAATAGTAGTATTTTACACATTAAGTAGTGCCATGCCTTGCTACCTTGAGCCTATTGATATTCTGTACCAGGTTATTTTTGGTCATTTGGAATTCTGTTCAGTACATTTTAGAATATCCAACGCCCTCCCTGATCTCTGCTAGTAGTATCCTCCAATTCTGTCCCCCATCTACCCTGGCTTCCCAACTAGTGACATTAGCAATTTTCCAATGACCTGTAAGGATACACTTGTCCCTAGAGGGTAATTACTGATGTCAATTTTGATAAGAAACCTGAACTGAAACGTTTCCCCATTAGCATAGGAACATCTGGTGGACAAGAGATTTGAACATCATGGCTGTATGAGGAGGTCAGATAGTTGAAGAGTTTCATTTTTTTTCTGTTTAATTGTCATACTATGTGCAATGTTTCCTCTGCATGTGCTTGTGTGTGGAGGCGAGGAGACAACCACTGACATTGGGTCTCAGGAATTCTGTCACCTTTTCTGACACACGGGGTTCTCACTGGCCCAGATCTTACTAATTAAGCTAGATTGAAAGGTCGGCATTTCCCAGCTGCCCTCCTGATCCCCCCTCCCTAGCCCTGGTATTTTGGGAAGGGCAATCATTGGTTTAGTAAAAATATCCGGACATTAAAAACCAAGCTGAGAGTACCTTTGGCAGATAGCACCAAATGGCAGAACCCACATCCTCAGCAAAAATACTTATATACAGACACCTCCTTTGAGGTCCCATATTTTTTCTAGTTTGTTCTGTTTCTCACTGACCTATGTAGAAAAAGACCACACCCACTTATTCCCAAGAGATACTACAGCACAATACTACTAAAGTTAGTATAGGTCACGACCTAAGTTCTGTTACCTGGCCTTAGGTCTGGCTGTGTTCCTTTGATGTTCTGTCTAATTTCCTCTGATATCTGCTCAAATTGTGAGTTGCAGTATGGAAAAGTCAGCTCTTCTGTCAAAACAGATTGGATTCTAATTTAGGCTCCTCCATTTTCTGGGTGTATACCTTCATGCAAGTTATTGTACAGTCTAACAAGTTTCTTACTTTTTAAAACATGTGATATGTGTGTTCTGGCCTTCTTTACTCAAGAAGATATGCTGAAGCCCACTGTTAGAGTCATGCAGCAGCAACAAGCCAAAAAATGTCAGAGACTGGTGACAAATGCCAAGCCTAAGAGGGATTCCTCGGCAGGTTTCAGAGTCTGGTGCTACTGATGCCTTGATTTGGAATCTGGCCCCCCAGAACAATGGTTCAATACATATCTGTGGTGTAACTCCTCCTAGCTTAGGATGCATCTGTGTCAGTGACCCTGAGAAACTAGTGTAGCATGTATGAACCCACTAGTGTACACTTAGTAAGAGTCAATTAAATGATTCACGTAAGATGTTTTATTTATTAAAACACCCAGGCAATATCTCTGGGATTATTTTTGGAATCAATAGGTGTATAGCCATGCTAGAGTATTCTGATTGACTTAAAGAATTGAAGCTATATAATTATCCAGTGTATTGATTATAGAAGTACTGTGAAGTATTTGGTGTTTTTGACCTTCAAACAGAAAAGATCAACCCATGGCACCAGGTACCTGGGACTTTGTTTTCTGGTAGTCCGTGAACTGCAGAGTTTCTTCATAGTATCTGTTACTGAATCTCTTGAAGTTTGCCTCTTTATATAGTGAGTTTTTTGGGTTCATGGACTTTCTTGGATCCCACTTGGTAAGGTAAGTATTTATATATGCAGCCCTGGCTTTGCCTGCTTGCTAACCGTTGTTCTGTGTTGATCGTATGATGTTAGCAGAAAGTAGAACGACCGATGAGGAGCCAGGGCTGCCTGCTGGCCTTCTCATTTACAAGGACACTTTTAGAAGTCACACACCGTGGTTTTGTGTAAGCGAAGAATTAAGGAGATGAACTTGTATGTGAGTATATAAAATGTTTGAAGAGGGCTGGAGAGATGGTTTAGCGGTTAAGGCACGTTTGATTCCCCAGTACCCACATAAGCCAGATGCATGTGGTGGTGCATGTGTCTGGAGTTCGTTTGCAGTGTCTAGGGGCCCTGGAACACCCATTCTCTCTCTCTCAAATAAATAAATAAATATGAAAATGTTTACAGAGCTATAATTCAATGTTAACATTAAAAAATGAAGTCTTGACTTCCGGTCAAGATGGAGGCATAGGAACCACGCCTAAGCAGCCTAGGGGAGAAAAAGCCAAAGAAAACCCAGCAAAATACACAAGGGAGGTGTATAAGAGATTAAAACAGCAGCGGAGAAGTAGGAGATATCCAGAGCCCACACGGGCAGGCCGAAGCAGCTCCGGCAGCGGCAGCTCGGGACCCGGTAGCGGCAGCTCGGGTTCCGGCAGCGGCAGCTCGGGACCCGGTAGCGGCAACTTGGGCTCCGGCAGCGGCACCTCGGGACCCGGTAGCGGCGATTCAGACTCTGGCAGCGGCAGCGGCAGCACGGGCACCGGCAGCTGCATCACGGGCTCCGGCAGTGGCGACTCGGGATCCAACAACGGCGGCTCAGACCCCGGCAGCGGAAGCGGCGGTGGAAGCCGGAAGCGGCGGTGGAAGCCGTGACTCCAGCCCCAAAAACACCATCAGCTGCTCCGGTACCGGCCACAGCGGCTTCAGGGCAGCGAATCCAGCAGCGGAGGCTCCAGCGGCTTCAGCGGCAGAGGCGGATCCCGCAGCGGCAGCACCAGCGGATCAGAGGCGGAGGACCCAGCAGCGGCAGCTCCAGCGGATCAGCGGGGGCAGACCCAGCAGCGGCATCTCCAGTGGCGGATCCAGCAGCAGTGGTCCCAGCAGCGGCAGCTCCAGCGGCAACAGCAGGGATCCAGCATCAGGGGCGCCAATCTGCAGGGCCACAGTTGCCAGGCTTGGTTTGCCCCACAGGAAAAGCCAGTACCCAGTTCCAGAAAGCAGAACAGCGGCCCAACATCCCAGCCAGCAACTTGACTGAGACCAAAAGCACCCAAAGAGGTAACTGGGATTGAACCAGGGAAGGGTCTCACCTGGTCACAAGCTGACTTGGATCCCTCAACAGACCAGAAATCTTAACTTCTTTGTTGATAGAGGATCTGGTTTTTATAATACCTAATCTTGCATAAATGCTCGGTGCTGTTCTTGACTGAATGTGTATAGGGTTTAGTTAAATTTTAGAATATACCTGTATTTTATTCCACTCAACCTATTTGAATACCCCCATAGCAGGCAAACTTAACCCCTAGGTCCACGTGTCTAGATACTCTGAGAGTGGTAAGAGCCACACCTAACATCTTAATCTCCTACATAGAAGATATACAATATCAGATCAATAGATACAGCAAAGGATACCCAGCTAACTGGAAAATCTAAGCAGTAACTTAATCCAAGATGCAAAAATATATACATTATAACACAAGAAACACCAAAAACCAAGACAATATAAATCCACCAAAAAGCATCAATGCTTCAGAAATGACCTCTAGTGAAAACGAGTTAGAGAAAATGCCTGAGAAAGATTTCAAAAGAATGATTGTAAATATGTTCAATGAACTCAAAGAAGAAATCAAAGGAATCAGAGAAGATACAGGACACCAATTTAACGAAATAAAGAAATCAATACAAGACATAAATAAGGAAATAGAAATAATGAAGAAAAACCAGTCAGAATTACTAGCAATGAAGAACACAGTTAATGAAATAAAAAACTCTGTAGAAAATCTCACCAGTAGAATGGATGAAGGAGAGGACAGAATATCTAAGCTAGAAGACCAGGTGGCAGATCTAATACAATCCAACAAAGAGAAAGACAAACTAATAGAAAAGTATGAATGGGAATTTCAAGATATTCGGGACACTATGAAAAGATCAAATATAAGAATTCAGGGTATAGTAGAAGGAGAAGAATTTCAATCCAAAGGTATAGTAGGCATCTTCAACAAAATCATAGAAGAAAACTTCCCCCAAATTGGGAAAGAGGTGCCAATGCAGATACAGGAAGCATTTAGAACACCAGCCAGACAAAACCTGGAAAGAACCTCTCCTCGCCATATTATAATCAAACTACCAAACACACAATCCAAAGAAAAAATATTGAAAGCAGTTAGAGAGAAAAATCAAGTTACCTACAAAGGCAAGCCCATCAGGATCACAGCAGATTACTCAACACAAACTTTCAAAGCCAGAAGGGCTTGGAGTGAAGTATTCCAAACTCTGAAAGATAACAACTGTCAACCAAGACTACTTTATCCTGCAAAACTATCCATTCAAATAGATGGAGAAATAAGGACATTCCATGACAAAAGCAGGCTAAAGGAGTATTTGAAGACAAAACCAGCTCTACACAAAATACTTGAAAGAATCCTCCATGCCGAAGAGAAAGAAAAACACACATATAAGGAACCTGGAAAACAGCAAACAACACTCAAATACTAGTTAATATAAGAGAGCAAAGGTAGAACCAGAACCACAAAAAAAAAAAAAAAAAATGGCAAGCATAAATACACATCTTTCAATAATATCTCTTAATATCAATGGCCTCAATGCTCCAACCAAAAGACATAGATTTGCAGACTGGGTTAAAAAGCAGGACCCTACAATTTGTTGTCTCCAAGAAACTCACCTTTCTACAAAGGATGGACATTATCTTAGGGTGAAAGGTTGGAAAACGGTGTTTCAAGCAAATGGACCCAGAAAGCAAGCAGGGGTTGCTATCCTAATAGCTGACAAGGCAGACTTCACTCCAACATTAGTCAAGAAAGATAAGGAAGGTCACTTTATATTGATTAAGGGCACACTCCAACAGGAGGACATTACAATCCTAAACATATATGCACCTAACATGGGGGCTCCCAAATTCATCAAACAAACACTGTTAGAATTAAGGTCACAGATAACACCAAACACAGTGGTAGTTGGTGACTTTAACACCCCACTCTCATCAATTGACAGGTCATCCCGGGAAAAAATAAACAGAGAGGCATCTGGACTAAACGAGGTCATAGAAGGAATGGACCTAACAGACATATACAGGACATTTCATCCAAATGCTGCAGAATATACATTCTTTTCAGCAGCACATGGATCATTCTCTAAAATAGACCATATATTAGGACACAAAGCAAATCTTAACAAATTCAGGAAAATTGAAATAATTCCTTGCATTCTATCTGACCACAATGGAATCAAACTACAAATCAATAGCAAGAAAGGATATAGAGCATACACAAATTCATGGAAACTAAACAATACATTACTAAATGATGAATGGGTCAATGAAGAAATCAAGAAGGAAATCAAAAAATTTATAGAGTCAAACAATAATGAGAACACAACATACCAAAATCTCTGGGACACAATGAAGGCAGTTCTAAGAGGTAAATTTATAGCTTTAAGTGCCTATATTAAGAAATTAGAAAGGTCGCAAATAAATGACCTAATGCTTCACCTTAAAGCCTTGGAAAAAGAAGAACAAGGCAAACCAAAAATCAGTAGACGGGAAGAAATAATAAAGATTAGGGCAGAAATTAATGAAATAGAAACCAAAAAAACAATACAAAGAATTAATGAAACAAAGAGCTGGTTCTTTGAAAGGATAAACAAGATTGATAAACCCTTAGCAAATCTGACCAAAAGAAAGAGAGAAGAGACACAAATTAATAAAATTAGAGATGAAAAAGGTAACATCACGACAGATGCCAGAGAAATTCAAAAAATCATAGGGACATATTATAAAAACATATACTCCACAAAGTATGAAAATCTGAAAGAAATGGATGATTTCCTTGATTTATATGACCTACCTAAATTAAATCAAGATGAGATTAATCACTTAAGTAGACCTATAACAAGCATGGAGATCCTAACAGTTATCAAAAATCTCCCAACTAAAAAAAGCCCAGGCCCAGATGGATTCACTGCTGAATTTTACCAGACCTTCAGGGAAGAGCTAACACCATTGCTTCTTAAGCTTTTCCATGAAATAGAAAAAGAAGGAATTCTACCAAACTCCTTCTATGAAGCCAGCATCACTCTGATACCAAAACCAGGCAAAGATAGAACAAAAAAGGAAAATTACAGACCAATCTCCCTCATGAACATAGATGCAAAAATTCTCAACAAAATATTGGCAAACAGAATACAAGAATACATTAGAAAGATCATTCACCCTGACCAAGTAGGCTTTATCCCAGAGATGCAGGGATGGTTCAACATACGCAAATCTATAAATGTTATACATTATATAAATGGGTTGAAGGACAAAAATCACATGATCATCTCATTAGACGCAGAGAAAGCATTCGACAAAATCCAACATCCCTTCATGATAAAAGTCCTACAGAGACTGGGAATAGAAGGAACATATCTCAATATAATAAAGGCTATTTATGATAAGCCTACAGCCAACATATTACTAAATGGGGAAAAACTGGATGCTTTTCCACTAAAATCAGGAACAAGACAAGGGTGTCCACTGTCCACACTTTTATTTAATATAGTTCTGGAAGTCTTAGCCATAGCAATAAGGCAAGAGACATGCATAAAAGGGATACAAATCGGAAAGGAAGAGGTCAAGTTATCATTATTTGCAGATGACATGATTCTATATATAAAGGACCCTAAAGACTCTACTAGCAAACTGTTAGAGCTGATAAAAACCTACAGTCATGTAGCAGGATACAAAATAAATACACAGAAATCAGTAGCCTTCATATATGCTAACAACAAACACACAGAGGATGAGATCAGAGAATCACTCCCATTCACAATTGCATCAAAAAAAATAAAGTACCTTGGAATAAACCTTACTAAGGAAGTAAAGAATCTATACAATGAGAACTTTAAAACACTCAAGCGAGAAATTGCAGAAGACACTAGGAAGTGGAAAAACATCCCTTGTTCCTGGATTGGAAGAATCAATATTGTGAAAATGGCAATCTTACCAAAAGCAATCTACACATTTAACGCAATCCCCATCAAAATTCCAAAGGCATTCTTCACGGAAATAGAAAAAACAATCCAAAAATTCATTTGGAATCACAAAAAACCTCGAATATCTAAAATAATACTGAGCAACAAAAATAAGGCTGGTGGTATCACCATACCTGATTTTAACCTATACTACAGAGCCACAGTAACAAAAACAGCATGGTACTGGCACAAAAGCAGACTCGTAGATCAATGGAACAGAATAGAGGACCCAAATGTAACCCCATGTAGTTATAGCCACCTGATATTTGATAAAAATGCCAAAAATACTCATTGGAGAAAAGACAGCCTCTTCAGCAAATGGTGTTGGGAAAACTGGATATATATCTGTAGAAGGATGAAAATAGATTCTTCTCTTTCTCCGTGCACAAGAATTAAGTCCAAATGGATTAAGGACCTTAACATCAGACCTGAAACTCTGAAACTGCTAGAGGAAAAAGTAGGGGAAACCCTTCAACATATTGGTCTTGGCAAAGACTTTCTGAATACAACCCCAATTGCTCAGGCAATAAAACCACAGATTAACCACTGGGACCTCATGAAAATACAAAGATTCTGCACTGCAAAGGACACAGTGAAGAAAGCAAAGAGGCAACCTACAGAATGGGAAAAAATCTTCACCAGCTATACATCTGATAGAGGATTAATATCTAAGATATACAAAGAACTCAAGAAGTTAAATAATAAGGAATCAAACAAACCAATCAAAAAATGGGAAATGGAGCTAAATAGAGAATTCTCAAAGGAAGAAATACGAATGGCATATACGCATCTAAAAAAATGTTCTACATCCCTAGTCATCAGGGAAATGCAGATTAAGACTACATTGAGATTCCATCTCACTCCTGTCAGATTGGCTACCATCATGAAAACAAATGATCATAAATGTTGGCGGGGATGTGGAAAAAGAGGAACCCTTCTACATTGTTGGTGGGAATGCAATCTGGTCCAGCCATTGTGGAAATCAGTGTGGAGGTTCCTAAAACAGCTAAAGATTGATCTACCATATGACCCAGCTATAGCTCTCCTAGGCATATATCCTAAGGACTCATCTCATTACCTTAGAGATACTTGCTCAACCATGTTTATTGCTGCTCAATTTATAATAGCTGGGAAATGGAAACAGCCTAGATGTCCCTCAACTGATGAGTGGATAATGAAGATGTGGCACATTTATACAATGGAGTTTTACTCAGCAGTAAAGAGGAATGAAGTTATGAAATTTGCAGAAAAGTGGATGGATCTGGAAAGAATTATACTAAGTGAGGTAACCCAGGCCCAGAAAGCCAAGCGCCACATGTTCTCCCTCATATGTGGATCTTAGCTAGAGATGATTGGGCTTCTGTGTGAGAAGGAAAAAACTCAGTAGCAGAGGCCAGTAAGTTAAAAAAGGAGATAGAAAGGGAAGAGAAAGAAAGGGAGGAGGGCTTTTATTAGGTTGGTATTGTATATATGTAAGTAGAAAGATTGAGATGGGGAGGGGATATGATGGAGAATGGAATTTCAAAGGGGAAAGGGGGGAGGGTAATACCATGGGATTTTTTTTGTTATCATGGAAAATATTAATAAAAATGGAGAAAAAAAAAAAATGAAGTCTTTTAGCTTTAAGCTTCTTCCTGCTAGCTATTCAGGAATTTCTTTTGGTTTGAGTATTTCACAGGTGCAGCCGGTAGTCAACCTGTGACACGCAGGGTATCTACCAACCCTGCTGAAGGAATGGAGGATAGCCGAAGGCAGGATAGAGCAGGCTGGGAAGCTGCAGAACTCCAGGTCAAGTGAAATGATGGCTGAGCTGATGGAGGAGTGTGCAAGGGGTTAAGGAGTGTTGTAGGACCCTCACCACGCAGTAGGCTTTAGAGCTGAGACCTGGGTAGGGAGGAAGCAGCC
Source organism: Dipus sagitta (assembly GCA_036346955.1). Lineage (NCBI taxonomy): Eukaryota > Metazoa > Chordata > Mammalia > Rodentia > Dipodidae > Dipus > Dipus sagitta. Next base: position 8,248,518 of record CM070779.1, on the reverse strand, counting down.
AGGGCAAAATTGAAATCCCGAGTTTCCCAGGCAGGTGGAACTGGCATTCATATTCCAGAAGCACAGGGCAGATGCATGCAGTCAGAGGCCGTGGGCCCCTGGGAAGCCAGGAGGTGATTTCGCAGGGACTGGATATAGTGCTCATTCAGAAGAAGGCTGTGGGATGCTTTTAAGATGCAGGAATATAGACAGGGAAGATCCAAGGAGAAGGGGAAACACTAAAATTCCAAAAAGAAAATTACCTCTCGAGTTATACAATGATTGCAATGATCATTTGCTTACTGGGCTCCAGTGTAAACACATACATTAGTCAGAATTCTACTTATCCAATCACCAGATATTAACCTGTGCTCTGCCACATGGTATAGCTTTTGGCAAGCTGTATTTGTCTAAGAGAATGTTACTAAATGAAGCTGCCTTCTGCTATGCCTTAACAGAGAACCTAGAACCTATTAAACATATCACATCAGTGAAGAGAACCTTGTCATAATACTTGCAAGATCTATGTATTTTGGATACAAAGACCACATTTATCTTTTCCTTGGGATTTGAATGTTTTTATTATTTATTTATGTGTTTGTACGGATGTACATTTGTGTGAGTACATATGTGTATGTGAGTACAGGCATGTGTGTCCCACACAGGGCACATGTGGAAGTCATAGAATAACCCTTGAGTTCATCCTCACCTATGAGCTTCGTTTGAGGCACGGTTTCTCATTGCAGATTTGCACCCAGTCATCCTTTGCGCACTCACCATGAGCTCGTGGGAGCTCTCCTGACTCTGCCTCTCACCCTGTGTCTCTCATTCGTCATGAGCATCAGTGTTCGCAGATAACAGGAGCCCATCAGGGCTTCTGGTTATTTACGTGGCATCTGGGGATCAAACTCGGTACTCAAGCTTGACAGGCAAGGGCTTTATGCACGGAACTGTCTTCCTAGCCCCTCATTATTGTTTTTTCAATGTTAAGCAAAGATTTTTATTTTGTACAAAGATGGTAACTGATAAATACTTGTTAAACGTGAACGAAAACTGAAGGTGCTCAGTGAACATCTGATGGCTCACCCAGCTAAACCATTTTCCTGTTGATTTCCTGTTTATACTAATTACTTTCTTTTCCCAGTGCCTGGTAAGAAGCAACTTAAGGAAGGAAGGATTTCTGTTGTCTCGTGGTCTGAGAGGATACTGTCCACCATGGTAGAGACCAGGCTGTGGCAGCTGGCTACATTCTATCAGACATCAAGAAGGAGCAGAAATCAGAGGTGGGATATAAACATCAACACCCCTCCCCCAACAGCAGCGACCCACTTCCTCCAGCCAGTCCCCACGTCCCAAAGATTTGGCACTCTTCCAAAACCGCATCGCCAGGGGGGTACGGAGTCTTGAAACACACAAGCCTCTAGGGACATGTTACGTCCAAACTCGAACACCTTTATCTGTAGCTTATGGATTCTTTCCCCTTTGTCTTTATTCTCAACCATATGGCAATATATTAAAAGCCCTCAGAATTCAACCACAGTTGTTTATATCCGTTTTGAACATTTTATGAATAAGAAGCCTTAGGGTCAAATAGATGCTATCACTTGTCACTTGGATATTTTGAATCCATCGGGAAGAGACAATACCTCCTCGATGGAATGCATCTGCTTATTCAGAACACAGGGCTGAGTTGTGGCAAATGCCCAGACATATTTCATGCGATCTATAAGCCAGGGCTCTGAAGTGAAAAATGAAGGTAGGACTGTCAAACTCAGAAGTCGAGAAGACATTTTGATACAAAATCCGTCTCCAGTGAGAATTAATATGCCCAGAGAAAGGGGACATAGCAACCGTTTGAAGGAATCTTCTGAAACAAAGGCCTCATTCCCCTCAAAAGCACTGGTTTAAAGGAGAGACAGAAAGAGAGAGAGAGGTACACACCAGTCAGCAATGCACAGTAGGCACCCACTACATTTTGCCAAAGAGTTCTGACTACAGGCAGTTCCTTGCAAAGAACTTTGGTAGCAAAGATAAGGGTTTCTGAGAGTACTAAAACAAGTGCCTATTGGGAATCACGTAATTTAAATCCAGTCTATTCCATATCCAAGTTCCGTTTCTGTAAGTCAAATATTTTTCTGTCTGGGTAAGCACTTGGTGGAACTTTCCCAAAGGACTTAATAATATCTGCCACGTGAGACTTAACAACATTGTCTGAGATAATGCATCAAAGCACAGACTGTGCAACTCACACCAGCTGATTGTTGTTATTGTGTTATAATTAAGTGTTCAATAATTTGGTTATGAGAGTTTTATTCCATAAAGAGGAATAGGTAAGGGTTTTGAATTCCAACCACGATAGAATAAACACAGCATATCAGGCATGCCTCTTTGCAGCAAAGAACCCCAAACTGGGTAACGTGTGAAGCAAGTAATACCGTTCATCTAACTAAAAGAGAAAGGGAAACATACAATCATCAGAATCAATGAAGAAAAGCTCTTAATACAGTCAGAGAGTTCCTCTGAAGCTACACCTAGCTGTGAAAGATAGAACAGATTTCCCTTAAGGGTGAGAAAAATGTAGACATATTCTGTTCTCACTAATGTATTGGAAGTACTAATCAAGGTGGTACAAGAACAAAATAAATAAATATATTGAATATATATATATATATATATATATATATATATATATATATATATATAGAGAGAGAGAGAGAGAGAGAGGTTTTAAATGAATACATCTGCAAAAATGAAAAGACATTTATATCTTCATAATTTATATAGATGTTTCTAAGGCTAGTCAATATATAAGGGCATTTAACAAGTTGTATAATTTAATTTTAATCTAGAAAAATTGCATTTCTGTACACATGCATCAATTCTTTGTTTGTTTTGTGTGGCTTTGGGTGTGGACATGTGTGTATGTGTGCATAGAGGCCAGAACACAGCTTCTATGCCTTTTTTGAAACAGGATCTCACTGAATTGGAACTCAGTAGGCTAGACTGGCTGGAAGAAGATCTCTTGTTATCTGCCTGTCTCCATCTCTCTAGCACTGGGATTATAAGCATGTACCATCACACCAGCTTTGCTTACATAGATTCTGGGGATCAAACTGAGGTCCTAATACTTGCAAAACAAGCACTGAACCAACTGGGATATCTTACTAGCCTCTTTTAAAAAAAAATGAGACAAAGCATCATTATGTAGCCCAGGTTAGTCTAGAACCATTTATGCAGCCGTGTTTGTAGCCTTGAACTCATGGGCTATCTTCCTGTCTCAGTATCCTGGGTATAGAGATTACATGCATGAGTCACCATATCCAGCTTTACTTGCATTTTTTTAAAATACCAAGTATAATAGCTTCCATATGTCTATAAAACAATAAGAGATAAATGTTGTTAAATATATGCAAGTTTCATGTATCTATCAGCTTTCTGTCATTGCAACAAAATACTTGAGACAGGGATGGAGAGATGGCTTAGTAGTTGAGATGCTTGCCTGCAAGCCTAAGGACCCAGATTGGCTCCCTAGAACTCATATAAGCAAGATACACAAGATTGCACATGTCTGGAGTTCAATTGCAATGGCTAGAAATCCTGGTACACAATTTTTCCCAATCTCTCACTCTCTAATAAAAACTAAAATATAAATAAACAAATCAAAAAAATTTAAAAAAATAGCTGAAAACTGAGACAATTGACTTATAAAGGTTTGAATTAGGTTCCTAGCTTTAGGGTGCAGTCCTTGATTGATTGGCTTTATGGATTCAGACTTGTGGTGAAGCAGCCAAGCATTCCAGGGGCATGGGTACAGGACATGCCTCACCTAAATGGTCAAGTGACAGACTTACGCCCATTCCCTTCCCAAGCACATGACCGCTAACTAGGACACTCTCCTGAAAGGGGCCACTTGGGATTCCAGCCTTTGACACATGGGTCCTGGAGGAACATTCAAGATCCACCGAGAACCACAAATTGTTAAAGAATAAAAATAACAATTTGTAGTTCTCGGTGGATCTTGAATGTCCCCAGTGGAATTGCGGCAGGGGTGAGGGAAAAGAGGGTACCAACATATGATGTATCCATATGAAATATGTTGTTAATAATAATAATAACAATAACATTTAAAAATAAGGAGTAAGTGAATAAATAGAATAATATACTAAATTCATGTTTTATAAAACATGGGACTAAGGTATTAGTTTTCTCATAAAAAGATTTTTCTCTTAATCAATGCATTCAGTTCAATACCAATCAAATGTAAGTGAAATTTTTGCTATTAATTTAACAAGAAGAATCCATATTTATGAAGAAATGTAAGGAATCTAGACATTAACTGAAACCTAGACCAAATCACCATTGTTTTTAAGACAAGGAGGACCTTCCCTGATGTGACCTAAGACTCTGTAATGCTACATGGGTCAAGTTATGGTGGTTATGGTACAATGTCCACTAAGCAGATCAATGGATTTGAATACAGAGTCCACATAGAGATAATGTGCACTTGGCCCATTGACTTATTTGGCAAAAGAGCAAACTTTTCTACAAGATAAAAGAAAGTCTATTCTACATATGCAACTGGAAGAATCCATGGAGAACTTCAATGACTGCCTCATTCTCAATGCAAAGTGTAACTGAAGATGACAACATGCCCGAACAGCAGACATGGATGATAACTTGTCTCATCTGCAACATGAAATGATCTGTATGCCCACCGCCAGGAGAATGCAATTTCTGAAATGATACACATTATCTATCTGTTTGTCTGTCTATCTATCTGTCATCTATCATCTATCTATCTATGTGTCTATGCATATGGAAGCCACAGGACAACTTCAAAGTGTGATGTATGTGCGCGTGTGTGTGTGTGTGTGTGTCTGTGTGTCTGTGTGTCTGTGTGTGTCTGTGTGTGTGTGATATGATCTTGTCAACTCAACAAGATCTACAATCACACTGAAGAAACAAACCTCTGGGCATGGCTGTGAAGGAGTTTCTAGATTAAGTTAAATGAGGTGGGAAGACCCTCCCAAGCTCGGTGACACCATTCCATGGGCTGGTGTCCCAGACCCCATAAAAATGCCGTGGTGAGATGAGCACAGGAATCCATCACTCTGCTTCTTGACTCCGGACAACGTGAGCAGCTTCCTCAAGCTCCTGCCACCACGTCGCCCTTGCCTTAGTGGAGTATACACCTTAGATTGCAAGCTGTAACAAACTCTGCCCTCCCTGGAGTTGCTTCTTGCCATGTACTTTGTCAGAGCATCAAGCAAAGAAACTCATGCAGAATGTTACTCAGCAATGGGGACAAGAATAATAGTGCAAAAAATGGACATATGTTAAAAATATAGTGGTAAATGTTCCAGGTGAAAGTGAATAGCCTGGATAATGTCATTATATGATGCAGAATAGTGGGAGTAGTCCACTTTTATAAAATACTGCATAATTACTATTTCTGAACTAGTGCGGAATAAGCTCAAAGGAGTATGGGGGCCTTGGAGGAATAAAAGAAATGATGCTTGGTGTCTCAACAGACATATGAGTCACATTAATATATAGTCTTGTAACGTCTTTAAAATCTGTATAGTACTATTTACACATTTCACACCATAAGAAGAATGGTTAGGTAGATATCATATTCATAACAACACCATTATATTCCGAATAAAATATTATGTATTCAGTACCCTAAAGCTGAATGTTATTGTCTGTAGAGACAAGGCATTTTATCGCACGTACAGCTAATCCTGGATTCCTAATGTCTTTAGAGGTCTTGAATTGCTTTAAAAGGGAAAACTCTGCACTGGGGTACACCTATGTGAGGGTGAAAGCCTTCTTTATTTAATTAATGAGGAAGCAAGAATTTTCCCTTGTAGTGTCTTCAGTGGGTGTTCTGGTTTGTGTCTGAGTGGAGTTGGAGTGGATGGCTTATATCCACGGAGGCGCAGGCCGTGGCGTGTACAACTGCACCAGCAGCTCTGGGCTGGCAACTGATACCAAAGAAGCGTCCGGAGTCTCTCCGGCCCATCGTGGCCGGGCCTTGTCTGCTAGGCACAGCGGCCGGAGTACTTGCCCCTGTTCCCCCACTGTTCCCAGCTGGGCAGGTATGGAGAACCTGCTGGTTGCCCTTGGCAGGACGTTGCCACATACTTCTAGGGCTGAGGCAATGTCCCAAGTAGTCACTGGGAGGGGGCGGGGTGGGGAAGAGGTAGTGGGGGGGAGTCACTGGGCTGCACTGACCAGGCTGGACCAGGGAGTTGTCTGGTGTGGGGATGTTGGTGTGAAGAGGTAGAGAGCAATCTGAGAAGGGTTCCTTGGAGAGGGGAGTGAAGGGCAAGGGCAGGCAGTTTGGGGTGCCCCTGGCCCAAGGACGCTGGATGTGGTGCTGGTGTGGAGGACTCACAGGAGCACTCCAGTAAAGGGCAAGCTTTATACCCAAGATTAGTTATTGTTTTCTGTTGTCTTTGGCCTGAAAATATAAAACATCCTGCTTTAAGAGCTGGTTTAATTTATGCTTTATGACTGTGCTATATGACAAGCCAAGAGTACCTATTTCTGGTAATGATTGATGGGATAGAAATATTGGTAGACATATTACATATTAGACAAAATGTAGTAAACAGCTATTTAGTAGGGAATGTCACAGACAGGTGAAGAAGTTCCTTCACCTAATGGATTTTCCTGATGACACTTACATATGTGGTATGCACGATAACAGGAGCACCTTTGATATGTTTATTTTCACAGGTACCAAAACATGTCTTAGTAGCTTACACTTGTAGTACACTAATCCCCAGCTAATAATTTATGTGCTTCACTGACCAATTATCCTTTAGATTTGTCATAATGGTGTCCCCTGGACTCTGCACCATTGTGTAATGAGAAACTGGAGATCCTTCAACATTCAGCTCTATATAGATGGGGCCTGTGACTCAAAGCCAGTCCCCAGTGTCAACTTAGGTATATGTGTGCTAAGAAACTCCTAGCTCACTGAGCAAGCACAACTAGATGGTATTCTGATATACAAAAGCAGTTATTTTCTAAGACCTGTAGACAGACTGAAGGGGAGGACGTATTCTTGTGCCCTTGAGTAAACTGAGTTTAGTTTACCAGTGCAGAAGGGTGGATGCTTGTACTCTCTAAATGAGAGGCGAGAAGTTAGCAACTGCCTCAAAATTCAGGCAAAATGCCTTTCTTCCAGTGCCTATTTTCTTTATCTTTCCCTCTTAAACCTTAAATGACCTAAGACGTCAAGTACTCAAAATTGAATTGCTGAAAGTTGTGATATAAAGATCATTTAACATTATTATCATTTATTTTTCCTTTAGTTTTTCCAAGTAGGGCCTCACTCTAGCTCAAGCTGACCTGGAATTCACTATGTAGTCTCAGGGTGGCCTGGAACTCATGGTGATCCTCCTACCTGTGCCTCCCAAGTGTTGGGATTAAAGACATGAGCTACCACGCCCAGTAATTTTTTGTTGTTGTTGAAACTTTCATCATCTGTGGCTAACCTTGGAAAAGTGCTGTCAGATGGTCATATAATCTTGGCCAAGGAGAGGCACTTTCATTTCTGCCTCTCTCTTTAAAAGCTTTGCATATACATATCATCTAAATTAACCATCTAATGTGAAAAAGGTTTTAGGTCAAAAAATTAAACAATTATTGATTTTCTGATTTCAAGTTATAACTCCAAATAATTCTTTATGACATGCCTGCAAGGATAAACTGATTGTCCAAATGATGACAGGAAAATTATCTTTTGATATATCAGAAAAGGCAGAATTAACCAAATATTGGTAGCATCAAATATTAAAATGAAAGCAGCTCTTTTCTAAGAACTATATAAACATCACGTCATCTGCATTTGCATGGGCACACTACTTGGTGCCTCCATCTCAGTGCGCTGGCGATCATGGCCCCTAAGGACATCCTGGTGCCCTCTCACATCCATGTAGGTACACAGGTGAGGCTGAGTTCACAGGTGGATCATGTTGACCTCATCTCTCAGTGTACATGCCTTTGATTTCTATTCTCTCATAAGCTGCAAAACTTCTGTGCAAACTTTTTATAAAACCAAATCAATAAATTGAAAACATCACTACTTATTCACGTGTTCACTACTTATCCATGTGTGACCCGTCCATCATGGTTTGTTAACCTCAGACATGAAAGGGAGTGTGAAATACACAAGTAGAAATCAAAAAGCCAAGGATGCTCAGTTTGGTTAACTCCATCATGGGTTCTCCCAGATCTTATCATCTCATCCCAGGTTCAGTAAATTGAAAACTCCTCGAAGCAAAATGGAGTTGGGCACTGCATTTCAAGCTTCTCATACTGGGTTATTGGACATCAAGATTTCACTGTAGTCTCTGTTTTTAAGCAATCTCCTTTCCCTGAGGGACTTCTGTCTGTCCATGGGGATACATTGATGTGTTCACTCACCTTGTTTTACATCTCACCCTGGGGCTCATTACCTTTATGCCTCACGCCCTTCCACAGTTCAATGATTTCCTCTGTACTTAGAAATTCCAGTGATATCTAGAGCTCAGTGGGTCCAAAACAATCCAGTCCATTCCACGCAAAGTAAACACTGTAGGTCTCAGGGAAAGAGAGTAAGAATATTAAAGCAGGAAGGAAGAGAAAAAAGAAAAGAGGAGAGATAGAGACAGGAAGAGATGAACATCATTTTTTCATTCTCAGGACCACATCTTAACGAAGAGTGCCAACAGTCATGGGTGGTCAACAAGCGCACCACCTCTGCCAGCTTCTCTTGTCCTACATAGCCAGGTCTTCATATTTTAAGTGCTTCTCAAATATGTGGATTTTCCCACCTCTTTTTTCCCTCCAATATTGCTGCATTCTATTCCCAAGAATCAGCCCACTATGTTTCTCATGTCATTCCCATTTCTCCCTTTTCCACACCTTTAATGAAAACTCCACATGGTGAAGAAAAATAAATGCCCCCAAATGAATTCCTGAGGAAGATATGCCTTGTTCCTAGGTTGGAATAGTTAATATGGAGCTAGGTTTACTGGGTTCCATCATGCCTCTGTCATTGATGGTCTAGACATGCATCACATTCCTACACTTTCCTTGGGGGTAATAATGATGTCACCTAATTATTGGGATTATTGTGTTACTAACTTAGTAAAAGAAAAGATACACTTGAAATTATTCCTTCTAACTAAAACATTGATCTTTTGACCAACATTTCCCAATCTGGCCTTCCCAACTATCCCAGAGCCTGAGAAATTTCATTTTATGAGGTCAACATTGTAGGACTGTACTAATGAGCACTATGATGCGGCATTTTTCCGTCTCTTCCTAGACTGTTTCACTTCATATGTTTTCTTCTCCCTGTACTTGCGGGTGGCAAGTTTCCTTCCTTTTGACAGCTATAGAGTATGTTGTTGGAGGCTTTGGCCCCATTTTCTCTGTCCATTTGTCTGATAATGGGTATTTGGTATAAGTTTTGCTGCAATAAGCACAAGGGAGGATTTCTGTTTGACATCCTCATTTCATTTCCCTTGGTTTTGTGTACGGCAGTAGGATTGCTAGATCATGCAGTGTTTCTGCACAGCACTATGCAGTACCCAGCAGTTCTACAGTAGCTCTTCACTGCTGTCTATAGTAGCTGAACCAATCTGGATTCCTGTTAGGATACACACACACCCCATGTACTGGACAACACTGTTGTGAGGTTTTCTTCTAAAAGTTTCGCAAGTTTAGGTGGTAGGTATAAAACTTCAGTACTGGTTGAGTTGATTTTTTTTTTCTTATGCAGTGTGAGGCAATGGCTTGACTTATTACTTCTATATATGGATAACCAGGCTTTCCAATAGAAGGTTATTCTTTCCCCATTGTGTGCTTTCAGCATTTATGACAAAAAGTTGATAGGTTGTAAATGTGTGTATGTATTTATAGGCTTTCTATCTTTTACTTCAGTGCCATGCAATTTGGATTACTGTTGTTTTGTTTTACTTTTGAAATTTCATGGTTCAATACCTACATACTTGTTTGATTTTAAAAATTCAGGTTAGGGAGGCTGGAGAGATGGCTTAGCTGTTAAGCACTTGCCTGTGAAGCCTAAGGACCCTGGTTCAAGGCTCCATTCCCTAGGACCCACAATAGCCGGATGCACAAAGGGTCCTGGAGTTTGTTTGCAGTGGCTGGAGGCCCTGGCATGCCCATTCTCTCTCTCTGTCTCTCTCTCTCTCTCTTTCTGTCTGTTGCTCTGAAATAAATAAATAAAAATACACAAAAAAATAAAAATTCAGATTAGGACTGAGGAAATGGCTTAAGTTAAGAAATTTGCCTAGGAAGCCTAAGGACCCCAGTTCAATTCCCCAGGGCCCATATAAGCCAGATGCACAAAGGGGAGCATGCATCTGGAGTTCGTTTACAGTGGCTGGAGGCCCTGGTGTGTCCATTCTCTCTTTCTCTCTATCTGCCTCTTCATCTCTCTCAAATAAGTAAATAAAATATTTTTAAATTCAGATTAATGAGTGTCATTGGCATTTGAATAGAGACTGTACATAATTGTGGTGGTTTGTGTCACCTACCCTGCATAAATTCTTGGGTTTTTAATGTTTGGCCCCAGCTGGTAGAAATTAGGGAGCTGGAGCCTCACTGGAGGAGGTATATTTCTGGGAAGGAATTAAAAGTATCATAGCCAGATCCCCCTGGCCAGACATCAATTCGCTCTCTTACTGCTGTTTTCCACCTTCTGTGGCAGAGGTGATGTCCAGCCTCTACTCATGCCAAGCTTTCTCCTGCCATCATGGAGCTTCCCCTCGAGACTGTAAGCCAAAACAAAAACTTTCCTCCCATCAGGTGCTTTTGGTCAGGTGTTTTCTCCCAGCAACAGAAGGCAATTGGAAATTTCAACATGAATCTCTGAATCACTGGTTAGCTTCCATATTGTGTGTGTGTGTGTGCGTGTGTGTGTGTGTGTGTGTGTGTGTATGTGTAATCCATAGTGCTTTTTCTATGTAAAACCATGCCATTTACAAACAAGAACAATTTAATTTTTTTTCCTTTCCAATTTAGATGCTTTTTTATTTCTTCCTCTTGCTTAACTGCTGGGGCTAGAGCTTCCAGTCCAAGGTTGAATAGAAGTGTCAAGAGTGGGCATTCTTGTTTTGCTCCAGATCTTAGAGTAAAAGCTTTCAAGAGAAAAGTGTTTTTTTTTTTTTCCTGTTGGATATTATGTTAGCTATGGGTTTCTCATGTTTAGCCTGCATTATCTTGAGGTGAATTCCTTTCATGTTTGTTTTGTTGAATGCTTTTGCCGTGAAGCCATGTTAAATTTTGTCAAACGTAATTTGAAACAAACATGCTTTTGTCTTTTATTCTCTTCATGTGAAGCATCCTAAATATTGCATAAGGGGTAGAAACCTCCTCACATCCTCTGGAAGAAGATGAGTACTACTTGACTATGATGAGCAATCTTTCTAACATGCTGTTGTTTTGGCTTTGTTCCAAAGTTTTAGTTATGTCTATGATGTTCTTGACCTGCAGTTTCATTGTTCTTGCTTTTTGTTGTTAATTTGATGCCCTTGCCTTCTTCTTTCTCCGAGTAAGGTTGGTCAGCCCTTGATCTTTGAGTTTAACTGATCCACCACATCTTTACTTTAGATCCTCCCATGTGTTCATCAACCAACCCTTTTTTTTTCTCTGAAGGTTTAGTTCAGAAGTTCTTTCTTGGAAGTGTTTCTGGAGCCATCACCTGAGCTGGGTCCTCTGCCTCACTGTGGTTCCTTCATCACGTTAATGATCTAGGATGTTGTTAAGGACCCTTTGTGTACCGTCTTCACCACAAAGTCTGAGCACCTGGAGGGTGGAAGTACTATTTTGCATTCATTTGCATATCTGAACAAAGTAGTCTTGGATAATTTACAAAAAAAAGGCTTGAATGGACTTGTTAAAGTAATGGACTTTGGGCATTTTGTCAACTGTATGAATGTGTGTCCTGGCATGATTGAGTTCCGGTGGTAAATACAGAGAAAATAAGTAAAACTTTTGTTGCAGTCAGGTTCGCATTGCTGGTAGAAATCACCCAACCCAGAGCAGCTTGTGGGAAAAAAATAAAAAGAGGTTTATTTTGGCTTGCATACTCAAGGGGAAGCTCCATGATGGCAGGGAAAATGATGGCATGAGGAGAGGGTGGACATCACCCCATGGCCAACATCAGGTGGACAATAGGGACAGGAGAATGAGCCAAACACTAGCAAGGGAGAGCTGGCTATAACACCCATAAGCCTACCCCCAACAATACACTGCCTTCTGGAGGTGTTAATTCCCAAATGTCCATCAACTGGGAACCTAGCATTCAGAACACCTAAGCTTATGGGGGACACCTGAATCAAACTACCACATCCTTCAATATTGAGTTTTATATTGGGGTGGGAGGTGACCTATAATCTAATGACCTCATTTTTGTGTTGTTCCAGATTCCTGAACTTAATAAGAAACTAGCCACAATTTTAATTTGATTTTTCTCAAATTCTCACTTGTAAGTCACTATGATGACTAACTTCCTTGAATTTGACAAAAGTATTGTATCTCATAATCATTATGATATAGATTATCACTGTCATGTGGCTCAAAGATTTCTGTAGAATTATAATTTGAAGGACTGTGATTTATCAGTTATAGCATATTTCCTTAAATGAACAGAGAAAATAATAAAATTCCCCCTTAAATTAATTTACATTCTCAAAGAAATGTACACATTTGTATGAGGAATAAACATAACCATTTAATTATGCTGCTAGTATATCAGAAACATTTTATATATACTTGAATTATTTTTTCATCATGATTTGTCAATGGTGATATAAACTTATTACCAAATTATATTTGAAAATATAGGGAGAAATCTTATTTGACAGTCCCAAAGGTAATGAATAAAACTGCTAAGTAAGTATAAGGTCTTTCAAGTTATGGTGATATTTTTAGAGCTCATCTTCATATTAATTTTGCTGCAGATATTTTTCTAAAACAAAAGAGAATGAATATTTACTGCTTCTGGTTTGATCAAGAATAGAAAACAGAATTTAAAATTTATAAATGATTGCCTAGCAGTCTCCACAACATCAGGGATAATTGGTAACATTTCTAATCATATCCCCTGAGATTTCTGACTGCAGAATAGACAAATTAGAAGGAAAAAAAAAAACGCTAAAATACCTAAGATAACAAACAGCTTTTCATCTCTTTTCTACTATTCTTGAGGCCACTTCAATCTCTTTAATGCTAAAAATATCTACAAATTAAGTGAAGACTTTCCAAAGGGAAGCCTTATTTGTTTTATTTGATTTTTGGCAAACCCCTCTGAGCTATCTTAATTCATATTCTACAAAATTCTTTTATGGCCTTGGAATTTCACTCTGGTGATTTAATATGTACGCATCCACCCACCCACCAACTTATTCTTCCTTCTGTGTGTACATCAGCCATCTTCCCACCATGAGTGCATACGTTCAAATCCATTCATTAATCCATCCACCTATTCAACCATCAATAGATCCATATATCCAGCAGCATGTGTGTCTGTGTATATATATGTATATTTATAATATATAATATTAATATTTTAATATATTATACTATTAACTATAATATATTATTTATTATATATTATGCATGTATATACATATATATGTATATTATTACTTTGAATTTCTACAAAACATCGAATTATGCTAACAGTTTTTGTGACCCTTAAAGAGTCATGGTTCATACCTGTAGAGCACAGGTAGGGCAATATTTCTCTCCATATGTTGTTTGTCATGTTAAATTTAGATATCTCTGGCAGAACCCATATTTGATAATGATAGGTGAGGATGTGTTGGATATGTGCTAACAGAGAGGCATTCTATAATTCCTGAGCCCAATGAGTAATTTTCAACCCACTGCAATCTTTCCTGGTTGCAGGCATTATTTAGGTACCACTTTCCTGGGAAGTAGACATAGAAAGAGAAAAAGTATTAGCAAGACCAGACTGGGGATAGGAAACGATGCAACATTACATGTTGATGGCCCACATTGAAGTCTGAGCTGTTTCTTGAGGCACGCCTTCCACTGTGGAAAACCCAATCATTCCATCTCCCCAAATGGGGAGAAAAAAGCCACAGTCATTTTCAACACGTATAGATTAGTGACCCAACGGATAAAGGTAAATATGATTTGTAAGGAAATTTAATCTCTAGCGAAGTTCTACTAACTGATATATCAATTCAAAGTTGGTGACAATTTACTAGAAGATTAATGAAGTGAAATGTTCATTGCTGCAGGGAACCCCAGTGCAAAATTTCCTGAAATAGCCTTTGATCTGACCATTCCAGTGAAAAACCTCAAATAAATTCACAAAATGTCACATATGCTATGTGTACACATAGTGAAGGTTAGGATTTTATGAATTTGAGCGAGAAGAATACTGGAGATTAAACATAGAGTCTCACACATGGTAGACAAGTGCTCAACTACTAGCTATATATCTTCAGTTATGCTTTTAGGTTTTACTTTCAGACAGGATCTCACAAAGCTGTCCATTCTGGCCATGAGCTCACTCTGTAGCACAAAGAGGCCCTGAACTTATGATCCTCCTGCCTCATCCTCCCAAGTAGCCAATGCTAAAAGTCTGCATCACAATGCCCAGCTGGCCAGTTATTTGCAAGTCTTAAAAGTATACTTTAACAATAGTAATGTAGCAAGGCATGGTGGTGCATGCTTTTAATCCCAGCACTTGGGAGGCAGAGGTAAAATGATCACTGTGAATTCCTGGCCACCCTGAGAATACACAGTGAATTTCAGGTCATCCTGGAGCCTAGGATAGAGTGAGATCCTACCTTGAAACACCAAAAAAAAAAAAAAAAAATTAATATAGCAACAATAGACAAAACTGACAGCACACATACAATTGAGGGCCTTGTGGTCTAAGGTGAGTAGGAAGGGCTACAGAAGGGCTCAGGAGACCAACTCAGCCCAGGCCACTGCATTTCAAATGAAGATGAAGAAAGTGTGGCTGAGGGTATGGAGACTGTGGAGGTGAGTGCAAGGACCCAGGGGCTCCAGTTTTTCTAGTCAGGGTGGACATCCAACCCTCTCTGCTCCTCAAGAAGGGGCAGCTAGTCCTCTGCCTTGGGGTGATGCAGAAGGATGTAGTCAAATGTTCTGGGGTCACTTCATTCCACCGGCAGATAAAGCCTCTCACCCTCATGACTGAACCCACCCTCCCCCGCCCCCCCCCCCCCACACATACACAAATTCCACACACTAAGAATATCCCAGATGGTGTGAAAAGAGAGATTTCACATTTCACAAAATGACTGAGACTCAGGCAGGTGTGGCTGTTACCTGCAGGCTTTGGCATCTTTCCAAGTTCAAAGCCAGCTGCCATGTCCCATTTTTAAACTCATAAAGATACTTTCCACTAGTGACAGTCATGCTTATCCTTTTGATTCTTTACAAGGCATAGTATGTGTGGGGGCCAGGATACTGAAGTAGGCCAGGAAAGCTACCCAAATGCCAGGGAAGCACGGTTGCTCCGCTCAGACACAAGCTGGAAAATAAACACCTTCCCATTTCACTTCCGGAGTCAGCAAATTAAACGGGTGGAGGTGGGGAGATTATCGTCATGGGTAAGATGCTTGCTTCACAAATGTGAGTTTGACACCCAGAATCCTTGTGTAAAATGTGCTCACGGTGGTATGCACTTGTAATCCCTGCATGAGGAGGCAGAGATAGGATGATCTCTGGGGTTCGGGGGTCAGCCAGTGCAGCGTAATCAGTGATCTACAGACAAATGAGAGAGCCTGTCAACCAAAGGTAGATGACACCTGAGAGGAATGATATCCAAGGTGGTCTTCTGGCCTCCGAGTGCAAATGCACACATGGATGCGCACACACATGAGCGTGCACAGACGTGGGCAGACATGTACATGAGCATGCACACGCAACACACTTGCATATAAAGTGCAAAGGAAAAGAACAAAAATGAATGTAGAGAAGATAAATGAAAACAAATAATCTTGGACCAGCCTCTCCAGATCTGGGTCTCTCAGTCAAAGCCAACACCCAGATCGTCAAACCAGAGTCAATCCAAATACCATGAACATTTCACTATGTAAAGTTGCCCAGGTCATACAAGTCAATGAGAGGGTTTTGTAGGTTAAGAATCAAACAGTAAGGTTGTAGACTGATGGGCCTGGGCTGACTAGCTGGAAATATCCCTCATATAATGGGCAAAGTTGAGTTAAATTCCTGATTTCCAGCCATTCATTTTGTGTCCTGCCTCGCTTTCATGAAAATGGTGAGTCAGATCAAAAGTCTGTGGAGATACAGAGGACAGTCATAGCACTGTTGTGCCCTCGTGAGCTGCGGTCCCCGAGCACCATGGTGCCCACATCAACCTTCTGCACACTGTGCTAAAGATCCTTCCACCCTATAGTTCTTGGCCTTTGCTTCAGTGAAAAAAAAAAAAAACAGTTATATTTATCACAGGATGACACTTCATACCTTATACTCTGGGAATGCAGTAATAACAAAGTCAGCTTTATGATGGTTTCAGAATGGTCAATGACAGAAACTTGGTTGAAGTACACATGCACACACACACACACACACATGCACACACACAAGCTCACATAGCTGAAAGTCTACAGGTTGGACCAGAACCTCAGATCATGTGGTTAAAGTCTCTCCCACACGTCTTCCTCTGTGTCTACAAGATATCCTCCACATAGTAATGTTCCAGTGACTAATTATTGAGTAATTTAATTTGCTGCTTGTTGTCTGGCATATTCTCTAAAGAACTTGAATCTTTCTAGTGCTAGATGAGATATGTTTCTAGATACTTTTTTTCAAACTTTATAAAATTGTTCTTTCTTTAACTTTCTTAAGCCCTGGACAATTTTCCTCATTGTCAAAGAACTAAACAAAATAAAAAATGCATTCATAGTCTCTGTGTTAAAATGCTTTAGACATCTTGGCCTCATTCTGAAGTGAGAACATTGGAGTTTTCAGAACTTTATGTTATGTTATTTTCATTATATTTAAACTTTGACATGTCTTAAAGATAAGGTGTACATGCTCTGTAAACTTTCACTTTCAATAGACTATATACTAGTAGATGTAATAATTTTAGAACAGTTTGGGACAACATCTGCTCTAAAATTTGTCCCAGATATTTTTAGCTGTTAACCAACTAAAGTTAGAGCTACTAGCAATGATTTCTCTAAGCTAAACAAGATTCTTCATATCTGATTTACTCCAGCCCATTTGTTTCTTCATTCAGTCATTTCTTCAACAAGTGTACATGAGAAAATGGTTAGGCACTGTTGATACGGAGTTGAATGAAGGATGCAGAGGGACATTGCACCTCACATTTGCTGGTGCAGACTTGAAGCTCCGGATGGAGATGCTGTGGGCAGGCTGTCAGAACACAGCTATACGCCAGGTCAGAAGTGCCCCGATGCCAGCTAAAGGGGAGTAAGGCAGAAGACAACCATCTGAGTGAAGAATTGAAGAAAATGCATTCTATGAGGGTCATACACAAAAATATAAAAATATAGCCACTGCTGAAAAAATAGGCCACAATGGCTTATTTTTTTTTAATCTTACGTTGAGAACTTAACCTTCAATCAAGCTAAAATTTGATTACTAAGATTGTTTTTTAATTAGATGAGTGTTCCTCATAAAATACATAGACCTATGATATTCAAAGAGCTTCTCACTGTGTTTCTGTTTTGAAATTTCTAAGAGAAGCCCCATTTGATTATGTGGCAGGGGCAGGAGTGACTTTCTTTTGGTGAGGCCTGGCTTGATGAGACCTAGAGTAAGAGCTCTGTCTAAAGCCATGGCTCCCATCCATAATTCTCTGTAACAGTTACCTCTGTTGTGTCACACTTTCCTCTCATGCAGGCGGTGATCAAAATGTGCAGCTTCACAGCCTGGCGCGGTGGTGCACACCTTTAATCCCAGCGTTCAAGAGGCAGAGGTAGGAGGGTTGCTGTGAGTTTGAGGCCAGCCTGAGACCTTGTAGTGAATTCCAGGTCAGCCTGGGCTAGAGTGAGACGTAACGTTGCTAAAAAAAACCCAAAAAATACAGCTTCAGCTTTACTCTCAGTTACTCTCGTTTGGGTTTCTGGTCTCAACATAATACAGGTCACAGTGCCCTTCCTCATCTTAATCACGAATTCCTTTGATATTTTTTGTCCTTTCAGTTGAAGGTATCATCTGATATTTTACAGATACCTAACATGCGTGCATCTAACACTTTGGAGAGAATACAGCGTCGCTGCATTTATCAGGAAGATAACAGCGAAAGAGTCAAGGATATGCTCCTTAGTCAGTGTGCCCATGACCCAGTCCAGGTACCTGAGTACAGCAACAATCACTCCAGACGAGGAGCCCTCCCATCCTAACGCGGCGGCCCACTCAGAGGGCTGAGTCGTTCTGAGCCAGGATGCACAGGCCCACCTGCTACAGGCAGTGTCAACACCAGCGTGGGATATGCTCCTGAGTCCGCACACTGGCCTCCTGGCCTTGAACCGAGCATGCTGCTAGGCAGTGTAACTCTAGCAAGAGGACATTAAGAATCCGGACGCGGTGGCGCACGCCTTTAATCCCAGCACTCGGGAGGCAGAGGTAGGAGGATCACTATGAGTTCAAGGCCATCCTGAGACTACATAGTAAATTCCAGGTCAGCCTGAGCTAGAGTCAGACCCTACCTCAAAAAACCAAAAAAAAAAAAAAAAAAAAAAAAAAAAAAAAAAAAGAGGGCGTTAAGAAAGTCTGACATGCAGCCTAGCCTTTATACCAGCATCCTCTTTAGCGCTTCCTGTGAGGCTTCATTTATCTCAATCCGTTTAAAGAAAGACTATGGGCTGTAGAGATGGCTCCGTGGTCAAGAACGCTTGCTGAGAAATCATGAGGGCCTAAGAGGGTCTGAGGCCACCCAAGTTCAACAGGCGAGTATGGCCACATATGTCTGTCACTCAAGTCTGGGAGGGGGGAGGAGAAGACCTGATAATTACTGAGGCTCATGATTGAAAAAGTGGTAAAAACAGAAGCCCTGGGTTGAGTGAGACACTCTATCTTAAAGAAAAAAGGGTTCTCTGGCCTCTGCAGCATGAGCTCAGGCATGTGCCTCTTCATACTCAAAAGCATATACTACACTCACACCACATCACACAACATCATGTGTATGCACGCACATGCACACACACACACACACACCAAAGATTAAAAAATAAGAAAAAAGATCTCATCAATGATACCCATGTAGAAGAGTTACCATTTTCTAGGGGTTTTCTATGGTGTAGATAATAAGAAACCATCCATTGCTCTGTCTCTGACTCGTTATGGAGGAACCAGTGACTGTGACATGTGGACACAGTTCTGAGAGATCTGTGACAGAATAGTCTCTATCAGCACCTCTCCCAGCCCCATAGAGAACAACTCTCCTTGACAGACACAGAGGAATGGCCACTATACATAGGACATGGTGCTGACTAACTAGTGACTGGTGCTATGGAATATTTGCTAGAACAGTTTCCCGATTATCCTGAGTTCCTACCTGGCCACTCTCCAGGGGGCTCTGACCTTTCAGAAGCAGTGAGAAGAGCTGCCTCCTGTCAGCTATCACTCCCACTGTCAGGAGAGGTGCCGGCAGGTCTGAGCGCATGTGGTTTGGCTGCTGGCTCTTTCTCCCCTGAGCTGGTCTGGTTGATTTCTTCATTACTTCTGTGTTACAAACATCTTCAGGCAAAGGATCAGGCTGGGTGTGCCCACCACAAGAACAGGACCAGGCCCAGGTGTGCCCACCACGAGAACAGTAAAGTGTGCCTTCTTTACTCTTGAGAGCCAAACTTCCTTGGCGAACCATCTCACAGTTAGGAAGGCTCTCACTGCTTTGCTGAGGTTTCAGAACAAAATCAAAACTCTCCAAACTGAAGGCTGTTAGCACGAAGCCCAATAAGATAATTTGTGTTCTTATTTCCATCTCTCTTCTTTCTTTCTTGACTTTTCAGACACTGCAGAACTCGGGGGTGGGGTGGAAGCCAAGCCACGACTCATTAGCTTTCAAGGCACAGCACACTTTCCAAATCAATAAATAATTGGCACTGCCCAGTTAGAAGGAGAAATTCCAAGGCCTATGGTTTCATCATGCTCTGCGGTGAATCCCACAGCTCAGCAAAATACACGGGGGAACAGAGTTGCTCAGGGTGACTCATTCCAGCCTTTGAGTCCTTCAGTTGGCCAGGCCTTAACTTTACACGATACTAGGACACAAAATCGCTTCTAGCAGATGACATCCATATGAATGAACTATAACCCAAATTGGCTTCCCATAAAAGTCCTGCCTGTCTGCCCTTCTACCCATGCCTCAGACCTCAAACCGCTGCTCCACACCCTCTCATTTGTTCCATCATGTTTATGACACTTGCCTCATTCAACTTATCACAAGGGACTGAAGTACCTCATCAGTTGACTATGAAGTTAGCTCAATGGAGAGCACAGCCTGCCTGGCCCCATCACCACTGAGCTCTCCTCCACCGCAGAATGGGAGCTGCACTAGGAACTTGTTGAGTAATGGATTGGGATGAATTACTGCGAGATGCTCCTGCACACGCTATAAGCAAGGTAATGATTAGGGATGATGGCAGTTCTAATTTTCCCTTAGAAAACCAGACAGAGCCAGGAAGAGAATATACCACTGGCCTTGGCTTGAGCAAATACAAGGTTGGAGATCACAAGGTTCTAAGAAACCCCATGTATAAATGTGGTATGGACACCTCAAGATGCATCTTGAATCAGCAAGCAATAGGAAGGCATTTGACATTTTTGTCTCACTGACTCGCATGTATTTTCAGTGCTATGGATCTTATTAATTTTTCCCAGGCCTACAAAGACATTTCAAAACACAGGCAAATTCTATCTTTGGGTTCATGCAGAGAAAGGACAACATGTCAAAGGTTTATCACTCCTCTTTTTGTTTGAGAAGATCTCCCTCTAACATTGGAGAGAGTCTATCCTAGCTGTGAGATTGTGGGTCAAGTCTGAGCAACAGTTCACTGAACAATAATTTTCTTCAATTGAATCTTGCTCTTGCTGGCAAGTTCTCTGTGTGCAGACAGTCTCAGGAGCTCAGAGGAAAGCTTACCAATCATGTGCTCTTCAAGCCAAGTCTGTTGTCACCAGAAAAAGTCATTCATTAGATACGTAATCATCTAGATTTGGTCTTAGCTTTGTGCACAAAACGAAATAACTAAATCCCTCTTTCTGTCACCAGTGAACAACTTATCCCATAGTGTCTTTAACACTTTATCACCTGGGATGCATTTTTATGCTTGTCTTCTGCTTGCAATGATATGTCTCTTGTGGGTGACGGCTGGTTTCTTTTCCCCTTGATCTCTGCAATGTGTGGTACCCAGAGTTGTCTCAAATATTTGCCTAACAAATAAGTTTTGTAAATAGTGACATGAATAAACATAAGGCTATGCAAATCTCCACAAATACTGCACATATAAAATACACTGTGTACATATTTGCATGGTTTCTCAATATTAAATAAAATCTTCTTAAGATCTATCACAAATGTATCTACTAAACCATGTTCAGATTTACTTTTTAAAACCATACTGTTAAAAGAATAACCTGGAAGTCTTACTGGTTGTGGAATAGGGTAGAAGTGTGATGACAGATATTTTGTACAGAAACTATATTTTAGTCTGTATTAAATTTTTACTACCTGGTGCCAAATATGAATTCAGTAAGTACTAAAAAAATATTTTAATCTACTATACATATATATTATATACTAGATTATATAATATATATTATATATTATATATTATATATTAATTATATATATTGATATTATATATATATAAAATCTTAGTATGTTAAAAAGTTTTATACAAATGATATTTTCCCTTGGTAATATAATTTATAGTAAATGTACTGATTTGATGACTACACAATGCCAATTTAAAACACTATTTAATTCTTAATATTCTAATAGTTGGTGATGACATCAGGAATAAGATAGATAAGAGTACTTATCTTGAAAGAGTCCAGTTATGACAAAAGATGTTGAATATAAATTAATGTAGTACTTGCATAAATTAAGTTGTAATTACTATACATTGGACATATAGTATCAGACCTGAATGTTTACTCCACGTTAAGTCATGAGAAATTTGAATTTTGCTCATGGTCTTAAAAATGTGTATGTAACTTTTGAAATTGCCATTCAATGATTGTCTCTAGCATTGTACGAAAGAACCTTGGGGCCATGTCCTTCCAGGCCCTTGCTGTTCCCGTGTGAGATCCACAGTCTATCTGACAGCTGCCCAAGAACATGGATATTTCTTTTTAAAAAAATTTTTGCTTATTTTTATTTATTTATTTGAAAGTGGCAGAGAGAGAGAGAGAAAGAGGCAGAGACATACACAGAAAGAGAAGGGGGGGGGGGGGAATGGGCGCGCCATGGCTTCCAGTCACTGCAAATGAACTCCAGACGCATGTGCCCCCTTGTGCATCTGGCTAACGTGGATTGTGGGGAATGGAGTCTAGAACCAGGGTCTTTAGACTTCACAGGCAAATGCTTAACCGCTAAGCCATCTTTCCAGCCCCGCATGGATATTACTTCATGGACATAAACCAGAGTCTTTCTGGAAGGTTGTTAAAGGACCACATGAAGTTTTGCACAACTTTTGTTTTAATCACCTTTCTTTCCTCACTCACTAAGCTGAGTGGCAAGTCAGATGGCAGTATTGTTTTTCTTTAGCACTGGAAATGATAAATGTCACTAGGATGATAAAGAAAGCATATGTCAAAGATTTCTAATTTCCTGCAACAAAAACCTCTAAACTTTAGGAGAGTGTTCGTTGTGAACCACAGGGCTACCTTGAGGCAGCAGGGGCAGGAATATAGCTGGGAACCAAGCAGGTGATAAAACCAAGATTAATCTTTTTCTTTCTTAATTGCAGATTTTCTTCCCTCTTATTGGTTCATCTGTGTTTTCCTTCTCTGTTCCAACTAAGTAAATGATAGGTACCAATATTTTTTTTTCATACTCCCTCTATGTACCTGAGAGTTGCTCCTCAAATCTGTTCCCTTCTTTTCCCAAGTAATTGATTCCCAGAATATCATCAGAGCATGATGCTGACTGGTGTTTATCTAAGCCAACCGCTGGTGACTAAGGGGAGACAAGTGTGATATGTAAGATGTCTTAAGGGGGAGAATAGGGATAGAATTTCCTTTTCTCAATGATCTTTTCCTCAGGCTTTAGCTGCAAGTGGAGTGCCTAAAGGACCATGGGTGATATGAAGATCAAGGGCCATGAGTTGTGATCATAAGCAAGACATAACCTTCGTACTTGAAGACTCCTGGACTTACACCTAGAACTTCCTGTGGGAACTGAGTTCAGTTTAATGTAGGAGTTGAGTTCAGTCCTTTTAAACTACTCTTAATTTGTAGTTTTCTCTATCAAAGGCTGAACCTCATTGTTAGAAATATTTATCTTCCCCCTTCCTTTTCTCTTTCTCATATTGTTCTAACCCTCTTACCATGCCTGTTCAGATTGGCGTCCAATGCCTGCGTCTTCAGCCCCCACCTAGTGAATCACTTGAGCATCTTTGTGCACTGAGTTTACCAGACATCCCAACAGAGGAAAGAGAGAGAAAAAAAGGCTGACTTACAACTCAGGGAATATTTCTACAGCCTGAAAAGAACATTCGGTGAGGACGGATAATCCCAAGGTCCTTATTTCACAAAGGCATTACACTGAGTGAACTCATCACCCCATGAAGTCAAATTACCTCAGGTGCCAACAGGTTCAGAAACAGTTTAGTGAGTGTCCAAGTGTTTGATCGATAAGCCATGTTCCAGGGCTTTGCGCAGGGCCAGCCTGATAGTGGAGTGGAAGCCAAGCAATGCTGATAAGGTCTTCCCATCTTTTATGGGTGCCACAAAGAAAAAGGACCTGGGGTCAAAATGCCAAGGATTTGCCAATAACAATGTTTATATTCTTATCACTGTTTATAAAGAGCAAGAAAGCCAGAAAAGTGCTTGTTTTATGGGGCTTATCTCCAGAGATTCAAAAGCTTGATTGTGTGAACCAAATGCATCAGGTCACTGAGAAAGCAGAGTTGTGGACACAGAAACCGGTTGTACCTAACGTGTCCACAAGAGGACGCCATCACAAGAGCATTTCTTCAGTTATCCAACCACTTGCCACCACTCTTCCTCCCACGGGACGTCGTTCACTATATCTTCTTTATTGAAGATGGCTTCTTTGGTTCACTGATAATTGGAATGTTGGCCTTCTTTGCTGGCCTGTAAATTTGGCAGTTACTGCGTTTATGGCTTTGTCAGTCTGACACAATATTTCAGCCACCAGTGCCCCAACCAGGGCTGATTTGTTGGGGGAAGGAAACTCTTCGGAAAACCATGAAAGCTTGATTTCAGACTAGGGCAAATGTTTACCGCAGCATTGCCCCAACATGCCAACTAGTGGGGTAAGTTGCTATATACAGGAAAAATAAATATTTCATATCTCAAAGGCAGTCTTTTTAAAACCTGTTTGGAGAAGGAAGGAAGCAAGGAAGGATGTGGACCTCTAAAAATAACGGGTTCGTGTTGAGTTCTGTCTCTGTTCCTGCTTGCATAATAATGTCTCATACCTTCAATGTATCTGATGAAATTTTAGGCTATTTCGCCTTTTTACATCTTTAATCACTAACATAGTCATCATTACTCTTAGAGTCAAGTCAGGTCAACAACTGTAGGAAACACAATGGATTAATATCCACATCTCTTAGGTGATGATTGCATTAGTTTCTTTTCTCATTGCTATGACCGAATATCTAACAGAAAACAACTTGAGGAAAGAAGGGTTTATTCCAACTTACAGTTTCAAAGGCTACATCATGGCATGGTGGGAGGAACAGGAAGTGGCTAGTCACACAACAGCCACATTCAGGAAGTTGAGAGGGAAAGAGAGGGAAAGATTAGGAAGTGGCGCCAGCATATAAAACCTCAAGGCCCATCAAGACAGACTCCTTTCATGTAGAAGGCCGCAAAGGTCCCACCATGTTCCTAAACAGAGCTGTGAGCCGGGGAGCAGATGCTAACACACGAGCCTGTGGGGAACGTTTTACTTTCAAACCACAACAGTGTTCACGAGCCAGACCATAAATTTTCTGTACTATCATTTCTTCTCTACAGGATGATGTTGTCGACTGCAGTGCCTGCCTCTTAGGTCTGCCTTTCAGAAGAATTAACGGAGATCAGCACCTGGTGAAGTGGAGCGACACTTGTTAGTCATTACAGACAGTTACTGTGGCATCCCTGGCCAGTTGACAGTGCTTGGAGCCCTATCATGACAGTAATAGTTGCCCACCTGAAACAGAGCTAGAAATGAGCTCATGGCTATCTGGAGAAGTGTGCATCACTTGGTGTATTTACTATGTCCATTGAGGGTCACATCAAAAGAGATGGATGAAGAGACTACTGTACTGGGCACATCACATTCTTAGTGGGTAAAAACTATCCAGGCCTTCATCTTCTACGAACATCTATGTGCATGCTCAAATAAGGCATCAGTTACTCCTAATTAATCCAATGGAGATTTAAGATTGATAGTATACCAGGGATTTAAAAATTCTATTACCTACTTTGGGCACATTTATGTATTTTTTATATTTTTATTCCTATTGCATTTTCATCCTCATAGGAATAAATGTAATCACAAAAGAAGTCATAATCACTCACTATAATGAAGTGCTTTTTTTTTTTTACTTTATACAAATTGCTACATTTATCCATCTATAGATTCACTTACTCATCCATCCACCTACCAACATCCCAAGCACTGTATTTGCCGCTGGGGATACAGAAATGAGTAATATATCCTGTCCTTAGTTCCCTGTAGCCCGCTGTCCAGTGAAGTTTGCTGATGAGTTTACCAACTTCTGTGAGAAGTATCTAATGAGGATGAGTGAAAGATTCTCGAAGACCAAGTCCAAGGTTCTTTTCCTACTGCTTAGAGGGAAAAAAGATAGTTACTCAGGGTAAGAAGATTGAATTCCACTTGCTGAGGTTGTAACAAAAAGGAGAATCCAGTGATGGATCTTGAGAACTAGCTAAGGTGGAATTTTATCTCCATGTCTGACTCTGACTGTGTGAGTTAGACCAAACTCTTTGAATCTTTTTATATCTTGCTTTTCTTTTCTGTGAAATGGAGACAACAACATAGGGACTGTCAACTCTGAATCAGATCTGTAGAGCTACTAAAAATATTTCTACCTCCCAAAACTTGCTTCATACCTACTGTTCATTCATTCATTCATTAGGATTTTTTTTAATTAAACTTAGATTTATAAAGAATCTAATATGTGCCAGATACTGGGGAGCAAAACTTAAATTTCTTTGTACAGAGGAGACAGCTTAGTTGGTAAGTGCTTTCTGCACAAAGTTTGCATTCCCAGCACCCATATAAAAGCTGAGAAGACTGGCACAAACCTGTAATCCCAGAACTGGAACAGTAAAAACAAGAAGATCCCCAGGGCTTGTTGGCTAGTGAGTCTAGCTGAATCGGTGAGGTTGAAAAAGACAATAAGCCTTCATACTCTGGCCTATACACACACACACACACACACGCACGCGCGCGCACGCACACACACACACACACACACACATAAATGCATAATGTACACATGTAACTACACACATAGGAATATATACACATCACACATATATGCATACAAAATTAAATATTTTTGAAAGCATAGAGTAACAGTAAATAATACTATCATAAAAGTAAAATAAATATTTCCAAAAGAACTTATGATAATGTAGGCAACATATGAGGGCAGGTTTCTGGAGCAAGCTAAAAGTACACTGTGAGGTCAGGGAAGAAGACAAAAAAGAACAAAAAAATAGCATCTTCAAAAGTCTCATGGAGTCCGGCTGTCAAATAGGAGTGGCCAAGCTTACAACACTCAGAGTAATCCTGACACTCAGAGTAGGCAGTAACTGCTGTGCTAACCAAGCAAAACAGGTTTTTCAAGGTACTTGAAAAAGAAAAAAAAAACTGTAAAACAATGAGCACTGGATATAAACACAGATTTGGAGAATTTCTCACATCTCGAGACAAGATTACTAGATCAAGTCACTTAAGCCATAGTGATATGTGTCTTGTGTTTCTGACAGCTTCAGCAGTCTCCGTTGAAGAATTACATACTTCAACCTGAGCACAAATGGAGTGGAAGGACTGACATTTTTATGAGTGGAACAGGATGGTAGGTGTGTAAGACGCACCTGGGGATCAAGGAGAAGGCACTGCCAGACACCTGGGGCAGGCTGGGATCCTAGCTACCCCAGAAGCTGAAGCAGAAGACGTTGTGTTTCAATAAAAAATATAACACTGCTAGAGTTAAACTTCATATAGTGAAATTAATATTTGAAAATAATATTAAAATTGTGAAAGGTTTAAAGAATGTAAATTATTCATTATATAATTTTTAACTGAATTCTAATGGATGACTCCAGTGGATTGTGGTAATGGTATGTTTGGAAATACATATGTGTATATATATATATATATATATATATATATATATATATATATATATGATCACATCATGTATCTATACATAAATACATACATATGTGATGATGTGATGTGATACCTAAAGCCTTCACTAAAATTTGGTACACAAACATATTCTGGAAAATACCACAATTAAGTTAGAATGGAACTTTTTAAAATGTTCTAGTAAGCCACAGGGACACAGAATAAAAACAATAGAAAACACTTTAATATCATTATGATTTAGCAGTGTTTTGTTTCTAACTATTCAAAGATTTTCCTAGAAAAACAAAAAGAGGGCACAACTATTAGACAAAAATAAGTTGTCAGATGTTAGCCCTAATATATCAAAATATGCTTTAAAGGAATGTGGTCTGCATCTATCAATTAGCAGACATTGTCAGGTTTGGTAAAAGGACTTAGACCAGCTACATGTTGCCTGTAAGAAGCTCATTACAATTAAAATGATGATAAGTCAAGTTGAATGTAAATGGTTGAATGCTGATACATTTTTCAAATATGAATTCAAAACATGTAGGATTGGCTATATTACCTCACCAAAAGATCTCAGTACAAAGGAGCAAATGATCAGAAAAATAAAATTTAAAACAGCAGGGTGAGAGAACGAGAGAGAGATTATATATAATAATAAAAAAGTCAATCCACCACCAAGGCATAGCAAACTTAAATGTGCATGCAGCTGGAGAGCAAGGCTATAAAACAAGTGAATGAATCATGCTATTGACATGAAATAGACATCACTTAGCACAGCATTAGCAACCCTCCTCCTGATCAACTGATCAAAGAGCCAGACAGAAAATCAGCAAGGATATTGAACTTGACCATATCACTTCTAGCAAGCAGATTTCAGTTAGTAATCATGAAATACCCCACCAAGATTGGAGCTTCCATGTTTTCTCAAGTGCCGTGGGACATAAACAAAGTAGACTATCCACATGAAACACATCTCTCAAATTTTAACTAAACCCAACAAATCAAAGTCATCAAGAGTGTGTTTATTGATCATAATTGGATAAAACTAGAAAACACACACACACACACTAGGAAAATCTTCAAATAGTTAGAAACAAAACACTGCTAAATCATAATGATATTAAAATACACTAAAGGAATACTATGCAGAGATATACACATATAGCTGACAATTTTTTAAATGGGCCAATTTCTTGAAAAATACAAATTATCAAGACTTACTCAGTATAAAATATGCAAATTTAAAAGTTTTATTACTCCTAATAAACTAACATTTTAAGACATCCTCTAACACCTTTAAATTTGCTGGAAAATTGTACCAAATGTTCCAAGAGGAGTTAACATCCATTCTATATTACCTCATCCAAAATTCAGAAAAGATGGAATTATCTCCAATGTATTTTATGAAGTTTGAATTACCCCAATAACAAAAACAGAACAAAAATCCAAAACTACAGATGCATAGCCTTCATGAATATAAATGCAAACCCCTTAATACAATATTCACAAGTATAATTCAGTAATATAGAAAAATTATTGCATGTCATAAGCAAGAAAGTCTTACTTCAGGGCTGTAAAGCTAACTCAACACTCAAACATCAATCGAGGTAATAATCCACTACACTGGCAAACTAAAAAAGACAAACACTGAGCTAGAAAGGACCTTTAACAACATTTAAAAGATGTTCATAATGAAAACAAAAACATTTTATGAAAATAGGAATAAGAGAAACATCCTCAATTGGATCAAGAGCATCTTTTAAAAATATGTAGATAACAGAATGGCAAATGAATGACTGGGATGATTTCTGATCTAATACTGAGAACAAGGCAATGACATCAGCTGGAAATTATTGCCAGTAAAAGGAATATATATATATATATATATATAGCTTATATATATAAAAATATATATATGCTTATATATAAATAATATACATATAACAAAATAAAAATACATATAATTTATATATATATATAAATATATAATATATATTATATATATAATATATATCTAATAAAAATTATATATTAAAATATATGTGTAATTATATAATTATATATATAATATATAATATAATATATAAAAATATATATTAAAAATAATATATAATGAAATATAACTATATACATATAATATATATATATATATAAAAATATATATATATTATATATAGCTTTTACTGGAGGGGGAGGGGGAGGAAGGAAGGTAGGTAGGAAGGAAGGAAAGAAGAAGGAAAGGAAGAGGAAGTCCAGGAGAAAAAAACCTCCTAGAACATATAAGTTCAGCAAAGCCACGGAAAACACTATAAAAAAATACAGCTGTATATATATAGTTTTTCTTTTTTTCTTTCTTTATTTGGTTGCCAAGGCCTCTAGCTAGTGCAAATGAACTCCGGACACTTGTGCCACCTTGCGCATCCGGCTTATGTGAGTACTAAGGAATCAATCTTGGGTCCTTGGGCTTCACGGGCAAGTGCTTTAACTGTTAAGCCATCTCTCCAGCTCTGTATTTCTTTATATTAATAAGATCATGCATACACAGAAATTAGAAGTAAAATACCACTTATTATTTCCTAAATGAAATCTTTGAGTATAAATATGACATATGTGAATGACCTGTGTGCTAAGAAACACAGTGACTGAAAACCTGTGTACTTGTGTTGGGATAAGAGGCACAATGATGGTCTCAGTGTCCTCCAGTAGTCTAAGCTGATTTAGTAAATTTTCTACTAAAGTCCTAGAAATATTTCTGTAGACAGAGAGAAATTCATAGTAAGGTACATTTGGTAAGCCAAAAGAATGATAATGCTAAAACTATCTTGAAAGTAGAATATATCGTGATGAGTTCCTCTTCTCATTTCAAGAATTATTTTAAAGCTGAGGACTTGGCCATATGGTATTGGCAGAGAGATGGATACATAGATCAATGAAACAAACTAGAGTTCAGCAATAGACTCATATATCTGCTCAAGCTATTATTTAGACAAAATTACAAATCCAGATAAACATGAGAATGAACAGTGTTAACAAATGGTCCTCAGGTAACTGGAGGCCAAGAGACAGACATGTATATAATAAATTATAGATAACAGATAGGTGATAGATGGGTGATAGCTACTTAGATGATAGAAAGATTGATAAATGGATGATAGACAATACATAATACATAGATAGATGATAGATAGGTAATGTCTAGTTCGATGATAGATAGACAGTAAATATATTCATGATAGATACATTATTGACAGATGAATATATAAATGGAAAATGATAAATTAACTAAGCCAAACATCTTATGCAAAAATTAGCTCCAAAAAGAGCTATGAAAGAATTTAAAGACTGAGAAGATAGCTAAAGGCACTGGCCTGCAAAGCTGCTTACCTGGGTTCAGTTCTCTGGTACCCACATAAAGCCAAATGCACAAAGTGGCCCATGTGTCTGGAGCTCCTTTGCAGTGGCAAAGGCCCTAGTGTTTCTCTTTCTGTCTCTCTCTTTCTCTCTCCCTCTCTCCCTCTTCCATTCCTTCTCCATTTCCCTTCATAAATAAATAAATAATATTTTTTAAAAAAAGAATAAAAGCATTTAAAACTCAGTTTTGGGGGAAAGTGGCAGAACAAATTAACATCTAGATCTAAGAAAACATGTTCATAGATTTGAGAAGGTATCCAGTACATAATCATGTGTCTGCAATGAAGAGTACATGTGAAAGACCCATATAGATGTTTCTAGATCACATTCAACCACACCATTAAGGTGGAAGTAGCCTATTCTTTTTCTAACTTTCCATATATAGACACACACACACATAATAGATTACATGTATTTTATAATACACACACACACCACACACACACACACACACACACACACACACACATATATATATATATATATATATATATATATATATATATATACATACAGATATCTATATATCTATATCTATTCTAGGTTCTAGTTGATTTATTCAAGCTTATGAATTTTTGTTGAAAGATCATGTTAAGTGGTTAATAGTAGAGTTATGATTTAAATATGAAATGTCCCTTATAGGCTTAGGATTTGAATGTCTTGTCTCCATAGAATGGTGTCATTTGGGGAGGCTCTGCAGATGCCAGAAGGCTGGGCCTGTCTGGAGGAAGCAGGTTCTTGGAGGTAAATTTGTCCTCACCACTCCCTGTCTCACCGCTTGCTTCTCAGCCCACCATAACCTGAATCATGCTATTCTACTACACCTTCCTTATGATGATACGTGGAACCCTTTGAAAACTTGAGCCAAAATAAAGCTTCCATCTTCCCAGCTGTTTCCATCAGATATTTTGGTTCCAGTTATACAAAATGACTAAGATAAGCCAAGGCACCTCCAAGCCCACAGACACTGGCTATTGTGCTAGATAGATTGCTCACTCACTGTGTGACACTGGCTAGATCACTTCACCTCTCTGGCCCTTTCTTTCCTCATTTGAAACATAAGAAAAAAAATAGGTATTACCTCAGGGCATTGATAAGAAAATTAAATGAAATAGTATTTGCAAAGTACAGAACATTGCTCTCAACAGGGTTCATTAAATAAATTAGCACGTTGGCCCTGGATTGCTTCTTCTTACTCTAATTTATGAAATGAAATGGTTACTGGAAACAAATTCATTCTTTTTTTTTAACATCTAGATCAAAGCACGGATTTATATGCCCAGCTGCAAAAGATCACACCAAATATGAGGGCTTTCATAAGGAAGAAAATGAAGCTAAAATACTTCCTTTCCCACATTTGATGTGAATGCTTCAATATGCCAGAATGCTCCTTTTTTAAACATTTAACAATTGTGGATTTTGTTTCTACTCCTCATCCAACATTTAACAATGAAACTCTGCAGGCTATATTTTATTATAACTATTTTGTCAGTGCCAAGAGTATATAGACACTTAGATATTCTTGGGGTTTGAGTGTGAAATGCTCTCCGTATGCTCGTAAGTTTGTGCACTTTCCAGCTGGTGGTGCTGTCTGGGAAGGTGGAGCAATATTCAAGAAATGGAGGCTTGCTAGAGGAGGTGGCTCACTATGGCTGGATGTTATAGGCTAGCTCCACTTTCCTGATGGCGGACACAATGTGACTAGCCTCTTCCCATGTTCCTGCCACCATGCCTGCCCCACATCGACGGGACCGTAACCACTAGAACTGTAAAACCAAACGAACCTTTTCTTCATTACCTGCTACTTGTCAGGGTTTGGGTCACAGGAATGGGAAGAGTAACCAGTCCACACTTGATCCATCCACTGGGAATTAACCACTTATTTGCTAGGACCCTGGCATTGCATTACATTTTTAACCAATGAATACCCTGAGCACATCAAGAGAAATATCATCAGTGTTGTATTTAACCAGTGAAACAAGAGAAAAAAAAATAATTTAACATGGTAATAAGCATACTTCACAGACCTAGAGCAAAAAACCCCTGAAGTGTTAGACTCACTCCACAGCACCATAGATAAGCAGGGCATTTGTATCGGTCTGCTTTCTACATGGAATAATGTCACTTCTCTGAGTGAGGGCACAATGGATGCTTAAAGATACAGGCTTGTGAATCCTTCCTTCCAGGCTCACATTTCCAAGGCTGAGATCAGAAGTGAGCTCACCACCAGATGTCTCCACTGTGTAAAGTAATTAACCAACCCAGTTTCAAAAGAAAAGCTGACCATACATCTCAATGGATGCAGAAGAAGACATCTGGTCAGCTTGCTTCAGGATCAACACTGATGGCCAAGGATGATAGCTCAGGATAGCAGGGGCTATACGCAATGAGCCAACGGCTAAAGTCCTACTGAATGGGGAAATGCAAGAGAAAGGTGGTTTTTGTCTGAGGGTGATTTATAGCCCTCCTCCCATAGTAGATATTACTAGATAGTGAGTAGATCCCAGGACTTTTCCTAAGCATTGAACAGGCAAGTCTCCATATCAAAGAACCATCCATACCCAAATTTCCATGCTTCCACATTTGAGGACATTTGCCTGACTTGGTGGCATTATAATTCATCATGACTCCAATAGCCTTTTCCTAACATGATAACAGACATGGAAATTAAGCCCAGCAACAGACACTAGGCTCTTCAAGGACCCATAGACCTCTCTCCTGCAGCCCCACTACCTAGTGTTCTCTGTATTGTCATTTTCCATTCACTTGACTATACTCCCTTCTAGACAATGAGGTCTCTAGAGGACCTGGCTAGTATCCCGCTTTTTGTGAGTGCCTGTCACTTAGAAGAGTATGGGACATGCCATACATATTCTATAAGCATTTGTCAAATGAAAAAAATTCACGAATTAACCATAATGCAACATAATTTCTAAATAAAGTAAGAGTAATTTATGCATTGAGAGAAGGTACATTTTGGCTGGAAAGATGGCTCAATGGTTAAAGGCCCTTGATTGCAAAGCCCGCAGGTTCAGGTTCAATTCCCCAGTGCTCACATAGAGCCAGACACACAAGGTGGTGCTTGCACCTGGAGTTTGATTGCAGTGGCAAGAGGACCTGGCATGCCCATGCTGTACCTTAAATAAATGATTAATTAATTAAATTAAATATTTTACAAAACAGAAAGAAGAAGATACCTTTCAAATTTAATCAATTTCAGAAGCAGTCAGGTGATCTTAGCATTAACAAGAACTCAAGCTACAATGGTAACAAGTGAAGCAACTTGTATAAAAAATATTAAGAAGTTAGCATAATTGTGAAGCAGATGTTAGGCAAGGGAACTTATACACAATTAAGACATTCAGTTGTAAGGATAATGGAATAACTCAATCGAAAATACCCACAAGTTCATCCTTGCAAAAACTCACTGGACTAAAGAGGGCAACAGACTGGGAATATGATCGAATTACAATATGCTCATATATTAAAGTTCTCAATAAAAAATTCACTGGCAACACAACCTAGGTCTTCAAGGTTTTTCTTTCTTTTCTCTTTTAACTTCTAGTCTCTTCTCTTTATTTCATTCTTCTTTCTTTTACCTTATTTCTTCCCTCCCTCCTTATGTGTGTGTGTGCACATGCACGTTCCTGTATACACAAGACTGGAGGTCAAACCTAGGGACTAGGCAAGCACGCTAACATTTAGATAAAACTATAGGCCCTTTTTAATTAGTAGTTTGTTTGAAAAACTATTTTTACTTCTGTGTGTGTGTGTGTGTGTGTGTGTGTGTGTGTGTGAAGAGAGAGAGAGAGAGAGAGAGAGAGAAAGAATGAATATAGGAGTATCAGGGCCTCTTAATGTTGCAAATGGACTCCAGAAGCATGCACAACTTTGTGCACCTGGCTTTATGTGGGTACTAGGGAATTGAACCCCAAGTTGTCAGGCTTTGCAAGCAAGTGCCTTTTACTCCAGTCCTCGAGGTTTTAATCTTAATAAAGCATTTCAAAATGATTACATATGTGTGTGTGGATAGATAGATAGATAGATAGATAGATAGATAGATAGATAGATAGATAAAGATAGATAGATAGATTCTTAGTGCCATAAAATATTATTTTACATTTTAAGGCAATTGAAAGTTATTCTGGGGGGAGATTATATAACTTATTTTCACTTAAAAATTATATCTCTTCATTTCATTTCTTCTGTTAGGTTTAACATGCTATTTAAATTTTATATTTAAAACAATCTGTATAATAATAATTTTCTAGATTATGTTCCCTTTCCCATCCCACCCATCTCTCACCAGCCCATTCATCTGTCTACCAGGACATGTGTGGGACAGTACCTAGAATCACGCTAGGTGATGCTCCTTAGGCTAGCTCTTCATGGCTAGATTTCATGTCTGCCTCATCATGAATATTATTATTTTAAGCAATAAGCACAGTCATGTCCTTAGTTATTCAAGTGCATAGTGTGTCTGTAATTCTTTTTATCTCAAAGTGAATCTCTTTCCTTCTTTTTCATTTATTTTGCTGTGAGATGTTACTTAATTTTCTCCCTTTGGAAGAAATGGCTAATACACTTGGATAGACCAACTTTTGTGCTAACTGGGTTTATTCGTCTCCATCTCCACAAAGGCTTCCTTGTGAAAAGGCAAGAAAAGTCTTCTGCATGTAAGTGAAGCAAAAGAATGCTTACTTGAAAGATAATGGCATGTCATGAATTTGAACTTGATAGACTGTCAGTGCTAAAATGTTTAGCAACTAACTTTGGGGCAAAGGTACAAAAAAAGCTTTATTACTGAGGACCTCAATTATGCTGAGTGTAAAAACAGCACTGGAGATATTTGAAAATTTTAATTGGAAATTTAATAAAACAGATTAGGCCACTCCTTGTTGGTGATGAATTGGCTGGGCACATGTGGAATTTTCTTCTTCACTAAGAGATTACCATGTTAGCCTTCAGTTTAGAATC
The DNA here is from genome assembly GCA_036346955.1 of Dipus sagitta. NCBI lineage: Eukaryota > Metazoa > Chordata > Mammalia > Rodentia > Dipodidae > Dipus > Dipus sagitta. Next base: position 8,212,556 of record CM070779.1, on the reverse strand, counting down.
CCTCATCCCATGTGGCTGGCTCAGGTTCTGGACACCATTCTGCAGGCCAGAGAGGTTCCGGGCCAGGGTCCTGCCCAGTGCAGGTGAGGAAAGGAAGAACAATGAAAGGGACTCACATAAAACTAGATTCTTTTAAAATGTAATGTATCTATGACCTGTACAACATGCATTCTGCACACTTCATGGACAGCAATGTGGCTCAAGGGTCTGTGATTTCTCTGGCCTCCCAGTAACAATAAGAATACCGTAGAATAGAACACGCAGGGAGCCTGTTGCTCTGGCCACTTCTTCCCTCTTTAGACCGTCTTTATGTGCTGTGGTATTCATGTCATCGCTCAGCTCTCTTAGCGAGCGTGTGACAAAGGTATTCCAAGTACCATTTACTTGTCTTTATTCTTCCTCTATGGTGCTTATATAAAATTGATTCTGTTTATGTATCTGTACACTTAAACAATCTCTTACTAATTAGAATAGAACTTCCATAATAGCAAAACTGGTGTCTGCTTTCTTCACTGTGCTGGACCCAAGTGCTTAGATGATTTCAGCACATAGGGTACGGGTATGTGTCGTATGACTGTCAAATGTTAGATATGCACATGGAAGATTATTCTGCTAGAACCAAGCAGTGAAGAGTATGAAATGTAAGTTACCAGACACAAATATAGTTCCATCAGACCTCTTAAAGGGGCCCCTCACGTGCACCTGAATTTTTTCCTCACTTGCTGAGATGCAAGAACCTAATTCATATTTTGTTTGTTAGTTTGATATGGCTGTACCTCAGGAAGTGTTTGAGGTTGTGTCTGCCTTATTTGGTTGGTTCTGCAAGGGTGCCCACCTCACTTCATGAATGTGACCCACTGGCTATTCCCCAAAGGAGCAAGGCTGAGAATTCTGTAGATGAGGCTAGTCTTTGATATAAGCCCAGGCTAGCCCTTCCTTTCTTATGGTGCTGCTACTGAGATCCAATGACAGGAAACACTGAGAGCTACGGATGTGTCTAAAGACAGCAGAAGTTAGAGACCTTGTTTGCTTTTTTTTATTTTGAATTTTTCTCTTTTATTTTTTATTATGAATATACTTTGTATGGACACATCATGTGTTAGTACCAACATTTCCCTTCTCCCTGACCCCATTCCACTGAGGTCCTACACAGTGGGGTTGCTGGGATTCCCCATGGGGTTGTGGTTATGAGTTATAAACAGCAGTCACAGTCATTGGAGAGGGGGGCAATGCCTCTGCATATGCATCCCAATTTGTGGCTCTTACAATCTTTCTGTCCTATGTTCTTCAAAATTCCCTGAGCCTTGGTGGGTGTGTTTTAAGTCTACCTCAGTGATGATCTCTTAGGAGCCTCTGGATCTCTGCTTTGGTAGGTGTTGAGTGTCCTCAGCAGTCTGTCTCCTTCACTCTGGTGCTGAATTTTCAGGCTCACCATGGAAACAACTCTCTTGTCATCTCCCCACTTCCACTGTGGTTTCAGCTGGGCCTTGGCTGAAATGCAAGGGGTGGTGTCTCTCCTTGGTCCTGCTATCTTCTGAGAAAGAAAAACAGAATCTCCAACAAAGAATGAAGTCAGCATAGGTTACATGGGATAAATATTGTTAATTTAGGGAGATTTTGATGAATGTAGCTCCTCTTTTGGCCAAAGACTAGTAGTAGCTTATTGTTGGAGATCATAATCTCGCTACCCATAGGATTCTGACCTGGTTCCTAGTTCCAGATATGAGTTCCTTCCCACTGAACAGATCTCTTAGCCAATCAGAAAGCCATTGGTATTCCACCAAGCCTTCGTGTCAACACTGCCCTGCTATGCACGTCTTCTCAGGCTGGTTGCTTCTGAGTATCTTTGACCCCTGCTCGCTCGCACAGTTAAGAAGTATTTTTATTTATTTGCAGAGAGAGACAGAGAATGAGAGAGAGAAAGAGAAAGAAAGAACATGTGCAAGCGAGCATCTGGGCCTCTTGCTTCTGCAAAGGAACTGCAGATTCATATTCCACTTTGTGCATCTGGCTTTACGTGGGTATTGAGAAATAGAACCCAGTCTGTCAGACTTTGCAAGCAAGCACCTTAATCGCGGAGCCATCTCTTCAGCACCAAGACCTTGTTTGCCTTTTAGAAGACACATGGGTTGTTGCCTAGCATGCCCTACAGTGCTCCCTTTGCTTTGAATTTCTAGAACAGAATGAGTCAGCCAGTCTACGACATGATCTTGGCACTTAATTTTTTTTAACTTTTCTTTTCGATGTAGGGTCTCACTCTAGCTAGGTTGATATGGAATTCACTAGGCAGCTTCAGTGTGGCCTCAAATTCATGGTGATCCTCCCACCTCTGCCTCACAAGTGCTGGGATTAAAGGCATGAGCCATCATGCTTAGCCCTGACATTTTTCTTTTTTTTGAGGTAGGGTCTCTCTCTAGCCCAGGCCAACCTGAAATTCACTGTGTAGTCTCAGGGTGGCCTCAAACTCTTGGCAATCTTCCTATCTCTGCCTCCCAAGTGCTGGGATTAAAGGCATGAGCCGTCACATCCAGCTCTGGTACTTAAGTTTTTAACTGCCTAGTAACTCTGTGATCTCTGGTCCAGAACTTTCCGTTGTTATCTTTGGGTACTATTTGCTGTATTATCTTCCACGGAGAAGCCTCTAGGTTCCTCTAGGTTCATTTTGCTGATGCCCTACAGGTATTTCTGAACTCTGATTAGATTTTTCTTTCTCACCTTGAGAACTTTTGCTTCTCCTCCTGGGCTGTGCGTGTAGTAACCATAGTCTTATCTCTTACTCTTTGACTTAAAGTCTTTATTTTTTTGGGTTTCCTTTCCTTACCTTTTACAGTTGAAATTTTTCGTAATTATAACAACAGTAAATGTGTTCCCGGGCCCAGGCTGCAGGACTTTCTGCTCTCAGAAACATTTTGGCTGCTTCCCCAATTGAGTCTGCACACCTCTATGGCCCCGATGACGTTATAGTCAATACGTCGTAGGTGTCTCGTTCATTTGCTGAGCAGGTGCCGCTGTCGGATAGTGCATTTGATGGCCTTTCAGAGAATGAGCCCTGCCTTTGAAATGATATTTTAACAGCTCTTAGATGTCTGGGACCACATTTCTTTGCCTGGGAAGGGAATAAAAGGAATGAAAGGGTATGTTGGATATATCAAAGAGCGACCCTTTTTTTCTTTCCTTACCCGTACTTCCTACCTCCAAGAGCATTGTCCACCAGGGGCACAATGTAATCGTGTTCTTTGAACTTGGATGACTGGAAAGAGGAGAAGGGGAAGGAACATGGTTCTATCTGAGACCTTGGTTGTCGCATGTGCTGGTTGGACGAGTCTGGGTAGTCAGAAAATTTCAAAGGCCATATATGCTATCCTAAGGTGGCCAGTTTTTCCCAGTTTTCCTAAGGTTTTCTCACTGAAAATTATATATCCCAGACAAACTAGGAGAGTTGTTCCCTGTAGAGAATCATTCCAACACAGCTCTCAGTGCCTACTGTGTGCTCAGCTTGTGCCTTGAAGTGACTCACGGTTTTCCCAGGCGGTCCTCTAGCCTCTCCTCATCTGCATCTATCTTCCTTATGTTTACATAAACCTTTAAAGGTTGCCCTTTGGTCAGCTATTTCACATTCATGCCTGCTTTGGATATCATGACAATTTGACCCCCGTTAATTTGATGTTATTCTATGACACGACCTTGGACTTCCACAGATCCAAAATGAAAGTATAGTTTGGCATGACAATGAAACTAGAATGTGGGTGAATTCTGTGCGGATGATAAGTCACAGTGGGAAGAATTACAAAAGGCAAGGGAAGTTAGGTTGGGCTGGGCCCTGCCACAGCCTGCACAGTGTGCCCACGAGTTCACATAAATGCTGTTCAAATGTCAGAAGCAGGTGTTCCTTTTTCCTTCAGTCTGGGCTTCAAACTAATGTGGGCATTCAGTGAAATCCCTCCCAGGTGCTGAAACAGTGTGTGGTTTTAGGATTTCAAAGGTAATTATTGCTGACTGTACTGTGGTGAGTGCACCTGCCAGGTAGAGAGTATGGGGGGTGGGCACCAAGACGATTGGTGGACGATTTCTCCATCACAGGATCCTTTAGAAACTCTATTAAGGCTATCAAAAGCCAGGCATGGAGTTGAACATATGCAGACTGCAGTGAACAACAGAGATGATGCAGGAGGATCCCAGAGTCCCTTCAAGGTCAGGCCACGTTCACAGGTAGACACATGACAACATAAGCCTGAGAAAATCACACTCCACCGTGTCCTACAGCGTCACCCCATCCTGAAACTGACTCCAGTTACTGTGTAGAAAAGCTACAGATTTAGAATTTACATCTTGAGATCTCAGTTGGGATGAGCAAAGTAAATAGAAATTCTGACTTTCTAAAGCAGAGAGAGAGACAGAGAGAGAGAGAGAGAGAGAGATACAAGGAGAGGGAGACAGAGGGCGAAACTTCTGCTCAATACACTCAATATGGTCACTAATTCATTAAAAGACAATTTATAAATTTTCCAACTATTTCATTAGGGGATGAACTTAGACAAAATAGAGAAAATAACAGCAATAAAAATCCAGTTCTAGCTGAGCTCAAATTCCTATTGGACAGCCATAAATTAATGAAATAGTTCCCAAATTTAGTACAAAAGCACAGATGTGATGATGTAATGAAAGGCAGGAGCCAGGATTCTGTAGTAGAAGGGCTTTAACCAGTGAGGATGTTTCCCTGAGAAGCTGAATGTGAGGCTGGGCTGGACAGTACTCATGCTTGGTCAGTGCCTGGTCTCTGATCAACACCATTACCAACTTTTCTGTTTTCTGAATTAGGTCTCATGCAACAGTTTTGTAGGTCAGCATACTTGCAGATACCTGATAATCTGTAAGGAGTGTTTGATAGCCTTGGGAAGAATACTCCACTGTAATGAGTAACCTTAGGAGGAATATCACAACCTTATCCATCATCTTATCAATAATTTACACAAGGATGGGTTGAACACTGTCCACTGCAGTCCTGGAAGGGGATTTCTCCAGATGTCTCTTTTGTTCCTCTGTCACGATTTTCTAGAGTTACTGTAAAAGCCCAAGTCCTGCTAAGACCAGTAACGCAGATTCTAGCTCAATGAAGTCACCTTCTCCCACTATGGAGATGTGGAAAATGTGATCCAGAAAGGTGAAGAAGCAGAATGCTCAGAGCTGGCTATCTGGGAGCTGCAGAGCCTCCATGACAGCCCAGTTCTCCGTGGGCAGACCAAGAGGAAGGATCTGATGGCAGTCTGATTCACAGACAAGGCAGGTGCCTGACATGTGCAGGCCCCTGCAGGTGTCTATCTTTCCTCTGCACCCTTGAAGGGAAGTGGAAGGGCCTGGGGTGATGTGCGTTTCCCCAGAGGCAGATCCCGCACCTTCTACCTGGGTGGCAACAGACACGTCACCAGCTTCAGGCAGATCATCATCAGCTCACCTGTCTTGCTGCTCACAGCACACATGGGCATGTCCAGAGTCCTGCCTCAGGCCTGTGGCAATGGATTCGGGCTGCTGATGATAATTCTTGGGGAAATATTTTTCCAAGCACCTTTTGAAAGCCACACAACACTGAAAAGCTGCTTCCCTCTTACACAAGCACAAAAGCTGGGAAACTTGAGGCTTCGCCCACGTGCACCAGAGACTCTGTGGTGACTTATAAAATATAATTTGTATCAATTGATGTTCTGTGGGAAAGAGGTGTTGAGGGGACTTTAATTATTTTAAACTTTCTTTCCTCCTTAGTTTTAATAGCATCAGAGGCCTTGAAGAAGTAAGTTCTTTAATAAAGAACATTTATAAATTTATGAACACAGACCCCAGTTGACCCTATTTCAGCTGACTCCCAGGGGCCTCCCACATCTCTACATGAGTGCTGCAGAGCCCCAGACTGTGAGTTATGGGAGGAGTCCATTCTCCCTGATGCATGCCTCCTAATTCATTCGGGGATATTTAATTGCTAAAGTATTCAAGGTTTTCCTGAGGATCTAAGCAGTGCTTATAAGACTTTTTTTTAACCCTGCTTTACCTTGAAGAAAATGAACTGAGATGCCAAGACACAGTGACACACACACACACATGCATGCACGCAAGGACACACATACACGGACACCTAGACACACACATACACACAGTGACCACACACAGAGAAAGTGACCCCCCCACACACCAAGATACTCAATAGGGCCCAGAAAAGAAAGGAGTTCCTCGAGTCTGAAATACCAGTTTCTTGCGATACTGGAGGAGAAGGATTGCAAGTGTCAGGACCTAGACTACAAAGTGAGTTCAAGGCCAGCTTGAGCACCTTAGTCAAATTGCTTCATTATAAAAAGTAGAAACAAGAAGGAATATTGTTCAATAGTTGAATATTTCCCTAGCATCATGCATCATGGCATCATGTACAAGCCCCTAGATCCCATTCCCACATGGAAACTATATATATATATATATATATATATATATATATATATATATATATATATATATTTCAGAAGGGAGATATGCAAAGAATAAGAAATTACATCTTATGTAGAGCTGTATGTATCTACCTTTTAATTATTTTATTCAGTTATTGATCATTTTATTGTTATTGTTTATAAAAGGTGACTTGAACCTGTAGTCAGTGTTTGAAACAGATTAAATTTCTTAATATAGAAAGCATTACCCTTTCCTCCCATGTCATCAGTTTTCTCTTTGCCTTCCAAAGGTCTGAGAGTATTGTGAATTTCTTCTGTATTCTTCCAGTGCTGAATGTTATGCATTCAAACATATTTCTCATGATCCAGCTATGGTGTCTTATGGGGATAGCAGCATGGGAAAGCCCAGGCATCTTGATTTCTACTTTGTAACATGCTTTTGAGATGACCTACTGCCCTGAAAATGATAATGACAATCAGAATGCCAGCAGCACATGGATCCATGTGTGTATTCCCCGTCTTACAGTCTTCTAAATTCTTTCCATGCCATCCTACTACAAGCTCTGGTGGCTGTGTTTGCTCACTCTAATAAATACCCAAAGAAATGGGACACAGAGTCACATGGAGTCACTTGCACAGTGGCATAGTAAAAAGTGTGGTGTGATTTGAATCTAAGCTACCCAGACTTGGCACTCTGAGCCTCAGTAGCATGCCCTCTGTGTGGCTCCCTTTTGATTGGGGCAGGCTTATTCTTTTGAACTGTATAATATTCTTTTGCGTAGATGAATTACATTAATTTATCTTGAACATTCTTTAATGATGTCTTAGTATTTTCCCTATAGTTTGTTCTTATAAGAAATACTTCAGTTTTCAATATCTCCCTACATGTCTTTGTACATAAGTTGTGTGTACCTATTGCGAGTATCAACTGATAACTTTGTAGTTAGAATTTAAGCAGCCTGAAAGATATTATCCTCTGGTTGATGGATAGGTATGGAGAGAGCTTGCTAAGATGCAATTTTGGGTACATCTCTAGTCTCCTAGCAACTTTTAAAGAGGTCCAAAGGAAAAACACTCTCTAAGCAGTTATGAAATGAAAGAATCACACATCCAGGTATGGTGTGCAGGCCTGTAATGTCAACACTCAGGAGGCTGATTCAGGAAGATCATAAGTTCAAGGCCCATGTAAGCTAAATAGCAAGTTCCAACCAAACTTGGCTATGCAACAAGAGCTTGAATAAATCCATAATTTTTTTTAAACAAAGTAAGGGATGGAGAGATGGCTGGTCAGCTAAAGGCATTTTCTTCCAAAGCCTCATGGCCTTGTTTTGATTCCCCAGCCCCCACCTAAAGCCAGATTCACAAAGTAGCACTTGTATCTGGATTTTGTATGCAATGGCCAGAGGCCATGGAACACTCATTCTCCCTCAAATGAATAAATTAAAAATTAAACCAAATTACTATTTATATTATCAAGTGTATAAATACTTTATTTCTAAGATCTCACTACATTGGTACAAGCAAAGCAACCAGTGTCCCTATTCTGTTCATTAGAATGTGAAAGCCAGTCCTTTACAAGTTCCAAAGATGAGTGCTCTGAGAACTCTAGCACTCTTGTCTGCAAATCCTGACTTGTTTTCCTCTCAGCCTCACCTCAGCACTTTCCTGGCTCATGACTTCCTACCTGACTTCCACTTGTAAATGACTACAATACAAGACACACTGATCAATAAGAGGAAAGTGAGGTCTGACCTCCAGTATGTGTTTTGTCTAACACATGGAAGGACACACCTGGCATTATACCATCTGAGGTACTGGGGACAGTCATCCAAGACATTCATTCTATAGCTAGTGCCATTTTACAGACACAGCCTAAGCAAGGTGTGGTGACTTGTCCACCATCATAAGAACTGACAGAGGACTCAGCTGTACCTCTGAAGGTCTCCAAAGTTCAAACCCTTCTGTTCTGCGTTTCTATTGGACAGTGAAAGAAATCAGATGGCAGATATCCTTTTAAGACTTCTGAGGTGATAAGCATTGTTTTTGCTAATTTCTGAATTACTAATGGGTCCTAAGGATTTCCTTAGGATCTCTGCCTTTGTACTCAAGAGTCTTCAATATACTTCTTGGGGGAATCTGTCTCAGCTTCTACTAGAATGAGACCTATCATCTGGCAAACATTCAGTTGTTTGATAAATAAATACATATTAAAAAAAAAATACAGACTGACCAGAATTGGCTTTTACTTTAATAATCACCAACACCGAGCTCATGAATATTTCATGCTCACTGGTTTCTGCTGAGGGTATAAGCATCCAGCATTTCTATAGCTGCGGATTATGCAGGCGACAATGGAAAACATATGTTTTGTGTGTTTTCTTTAACAATTTGATGATGGAAGAACACCTGGCAGTGCTGGAGATAACGCAAGAAATGGTCGCCTTTTGTTTTCCGAGTGCCTGAAATAAAAATCTCAAATGGCAAGTTGTAATCCAAACCACAGTAATTATAGAAGACTGTATAAAAAGGTATGCATTTTATATTCATAAATCTAAATGAGTCTATCTGCAAGTAAGTAAACTTCACTCAATTTTCCATTGCAACTACCTCATCAACGCTAGCACTCAAAAATCCTGATGACATTGTCTGTTTGCATGTCGGAAACTTTCCTTGTGTTGTTCTCTTCTTTGTTCTTCCCAGTGTTGCTGCAATCAGTGAGCGTCAGACTGGTCAAAGGAGACCTCAAAGGGAAGGAAGCTAATTGGATTGCAGAGTAAGGAGCCCGGTGGAGACCCCAGAGCAGAGAGAGAGCCTTCTGAGACAATGGATGCAGGGATGAAGAGGGGGTTCTCTAGACGGAGGGGGAGAATGAGGTGGGGGAAAGACTACAGACAGTGCAGGAGCATGCAGGAAGGGGCAGAGCACAGTCGAGAGAGGGTAACCTCAGCGGGAACAGCACACTGACAAGGGCGGCGGCAGCAGGACACGGGCAGAGGCCGGAACGTGCGGAGTTTTCACGGTGATAACTAGACATGCATCCAGGAATTAGCCACAACCATCGAACGGTGTGAAGTAGGGCAATGACAGGACTAGATCTCCATTTTTAGAGTTGACCCTGACTGTGAAGAGAATGACAAGGAGAAAAAGAGATAGAGAAAAAATGAGCTTAGGGCCTGAATATAGTCATCCAGACAGAGATTATTTTGGACTGAAAACCTGGATGGGAAGAGTGGGAGTCCACAGGAAGGGGTGGGAGGACTTGAGAGGATGACAAGGGGAGAGAACAACAGGATTGAGACTGTAAGAGGAGGAGGACGTTAAAACTGACTAAGCAATGTCTCATTCTTACACTGGGGCCATCATGAAACCCACTTTGGACTTCACAGCAGTATGAGATTATTATTTTTTCTCTGGAAATCTGTAGCAAAAAAAAAAAAAAAAAAAAAAGAGGAGCCTAAGATGCAGAACCAGTTCCAAACTGTGTTTCGCTTAGGACTGCCCACACTTGCGTTGGCATCTTCAAGGCCAGTGGCACTGCCGGTTAGTTTCTGTAATGGTTAAGTTCTGTCGTCAACCTGATCTGTTTAGGAATCCAAAGACACTTCTCTTACCTGGGTCTCTGAGACTGCTTCCAGGAAGGAATAACTGAAGGAGGAAGTCCTTCCTCTGGTGTGGGCTGCCCTCCTGGAGGGGTTTTGTTTAAGGAAGCTCTGGGAGAGGAGAGTCCCTTCCTCCCTCCTGGCTGCCAGCGCTGCTTGCTGGTGAGTGCTTCATTTGCACCTCCATCTATCCTGTGCTTCTATCCTTCCTTGGCATTGGAACCAAGTTTCTTCAGCCTTCCAACACGGACTGAAGAGCAGAGGTTCTCCAGGAAGCGTACAGTGCTGGATCGGCACTGCTGAGGCATCCAGCCATGTGGACTGAGCAGCTTCGAGCTTCCTTGACTCTCAGCCCTGCAGACTGTCATTGTTGGAGTGCCATAAGCTAATTCGAGAAATTCCCTTTTTAATACGATTCGTTCTATTAGTTCTGTTCCTAGAGAAACCTGACTCCCTTTATCCTCATAGGCTGGGCAAAGGTGAACTCCATTGCCAGCCTACTCTAGTAGAGAGCAGTTGTTTCTCTTGGGGACTTAAGAATCCTAAAGAGGCATTTTCCTTGTCCTGGAACTTCCCCATCCTTCTTTATATCTTTGTAAACTTTTCCTAAGTTTCTCAGCTGCAAAGAGTTGCCCAAGTTGGCACTAATATTCTATGGAAACATGAGGGACTGTAAAGATGGCTTAGAGATGACATAAATATGTAAGAATATCTAGGAGCAAAAATAATTGTAAAGAAAAACTTCAAGCTACTAGCTTTATCGAACATTAAAAACATCCTATAAAGCTTCTATAACTAAACTAGTGTGATACAAGCACATAAGTAGGCTACTAGACCAGTTGAGTAGAAAATAAACTTGAGCTGGGCATGGTGGCACATGCCTTTAGTCCCAGCACTCAAGAGGCAAAAGTAGGAGAATCTCCGTGAGTTCTAGGCCACTGTGAGACTACATAGTGAACTCCAGGTCAGCCTGGGGTAGAGTGAGACCCTACCTCAAAAAAAAAAAAAAAAAGACACCAAAACAAAATAAAATAAAATAAACATGGAGACAATCTTGATGGCCTTGGAAAAATTCCAGTATAATAAAGGTGTGGCAGTTTGAATAGAATAGCTGGCCCCCAATATATTTCAGTTGTTTGTTTGTTTGTAGTTTGCATCTTTAGCCACCTGGCTGGAGTCAGCACCATTGTGTGGATCTTAAGGTGTGGTGGTGGGTTTCAGATTTCAATCTAAAGATATGCAAAGTGTGCCTAGCTGGAGTTCCTGAAGTGTGCTGTGGCTTTTGGCTTTAGGCTTGTGCTCCTCTCTCTCTCTCTGCTTGGTCCTGTGAAGGCAGGCCAGTTTCTTCTACCATTATGGAACTTCCCCTGGATCTGTAAGCTTCAATAAATATCCCTTCCTCCATAACTGTGCCTGGTCTGGAAGTTTATCTCAGAGAACCTGAAGCTGTCTGCTACAAAAGGTGACCTTTCAATGTGCTGGGCTACAGAAGACAATCTTAATAAATGGTGTTGGGACAACTGGGTCATCATTTCAAAAAACAAAGATAAAATTAATTCCTCATTTCACACCATACACAAGAATAATCTCCAAATGGATTTAGGAATCTAAGCATGAAAACTGACACTTCACAAGGACAAGGAACATGGGTGACCTCCACTTTTACCATGGGGTAGTAACAGGCTTTCTACCTGTGACTTACATCCAAAGTCCTGCGAGAAATGACTGATGAGTGTTACCACATAAAAAGTGGAATAGATGCCATGGAAAATTATAAGTGACATCAAAAAAGTAACTACAAACTTGGAAAAATTTTATACAGTGTAAGTCACAATGAAATGCTAATGCTATTCTAGTTTACAGTATGTCACCAACATGTAAAGCACTCTCAAAATTGAGAGACAGTGGGGAAAGACAAAGAATTCATGTGCATGTGCTCATCAGCATGGTCTTGGGATAGGTCTCCATGGCAGAACACTGACCTAGCACGTATGAGGCCCTAGCTTCCATCTCCATTGCTGAGCCAAGGGAAATTTAGCATCATAAGAGTAATGAAAAAGGAAAACACTGATACAGAGTATGTACCTCCAAGCCTGGGACAACGCCTTCTGTTGGTGCAGCTCTAGGAAGCTAGCACCTCACACATCCCCAGTGGAAAGGCATGGTGGCATAGCTCTTCGCTAAGGAAATCTGTCAACATCTAACAGGATTACATGTGCATGTGTCCTCTGCACTGGGGATCCATTTCTAGGAATCTGCCCTGAAGGTTCACTTTTAGAACTGTGGGAACACATATGCCCTAGGCTAGAAATTCAAAACCTTTGGAAAGTCTGAAGCCCGCAGGGAGGAGTTCAGTCAACAGCGCTGCATCCACACATGCAGCCTAGTGAGGCTGATGGGAGAATGAGGAAGAGTTTTGCAAACCTACTTAGATGATTCCAGAATACTCTGACAAGAGAAAGTAGAGAAGTACACAAAACTGCTCTCGCATCGTCTCTCTCATGTAAGAATTGGTGACAGTAAAAACATCTACATGTATTTGCTCATTTGCACAACAGAGAAGCAGGGTTTATAAACCAGAAATTACATAGATTGCTTATCTCCGTGGGGTGAGTTAGACTAGGGTGAGGAGATGGAGAATGAGAGCACAGAAGCAGGCGCAGGGAGAGGGTGGCGCTTCTCTGAGTGGAAGTTATTGCCTGTGGGACGTGATTTGCTAGCCCGTATTCCGGCCTGGCTGTCATTGGATTTCAGGTCTGCCTTCACTCCTTGGTTTATTTTGCTTAAACCACAATGACTTATTTTATTCATTTATTTATGAGAGGAGAGAGAGAGAGAGGGAGAGAGAGAGCAGCAAACAGAGAGAATGGGGGTACCAGGGTCTCCAGCCACTGCAAACAAACTCCAGACTCATGTGCCACCCTGTGCATCTGGCTTTACGTGGGTATGCAGAATTGAACCTGGTTCCTTTAGCTTTGCAGGCAAGCGCCTTAACTGCTAAGCCATCTCTCCAGCCCAGACAACGTTTGTTTTCTTTTCCTTTCCAACATGCCAAGTTTGTCTCCACTGTTGGGCCTTGGTACATATGCTTGTTGCTTATACCAGGTACAGAGCCAAACTTCACTGAGATCTGTGTTCACGTGTCAGGCTTTCTGGGTAGCCAGCTCTGAGCACACTGTTTAAGTGACCAGGAACCAATTCGGCTACTCTGTGCACCACTGCCCTGTCTAACACTTCCCAGGTCTCATTTCTCTCTTTAATATCACACTGGCTTGTTTGTGCAAATATTTCATTGTGTAAGTTCAAGGAGAGGGTCCTAGAGCGCAGAGGGTCAGGATTAGGTTTACCCCAGTGAACCGATGGCTGCTGGTGTAGGGTTGTTTCCTGGTACTTACTTGATTCTGCAGTGATTGAGGAGAGCAGGGTGGCCATGATCCATGTACTGTGCAGCAGCTGATGAAAACCAGGCACAGAGGAAAGAGAAGCACAGAGGGTGATTCCAGCACAGAAACAGCTCACTGCTCTCTGGGAAGAGTCAGAAAGAGAATCAAGCAGGTATCATCTTATCACTCAGAGAGAACATTCACTGGGGGCCTGACTCAGAAGGAGTTCATCTGGATTCTCCACTGACACTCAGAAGGAATCACAATGAGATGTTCTACACTAGTCTGCAATTCCTGCAAACCACTTTAAAAAAGTAGCCCAGTAGTGCATTCGCATTTAAAACATCATGACCTTGTGACTCAAATAATCAGATTGTCCTCAAGTTACAAACCATGTCACCTGGTTTCAAATGTATTAGATCAGGTGCTGGTGGCCAGTTGCCTCTGACAATAGAACTCTTCCTACTCAAAACATAAATCTTATCACATTCTACAGTGTAAATGTTGCTGTCAATGTGCAAATTTCTTAGTATAAAGACTTGGACAAAAGCAGCTAGATGTACAAACAAACAAGAAGTGAAAGTGAGGCTAAAATTGGAAAAACAATTCTAAAATTATAATTGTTAACAAACTTAGGAGACACAATTATCCATCCTACCAGAAACTGTGGTGAGAAAACTTGTAAATGAGATTTATTGGGCAAGTAATTTCCATACACACAGAAATGAAACAGGAAAAAAATAACAAAATCAAGTTCCACATGTAAGTAACCTTGAGTAGATCAGCTCTTTGATAGATTAAGTAGCCTGCCTAGAGTATGTATCTGTCTTGCAATGATTAAGTACTGAATTCAAAATGAATTTATGGGAAATTTAGGATGCTCACTGAAAAGAACAACATATATTAAAACTTTTACGGAATGACAATATATGAAAGTCAAATTAGGAGAACTTTTACTTCCCGTCAATGAGTAGGGAAGGGTAGTTTGAAATAATTCAAGTAGTTTTGTTTTTGTTTTAAAATTGTTTCAAGCATATGAAATAATGTCATAAACACCCAAAGTAGGAAAATTTATTCTCCAAGTCAATTTCTTTATTCAATGTTCGTCTTCTGTCTTATGTATGTACAGTATTATATGGTTATAATAGTCATAAATAATTTGGAATGCATATTCTCTCCCTATATTACAAATGATATTAAGTTGCCATCTAGCCTTTACTATTCTCATTTCTGACAACAAATAGTTTACATCAACATTGTATGATTACTGTTCATGTTTATACTTTTATTTCTATTTTTTTCTTCATTAAAATATTATTAAATATCCTATTTGGTTTTGAAGGGAAACATTTTAAAATTATATTATACAATCTTGTTTGAAATCATGTCAACACAAGAAGGAAATTGCCCACAAATATCATTCTGTGAGCATCAACATTTTCAGTATTAATGTGTTTTTCAATTCCATGTTAAAAGATAACAGCACAAAAGGATGTGTACTCTATGCAATGCCAAATACATACTGCTTTGCAATGGTGACTTTTTGTTTAATTCTACCAATAATTACTGTTATAATAACCTGACTTGTACCTGAAAGGCCATTTATCATCCCCTGAAATCCATGCTGCAATGAATTGGTGCCCAGTAAATTCATTATCTCATCTCACTGGAATGTAAGAATCATGAGGGGAAGAGCTTGTCTGTCTGACTGAAGTCAGTGCTGCTTTCCTCAGCACGTGGGATGATGGCACACCTGGAGTGAGTTTGCAGTCAACAAGGGTGAGGGAGTGAACAGAAACCCGAACAGCCACTGTGCGAGGAGCAGTCATCTTTTGAATCCCAATAGTCTGGCCCCAGAGCTGTCCTCTAAAGTTAACACAAGGATGGCTTGTGTACCACTGTATCCCATGAATTAAATGTGTTTGCTTGCAACACTTGATGGCCTGGGTTCAATTCCCCATCACCCAAATAAAATCAGATGCACAAAGCAGTTCATGTGTTTGGAGTTCACTGGCAGTAGCAAGAAGCCCTGACTTGATCTCTTACTCTCTTTCAGTCTCTCACTCTCATCTTACAAATAAATAAATAAAAATATTTGAAACAAAAGAACATAAATAAAGCGTAAATATGTGTATTCACTACAATTTTATAAAGTTTTAAAATATTTATGGTGTCATAAAAGGATGTGTCATCTTGGAAGATGACTTAACTCCATTCTGTTAATTAACTTCTGCATAACTTTGCCCACGCTGCTCACTTTTTTTTTTAACTTTTATTTATTTGAGAGTGACAGACAGAGAAAGAGGGAGAGAGAGAGAGAATGGGTGCGCCAGGGCATCCAGCCACTGCAAACGAACTCCAGATGCATGCACCCCCTTGTGCATCTGGCTAACGTGGGTCCTGGGGAATCGAGCCTCGAACCGTGGTCCTTAGGCTTCACAGGCAAGTGCTTAACCACTAAGCCATCTCTCCAGCCCACGCTGCTCACTTTTCTGATGTGAAGAGGAGAATGGTAGGAATAGAAGGGTTCTTAAGATGATCTACTAAGACTATGTAGTATATTGGTATAAAAAAAAGGGGTGCATTACTTTGCTTATAATTGTGACAATGTACCTGACAGGAACAACTTAGGGACAGAAAGGCTTATTTTGGCTCATGATTTTAGTTCATCATAATGGGGAAGGCATGACAGAGGTCATGGTGAAGCAGCATATGGCAAACATTTGATCACATGGTAGTAGACCAGAAGGCAGAGACTATAGTCAGATCAATGGATGGGTATGAACTTCAAAGATTGCCCCCAGGAACCTACTTCTGCTAGCCAACCCCCTCCTCTACAGGCTACACAGCCTTCAAAAACCAAACCACAAGCTGATCACAAAGCAGTCAGACACTGGGAAACTATGGGAGACATTCCACAGTTAAACAGTAACAGCAGCTGTACATCTATGTCTGCTTTAGTTTTCATGGCTATAATGAGATGCTTGAGGCTGAGTAATGTTGCCAGGGAAAGAGGTTTATTTTGTCTTATAATTCTGGTCCAACATCAAGGGCCTGAATCTAACAGTGACCTTCTTGCTAGCAGAGTCTCAGGTGATGAAGGACACCACATGGTGAGAAACAGGACATAGCTTTGTGTGTCTATGTGTCCTTTGGCCTCTCTGTATTCTTACAAAGCCACCAACATCTGTTCACTTGGAAGCCATCCCATGACCTCATATAACCTTAATCACCTCTCAAAAGAGCTACCTCCAAACACTGTAATCAATTACAGTTTCCAGCCACTAAACATAGCCCTCATAAGCTTAACTGTAAAACATACAATCTTTAGAGCACAGAATCAAGCCATATTCCAACCACAGTGATATGTACAAATGATATTTAGATTGGTGTTTTGTATGTAGAAAACATTCTGTGAATATTATAGAGTTGCCATCACCATCCTCCTCATCATCATGGGGTAAAGGTCAACATCTATGCAAGTCCACAGTGATTCTTCATGTATAAAAATAAAATGCTGGGGATACAAAGTACCCTTTTGACAATACTGGGCCTGTGGTGATTTGAGTTGGGTGTCCCCCATAAACACATGTGTTCTAAATGGTAGGTTCCCAGCTGATAGCAGTTTGGAAATTGACACGTTGCTGGATGAGAAGTGTTGTTGGGGGTGGGCTTTTGAGTGTTATAGCCAGATCCCCCCTGGCCAGAACTCGGCTCATTCTCCTGCTGCTGTTTGCTACCTGTTGTGGCAGAGGTGATGTCCAGCCTCTGCTCATGCCATGCTGTCCCCTGCTGTCATGGAGCTTCCCCTCAAGGGTATATGCCAAAAATAAAACCTTTTCCTCCAACAAGCCACTTCTGGTATGGTCTTTTGTGCCTACAATGAGAAGGTAACTGCAACAGGCTCGTCCATTAGTCTTTCATCACAGTTGGTGGAGGGGCTCAAGATTCCCCACCTCTCCCAAAGGAGCTAGTTTCTGGGGGCAGAGGAGACATGTTCTTCAGGGGATTAGCCACTGCTAAACTTCTCATGCTCCAGTAACTATCCCCCTACTCATGTAAAAAAAATAAATAAATAAATCAGTGCTTCGCAAAAATAAATAAATAAAGGTATGAAAAATAGGAAGGGAACTAATTGGAAGGACGAAGATGTTGAGGGGAGTGAGAATGGAATTAGATAAGGCAATGAGGGGATGACTATGACCAGAATGAATTATATGCATGGATGAAATAGTAAAAAATGAGATCAAATAATTTTTAAAGCATTCTTCTGAAGAACCAGAGCATATTCAAGGCTATGCATTGTATATCTCTCTTGCTTATTTGCATCTCAATTAGCTCTGTGGCTTGTAAGAGGAGGAAGAAAGACCAGAATTTTGACCCTGGTTTTGCATGTGCAAGTGCAACACTTATGTGAGTGCAGGACACTCATCCACCATGCTGGTGTGAAGTAGGAGAGAGAGTGTTAGGAGCTCCTGGCTTTGACCTCAAAGTCCCTGCAGGAGAAATTATGTAAATTTCCATTGAGGCCAGATGTGTGCCTGCCAATCAATGGAAATGGGAAATGATGATGTTGTCAAGAAGACACTTAAGTTTCTGAGAATATAGCTTCTTTCTTCTATGTGGACTGAAAGGCTTGCCCTGAAAGTGAAGGAAATTTACATCTTTACTTAAAGTCAGAAACTAAGTGAAAATATCTTAAGTTAAAGAGAAGAATTTCTCTCTCAGACATATGTGTGCTCAATTTCTATCATATTTTCTGCCTTATACAGCACTTACTGGACATCTTCAGTGAGAAACACAATGTGGGATAGGGGGACATCATCTCAGCATATTAGATACTTATGTGAAAGAGTCCTTAGGTAACTCAATATTAGGTACAGTGAATATATACTAATAAGATGAAGAAACACAACTTGTGCTTACTTTATTCAAAATATTACTAATTTTATTGAAGAAAAAGTCTCAATGCATAACCTGCGCTGGCCTCAGAGTCACTCCATAGCCCAGGCTGACCTTGTACATGAGGTAGTCTAGCCTCTGCTTCCCAAATGCTGGCCCTGCAGTTGTGTGGCATTATTCTTCACTTCTACCTCCCACAGTTTTTATTTTCCTCTCAGTGCTCCTTAAGGAATGATGAAGTGCTATCATCTGAATGCAAAAGCAGAACACGTAGGAGTCAGGAAGACAGCCATGGTTACCACTTGATCTGGAAGTAACTCAGGCTACAGAAAAGAGACGTCAGGCTCTGTGGCTTCACTGTACAATTAGAAGTCAAGATGGGCCACTCTGTGGGGCAACGTGGCATATTTTCGGTGGTTTTAACATCAGGGTCTGCTGCTTACTCACATGTGCCCTCTGACCTTGCTCTTCTCAAAGCCGTGTTCTTTAAGTGCTGGGTTGGAGGGCCAGACTCATTCTCTATTGGGATTCCGGCACTTTATAACATCTCATCCACAGCTACATGGAAGAAAAGGGCTGAAGAAGTAAGTCACTTGTCAAGCAATGATTCTGCTTGCTTAAGACCATTGTCCAAAACTGGTCACAATCTCCTACAATACCCTATGGAAGATGGGAATGATTCAGAAAGGGATTGCAGATATTTAGTGAGCAGTACCGCTTAAAGATACAATTACCAAGATGTCTCAGTGCTAAAGGCACTTCCCTGCAAAGCCTAGCAACCCAGGTTTGAGTCCTCAGTACCCATATAAAGCCAGGGCCACAAAATGGTATAGGCATCTGGAGTAGATTTGTAGTGGCTAGAAGCAATGGTGTGCCCAGTTTTTCTCTTTTCTTTCTCTCTCTCTCTCTCCTTACAAATAAATAAACATTTTTTAAGAAACCATACAATTACCAAAATATATTCTGAGACATAGTTGGGCTAAAAGATCTTGTGATGGTTAAGTTCTATGGCTAATTTTTTTTTCAGATTAGGAATCAAGTAAGAGACATACCCCTTGAGAATTCCAAGAAAGATTAAGTGAGAGAGGAAGAATTTCCACAAGACTTAAGAGTCCTTCCTTTTCATAACGCTTATGAACTTAATTGGCTGCCAAGAAGCTCAGGGAGGACAGAGAGCCTGCTGCCTGGCTGCCTGGTGACACCGTGGTGCTTCATGCGCCCTGTGGCTGCCGTCCTTCACAGACGCTAGAACCCAGCTTCTTCCTTCCTGCATGGACTGAAGATGAGAGGCTCTCCAGGAACCTTTCAGGCCTCCAGAGCCAGACCCGGGCTTCTGAGAACCCTCCTTTGTGGACTGAGAAGCCGGCGTTGATCACCAGTGTTGGGCTGCCCATCCCATATCCCTTAAACTAATCCAATAAAGTCCCTTTATAACATGTATTTCATTGTATTATTTCTGTTCCTGTTTCTCCAGAGAACCCTGATATAGATATTTTCTGGAAAAAAATGCAAATGAACATTATTCTGTTAACAAATCATCGAAAATACTATGCTTTAAATTCCCCACTTTTGAAACTCTTAATTCTTATTAGCTCATTGTCACCTCTCATAAGACACCTTGGAAAGATGATGCCGTAAAGCATGGTTAGCTTTGCTCAATCCAGCTATTTTCCTTGTGCACTTATGTACGTTGTTTTGTGGTGTTGCAAACATGATTGGCCTTAGAATACTTCTTTTTCATAACACCTATGAACTGAACTTCCCATTGAGGACACCTTAGAAAAGCATTACATTAGGCCATTTTGAAATTCTAAACAGAAAAATGCAGTGGTTCATAAATATTTATTAAGAGAATATTAAGTGATGGACTGAGGAGTCACTTTTCAGATTCATGAATACCTATAAAATCAAAGTTTCAGGAAGCAAGATTCTATACAGCATCTACATTACACACTTAAAAACATATTGAAATTTTAGATCACCTAACTGGCTTTGGTTTGTTACATGGGAACTCTGATTCATTGTTTCCTGTACTTAAGTGAGTTTCTGAGACCGTCAGCTATGGCTCATCTGCCCAGGAGTTCATCTTGGGATCACCAGCATGTTGGGCTCAGCATAGACAAACTATCTCTAGCTTTTTTCCTGCACACAAGAAGTTAGAAATGGAAAAGAAATAGCCCATTGTTATATAGAGAGCCAAAATTATACCTATATAAACCATGCCATAGATGATGTTTCACACTGAAAAGCTCACAGACTCATTTTAGGGAAGTTCAGCCACAGACATAATGCTATTTGCACATTCCAAATAATCCAATTTAGCCTGGCCTTGAGTAGCAGTCAACAGGCTTTGGAATAATAGTGAATGGTCTGCCTTGGGTGCAGACAGTGGCTGGTTATTGGCAGCAAACCACAGATATGGGAGAGGAGAAAAACAATATGGAAACAATATTATTTGCTGCCTAATTCTCTGTAATCCATAAGGGTGGCTAGGCTGGATGATCACACACAGAGGAAAGATTTATATAATAACTGCATGTTCACGCTCTGCACCACAAGTTATTACTTTTGGCACCATGGAAGCAGATGGCTGGCACTGGCCATTGCCAGGCACTGTTAAGTGGGTAAGTGGTACTGAGGAATGGAGTCATCTGTGGGGAAAATGACAGTAATGAATGGCTTATGATGCTGTGAAAACTCAGTGAATTTGATTAAACACAGATTTCATAACCGTTTCCTGGACAACCATTGGACACAGTCATTTACTCAGCCATGTGCTCACTCCCGCTTACAAATCTGACAGGAAAGTCAGTGTTGCTTCTGTTGCCCACATATGAGGAGGGTTTTGATGACAGGAAAGTCCAAGGAGGTGGAAGATCCCTGTCCTCCTATGACATGTTTTCCTAGAAGGGGACAAGAAAGTGTGATAATAGTTATCTTGGAGAATCTGTAGCAGTTAGGACTTCTGTTTCCTGGAACAAAACACTCAAATAGGGAAGGAAATGGTTTATTTCAGGTTTACAGTTTCAAGGGAAGCTCTATCTGGTGGAGACCAGTGATGGCAACCGGCTCACATCTCCACCTATCGGCCGCAGAGAGTGAACAGCCAGAGGAAAGCAGCTCTGAACTTCAGTGGGCTAGATTAATCATTCTCAGGAGGAGGCCCCAATGACACACATTCTCCAGGAAGGCTCCCACAGGTGGGATCCAAGTAGAAAGTTTAATCACAAACACTTGAGCATATGAGGGTTATTTTACATTCAAACCACCATAGGAACTCACTGATTTCCTAAAGCTGCAGCTGTATAAAGTCTTGTTAGATTTTTATTATTATTATTATTATCAACATCACTAGCTGTGTTAGGCAAAAGCAGATATAGTACTATTTATTTAATGTGGATGGAAGATGAGCACAGGCCAATGGCAGAATGTCTATCTGGATAGAGTTTGCAGAGTCTGTGTAGAGTCTGTATAGGGAAGACATGGAGAGGCACAGCACCTCGGGCATTGCTGTAGTTTTACACGTCTGGCCTGGCTGTCACCTCCTTGTTACTTTTATTGACCATATAAACTCAGAAGCTGAGAGGAAGCATTCAGGGGTGTTTACACCAAGTCCACAATTCCATTGACTAAGCTAAAAAAAAATAATAATAAATGGAGTCTGAATTGTTTGCACCTTTAAATTTTGTTTTTATTTTTCTAGTAATTCACTTTTGTTTTACACAATGTAGAAGTATTATTTGATGATGGATTAGGAATTTAACAGAAATGGTCTTTCATTGGGAAGAATTCAAAAAGCAGTAAATTGGAATTGTGGAGGTAGATTTAGGCTGAACATCTTGCAAGATTTATGGCTTTAGGCAAATTACTAAACTATCTATACTTTGGCTTTCTTGATATTTGATAACATTAAATTATATCGTGATTAAGTAACAGTATAGATAATGGAGTACTCATAAACTATTGGTAAATTCCTAGAATATTGAGCTAATACTCTTTTACTCTTTTGAACAGCACACAAGTGGAATGGTTGATTAAGTTCAATGTCTTGAAAGATGGACAGATCAAGTAACCCTTACCTGGTTTATTCCTACATTTTACTCACACAATAAATATTCATTGAGAATTATCTTGTCCTAGACATAATTTCAATGCCTGAGGAAATACAAGTAGACAGAAATTGCAGACTCCTGCACAACTGAAATTTGTAGTTGGAAAAAAGAGGCTCCAGTTAATATAAAATAAGTAAACAAATAAATCATGTATAGTTGACTTGAGATTGAAAAGTGTCATGGAGGGCTGGAGAGATGGCTTAGTGGTTAAGCTCTTGCCTGTGAAGCCTAGGGTCCCTGGTTCAAGGCTGGATTCCTCAGGACCCACGTAAGCCAGATGCACAAGGTGGTGCATGTGTCTGGAGTTAGCTTGCAGTGGCTGGAGGCCTCTCTCTCTGTATGTCTGTATCTCTCAAATAAATAAATAATATTTTTTTTTTTAAAAAAAAGAAAAGTACCATGGAAAGATAAGAGCAGTATTTCAGGGCCAGTATGGAGGGAGCATTTTAAATGTGAGGATCGGTTTGAGATTCATGTTAAAGAAAAGGCCACGTTGGAACCTGGAGAAGGTGCAGCTGGCCATGTGCCTAGCTGGAGAGGAGCCATTTCTAGTACAGGGGACAGCCTGTGCAAAGGCTCTACAGGGGAGGAGCTCATCTAGCTTATTACAAAGCAGTTTTGATGGCAGAGAAGACCAAAAGAGGAGAGAAAAAATAAAGACAAAGAGATATTTAGAGTCCAAGTTGGACATTGCAACAACTTTTTATTTTCTCTCTGATTGAGAGAGGAGCCACTGAAAATTTGAACAGAAAAGTGGCATGGATGCATTTATATTTTCAATGGTTTTATGACAATTGAAAAAATCTGCACAAAGGAGCTGCCCACTCAGGACACCTCCCAGCTTCAGAACTTCCTGCTGTATTTTCTGAAAATAAATCTTTCTTAGTTTGTCCCTCCCCCCAAAAATCTACATAAAAGTTGATGGTAGCCAGGCGTGGTGGCTCACACCTTTAATCCCAGCACTCTGGGAGGCAGAGGTAAGAGGATTGTTGTGAGTTTGAGGCCAGCCTGGCATCACAGTGCGAGTTCCAGGTCAGCCTGGGCTAGAGTGAGACCCTACTTCAAAAGTACAAAAAAAAAAAAAAAAAAATTAAGAGCCATGAAACTAGATAAGATTACCGAGGAAAATAATATCAATAGGGAAAAGACTTCTACCTGAGATCTGTTACTCACTGGCACAAGGTACTGAAAGAGAAGAGGAGTCACTGATGGAGGATACTAAGGTGGGGGGAACAGCCCCATGGGAATGTTTATAGAGTGAAGACAGCACCACACTGTAGATAGATCCTTTAAGCTGAGGGAGGAATGTGATCTTTGGCTTTTAGAAAGGCAGAGATGATGGATGACCACATGAGACTATAGTGACTGTCACACCCAAGTCATGCAGAGATGAATTTGAAAGAGAGGGACCAGGGATGAATTGGATATAGGGAGGAAAGGTAAATCTTTTATGGTGTCTACAGCACAAGGAGTCTGAGTATGGGCCAAATGGGTTCAAGAGAAAGTCTATATAATATTTTAAGAGAGGGCTGGAGAGATTGCTTAGCGGTTAGGGCATTTGCCTGCAAAGCAAAAGGACCCAAGTTCATTCCCCAAGACCCATGTAAGCCAGATGCACAAGGGGTGCACTTGTCTGCCTCTTTCTCTCTCAAATAAATAAATAAAATATTTTTAAAAATATTTAAAGAGAGCTAATTATAGGGAAAATTGCCAGTAACAGTGCGTGTCCTTCAGAAGAATGTCAACAAGATAATACTTAGATGAGCAAATCTGAGGAATGCAAGCAATAGAGCCATTTCATACAGACTCACTCACCACAGAGAACACTGCTAAGGGAACAGGAACACACGCAAATTACTTGCTGGTTTCAGGAGCTACAAACTTGTAATTGCAGGAGGTACTTAGCCAGGTAAATTGCATAAGCATTTGTTTCCAAATGCAACTCTTCTGTAATCATCACTGAGCAATTTGTATAGCCACACACTTCTTCAAACAGATAATTAATACTGATACTTAAATACTACATTGACAGATTACTAATACTGATACTTGAGGATTACATGGACAGATAATTAATACTGATACTGAAAAACTACATTGACAGGCTTCCTTGCTCTCTTGCTTGCAAACTGTTCACATTCTAGCTGTAATTAAGAGTCAGGAGAGATGTTCTTTAAGGTAACAGGTGCACTATTTCCTGCACCTCTGCTCTCTCTAGCTCTAAGTAAACACATTATCCAAAGATGGAGGTAAAAATGATAGCATTTTCTTTCTTGCCTTTCAAAACTTTGTCATTTAACAAAAGGAAAATACATACATACATACATACATACATACATACATACATATGTATATATATTATAGCACATATATACAAATATATGCATACCACATATAAGTTATAAGTTCTATGTAAATGTATTACATAGTATATCTCAATATCAGGACACTTTCTTACACTAAATATTATCGTTCCACAGGTGTAATACATAAGAAATATTCCAGTTGTTCCTAACACAGTGCACTGAAGGTGTCCTGGGTGGTTTTCCCTTAGCCATTCAGGATCCAAGACCCTTCCCTCATATAGCTTCATCTTCCTTTACAGTCTTGGGGGAGGCCCACCTCCCCCCAGAGCTGCACATGGTGTTTCTAACTTCATTCAATAGATTTTGTTAATCTTGGCTCATAAAAATAATAAACTTATAGTCACACCCATAGTTTAACATATAATATGCTTCATTTGCAGGTTGTTATGGTTGTGGTTTTTATTTTCTCATGTACTAGTGGGATATTTCTTTTGTTTTTTCTTCTTTCTTTCTGTAGGCAATGCTGGGCATCAGAAATGCCAGGCAAAGATGTTCAAGGTGGCACATGCATCTGGAGTTCGTTTGCAGTGGCTGGAGGCCCTGGCACATCCATTTTCTCTCTCTCTCTCTCTTTGGCTGTCTCTCAACTAAATATATATAGAAATGCCAGGTAAGAACTGCATCCCCAACCCTGCTTATTCTTGATTTTAAAAGCAGAGCTTTGACACAGAGAGAGGCAACAAGAGCCAAGGTATTAGAAGCTTAATCATAAATCCTCACAGAATAATAAACTTAATCCCCTGTACCTCAGCTGTTCTTTCTCTGACTTTCAAGTTCTGTGGTTTACAAAAATAGAAAATCATGACAAAAGTTCAAAATAAGAGCAAATTTGTTAGAAAAAAATAATTCCTGGTATTTCATAATTTCTGGAAGAGATGTATGGAACTTAGTAACTAGGCAGGTGAGTTTTCACTGGTGATTTATATGTTGTCACTTCCTTCTCCTTGCTGGGACAAAAGCAAATGGAAAGATAGGGTTATTTCAGCTTGCAAACCTGAGAGTGAGGGGTAGTTTCATCATGGCATGGAAGAGTGGAGGCTGCGTATCACGTCTTCCCACATGAACTGGGAAGTAGAAGCAAGAGCGAGCTGTCTACCTGACACCCTGCAGGGCTGGATTAATGAACTGCAAGGTCCATCCCAGTGACATACCTCCTCCAGTGAGGGTCCCCTCCCAAACTCCCAAATGCTCCACCAGTTTTGGATTGAGTATGAAGCTTAATCACAAACACATGAGGCTATAAGGGACATTTCACACTCAAACTAATATATATACATAGTGTATATGTGTGCACATATATACATACAACTGCAAAATACATTAAGTACCATATGAAAATATGAAAACAGTTATAATACCATGGGGCTTGGCAGAGTAAGAAACCTCATTTTTGAGAATCAAGAGCTCATGGAAGATGTTTAAATAGGGCCTGGAAAGGGCCAGTCCTTTACTGAATCTTAGCCAAAGGCCCCACAGTGATGGGGCTACCACTTCAAATGGGAAGCACATCGTAGCAAGTGGGAAAAATGCTGTAATCAGAGAAACATTGGGAAAAAGTGTCCTGCTTACTTGGGGAATGATAGCTATAATTCCATTGAAGTATAAAATAAACAATGCTAAACAATAGAAAAATTAGAACATGGATGAGTTGCATCCAAATGTTGCAGTAGTTAGGCATCCATGGACATTTTATAATCAGGGGCAAATTTGTCATTCCATGTTACCTCCATAATCTAGGGGTACATAGGAGCACACCCTGATGGCCATCTGGAAATCACTACCCTGAACAATTTGTGAGAGAAAAGCTCAATTTTGACAAAGCAGAAGTGCCATCTCCCAGCCAGCCCTGAGGAGAAGTTAGTCAAAATCCTCGAGGTAGAGGAATAGTCAGACTAAAGAGTAGAGAAAGTCTCAAAGGGAGATTCACTGAGTTTCCAGTAAGAAAGGAGACCTAATATATCCTCCCACGTAGAAAGAGGAGGGAGCCAGGACACAAGAGGTCACAGCATACAGTGAGATGTCAGCAAAGACTGGTAAGAGGAAACGTTTAGGCTCAAATAAATAAATAAAAATAAAACGTTTAGGCTGGGGGCATGGCTCGGCAAGCACCACGTTTTCTGCACAAGCATGAGGATATGGATTTGGTTTTCCAACATCCACATAAGAGCGGGGTGTGGTGACATGACTAGGAAGGCACAGAACACAGGATCCCTGGCTCACACGCTAGTCAGTATATCTGAGTTGGTGAGTCCCAGGTTCAGTGAGAGACGCTGACTCAAAAACTAAGTTTGCCAAGCACACACTTTCAACTCCAGCCCTGAGGAGGCTGAGGTATAACCCTACCTCTGAGAAAACAACAATAAAAATAACAAATAAATAAGGTAGAAGTAAAATTGAAGAAGACATCCAGCACTAACCTCTGGCCTCCATATGCACAGCCACACATGTGTGCGTACATACTGAATCACATATGCCTATGACATACATACAAACACACATACACATATGGACATACATACACCACACACATGGGGAAAAAGAAGCATGGAGATGTCCAATTAGAACGCAGCTATGATGGAAGCCACTATGACTGATTTAAAGCGAATGCATATAAATCAAGAGATTCTTAAGTAAGAATGGATGTGCCTGTAGTTCCAAGATCTCTGATATTGAGATAAATATAGATACATCTTTGGAACATATCTCAGAAGACAGTGAAAGATAAGGAAATAAACAGATAAAAGATAAGTCAGGGCCGGAGAGATGGCTTAGCAGTTAAGGTGCTTGCCTGCCAAAGCCAAAGGACCTCAGTTCGATTCCTCAGGACCCACGTAAGCCAGATGCACAAGGGGGCACATGCATCTGGAGCTCGTTAGCATTGGCTGGAAGCCCTACTGTGTCCACTCTTTCTCCCTCGCTCTGCCTCTCTCTCTCTCTCAAATAAATAAATAAAAACAAAAAATTTAAAGATAAATCCGCTCTCTGCTTGTCCCCACATCCTCTCCCTTTCTTAGATAACACTGTGTCCCTTCTGTCACACTTTGAGTAGCTCAGTGTCTCCTGTGCAATGTAATACCAATGTGTACAGTCTGTGTTAGCCTAGGGCACAGGCCATGGAGTTACACTGGGTTTGCACTCTGGGTTCATTTTTACAAGGTTAGTGAGCAACTTGCTTAACCTTTCTGTCTCTTGCTTGGTTCATCTACAAAGTGGGGAACCAGTCTCACCTACCTGCATATGTCATTTAATGGAAACTACTAAAGAGCAAATGACATGGTATTTTCTACGTTCTGTTCCTGGTTGATTAGGAATCCCTGTCCCAGGCTCACTTTCTGCCTCTGTTACCACATTTCTATCCAAGGTTCCCACAATAGGTATTGTGATGCTCATCGCTAAATAAACTGAGGGAGTCAATAGAAGAGACAGTGGCTCATGTTGGGATGAGAGGCAGCCATGACCAGAAGTGTCCAATCCATCCTGGCCGTGAGGAATTTCTAAGAACTGTCTATACTACTCACAACTTCCCCTACTACTGAAAACATCTCCTTTTCTCCATTGTGTATGCTTGTGTATGCGTGTGTGTGTGTGTGTAAATACAGGCATATGAGTGCCTTGGTACAAGTGTCAAGGTCAAAGGACAACTTCTGGGTGATGGTCCTTACATTCCAGTTTATTTGAGGCAGGATCCCTAATTCTTTTTTTTAACTCTCAGTACACCAGGCTAGCTAGCTATTTGAGGCTCCAGGAAATTCTTCTCTCAGCCTCCTATCTTGCTGTAGACATGCTGGGATTATGGAAACCCTCCACAGCTTTAGGCTTTTACAAGAGGTGTGGGGAATTTGAAGTCAGGTATTCATGCTTGCACAGCAAGCACTTTCCTCTCTGAGAAATCTTCACCAACCCCCAAAATATGGTTTTAAACAGTGCTGTTTTCTATCTTCAGAACTAAGAAACTAACAAAATACGAGTTAATGGAGAGGTTAAATAAAACATCCAAGTTAGCAATCAACATCAGTACCTAAACCAGGTCTAAAGTATAAAAACCTAGACTCCTCCATAGAGCTATTGCAAATGTAAGCTTTGGTAGTAATTTGGCAGCACCCGCCAGCCTGAAAATTTCAATGATCCATGAACATAAAAATCTCTTCTGGGTTGGAGAGATGGTTCAGTAGCTAAAAGGCACTTTTGTACAAAGCCTGCAAGCCCAGATTCAATTTCCCAATGCCCAGGTAAAGCCAGATGCACAAAGTGGCACATGCATCTGGAGACTATTTGAGGCCATGTAGTGTCCATTCTTTTTCTCTCTTTCTTTCTCACTCCTTGAAAATACATAAATTAAATATCTTATTATTTAAAAATAAATAGTGCCATTTTTATTTACAGATGCAAAGCACAACTGATATACCTCAAAAGAAAGGTGAATAAAAGTCTTTCTTTTTGTGGCCTGTTAATCAAATCTGGGCTTTCAACAAATCCAGTCACTCCCCTGTCCTTGTCAAAGGCTTGTTTCCATAAACATTCACATAATGTAAATCCTGGAGGAAAGGAATATTAAATAAGTTATTCTTTTTCAAATCACCAGTTCATTTAACATGAAAATGTAAATGGAAACCTCAACTATGTCATATATTTTTATACTTACTGCTTTAAAAAAATAAAACTACAAAGAAAAACTGGCCTCAGGTATTATAATGTGTAAGCACACATGATTGACAAGATGGAAACAGTCAGTTATCAGCAAGGTAAAAACCATTCGTGAATCTACATGCCTTCGTTATGGTGGCAATAAAGATTGGGGGAGTATTTGAACATGAATTCTTCATGTGAAATGTTAAAAAGATAGTATTGTTATAGTCCTATTTAGCATAAGAAGGATGTGGTAGGTCGTAGAATCATAAAGACTTCATCACAGCTGTTTTCATGTGTATGATAGATTTTTGTTTAATTGGTGGCTAAGAAAACAACATAAAACAACTCAGCTCAGAAAGACAATAATTTACAAGTCTATAGTGCACTGCAGTTACAAAGCACTTTAGACTGTAATGTCCGGTTTGGGTTCCCAGACAGGCAGATCCTGAGACGAAGATTAGCATGTAGGAAATAGTTGCAGTGTACTCTCAGGGAAGAAGGGGAACTGGCATGGGAGAGTGAGATAATGGGCTGTGGTCCAGACACGAGGAAGGTCCCAGCATGGACTTTGAGGAGTGTCCTAAGCAGGAGTCACACCCGTTACCCAGTCCTGGCATGATGGCTACTCAAACACTGAGGGATGACCTTGGTAAAGGCAAATCATTTCAGTGGAGACAATTCCAAAAGGGCTTAAAAATTTGGGAACTCCTCAACCCCACATGAAGACATCCCCAAGCAATTGGGCAAAGGTGACCTTGGAGGGTGAGTGGAGCTTCTGGCTGACTGTGTAGTGCTGCAGCTTTCTTCTTCTGGCATCTGATGGACTCCTTCTGGCAAAAGAATCCCGACTGAACACTGATGATGTGTAACAACGATGATAAAGACGAAGGATCTTCACTATATTCTTCCAAAACATGAAGAGCAGTTTTGGTTCCTTAAAATCATGAAGCACTGTGGGGTTTATGAATCTTTTTTTTTTTCAACAATAAGTTTGCTTTGCTCATTTCACAATATTATGAAACGCTTTACATGAAGAAATCTTGCTCTCATTTTTTAAGCACATTTTTCTCCCTGTGAAAGTCAGTTCCTGACTAAAGACATCAGGAAACACCTAGAAGAAACTTCACAGTGAGATAAAATACCTGGTTCCTTAGATACACATGCTGTGCTGACTTGGAGCTCTGTTTCTACTGAGAACTCTCGAAATTTGACAAGGTCAAGAAGGCTAAAATGTTCTACACATAGAAATGGGGAATGGACACTAATTCCAGGCTAAATGGAATATGTAAGAGCCTATTTGAAAGACTAATTTATGACAATGCTTAATGCCAGAAACAAGAAAATAGTTGAAACATCTCAGTAATTACTAAGAAAGAAGTGGAGGTTATTCTGAAAAGCACTTCAGAAAAATAGCATAGCAACTTCCTTCACCATAGGACCCAAGGTTTATGGTTGATTCTTGGCTTTCAAAGGCCCCAGCTGTGGTGCTGGCACCTACTCTATAGCAGAAGACTACGGCCACATGCACATCACAGCAGACCTCTAGGACCTCTAAATGCCTATCAGTTTTGTTGGCAATAGCTGGGAGGCAGGACGGACTTAGAGAGGTTTAAAGAGCCAGTACTTTTCATTAGAATTACATCTCATTTACCAGAGTGTTCAGCAAGCAAATTGGAATGATCTAAAATAATTTCCTACAAGCCTCTTGTTTTCTATTAGCAAATTAAACACTTATTAAAAACCATCTTTCTTCCTTAGGTTTTGTCAGAGTCCTAATGTCCTTGAAAATCTACTAGAGGTATATTTATTTGCAAGGAAGGTCCACATGTGTACATGAATTTTTTTAAATTAATAGTCATAATGGAAAAAAAAGGAGTAGTTCTGTTCTGAAACTAAACAAGATTTCTTGAATAATAATCACCAAGAGGTCAAAACATTTCCCAACAGTGATTTACTGGGGTGGTTTCTTCAAAAAGCTTTCAACAGCTGGGGGTACAGCTGGTTCCCTAGTCCTGAGATAAGTGACTCTACAACCCTCAAACACTAGTGCACCACCATTTTGGAAGAAAAACTGGCTTTTGTGGGTACATTCATGGTGTAGAGTTTGACCAATAGCCAGCATTGAGACTGGGAAAGGTGGTAGTGGTCATAAACAAATGTCTCTATTACTCTAGCTTCCTTGTTTTGTCGTCTGTATGTTAACTCTTTCCCATACGTTCATAATATCTTCAAAGTGAGTTTTATCTCCAGTCTCCCCAATCAGGCTTACCAACAGTAATATTTCCTAAGAACATTGTTTCAAAAGCAATGAAAATATCTTTACCTAGAATATTGGTTCTAAAGATATGATGTTGAATCATGTAAGGTTTGTATGTGTGTGTATCTTTCTCTCTCTCTGTCTCTCTCTGTCTCTGTCTCTCTCTCTCTCTCTGTGTGTGTGTGTGTGTGAGAGAGAGAGAGAGAGAGAGAGAGACAGAGACAGTGAGAAAGAGAGAAAGAGAGAAAGAGAGTGAGAGCTGAGATCTTAAACCATTCCCAACTTGTCCTTAATTCTCTGGTCTGTCTATAGGAGACTACTAATCCAATAATGAGTCATAAAAGAATATTCTCAAAGTCACTGTGAAGTGCTAATAAATGCATATTTCTAGTTCCTCTTGCAGATTTTAATTCTGTAACTGAAGTTCATAGATGCTTAAGTTCTATTTAGCAGATGAAAAAACATACAATCAAAATGACCTGTGAAAACTAACGCCAGATACCCACACAATCAGTTTTCCTTCAATACCCGACACAGTTCTTAGGTTTCAGTTGCATACCATAAAAAGTGCACAATGTGCATTGACAGACAACAATAAATGGCTTATTCTTCTGCAATTAGACTCAACTTAGTTTTAAACTTTGGAATATTAGAAATGTCATTAAAAAGAGACAGATGCAAGATTAGTAGCAATACAGAGAAAGGAAGATTCATATCCCCCATCTCCTGAGCCCTCCTCAAGACTGGGAGGGGTAAGAGAGCCAGAACTGATTAAATTCACCCTTTGTCTCACTTCCTTATTTTTTTTAACTGACTGCAAAGCACATATAGATGAATTGCACTGGAATAAATGATGTGTGCTGTGCCCATATAACTCATGGATACAGAGCACACACACCTTGGGATAATGGAGTATATCTATTTCTCGCATGCTCCTGAAGTTAGTTATTCTCCATCTGCTATGCCCCAAGACAAGGAGACAGATATGCTTCTCAAATCTTCTCCTACTAAACATGAAAGTCTGAAGTTGTCTTCCATTAAAACAATTTCAGCACCCACAAAGAAACCTTGTTAGACATTGACTAACCAGCTAGGTATATCAAATCAGTGAGGTACTGAGCTTTTCTGATACTCAAAATAGCTTATTTCCCACAAGCCTAGTAATAGCATGTAAGAAAAGAAAGCAATAACCCGCATGACCACTGGAAGAAAGTCAGGAACACATTCAGTTGCCAAGTAGAAAGTGGTGATAGATTCTCTCAAGTAATCAACCACCCAGTTATGTGTGGAAGACAACTGATCTTGTCAGGCTAATAACCCTTCTTCTATTTGTATCCTCAACAAAGAAAAATAATTGGAAAATTCCTTAATTAATGTTCCATCTAATCTTCCACTGTCAAGATGAGTGCTCTGATTAAAGTAGGGAGCACTACAAACCCATTTGAACTTCCATAAATTCATTTAATTTCCCCACTTTTTGCCATATTGATGAATAGTACATTTTCTGACACTTAAAATAACAGTGATAGGTTTGAAGCAAGCCAAATGAAGAAGTAGCTTTTACAAGACATGTATCTTGAAGAGAACATGGTTAATCTTCCTTTACTATTGCTGACAAGCTATGGTTCACATTTCCAGGGTCTGTCTACAAGAACTTTAGTCTCTTTGGTAGTGACAGCAGAATGTCCTGAAGTTATTGGAGAGTTCAATAAATACATATTAATACAAATTTTATTTCTATAATTGGCAGAGTGCAAGTATTTGGTTTTTTTTTTTAAATCAGTCTGTCTAGGAATTCTGAAACAGAAACACTAGTTGTGCTTCCCCATCTATACTGTCTCCTATTTATATTGTAACCACTAGTGACTGCTGTCCAGTGATTATTCTGAGCTGGTCATTGTAGTGCTCCTATGTCCCTCCTCAGGAGTTCTGTGATTAAGCAATGTGCTCTAATTATCACTCACAAATTTTATTGCTTCAGCCAATTTATTCATTCATCAATACTAACATTTTGCATTTCTTTTTTGAGTACTTACAATGCTGTGTTTTGAGTGTTAGAGATTTAGCAGTGAAAAAAAAAATGTTATCATCATGGAATCTGTATTCAAGTGAAAAGAGAAGAATCATCAAGGAATTTCCAATAGTGATGTGATAAGAACCTTGGAGACATTATAGCAAGGGACAGATAAAATGAAAAAACAAGGGTTTCAAGGATCATGCCATGTAGTTAGCTGGTGTGACAGTGAATCTCAATTGCCAACTTGATATCTCTGGGTGTGTGTTGCAGTCAGGTTCACACTGCTGCTAGAAATCACCCAACCAAGAGCAACTTGTGGGAAAAAGAGGTTTATTTTGGCTTATAGACTTGAGGGGAAGCTCCACAATGGCAGGGGAAAATGATGGCATGAGCAGTATGTAGACATCACCCCCTGGCCAACATCAAGTGGTCAATAGCAACAGGAGAGTGTGCCAAACACTGGAAAGGGGAAATTGGGTATAACACCCATAAGCCCGCCCCCAACAGTACACTTCCTCCAGGAGGTGTTAATTCCCAAATCTCCATCAGCTGGGAACCTAGCATTCAGAACACCTGAGTTTATGGGGGACACCTGAATCAAACCACCATATTTCTAGATTAGGTAACTGAGGTGGAAAAACCCACCAAACAGTGGCTGGCATCATCCCTTGGCCTGGAGTGCCAGGTCATATGAAAAGGAGAAAGCGAGCTGAGCTCCAGCATTCATCTCTGCTCCCTGACTGTGGATGAACGAGAACAGCTGCTCTCACTCATGCTCCTGCCACCAGGCTATTACACCATGAATTACTGTATCTCCTTGAACTTCAAAGCAGAAACAAGCCCTCCCTCCCTTAATTTGCTCTTAATTAAGGTTCAGTTACAGCTTTGAGAAAAGTAACAAATACAAGTGAAACTCTCCATTCCTTTCAACTTTTATTCTGCCTTAAAAAAAAAAAAGTGAGATAGAGAAAACATAGCTGGGAGAAAGAACTTGTTTCAGACTCTAAATTAGGTCACCCTTTTAGTAAGTTCAGGGATTAGAAAGACATTTAGTTCAATATGCTATTAAGTTCACCACTGTGTCCTCTAATAAGAAAAAAATATTAAGTTATCTTTTTTATTATTTTATTTTACAGACAGCAGAGAGTGAGAGAGAGAGAGAGAGAGAGAGAGAGAGAGTCAGAGAGAGAGAATTGGTGTACCGGGGCCTCACCCACTGAAATTGAACTCTGTATGCTTAGTGGGCATGTGCAACCTTGTGCTTGCCTTACATTTGTGTGTCTGGGTTATATGGGATCTGGAGAGTCAAACATGGGTCCTTAGGCTTTGCAGGCAAGTGCCTCAAGTGCTAAGCCATTTTGCCAGCTCTAAATTATATTTTTAAATATCAAGAACACGTGAAATTTTCCTATCACCACAAGCAATTCTAATACATACTTTTATCACAGTTATTGAAAAAGTAGAATCTATTTTGTTTTATTGTTACATAAAGATACCATAGAAATGTGTAACACACAAAAAAGAGGAGAAAAAAGCATTTTCAATGGTTTAGGTGAGTATTCTGAAACAGAGCTTATTTTCTGAAACTGGCTATTATTGTGAGTTTCAATTATCATTGTCAATAATGCATATCAAAAGTGTAAGAAACATCCTTCAGAAGTTCCTTCCTATGCATTATTATTGTGTCAGGCTCTTTGTGGAGTTGAATTGCCAGCTAATAATGAAATGCATACATGATGGCCTTTGAAAGGAAAGAGCCAGTTCATCCATAGTTAGAGTTGTGCTTTGATTGTGAGTGGAGAGACTTGAAGGGGTTAGTTGAGCTCTTTTCACATCCACAAATACTAGCAAATAGAAAGAAAGTTTTTTTGTTTGTTTCTCTAATTAGTTCATAGAATTGGGGACATCATGGTTCTTTCTCTATATTTTATATACATATATATTTGATTCATACATATATATGTATTTGATTCCTAATGAAATTGAATATGTATGTGATTCCTAATGAAATTGAATCTCACAATGTTAAATTATACATATATTATATATGTTAATTATGCATATATATGGATATAGTGTATATATGAGTGGCAATTTCTTGATCTTAGTTACTTGAAGATATTTGGATATCTGTATAATTTTATTACTGATTTTAAATAATAGTTTTCATATAAAACATACTGTTCCATTAATGACAAAACTTCAAATCATCAGCCTTACTATTTAGCCCAGCACAATGATCTTCTTTCCCTACAACAATGATTATCTTTTCCTATAATGCCTCATTTTCA
Organism: Dipus sagitta; assembly: GCA_036346955.1. Classification (NCBI taxonomy): domain Eukaryota; kingdom Metazoa; phylum Chordata; class Mammalia; order Rodentia; family Dipodidae; genus Dipus; species Dipus sagitta. Next base: position 8,176,572 of record CM070779.1, on the reverse strand, counting down.
TGTGCTAATAAAATGAACTATTCTTTTACTTTTCTTCCAGTTTTACTATGTAAATATGGGTATTCAGCAAACATACTTACTAGGAATGAGATCAAAACTCAGACAACACAGCAATTCAATGATGGGACTTTGGAGCCTGGTGCCGTGGCACATGCCTTTAATCCCAGTACTCAGGAGGCAGAGGTAGGAAGATCTCCATGAGTCTGAGGCCACCTGAGACTACATGAAACTACATAGTGAATTCCAGTTTAGACTGGGCTAAAGCTAGACTCTACCTCAAAAAAAAAAAAAAAATTGAGACTAGAATTCACCATGAGATCTGCTTGAGTCCTAACGTGTGTTTAAGCTTATATTAAATACAATATGAAATTTACATTTTATTATTATTATTCTATCTCATAGTTTATAATCAGCAATAAACCTGATTTTGTAGGTTAAGTGTTATTGGCACATCTTCCATATTCATCTGCAGCTGCTTTCAGACATTCCTGTTAAAGATCAGACTTGGGTAACCACGACAGAGCCTCTTCTAGCAGTTGTCACCACTTGGAAATCCCAGAGATGTTGGATCTCCTGCTCCTATCCTTCATTTCACCACATGTTTCTCTCTAGAGTTAAACCACCTTCTGAAAAAGAAGAACAGATTCTCCAATGGAGAGTGGAGTCAGCACAGTTTAAATGGGATAAGCATTACTAATTTAGAGAGAATTTGATTATGCAACCCTTCTTTCAGCCAAAGACTAGTGAGAGCTTGACACTGGAGAGCATAATCTTTGTCTCCATAGGAGTCTGATCTTGTGGCTCAGGGAATTATGCAGAAGAGGAGAAAAGATTATAAGAGCCACAGGTTGAGACATAATGCCCAGAGACATGCCCCCCCCACACACAACACATAACTCACAACCCCATAGGGAATACCTGCAACCCCACTGAGGATGGTCCCCAGTGGAATGGGGGCAGGGACAAGGGAAAATAGGGTACCAACATGTGATGTATCCATACAAAATATGTTGTTAATAATAAATATAAGATCAAAACAATCTATGATAATGTTTGCATGCTATAATTTATGTAAGAATGTTTCATTGCCTTTGTTCAGATTTTAATTCAAGTAACTAGTTTATTTTTTATTTCCAAACTTTCCTATTGTTAGTCCTTTTTACTCTTAGCATCTTGACTTGTTTAAACAACACATCATCCTTTTGAATGTCATTGAAATTAGTATTTCACTGTTTATAAATTGCTACTTTGGATAAAATCTGTTTGCTTTGTGGAATTTTTTCTTGAGCCTTCTATTTGGAAATGAAGGTATACTTAATCAGATGTGAAAGCTGTAGCAGAGATTTCCTGACAACAACCTCCATCCCACACGATGTAAGTTCAGAATGTAGATTCAGGGCATCCACATGGACAGATGCCTTCCTTCCCACAAATCATCCTGGGTCATGGATGAGCCTTCCCTAAGAGTCAAAATAGGAGAAGCTCTGCTTTCTTTTGGTCCTTTCCTACTTTTCATCTAATAGGCATAAATGAACAGGATCATTTAAGTAAAATAATCATAATAGTACAGAATGGAAGAACTGATTGTTTTCAGTGAGCTTTATATGATTTTGTATGAAGTGTAATAGAACTTTTTAGAAAGATCCATTTGCTAAATGAGCTGACTCAAGCAGGCTACATGGATGAACCTGGTATGCTGGCCAGTAATACTTAAGAGCCATCACAAAACTGATCAAACCACACAGAGCAAATCCTTTCACCACCTGGAACCACATTTTGAAATGGATGCGACTAAGTCTCTCACTATAAGAGAACAGTCTGAAAATATTGTCACAATATAGAAGATTTTCTTCAATATTTCAGCAGTTTTAGATAAAAGAGGAATAACTATTAGGAGTGGCTATAATCTGTAGAAAAAAATAAGTGATAGAAAAATCACAAGGAGGAATTAGGTGACTCAAAGGAAGACGTGTCATGACAGCTAGAGATATCTAGAAGCTAAATGAGTTGCCTTTTGAACAACAATTGACCATTTTAGTTTAAAACTTAATATGAAATTTGAATCACTCACTGGTGTGACCAGGGACAAATAACTAAATATCTCTGAGTATCTGTTTCTATGTGTTCATAGTAATAATAGGAATACTTGTGACCTCAAGTTGTTATGATGGTAAAACCGTAACAGGATGTTTATAGAGCAGTAAGCACTTCACTAGGTTGCCCTTGATGTGAAGTGGTGCTCTCCCCACCTTCCAGGGACATTCAAATGGGCTCTGAAAGCTAACCTACATGAAACAGTTCAGGGACATTAACCTGAATTTCTCCAGGCTTTCTCATTTACCTCAATAAATATTTATTGAGCATATATTGCATGCAGCAGCATGGCTGGTGCTTGAGTTACCACTGATAAAGAAAATGAAGGCAAATCTTTGATGTCATAGATTTGGTCCCAGGAAATAAGAGAGGATAGCCTCTAAAGCTTAGACAGTAAGAAAGCATTGGTTCGCGGTAAATATCCCACTTCAAGTTAAAGAATACAGTGGGGACAGAGTGGGGGGGCTGTGACAGAGGGATAGGAGGAGGAGTGGGGAATCAACATAAACAAATTGTATTTGCAAATGCCGAAAATAAAATTTTAAAACGTAAAATAAAAGCATTCACCAAACTCAAAGCAATATATCAAAGGTGACGTAGCAAAGTTGGAAAGGCAGAATTTCTCTGGGAAGGTGGCATTCACCAAGGGTGACAAGCAGAAGCTACCTTGGAGAAATGTAAATAAGAGCATCCTTCCCCCACTGGAGCCTTACGCCGAGTGTCCTCTGTGCATGGAAGGCTCTACATTATTTGTACTGGGGAAGATCTGGTGGGAAGATCCCAAGATAGAAATAAACTTGGAGTATTTCAAGAACGGGAAGTCCAATATGACAAGAGCAAAGAGAGCAGGTGTCACACTCACAACTATATCCATTTCTCCTTTCTTTCTGGCAACCCCGAAAGAACTAATAGCCTGTCTCCTTTACTGGAAGAACATTATGACTGGCATTTACGTCCACTGAACAAAAATAAGGTGAAGTGTGTTTTTTTGTCAGAGGACCAGTACAAGGCCATGTGTGATTGTCCAGTTTCCCTTTTTCCCTATAGGGTATTTTAACTGTGGGGCCTTATGTGCTTGTGATTAAGCCTAACACTTAATCCCCAGCTGGTGAAGCCTTTGGGAGGGGGAGCTTTGGTGGAGGTGATGTGTCACTGTGGGTAGACCTTGGGATTTTACAGTGCAGCCCTGTCTTATGCTAGGGATCTCTCTCACTCCTCCCTGCTGACTATGTGGCAATGTGATCCAGCTCCCTGCCCTTGTCATGGTTTCCCCACTATGACGAAGCTTCCCCTCAAAAGCCATAAACCAGGAATATGTTCTTTGCATTCCATAAGCTGCTTTTCCTCAACTGTTTCCTCCCAGCAACAAGAAGATAACTGCCACATCCTTTGAGAGTGAGTGTGGAATATTTTGCGTTGAGTTGATTGGGAACTTTCCTTTCTCCTAGAACAGACCACTGGGATGATGGAGGGGCTCGTTACTATTGTAAACCCAATTTACCCCATCTGCGGCAGGGAATGACTACCGTGGACGCTATGGTAGAAGACTCAGGGAAGACGCGTCACACCAGCTGAGTTATGCCCGGACAAAGTGAAAGTTGGAGAACAAACACAATGAATAGCTTCTGGGCGGCAGGTGATTCAAAGGAGCTGTCAGCCACTGATTAATGAAATGGCCAGGCCCTCTAAACTTCCCAAACTCACACATCTTAACATTCTCCTGGCCTGTTGAGGTCTTAGTTTCTTACTCTATATCAGAAATGCCCTACTGCCCTTAAGAAATGAGAGATGTTAAGTTTCTTTTACAATGGGGAAAAAGAAAGGGAGAGAGGGAATACATTCTCCAAAGATGTCTTTCTAGCTATTCTTCACAGTTTTAATCATTTTTCTCTACTTGCATTTATTTTCTTTTATTTGTGTGTTGAGGGGGTGTCATACCAGGATCTCTTACAACTGCAAAAGAACGCCTACTCTGATCTGCATGTGTACTGGGGAATTGAACCTCAGGCTAATGGGCTTTGCAAGCAAATGTCTTTAATCTGCTGAGCTATCTCCCCAGACCCTTGCTTTATTTTTACCTTCTGGTTTTTGTAAAATGTTTTGCAAAAGTTAATTGTCAAATACAGAATAATTAACTTGTAAATATTTGTTATGATTTCTTCTATCTTTATTCAAACTCCCCATTAACGAAGAAAATATTGCCTTGTTTCAAATTTAATTAACCACACACCTGTCTATGTCACAAATCTGAGTCATAGAGTTAACAATGCTGTGAAAGGAAACGAGCCAAGTAGCTTACTGTTGTTCTTGTCAGCCATCAAATTTAGTCAGATATTGTGTGTAGAAGACAGTGGATATACTCTACTCCAGGTATAATTCTAGATTTTAAATGCCATCGTTACAGTGATGCCTAACTTTTCCTGAGGGTCTAGTGCTCATATAGGTTAGGCAGATTTAAGAATTTCCTTTCCTTCCTTTTCTTTCCTTTTCTCCCTCTCTCCCTCTCTCTTTCTTTCTTTCTTTCTTTCTTTCCTTCCTTCCTTCTTTCTTTGGTTTTCGAAGTAGGGTCTCACTGTAGCCCAGGCTGACCTGGAATTCACTCTGTAGTCTCAGGTGGCCTCGAACTCACAGCGATCCTCCTACCTCTTCCTCCCAAGTGCTGGGATTAAAGGCACGTGCCACCATACTTGGTTTAGATTTAAGCATTTTCTGTACACTGTGTCATTGGAATATCTGTCCACTTGGAAGTTGACTTTATTGTTACTCCATTTTACAGAAAGGGAGACTTGAGTAAACATTAAGAATTTGCCCAAGGTCCTACTACTAATGAGAGGCTGTGGTTGAGGTGAGAGTAAGTCATAGGCAAGGTAACCAGGATTTGGACATTCTCAACTAGTATGAGGTATGGATAATAATGTTAGAAAGCCTATGAAGGGAGTATTGGCCTGAAGTTAAGATGGCAGAGTGACCACTATGTGATTGAGGGAAGAGATTAGATGGAATGTTAGCTATGTCCCCAGAGACATGCAGTTAAATGAGTGTGACAATATTTAAGATTCAGATTCTTGATGCAAAATAAATGAGATAATGCGGCACAGAGTATACAGTGCAAACAGGCACTAATAAAAATCAGTTATCTGATTGCATGAGCACTTAATTTCCTGTTAATCCTTAGAGGAGTCCTGAGTACTAGTGACACCTATGTGTAAATTGTTCTGTAAGGCAGGGACAAAGTTGCTGCATAAGACAGTGTGATATAGTTCTTTCTGGCAACAAGAAAGACCAGAAGTGTTCCTTCAACTTATTATTGGAAAATTACACGCAGGACAAAGGAAAGTGCCAGCAATTACTAGAGAAAAGTCCTAAGTGAAATCAACATGTATCTGGAGCTTTGGATCAGGCGTGCCCCATAAACCCATGTGTTATGAATTATTGGTTCCCAACTGATGGCAGTTTGGGGTGTGGAGCCTTACTGGAGGAGGTGTGTTGTTGGGAGTGGGCATAGGAGTGTGGCGGCCAGCTCCCCATTGCTAGGGTTCAGCTCGCTCTCCTTGTGCTGTTTTCCACCTGCTGTGGCAGAGGTGACGTCCAGCCACAGCTCAAGCCATGCTTTCCCCTGCCATCATGGAGCATCATCTTGAGACTGTAAGACAAAATAAAAACCTTTCCCCTCTCAGCTGTTTTTGGTTGGGCGCTTGGTCCCAGCAATGAGAAGGTAACCACAACAATATATAATTGCACATGATGCTAACACTGGGGGGTAGCTCAAAAGTGGTGAAAAACTTGAACTTTCACATTAATTGAATCTATGTTTAAACCTGAAATCGATTACTTCTTACCTCTGCCACTTTGACTCCTTTGTTTACCCTTTCTAGACTCAGTTTCCTTTTTCAGCTGTGTAAGGCAAAATTTCAGTAATTGTAACAATTAAGTGAAATGATGCATATGAAATATTTAACAAAGTCCCTGATCCTTAAGTAATCAGATGCTGATAACCATAATCATTATCTCATTCCTGCAATGTGACTGCTGGAATGAGTTACCCACCATCATTAAATAAATCTCGCGCTGATGCTGGCAGATCATGGAGAATATCTCATTTAGTGGCTCATATTGGAAGCAGTTGGCTTGAAAATCAGTATCTGTCTACTTCCATGGCTTATATCTCTCAATTTCCAATTCCTCTTATGATTTAGGTACCCTTGTACTCTGAAAGGGAGCTATGTATGGAGTCTCTAAGCCTACATGCCTATAGCTGGTGTCTTTCATGCAAATCATATGGTCCGTATTTCATGTGGGACTATATTTCTGAGGAAAATCCATCTAGCATTTCTGAGTACAGAAAGGAAGTTAATAAGTATTATAGATTTTAGGTAGGTAAACAGATAGATGTTACTAACTGTATAGGATAGATGATAGAAAGAAAGAAAGAAAGAAAGAAAGAAAGAAAGAAAGAAAGAAAGAAAGAAGAAGAAGAAAGAAAGAAAGGGAGAGAGAAAGATAGTTAGATGAGAACTCTATAGCTATGAGAGATGATGGATGGACAGATATTGATAGGTGCTAGGCAGACAGATGGGTAGATAGATGAGAGAGAGAGATGATAGAGGAAAAATAGGGATGATAGATAGATAGATAGATAGATAGATAGATAGATAGGTAGATAGATAGATATGTAAATGATAGACAGATTATTGACATAATAGGTAGGAAGTTGGGTTGAAAGGTGGTATCTCTGTAGTTACAGCTTGTGTAGCTATGGCACAGATATAGTTCATTAGAGATTTGCTACATATATAGACAGATACATAGGCAGAGATTAAAATATAGATTAAAGATCTCCTGAGAGTCATAGTGCCATGTGAAAGCAGCTTTGGCTGCCTGAACTGAAATGTTTATTTTGTCTTTACCTTTAGATTCTTTCTGAAATTTGTTCTCAACAAAGCAGGACACTCATTATGACATGGTAATGGAAGTTACTAGAGTAAAATAGCCCATCGAGCTCAGGGCACTAGTTAGTTACAGAGGCAAGACTCGAGATCACGGTTTTGGTGTTTGCTGTTTTTCCTTCCCAGTACTCTTCCTATTCTTTTAAGAAAATGTTAAATTATTATTTGTTTTCCCTCAACTACAAATCACTTTATTTATCGCTTTTCCTCTAACTAATTTTAGTGGATAAGAAGCTGCATAAAAGGGCTGTGGGTCACTCTTAATCCACCTCTTGGACAATGTCATCCTGCCTCTAGTCTGTTGAAATGGATCGCGGTGCTGACAAAAGAAGAAATACACACAGCACAAGTGGGCATTGTTCACTTAGGGCTGGTCTCAGCTGGGGAAGCCTGGGGAGGGGGCATCACCTGTGTGGGTGGACACAATTAGGAGAGGCTGGAAGTCTCCCTGTGTTCCTGGGCACTTCTGCTCTCGCTTCAAAAGGACATTTCTGCTTTGTTTCTGTTCTGGCTTTCATCCAACCCCTGCAGTTCACAGCCATGGGGAAAGCGGAACATGATTTTGTATTGGATGTGTGCACAGTGTCTGTAACATGCAGACCCCGCTTTAGGGATGAGATCCGGGGGCTCTTTCCTCCAAGCATGGGGAAATGAGCTATGCAGCTGTGGAAACAGGATAGCCAAGGACCTCAGAATCCGCTATAGGAGTCCTGAACATGAGGACGTGAAGCTAGTGCTGAGATGTTTAAAATCAGGGCTTGTAGTTTATTTGAGTTTGCTGGGTAGAACAGACCTTAGGCAAGTCTGTATTTCAAGGCTGCTCAGAGAGCTTTTTGTTAAACAGCAAGTCTCCCTATGTCTCCAATGGAATTTCTAGGCTTAGCAGTGCCAAGGCGGACAGCAGGGAGGGTCTGGACTACAGGGAATACTGAGGCTCGACTGCCACCCATCACCTGTCTGAGGAGCAGGAATACTGGAAGGTTAGCACCTACCCACCTGATGCTTGTCCCACAGGTCCCCAGTCTCAGGAAATGTACATGCTGATTACAGGGCCTCCTTTGACAAAACCCCACCAGTGATAATGCAAAAGACCATTTTGTGTCTGGAGGAGCACGTTTGTGAGCAGTCCTACCTTCCTTTGGCTCTTAAATTCTTTCTGCTACCTCTTCTACAATGGACCCTGAGCCTTGGAAGGTGTGATAGAGACATTTCAGTACTGAGCACTCCTCTGTAACTTCTTCTTGGCACTGTGATACCCTCTGAGTCATCCCAAGGTCACAGCCATCTGAAAAGAGAGGTTCTCTAACCAAAAGTGAGAGTATCATTAATATATGGTCTGGATATCCATGACCTCACAATGCCTGACACTACCTACACAAGACCACCATAGGAGGAGGAAAAGATCATGACAGCAAAATAAAAGCGAGATTGGTTGAGAGGGGGAGGGGATATGACGAGATTGATTGAGAGGGGGAGGGGATATGACGGAGAGTGGAGTTTCAAAGGGGAAAGTGGGGAGGAGGGAGGGAATTACCATGGGATATTGTCTACAATCATGGAAGTTGTCAATAAAATAATTAAAAATAATGCAAAAGATGAGACAAAAGGTGTATTTCTTTTTTAGTGTACTTTTAGTAAATGGTGTGTGTGTGTGTGTGTGTGTGTGTGTGCGTTGTATTCATGTGTGTTTACATGCATGCAGAGGCCAGAGGAAGAAATGAGGCATCCTCCTTTATCACTTGTATACCTTACTTCTCTGAGATCTGTCTCTCATTGAAGCTAGAACTACTGTTTTGTTGGTTACGCTGGCTAGCCGGTGAGCCCCAGTAATCCTCTTATCACTGGCCTCAACTGTGCTGGGGTGACATGCATGTGTTGCCATGCCCATTACATGGGTGCTGGAGACTGGACTCAGGCCCTCATGTGTACAGTAAGCACTTTCACCCACAAAGCCATTTCCTCAACCCCCTAGAAGGCTGGAAAATACTTTCTGAGCCACCATTGTACATCCAGCCACAGGATGGAATTTATAGCCAGTGTGGGTTTGGGTTGATTTACAAAATTATTGGGCAGGGAGCTTTTTAGGACTACCAGCCTAGGTATTGGCCCTTTGTCTGCAGACTCACCTCATCTCCTACTGGACCCTTAAGGTGAGGATTGGAAAGCTTACAAGTTATTAGAACCTAAGGCAATTAACTAGAGCCATGTGGTGTCGTGCTGGCCTACAACTTTGCCTGAAGGACACTTCTTTACTCTTTTATTTTTAAAACCTATGTACAAAGATACACTTTTGTGGTCTGCTGTTTTCCACATTTTGACCAATGTAGAAAATTGCATGTCCACCACCATTGTCATGACCCAGAAAATTCCCATCCTCTCCAAACATGCCTATCTCTCTCTTTTGTCCTCACATCTGTCTCAGTCATGAACCCTGGGTAAGCCCCAAATTAAGAATATGGCTGTGTCCTGCACACCTGGTACTGGTTTCGGGAACATGAAAAATGTGTGCAGTGGTCATGAAGTACACATGGTCCCAGGAGCCACTGCTGAGATATGGCATAGAGGCAGGGGGTGATGACCCTAAGGCTGATAAAGCCATTGGAAGATGGACCATGGTTTGCATCGAGACCCAAAAATGTTTTGGATCTACTAAGACAGTACAAAGGCTACCATGGAGGCTGTTGGCTAGGGCTTGAAATTTTCCTGGCTACTCAGACCAGCTACAGGGATGGAATTGGAAATCCAGAGATTCCATGCTGGTCACTGGTTATATCGGACTTGAAGTACAGAGGTTTGTTGCTTGCTTGATGGTTAATGAGTTTGCATTTTTCCAGTCTCTTGTTGCTATACATTATAGCAGTTGGAAATGTTTACTCTATGCCTTTATATGTTAAAAGTATATAACTTGTTTCATTTTACAGGATGCACAGTTAAGAGGCAATCTTAAATCTCAGATGAGACTTGGAACCTTGGAAATATCTTATGTTGGTAAAGACTATGGGGACGTTTGAATTTGACAATACACAAAGTGAGATGGTTATAAATCTACTGGGGACCAGGAGCAGAATGCGGTAGTTTGAATGGATGGTCCCGATATACTGAGGATTTTATTACAGTTTGTAATTTAGATCTGCTGGAGATGGAATTCCAGTCTAAAGATAGGCAGAGTGCTTCAGCTCCGCCTAGAGTTCCTGAAGTGCGCTTGCTTGCGCTGGTGATGGTGTTGTTTCTCTTTCTGCTCAGGGCTGTGAAAGTAGGCCAGCTTCTTTTGCCATTATGGCACTTCCTCTTCCTCTTCAATAAATCCCTTTCACCATAACTGTGTCTGCTCTGGAGTTTCACCCCAGTGACCTGAGGCTGTCTACCTCAGAGTGCATATCTCTCATTACTAACAATGCTGAGTCACCTATCACATGCTTTTTTTTAGCAATCTTATATCTTCTTTCATGAAACATCTGTCCAAGTAGTTGGTACATTTCTTAATTGAAATGCTCGCTTTCTTACTATTGGATTTTGAGAGTTCTTTATGCTTTCTGCATAAAAGTACTTATCAGATATGAATTTTAAACATTTCATCTTCTAATCTATGGCTTCACTTTTCATAGTATTTAGCTGGACATTATATCAAAAAGTTTTAATACTTATGAACTCATTCATTTTTAAAGTTCTTTTATAGCTTATGGTTCTGAGGCATATCTAAGAAATCTATGCTAAACTCGAGGTCTAGATATTTTCTCTGTGTTTCTTTGTTCTTCTTTTTATCTAAAAGTGTTTTGGTTTGGAGCTTTATCTTCAACACTAGAATCTATTTTGAGGTAATTATTCTGTAGGGTGTTGATGTAGATGAATGCTCAGAATTATTTTCACATATTCCAGAAAAAAAAATTGATGCAGGGATGGTGCCATTTTCTCTTACTTGTCATTGCGGTTATTGAAGAAAATCAATTAACCCTGATATGTGTGTCAATTTCCAGACTTTCTCATCTTTCCTAGTGACCTGTCTGTCCTTCCCCAATAATGTAACCCTTCCTTTAAAACATGGTACTGCATGTATATTATATTTCCTGGAAAGTTAACTGGCATGTTTCCACCAAACTCTATTTCTCCCACCATTTTTACATGTATTTATTTATTAGTGTATGAGTAACATGCATGTGTGTGGTATGTATTTGTGTTTGTGCAGAAGAACGTGTTCCATGGGCATACTGCAGAAGTCACAAGAGGGTATTGTGCATCCTCCTCTGTCACTCTTCCATCTTATTTCCTTGAGATGGAGTCTCACAGAACTTGCCCTTTTACCCTTAGGCTGTCTGACCAGGGAGACCCAGCAATACTCCTGTCTCCACCTATACCAGGTGATGGGTTATAGGCATATGTGGCAATAGCAGCCTTTTCTAAACTGGTTCCTTGTTTCCTTAATTTCCACCTTCACAATTCACAAGCCATGAAGCCTTTAATGTTAAAACTTCTCACTCATATGGTTTGTATGATATCTCTGAAAAGGCAAAAATATGGATAATTTAAGCAGGTCAGAAATTTCCAAGCATTGGAGGGAACAGGAGTGGAATAAGTGAAGCACAGTTGAATTTTCTTTGGGAGAGGTAAATTTTTTATGTATGTTTTTATAAAGTAGATCTAAAACACTATGAGTCTGTCAAAAACCTATGGATTCTTATAGCACAAAAAAAACACATCCCAAGCTATGTAAGTTGAAAATAAGCATTTAGAAGCTCAAGGGATCCTGAGGTAGAATACCAACTGTAATGAGATAATATAACTGTATTAAAAATATATGAAACATGGCTAGACCAATGGCTTAGCAGTTAAGGAACTTGCCTGCAAAGCCAAAGGGCCTCAGATCAATTCCCCAGGACCCACGTAAGCCAGATGCACAAGGTGGCGCATGTGTCTGGATTTCATTTGCAGTGGCTAGAGATGCCCATTCTCTCTCTGCATCTCTTCTGTCTGTCTATCTGTCTGTCTATCTATCTATCTATCTATCTATCTATCTATCATCTATCTATCTCTCCTTGCAAAGAAATAAATAAAATTTTAAAGATCTTTAAAAATATATAAAACATGCTACAAGGGTTTGGGAGAAGGAAAAGAAATGTGCTGACCCAAGTAACTCTGGAACCGAGTGGAGCGTTTCAGAGTAAAGGCAAAATGAATCATGCATAAGCACAGTAGTTGACACACACATTTCCCACAGGGAAAGGAAGGAGTGCACAATCCTGAAGCACTTAACACTATGCAGGTCTGGAATGGAACAACTACATGAATGGACAGCAGATGAGAGAACTGGCATCCTCATTGCTGGAGAGGGAAATTACAGACAAGCAAATAGAAGGTTGCATGATTGCTACACTCATGGTTTAGAATATTCACATGAAGTCTTCCTTAGCTTACTCTGAACACAGGTAACTGTGTGGAGAGACCCTTACAGAAATGCACATGTGCCCAGATTGGTACAAGCACATGCATTCTCTTGCTCTATCTGTTGGCAAGGTCCAGCACCTGTGATGCCCTTGCAGTGATGTGAGCACCTTATGCTCAGAGGCTGATTCATGCTTCCATTCTCCACTGAAGGGACTCAGGAATTCTTGCAAAGGTAGCCAAACCTAGAACTAACATGGGAAATGCACCAAATAAGTCTAGTAAAAACTGTATAGTACCAACAGTCAAGAAGTACTCAAATAAAGATAAAAACAAACCAATGGGCTGGAGAGATGGCTAAGTGGTTAAGGTATATGCCTGTGAAGCCTAAGGACCCAGGTTTGATTCTCCATGTCCCACATAAGCCAGATGCACATGATGGCACATGTGTCTGGAGTTCGTTTGCAGTGGCTAGAAGTCCTGATGCACCCATTCTCTCTCTTTCTCTCTTTTTATCTCTCTCCCCCTCACTATAATAAATACATAAAAATAAAATCTTTAAAATATTGTAAGACTCATTTAAAAAATGTTTAAAATAAAGCCCCATCATGACAGGTAAGTCAAAGGGCACAGGAGCCAAATGAAATATCTCTCGGTGAGGCTGGAGCCATGACTCAGTGGATAAAGGCACTTGCTTGCAAAGCCTGCTGGCCCAGGTTTTATTCCTCAGAACCCATGTAAAATCAGATGCACAAAGTATTGCATTTGTTTGGAGTCTGTTTCATTTGCAGTGGCAAGTGGCCCTTGCATGCCCATTCTCTCTCTTTCTCTTCTCTCTCTCAATCTTTCTCATCAACCAATCAATAAACACTTCAAAATCTCACAATGATCAAATCTTGCAACTTCATCTTAGGTCATAATGTAATATATAAAGGCAAAATTAATGTTCTTCTCTGATAAAAAGATATGACTGAAAACATAAATGTATAGGGGGAATAATCTTACATTCAAATGAAGTCCAATTAATCTATCCCCAAGAAGAAGAACATAAGGGCTGGAATGCATATAAATGTTTCCTTTCAGAGAACAGACTTTTAATTGCAGCAGTCAAGATTGCTTTCCCTGGGAGACATATGACAAACATTGCCTTGGCCAAGGGGTTACAGCCATGATCATGGGTAGTGAGCCCTACCTATGGCACACACTCCCGATACCATGCATTACGATGGATGCTCCACCTCTTCCTCCCCAGAAACCATCACCCAAATGTTCTCATGATAAAAATACCCCATGAAACCAAATTGACCAATATACTTTAACAATTACCTAACAGTATGCAAGGTTGATCAACACAGAAAATCCTGGAAACTATCACAGCCAAGAAAAGTCTACAATGTGATGAGTAAACAACATAATGAGGATTCTTGGAGAGTGTTGTGGTTTGATTCCCCCGTAAATGTATGTGTTCTGAGTGCTAGGTCTCCAGCTGGTGGCAGTTTGGGAACTGGAGCCTCCTGGAGGTGATTTATTGTTAGGGATGGGATTATGGGTATTATAACCAGCTTCCCCTTGCCAGTTTCTGGCACTCTATTGCTGCTATTACGCACTTGATGTTAGCCACAAGGCGATGTTCACCCTTTGCTCATGCCATCATTTTACCCTGCCATCATGGAATTTCCCCTTGAGTTTGTAAGCCAATATAAACTCTTTCCTCCCAGAAGATGCTCTTGGTCTGATATTTCCTGCCAGTAACTCAAATCTGTCTACAACAGTACAGTTGGTACTGAGATGTTGGGTTGTAGCTGCTAGAAACCTGATTGTGTGGCTTTGGCCTTTTGGAACTGATTTTCAGAAGGAATATGGACAGATTTAGAACCATGGCCCAAGAGACTCCTTGCAGTGCTGTACTTACAGTGACATGGACCATTTGTGTCAGTGTTGAAAGACCTGAATGTGGTAAGAACTATGGACTGCAAGGTTTGGCTTATGAGGGCAAGAAAGAGCTTTGTCTGAACTGGGCTAAAGGCAATTTGTGTGACAGGCTTGCTGTTATGCCCCTGTCCTGAAAACCTGTACAGGGTTGCATTGCATAGAAATTGACTTGTATGAGCACAAGGATATAACACAAAAAGAAATAATTGTTTGGCCAAATCTGCTGCCTATTCAGCTGAAATTGTTCGTGAGACTACAACCATTGAGATTGGACCAGCTGACCTGCACTGGGACAACAGGAAGAATGCAGACTCTTTTGAAGGGATCTAAATGCTAAAGAAGTATCCTATTGTTCAAAGTCTGATTTATTTCCCCGCCCCCTGGATTAACCAAAAGGCATCCTGCCTGGTACTGTGGGGTATAACAAACAAATGCAGGAATGACAGGGTCATTGATGTTGCAACATGGTTTTGTATTTTGGAAATGACCGTGGGTAGTGTGAAGCAGTCCTGTTGTATTACCTGTATGGAGACCAGATGGAGGCATGAGGATGAACTGTGGGGTGCACTAGAGACAACGGAGATACCAGGGCTAAGGGATGGCCACCAAGGAGAGATTCCAGCACTGAAATGTGTCCTTGGTTAGAGGTATTGGACTTAAGATTTATCACTGGTTAGAGCTGTCAGACTTAGAGCTACAGAGGTTGATGCTTGCTCTGTTGCTGTCAATCTTTCTTTCCTATGTCCAATGCCATCTTATGCACTCCAAATGTTTATTCTCTGCCATTATTATTATTATTATTATTATTACTGGTATTATGGCTTAGTTAAAGGACCTTGAACTATGGGGATGTTTGAACAGCATTAGAATTGATAGGAACTATGGAGACTTTCAATGTTGGATTGAATGCATTGCATTTTATATTATGTATGGTTATCAGTTTATGGGGATCACGAGCAGAATATGGTGGTTTGATTCAAATGAACTCCATAAACTCATGTGTTCTGAGTGCTAGGTCCCCAGCTGATGGCAATTTGGGAATTGGAGCCTCCTGGAGGTGATGTATTGTTAGGGGTAGGCCTATGAGTGTTATATTCAGCTTCCCCTTCCTGTTTTTGGCACACTCTCCTGCTGCTGTTGTCCATGTGATGTTGCACCGGATGTCATGTCCGTCCTCTGCTCATGCCATCACTTCACTCTGCCACCATGGAGCTTCCCCTCAAGTCTGTAAGATAAAATAAACACGTCCTCTCACAAGCTGCTCTTGGTTCGATGTTTTCTGCCAGCAATGAAAAGCTAAGCGCAACAGATAGGATCCTGGGAAAAAACAAAGGACATCAAGCAAAAGACAAGGAAATCCAAAAAAGAGATGGACTAGATAAATCGCTATTATTTATTGATTGTGATGGGAGTTCTATACTAATATATATTCAACTATCCATATTTCTATCAGCTGAGTGCAGGTAAAGGGAATTTTATATTTTGTCTGCAAATATCTGTAAATCTAAATCTATTGTAAAACAGCAGTTTTCTATGGGCTCTTGTAAAGTCTACTGGGAGGCCACAGTTGCATAATTTCAGAACCTAGAACACAGTTGGTCACACATAGACCACTATTCCTCTGGGTGAGATAAAATGTGTTCCTCCCCCCTTTCATGCATATTCTCTTCACTAGATTGCTCTACCTAAGAATGTAGCAGGAGGGGCATTCTGCACCTTTTGCGCCTAGGACCAAGCAGGACTTACAGTCTTCATGGAGCCTCTCTGAGCATTCCATCTAGGGACATTCTCTCAGAAGCTTGAGCCACATTAAAGACAGAAGTGCAAGACCCATGGAGAGAGCTATAAACCTTCTCTTGATAGTGTCAGCTGACATCCCACCAATGTCCACCAACTCCAGACACATATGTGACCCATTGGTGACTTCCGTGCCAACCAACTGAAGAGCTCTACTCGTGTAGTTATCATCCAATGATGACTTCCTCCAAGTATCTGCATGAGAGGCAGCCAGCTGAGCCCAGACCATCTGTGGAGCAATGAGGGTTAAGGAGAAGTGGCTGGATCCATTGAGATTTGCAATGATTATTATTAGCATTATTTTTACCATTAGACACAATGCCCCAAAGAGCTGTGGCATCAAACTCCATTCTCCAGAAACATCTCATGATTGACAAATCAACAGCAATATGTAGGTGTGCTTCCACTTCCCAGTATGGCACTGCTGCTGTGACTTTATACCTTGGTAACATCACTTGCACAGAAAAACATCTTTCAAGTTAGCATGAGAAATGTTTCAAAGGAACCACCAGCAGTACTAGTCAGGTCTTGCATTTTTCCAATTGCCTATTTTCTCAATTATATTGAAAGTTTAATTGAAAGATTAAACTACATCAGGACCCTCAAGAAAGATAAATATAAAAATCTGAATTCAGATAAATTGCAGACTTTCAGTACTATTTTTTTTTTTTTACCAGATATTAGTACCTTGGCTGAATTTCAGTTAAATATATTGCTAATATTAGGCTTTGGAAGCAAGGAGTATTTATAAAAGTTATTCTGTAGAAGAGATACTGTAATCCCAAAAGACTCTATTGTTCTAAGATCTCCAGTAAAAGTTGAAGTCACAGCAAATCACATCTGGTTTATATGAGTTAAGTTTTGTTGGATCATTCTTAAATGAAGAGAAAGTGTTCAGTGAGATTTTTTTCTCAAATTGCTTTCAGTTATTTTAATAAGAGAGAAGTAATGGTCTGGAGAGATGGCTTGGCAGTTGGGGCACTTGCCTGCAAAGCCTAGGGACCCAGGTTCAATTCCCCAGTACCCGCATAAGTCATATGCACAAGGTGCACATGCATCTGGAGTTCATTTGCAGTAGCTAGAGGCCCTGGCACATCCATTCTCTATCTCTTTCCTCTCTCTCTTTCTTTTTCTGTCTCAAATAAATGAAACGAATAAAATATTTTTTTAAAAAAAGAGAGAAAATTAAAAGCATATGCCACTTCTGCATGTAACCCAAAGATAGGGGGAGATCATATGTGGACCTACCTCGGAAAACAAAACAAAACAACAACGAAAATAGAGTGAGAGGCCAACACAAGAAAAATGTCATAGCTTGATCCCAGGTAAACTCAGAGCTAAGCACAATGGCAAGGAGGCAGGGCAGTGGCTGGACAGGGTTCCAGGCTTACTGGTTCTCAGACTGGTGACTTCAGAGTTCTAAGCTGTCAGACAGGTGCAACAGCACTTGCCTTAGAAGATTGATGGGGGTTCCAGTGTGAGGTAGCTTTCAGGTGCTTAACAGAGTCAGCCATGGAAAAAATGGGTTTCTGATTGTAATATGTTATGTTCTGGATTCTTTCCATCAGAATTAACTAGGAGGCAGCCAGGCAAAAAGCCACTATGTTCTCTCAGAGCTTCTTTGCAGATAGTCACGGCCAGGAGGGTTGCCCATTCTGAGAGCAGGTCTTCCCTCTCCATCAGCCTTTTCCTGGAAAGGTCCTCACAACCTCATCCAATGGGAATGTCTCTCTGTTGAGTCCTAACCTGGTGAAGATGGCAAGAGAACTCTCACAGTTTCCCTTTCCTAACAGGGCTGAGGCAAACGGAATGCAAATAAAGGTGCTGGGGTTTACAAAGCGCTGGATTTCCTTTTGAGAGCAACGGAAGTCTCTGTAGAGAACCAGGATGACCTCATTGTTCAATAAGTATGTTAGCATCAATAATGTCCTTTTCTATTCTATCATCTCGTTTAACCATCACCCCAAACGGGAGTCCAGCGTCTAAGTTTCAGCACCACATCCTATAGAAGAACAACAGGTGTTCTAGAATACATGTGCTTGCTCCAAGGTCATTGGGTGAGAAATAAATTGAGGAATTTACAGAATGGCAAGCAAGTATTGCCTGCCTCTCAACTGGTGCCTTCTTTGTTAAATAATTGATGGAAGGGGAAATAGACATTTCAATAATTGCTACTTAACATTGCTACACAATGTGGCACAGGGATTTTTTTCAACGATCTTTGCAATGTAAGTGAAAATGTGACTTTCAAAGAAGCATGAGAATAACATGTGTCCCATTTTTTCTCCCCTTCTCTTCTTTCACCCACATCTTCTGTGTCTGTCCATGTGCCATTGAGGCCAACTTCTTGAGCATCAGTCAGGGCTCTGGAATCTGGGTGAAAGTGCCAGGAGGGAGATAGAAGCCTGGGGCATGTAAGGCAGGGTGGAGAGGGGTAAGTCAGCAGCTTTCATACTGCCTGATTCAATAACAACTTGCCATGCATAAAAGGTTTTGTGAATTTTAATTTCACGTATTCAAGTTATAATCTTTAATTAAACAGACATTCACTGCTAGAAAAGTCCAGGTCAGGATTGTTTTATTTATTGAGAACTGCCATATATGAACATTTTTCAGATTGGTCATATCGTCATCAGTTTATACTTTTATGTCCCTTCTCCCACTCCCCATCCCACTGAGTGTCTTCTCAGTAAGGTTGTCATGGTAATCAGTGTGTGGGCCACAAATGCAGCACTAAGTCTCTAGGGTGGGGGAGGACAGTGCCTCAGAGGATAGCTTCCCTCCCCACCGGGTGGCTCAAGTAGGAAATTTTAATGTTGGCTTTGATATGACTGGTTTATGTCTCTCAGTTTGTGTAAACTTCACTTCTGTGATCATATTAGAGTGCACATGTTTTAAATATTTCAATCAATTCTGTGAGGTCTTATGAATTCTTAATGGAATGTTCTGAATTTGTACATGAACTCTGAAAAAGAAAACCTTATTTTATGAAGCCTACTTGGTCTTCCTTATTAGTTAGTGTGTGATGACTTATTCCAATATTTTTGTTGAAAGCAAGCACAATATGAATATTCTTTTAATATTGGTAGCATTAAAAGTCTAAAGGTATTTGATCTTAAAAATCAGTTAGCTAAAAAATTTCAGCACCTCTATCTAAGATCAGGAAACTACTATGTTCCATATTGTTTTGTATCTACTTCTGTTCTTCTGAAGGATCATTCAACTATCAATGAACAAAATTTCTCTGATGTGTATTCCAGATATCAATCATGTGTGAGCTGGTGTGTGGACACTGGGAAATAAAATATGTGTTCACCCACCCACAGGAGCAAAAGGCAATGCGTAGGCAATAAACAGAGACACATAAATGGATGACTAGGCACGGCGTGTTGTGTGCTAGAAAGAAGAGAAAGCAGTAACACCCTAAAGAGAAGACAGCATGCAGCATGGCCTCCCACATGTGCAATTTCCACTTACTTCTCAGAAGTCAAACTTCAGAGTTGTTGCTGCTATTGATACAGAGAGGATGGAAGTGGGAACACTCCAACTTCATTAAAAGAACTACATTTCCCAGAATCCCTTTCAACCAGGGTGGTCTTTAAGGCAAGTAGGACCAATCATAAAGAAGGAGGTGGAAGCATGGCTTCCAATTAGCACCCTTCTTCCAGGAGGAACCGTGCAGAATTCTGGACTAGTGAGTGGCCATCTGTAACCATGATGCAAACTCCATGAAACTGAAACAAAAGGATCCTAGGATTCTTGCTATGTGGAAAACAAGCAGACAGTCAATTTATTTAAAGGTCGTAGTAGCCATGTTTTCAGTCATGCATAGGCAAGTGCAGTTCCTCATAAACGTGGAAGGCCAGTGCTGACAGCTTTCTTAGGCAGGACAAAGGAGCTAGAGTACAAAGAAGCATACAGTACCTGGCAGAATTTGAAGTCGTGTGGTTGTGTATATATCACCACCCAAATCATACAAAACAAACTGAAATTAAACACACAATCCTTACACAGTCCGATTTTTAATTTTTTTTAAATGCCAGAATAATTGGCACATTCTCCTATTTTACTTCCTTTCATCTGAACAGGACAGCATGTTTAAAGAGCAGAACAGAATCTACATCCATCCCTGAGCCTAAGGATTCGTTTTTATCTTGAACTAAAATAGTGCTTTGCAGGGTTGGTTTCTGATATGAAAGTATCCAGGGAGCTTTGGAAATGCTACCTCACCTGCCAGGCCTTACCCCAGACCAAGGGAACCCTACTGATTCTCCTTCAGTAGGTCTGGATAAGAGCCAGGGCTGCGGCAGTGTTAAAGCCCCCCTGGGTGATTCTCCTGTACAGCCAGCGTAGAGAACCACTGACACAACATGATGAACTCACAGGTCTCTCCATCCCCTAGTTGCCTGAGCAGAAAACATACGGAAGAAGAACACAGGGGCTGAGAGTTCCTTGTCCTGTCAGAAGGAAAATCTGCATTCAGAACTTACCTGGTTGGTTAGCGTTGAGAAAATGATGGACTCACCTTGTGCTGTTGTTTCTTCGTGGAAAATTAAGTAAAATAATAGACAACATGCCATTGTAAGATAACGTCCATATTATTTGTAGAAAACAGTGCCAGCTTGATTCCCAGTCATTATCTCCTCATCAGGACAGCTTCAGGATACGAAGAACATGCAATAGAACCTCCGTCTAGAACACAGTTGCACAAGACAGCTGATAGCCTGCGATTTGGAAGGTGTTTTTGGTGTGGCTCCACTTAAACTATAGACAATGAAAGAGGCAAAATTTTCTCAAATTATCACACAGTAACTCATATATATATATATATATATATATATGCATATATATGCATATATACATATATATGCATATATATATGAGTTGTATGGTTGTAATACTTTTGTAACCAATAGCAACATTTTTAGTAAATGTGATACTATAGATCATATACTACTCTTACTGTTTGCCTAAATCATTTTCTTTCTTTTCTTTTCTTTTTTGATGGCAGATTTATTTCTGTCAGAGCTAAGATGGAAGTGGAAACTTCTACTATTATTCATTTTGCGATATAATACATAAGCTTCATTACCAGTGAAAGTTTTAATTTCTTTGAGGAAATGCATTCCTTACTGATTAATTCCATCTTTCCTTCATTTTTTTAAACTGTGAAAGATTTGCTTCAAAACCCAAGGATCAGGTATATTTCATTCTTTATTGAGTAAGTAACCAAAGAAAATACATTCTTATTATTCAGGAAGCAATCGTGAAGGTATTTTATAGCTCATTTATATCAATATCAGACTAATTCAGTGACAAGTCAAACATTGTGCCCTTTAATCATGGAAAGCTGTAAGGTATTTCAGCTGAATAAATTAAGGGCAATTAGCTTAAAAATGAACCACACACATGAAGCTCATTATTTTTAGGCTATGAGAACCTTTTCTTCAATTGAAATTGTTCTCTTTGATGTTCCAGATGCCTGTTTTGCCCAGTAAAAATCAAAATGCTCAAAAGGCATGAACATGTGTACACCGTGTGTTATGTAAACTGGAATTAAAAACTCACATTAGACATTATTTGCACCTATTTTTACTCTTTGGGAGAAAATATTCCTTTTTTGAGGAAGAAAAGTTTATGTTTAGAACTCCAGAAACTTCCAAATTAATAAAAGAAACAGAAATGGGCCTTGATTATCTAATTCATGCTGCAAAATCAGTGAAGAGTGGTAGGACCAAGGTTGGCTAGCAGCCTCGAGCTCGCTCTGAAGAGATGCAGGGAGTCCACAGTCTGGGTGCCTTTTCTCAATATGTATGAGACAAAGACAAATGCATTTTGCACAAAGGCTTGCTTTGAGAAGAAATATTTGTGAATACATATGATAATTTTTTCTGAAATTTTTTATAAACTATGTAACATAGCCTTGGTTTCCCAACGGTTCTGCCAATGATAACTTTGTGGTTGGTTTTATGTGCTTACAGAAAGATGATTTAGTAATTACTATTCATTTCCTATTCATCAATGGCTACCATAAATGGGATGAACAGCACAAATAATCCAATGTAGGGATGGAATTTAAAATAAGTTATCATTCAATAAGGCATCTTGCTTGTGACCACAGGATTAGTGTTACATGCATTTGTTGTAATTTCTATATTGTATGTCCACATTGATATTCTTCCCGAGAATATGGGAAGCATTATGAGGAAAAAAAAACATCAAAAAAAACACATTTTGATCCAGGCATGGCAATTCAGTACCATGGTGCCACCTGCTTGGAAACTTGAGGCAGAAGGACTCGTTGTTTAAGTCCGGCTTGGACAGTGTAACAAGATTCAGCCACAAAAATATTCAAATAAGGAAACAAAACACATCAAATACGTTAAGTGGCATGCATGGCATGCTTGTGGCTAAGATCCTCAAAGAGGGCTAGAGAGATGGCTCACTGATTAAAGCACTTGCCTACAAAGCCTAAGGATGGATTCCCCCAGTATCCACGTAAGCCAGATGCACAAGGTAGTGCATACATCTAGAGTTCACTTGCAGTGGCTTGAAGCCCTGATGCATCCATTCTCTCTCTCTCTCTCTCTCTCTCTCTGTCTTTCATACTCTACCCACCTCTTTCCCCCTCTCTCTCAAATTAAAATAAATAAGTAACATTTTGTATTAGGTCACTGCGTTTTTACCATTCTAGGCTATCAAGATGCAGTTGTGATTAACTTAAGGATCCTGTGTAATACTTTTCTTATCACTGTGGTGAGAAATACCTAACAGAAATAATTTTATGGGAAGGAAGTAAGTTTACTTTGACTCATAGTTTTGGGGGAGGGGTACCGACCATCATGGCAGGGAAGGCCTGGTGGCTGGAGCAACTCTGCCGATGGTGACAGGAATGTGGAGTTTGTTAACACTTTGGTGGATCAGGAAACAGAAAGCTGAGCCAGAAGCATGTCCAAAATATGAGCCAAAGAGGCCTGTTTATAATGGCCCAAGTCCACTAGCTTGGCACCATGTTCAAATGTTTCTACAACATCCAAAAGCAGCAACCCAACTGGGGACCAAGTGTTCAAATACATGAACCTATGAGGGGCATTTTTTTTTCCAGACCAAATATCCTGATAATATTACACTCAGACGTTTCTGTTGATGACATTATAAAGAACATAACCATGAAATATGAAGTAAATGATGTGGACAGGGCATGGCAACCTCTTCCACAGTGGGACACCATGTGTGAAGAAGTGATTTTGTTTTTCTTAACTTTATTTTGGAAATATTCAAGATTTAGAAAAGCTGAAAAAGTAGTACAGTGAACTCGGTATGCTCATCTCTGTTCAATCAATGTCAGTACCTCGCCAAGTGTATTGTATGTCTGTCTCTGTCTGTCTCCGTGTCTGTCTCAGTGTGGATCTCAATCAACAAATCTTGATTCCTCATTTCTAAACACTTCCACCTGGATTTCCTACAAATAGTTCTATGCTGAACATCATTATGGCATGACATAGCTGGGACATTTAACACTGATTCAACATTATACTTTAAAACATAGTCACATTCAAAATTTGCCAACTAAACTAGAACTGTCTTTTATAACACAAAGAATTGAGTTTGACTAATAATTAAGTTTAGAGCCAGACTTGTTCACATAAAAACAAATGAGAATCAGGACAGAAACAACAACAGCAACAACAAAATTCCAAAGCATCTATATAACTTTGCACGTAAAATTAATTTAAAAATGATGCCTCCATCTTATACTCTACATATTATAATATTAATGAAGTACATGTGGCTAAATTATTCTAATTAAAAAATTATAAGGTTATGTAATGAAAAAACATAAAATCAACAATCCTATCATTTTTGTTTGGTGGTCTCAATTTTATCCATGTTCTGTTTGCTTGATCCATTGTAAAGTCAATTGAAGTTATCTGTCACGTAGCTCCATGTGTAAGATTTAGGAAAACCATTGCCTGCAGAATTTCAAATATGGATATGAGGCATTTAGAAGCAATTTCTGATAAGAGAGTAGCACAAATTGCTACCCCAAGGTACATCTTGCACATTACCCAACCAAATGTTTTTCTTTAACCAAGATTCACGGGAAGAAAGGAACTTATTAAACACAAAACACAATGGACTATGGTGCCATTACTTATTAAATGGGACTATTCATATAAAAATGATCATTTAATGTATACTTATAATGTAATTCCTTTTATCTTATCTATATACACAGAAGATTCTTATTATAATCGATCTGTTGGTCCCTTTTTGCTCATTCCATTTGCCTGAGTACTGTGGTTAGATTAATAAAGAGTCTATTTTCCAAAATGAGAATAGGCAGAAGGCCAACTCTCTCCCAAGGACAGAGCTAATCCCACCAGGACCTTCAGGGAGACCAAAGGTCAGCTGGCCCACATTGGGACCATGGAAAGTTTATAACATCCTTTGTGTCCAGCAGAGAAACAGCCTGTGTGTCTGGTTCTTTCTAACCTTTGAAAATCATAAAGTAAACCCAAGGCATCGTAGACCATCTGGTACTCACAACGCTGGGTCTACAGAACAGTCTGAGCAAAGGACAGATGCATCGTCACCCCCACTGAGACAGCCTTGCAGTTAAATATATTCCCTTTCACCTGTCTGGTCATGACCAAAGTTAATGGCAGATCTCCTCCTTCCACCCAGTCCCTGTATTCTGAATTCATCATAATCACTATGTAGATTTCACATTGTTGAAGTAATGAAATATAAGGGCACTAGAAAGTCTAAACAAGACCATGGCAAATATACATTTTATGTCTTAACACTAATACTGATTATAGCAAATAGAATGATTAATCAAATGAAACTAATAAATACCATCTTACTAACTACATTAGACAGGAATGTGGATCATCGTGGCTACCCAAAGGAGGGCAGTGGTGTGTGTGTGTGTGTGCTTGCTTGGAATTGAACCCAGGGCTCCATGCATAGTAGGCAAGGGCTCTATATTTGAGCTATATT
This sequence comes from Dipus sagitta, assembly GCA_036346955.1. Taxonomy (NCBI): domain Eukaryota; kingdom Metazoa; phylum Chordata; class Mammalia; order Rodentia; family Dipodidae; genus Dipus; species Dipus sagitta. Next base: position 8,151,421 of record CM070779.1, on the reverse strand, counting down.
CCCAAGCCAAGGGGGCTATGATTTGTTAAAGTTTAGGGAGTACAACTAAACATAATAAAAAGCAGAAATCCAATTTAAAATATACTTAGAGTGAATTGATTTAAAGAAAACAAAATGGTTTATGCTTGTTTCCATGTGTGCCACTAAATTTGTGAGTGAGGTGTGTGTGTGTGTGTGTGTGTGTGTGTGCGTGTGTGTATAACATAAACATGGGCTGGATAGATGGTATAGCAGTTAAGGCACTTACCTGTGAAGCCTAAGGACTCATGTTCGACTCTCCAGGTCCCACATAATCTAGACACACAGTCACAGAAACATGTGAGGTTGCACATGTGCAAGGAGTCCACACAGGTTTAGAGTTCAATAGCAGTGGCTGGAGGCCCTGTTACACCTATTATCTCTTACACATTTTCTCTGTCACACACACACTCTTTCACTCTCACATTAAAAAGGCAGTCTGTTGGGCTTGCATCAAAAAATTCCCATAAGCATAAATATATATAAATATAAATATATGTGTGTATTTTTGTGTGTAAATGTGTGTTTGCATATATGCCTGCTTCCCTGAGTCTACATGTGTGTATACATGAAAAAGGTATGGGCAGATAATAGCCAGCTCTTCACAGCAGACCCTGTGGCACAGTAACATTCAGACCTGGAAGTGATTGGAAAAGGTGTCTTTTTACTTTTGCCCTCATTGTTTGGATTTATATGGACCCTTCACATTGTCATTTCAAAACAACAAGAATAATCAGGGGGCCATAGGAAGAAATGACACCTTAGCAAGTACCAGTCTAGCCTCATACCTGTTATATATGCCCCTTATTAAACAAGCAGTACAAATTGAACCTGGAATCCCCAAACCTTAAAAACTATATTTTGGCCAAGTACTGTTTGGTGTAAATAAATCTGTCATAAAGAGTCAGCTGATTGAAGGGCTGGAGGATGGGGCTTTTGGGGAGGGGTACAAAACCCAGCACCAAGAACCAGCTTTCCTCCTTAAATCTTTGGGTGTTTGGTCAGAGTTCATCCTGGATGATGTGAATGTATTACTTTGCATGTTGAGGACAATTTTAAATGAGATTACATTTATTGAGATGCTAAGTTTTAAGCGATTCCAGGCCATATGCACATATTTGCATTTATTGATGGCAACACAAGGAAGGGTTGAAAATCGCTCAGAGATTCTTATGTAGTTAATTTCTAATAGGAAATTGGACAATCATCTCATTGCATGTCTGGAGAGAAAAGGGTTCACATGAAAGTTTCAACATTTTTGCATCTACATATCTACTGTGCAGACTTGTGTAGTTATTTTGTTATTGTTGTTGTTGCTGTCTGTCTAGATTTTAAAGCTTAGAAGAAGACAAAAGGAGGCAATTTTTCTCCTGTCTCAATTAGGGGTTTGTTAATATACAACACATCTTCTCCAAAAGGAATAAGAGATAAGTCCTTCTGAGCTAAATATGAGTATGGTGATGGCCCAGGAACATAGACTCAGGTGGAAGAGGTTATATAAATTTTATTGTCATAGAACACAAGAACATTGTAAATCAATGCATTTACCAAATGCATTGGTGCGGTCATCAGGTAGGCAGATCACAGGAAAAAGCAAGTATGTCCCTGCTACAGGTTGCAGATGCTTTCTGATGCATTTTTAACATCTAAGTGGAACCTAGTCATCTATTCATTCTAAAAGTTCTTCCTGATGTCACAAAGATGAAGGTCAGTCACAACAGTGGCTAATAAGGGGGATACTAATGTATTAACAGAATGAAAGATTATCGAGGATAATGTGGTCTCTCCATAGGCAGCACTCCTTCTCTCCATAGTCATAGAACCTGGAGTCAGTCAATTGATCTAGTCTTCAACATAGATGTGGCTTTTTCAGGAAGTGTCGATTCATAGGTTTTAGCTGTGGAGAGAGTATGCAGAGAGACTGTGACCGGCATGTTGTCCCAGGAGTTGCCTCCCATCACCTGTCATAGAGAGTCAGCTGACTGAAGGGCTGTTGGGGCTTTGGGGGGGGGGGGAGGAACAACAGTAACCGTAGGGTAGATGTGATGAAATGTGGAGTGCCCATTTCTTATATTAGCCAAGGGGAGAAGGGAATTTTTCATAGGACCAATGGAAGAAGTGGACCCCAGGTCCTGCCTAAGTCCTGGGAACTCAGGAAATAGAGGCTGGTGCTCCGTGGAATGGAGTATGCTGTGGGGGCAAGGAGGGGAGTCTGGCAGAGCAAAGAGGGGAGGCTGAGTTTCAAATGCAGGGCATCTTTATGAAGTATGAGCTGGGCATATGATTCCCAGAGACCAGGCATCAGAGTGTGTGGACAGCCCTGGGCCAGGACAGGACTTGCATGAGTCCCTGCCCGCTTTCCTCCTGCAGCCATGCACTTACAATGTCCACAGAGCGGTGGACTGCCGGAACTCAGCTGCAGTGCTATTGTCAAGAAAGCACAGCTGAACACCCCAGAAATGCCCTCCTAAAGGACTCTAGAGGGTTCCTTAGATGACGAAAAGTCAAAAATTGTCCCTTGCACAATGCTGAGAAGGCCCAAAGCCAGACTGAAAGCAGTTCTCTCCAGAAGGCCCTTGTTTTCGGCACAGCTCTGCTGTGGGGGAGCCTTTCCCCTGGGTACTCTGAACACATGTCTTCTCAGGTAGGACACAGGTGACAGATCAAAGGACAGTGCCACCAAAACCAGTTTGGTGAACTAATGAGTTTACTGGGGTTACTCACAGAGCAGAGTGAGGGGTTGCTTACAGACACAGTGGATGACTCCAAGGCAGCTGCCCCACGTCACCCTGTGTGATGGCCTCCCCATAGCTGCTTCCCAAAGGCAGCTGCGTCAGCAGAAAGCCCACCTCAGCCCAGGTAACAACTGGGGAAGCCGCACTAACGGAGCTCACCGCACCACTTGCAGGAAGTGCCATGGGAGAGTCTCCTTTCCCACACTTGACTTCCGGAGTCTGTGGAACTTCCTTCCTGCACAATCCCCCACCCCCAACTTCCAGGAAGAAATGCTTCAGTTTCCAGCTGACTTAACTTAAGAAGTGGTTGTGTGACCTTTAAGATCCAGGTCTCCCCAGCGTGACTTCCTAAATCCCCAGAGGCTCCTTTCTCTCTTCAATTGGGAGGAGGGTTCTGCTACACCACCTGCTCTGCCTCCCTCATGCGCCCAACACGAGGGTCCACATACATACAGCCCCGGGGAGGAGGAAGCACCAATAGCAGGAGATGGGAGAACACACTGCAGACCAGAGGAGAGAAGATAAGAAATGAAAAAGGCCGAGATTGCCACTTTATAGAGTGTGGATGTATCTTTTATTTACCAAAATCACTTTTCTTCTAACTGAAAGGCCACAAGAACTCTTCTTAAAACTTCACCCAGGTCTGGAGCGATGGCTTAGCAATTAAGATGCTTACCTGTGAAGCCTCAGGACCCAGGTTCGATTCCCCAGTATGCATGTAAGCCAGATGCACAGACGTGTCTGGAGTTTGTTGGAAGTGACCAGAGGCCCTGGCATGCTCATTCTCCCCCCCCCTCCCCGCTCTCTGTTTCCCTCTCTCTGAAATAAATGAACAAAAATAAAATATTAAAGAAAAACTTCACATAGGAAAGAACTTGGACCCTCACAGACAGCCTCTTTAAAGGTGCAGAGGGAAAAACAATAAGCTTTGATGTTGTTGTTGTCCTGTTAAGTCTCAAAACACACGTTCTATATGAGTGCTTTAATGAAGTTCGAAATACTGGTTTAACACTCATGAAAACCAATGAGGAAAATCTTAAATTCTTTAAAGCATTTTAAATATGTCCGGAAATACATCTCTTGTGCTCTCTCAGAGAACAAACACACCATGTCCTGGAAGGATTTTCTACAAGGGGTGTCATACTTGGGGTTGAGCTGCATCTGCAGAAGTGCAGGGTACTATTAAACCCATAACTCCCCCCACTATGGATAGGAATTACGTGTGAACATCAAAAGGAACGCTGGCTGTACTTCACGTACTATTATCTGCTATTAAGAGGCTCTGGACTTTAATCATGCACCTTGAAAAGAGGCCATCAATACATGCAGAAAGAGGAGCCTTGCTTTGGGCCATTCACAAAAGAGTTAGATGTGGCGCTTCTATTAGCAAACATTTCTTTTGCTTTTTTTTGTACAGACATTTATGACCATGTGTATGTTGCACAAAGCAAATCACATATTCAAATGTTAGAGGCTTCATACAGCTAGAAGGATGCTTTCTGTAGTTTTTGTGTTTATGTTTGCAACAGTTCTTCTGTTGTGGTAAAATTAACAACCCATATTAGACATGTTCTTAAAGCGAAATCTGATAAAATTTTGTGTATGTAAACATGTGGAACCATTGCCACCACCAAGTTAGTGAACATATGTGTCTGTGACATCCTTCTACCTTCTGGGTACCCTCTCTCTTCTCTCTCTCTCTCTCTCTCTCTCTCTCCTCTGCCTCCACATAAAACTCCCACACTGTCAGTATAGATTAGTTTGCATTTTCTAGAGCTTTATAAAAATGTAATCATAGCAAACATACCTTGTCTTCTTCCATAGAACATAATATTCTGGACTCCTTCTTACTGCAGCAGGAATTAATGGTTTTCTTTTTTTATTGCTAAATTGTATTGTATCGTGTGGCTCTGTCACTATTTGCTTACGGTATCAATTAATGAATATTCACATGATATGCACGTCTTAGCTAGTGTAAATGTATTCATCATATGCATTCTTCCTGGGTTAAGTATGAGTAGAACAGGTGGGTCATAAACTAGATATGCATGTTTTTAAGAAATTGCAAAATGGTGATTCTGCACTGACTATGATTTTGAACTTCCAATCATCAGCTTAGTAGTGTTCGAATTCCTTCAAACACTTCCCATCCTCTGGTTTGGCCAGTCGTGTAAACTTAAGCCACTGTAGTAGAGCACAGTGGCGTTTCACTGGGAATTGCATCTGCATTCCACTAATGACTATTAATGCTGAGCATCTCTTGTGGTGCTAATTTGCCATCTGCATGTCTTCTGTGGTGAAGTCTGTTGCCATCGCTTATCTATTTTTATCACGTTATTGTTTCCTTATTGTTGAGTTTTGAACATTCTTTATATATTCTGGACACAAGCCCTTTAGTAGACATGTGAATTGCAAATAGGTTCTCCTAGTCCCATTCTCTTTACATTGTCATATGAAGAGAAGTGTTCATTTTACTAAAGTCAAATTAATCACTTTGTGTCTTTTATCATTTTTTGTGATATTCCTAATTCTCGGGGACCACCGTCCTTCGTGACCAAGGCTTAGTCTGCACGGACTGTGATTTGAGAAGCACTGGTGTGCCACTACAGCTGTCTCTTCGGGTGGTTTCAAAGTGACACGGACTGTGATTTGAGAAGCACTGGTATGCCACTACAGCTGTCTCTCCGGGTGGTTTCAAAGTGGGTAGAAAACTCCCTTTATTATTTTGACCATAAGCCAGCCAAAAGCTGGTGTGCTGCTTTAGATGTTTTTATCTGCAATATTTAACAACCTAGAGACCTCATGTGTTAACCTACATATTTAAATTCTGCTAACATTTACCTGGCCACACACCTGCATAAAATGAGGAATGTGGGCTTCTCTATAGTTGTGTAACCATTTACCCAGAATATCTTACTGATTCAACTGGTAACAAAGAAAGTTGTTGACAAAATGGTTACTCACCTTCTGTGAGCACCAAATAAAACTTATTCCAGCTCACAAGTTGAGTGGGCAAAGCATGTTAGTCGTGCAAGCAATTATTAATTTGCTATTGATTGGAAAAAAGTGCATGTCTTATTGAAATGATGCAGTACTATAAATTTATTTGCAAAAAAAGAACAATAGACATTTTCATCAGGCATTACAGCATACATATAATATTCAAGCATGTGCATACACTTCCTACAGGAATGTTATGGTCAGTTCATTTATATGTATGCTCAGGAGCACTTAATGGAGATAGGGCTCTGCTTGGTGACTGATGTGGACTCAAAGAACATAAAATATGATTCCCATCTCGTACGTGCAGCCTGTTAGCCCACCCTTCTGTGCTCATAGACTTCTTGTATGCTCACTTCTCCCAAGGTTTGAGAGTGTCCCCGTAAGACTTACCTACTGGTGAGTCCGATTCAATGCATCGGCTACCGTTCTCATGCAGTAGTCTTGCAAGTGTTATCCAATCGCTTTGCAGATGAGCAAGGCTGTCTCCCATGGATATGTGGGTGGAATGTTTTCTCCAGCATTCTTCCTCTGAGGTGGTATTATATTGTTCACTATGGCGACTGTACAAGGACGAATGCTTAAGAACGAAGACCAAGTGTCCCATAAAGGTCAACCCCTTTGATTTACCAACCTGATACAGGAGAGCAAGGCTTTTCTATCCAAGGAATAAGCTGACAAGATCTTAACTTCCCACAAACAGGCTCCTCATGTATACTGGTCAATACTCCTTTTCTTATCCACTAAATTGCTTCAGTATCAAACTGGAGGGTGAATACATAAACATTTTGTCAGGCACAGCAACACAGATTACCCATCATGTACCAGTGACATCACTACTGATGAAGATTAAAAAAAAAACTTATTAAATATTTGAGTTACACAAAATGTTCCTCTGAGCACGTGCAGGTTCTCATTTGACACAGTAACTTTGAACTTTTTGATTTTACTATTAAGATCTCATTTAACAAATAGAGAAACTGAGGCATAACATGGCAAAGTAACTTGACCAAAATTATACAGTGAAGGGTGGTATAAATGGAATTGAGGCCAGGCAGAAGTTCTTGAACCCATGTTTATAATTATACACCCTGCAACCAAATGAGAGCTGAATTATCCAAAGGAAGTATTAGAAATAATTGCTTTAGTGGGAAAAACAGGCATTAAAGAGTAAGTTTACCAAAGATTTTGTTTTATTTTTTCAATTATTTTAATAATACATAGATTTTATTTAAAATTTAATAATCCAAAATAGTTATCTTATTAGAATTTAATTATCAGTTTAAATTTTTCTCCTCAACAAATCATAATTTTTTTCTCTTACTATTCCAAAAGTAAGTTAACAAAACTGTATCCTACAGAGCATCCTCATCAGATATTTGATGCATTTATTTAAGGATAATTTTTTTGAGGTAGAGTTGCACTCTAGCCCAGGCTGACCTGGAATTCAGTCTGTAATCTCAGTGTAGCCTTGAACTCATGCTGATCCTCCTACCTCTGCCTCCCAAGTGCTGGGATTAAAGGCGTGTGCCACCACACCCAGCTCAAGGATAATTTTTTAAGCATGTATGTGTGTGTGTGTGTGTGTGCATTTCCGTGTGTGTGCAGTGGTATGTCGTATTTATTTAAGGATATTTTTTAAACATGTGCATATGTGTGTGCATGGCCATGTATGTGCAGTGTGTGGGCAGGTGCACATGCATGTGTGTGTTGGCCGGAGAACAAGCTTAAGGATGGTTCTTCAGAAACAGCATCCACTTTTCTGAAACTGGGACCTTGGCTAGACTAGCTATCCAGTGAGCACCAGAGTTCCTCTACCACTGCCTCCCTAGCACTGGGCTTGCTACTACATGCTATCATACTGGACATTTTTATGTGGATTTGGGGAATTGAACTCAGGTCATCATGCTTGCAAGGCAAGCACTTTACTTACTGAGCTATTTCTCTAGACCTAAAGATAAAATTCTAGGTTCATTAGGTTGGAAGGAAAAAAAAAATTGATGTGGTCTTCCACTGATGATTTTCATGCCTGCAAGGTGCTTGATTCCTTTACTACACAAAACAATATGGAAACTCAAGAACAAGGCTAGAAGTAGTGAAAAATTTAAAAATAAGCAGTTAATGGGCTGGATGTGGCTCAGTGGTTAAGGTGCTTGCCGGCAAAACCTAACGGCCAATGTTTGATTCCCCAGTACCCATGTAAAGCCAGATGCACAAAGTGGCACATGCATCTGGAGTTTGTATGCAGCCAGCTAAAGGCCATGGTGCACCCATTCTTTCTCTCTCTCTCTCTCTCTGTCCTTACAAATTAATTAATTAAATATATTTTTAAAAAGTTAAATCTTCTTTAGATGAGTATAAGTAATAAGGGAGTTTATTTCATACTCAAAAGGCTGACTTTAAAGGCATCTAGGATATATAGAAACTTCAAATCACTTTGGCAGTGGCAATGAGGTAAAGAACTCACACTGTTCTTAGATGAATTCTTGGGTCCCAAACCTAATTGTTATGTTTCATGTCAACTGCCTTAACACTAATGGTGTGAAACAGACATGAAACATTGCCATCAAATACTCTAATAGGGCATTAGCAGAAAAAAATGTTTGAGAGAAGTATATCTCATGGGACAACTGGGTTGTGTAGTTCCAGACATGAGATGTTCCTACAGTGAAGCATTTTAGGTCATGCTCAGAATTGGTAAGTGGCAAAAATATGCCCAGCTTTATTTTTATCCTCCCTGTCAGGGCAAAGGGAGCCATTCTTCTTCCCTCTGAAGGTTTTGCAATATGCGCCTGTGAAATTGAACTGACAGTATGCAGATTCACAGGAGAAAAGGAATCCACATTTATCACATGCACAGAGATGTTGTTGTGCAATTATCCACCTTAACCAAGAAGCTTCTCTGCCTGCTTGGTGGTGAGGGGGTGGGAGGGGGATGCTCATGCAGGGATCAGGGGATGTAAATGCTTGCTAGAAAGGTGACTGGGACTTTCAGGAGGAAAGATGACAGCCTGTGACAAGTGTTCCTCTGCTTTAGTGTTTGACCCCCAGTCTCCCTCTCCCTCTCACAGGAGTGCAAGCTTCAGCTTGTAAAATAACAGGAAGGAGATGGAAGACAATTGCATTCCCCATTTAGGTAGATTGGGTCTTTCAGCAGACAAAGGGACTTAAGGAAAAAGCTGAACTAGCTTTGCCTGATTCCCCAGTGCCTCCTAAAAGAAACAATACGCCAAGGAGCCACAGTTTGAGGTGGCATCCTCCAGACAACATCCTCCTCCCAGTGGCATTTGTCAGCTTTCATTCTAAAAGCCTGGCATTCTGTTTTGATTTTTGCACGATGTCAACCCTTATCTCCTTCACCAAGTAAATGTTTTGTGATCTCAGCAAAGCTGAAGAAAAGCAGATCTACCATCTTTTAGGGTGATCCTAGTTAGAAGACAATCTGGCCAAAGCTCAGAGCCAGATGTGGTAGCTGATCAAGAACTATGTTGCTAACCCAGAGAGAAATACGAGAAAGTCTAAGCAAAGGACACAGGTAGGAAGAGACGCTTGAGGTCCCAGTAACTCAAGTTTAGTGGGCTTTTGGAGCTGAATCGGATATTTATGAGTGTAGAATTGTGAGGGTCAAAGAGCCAGTTTAACATCAAAACGAGGTCTTGCTGGGTGTGGTGGCGCATGCCTTCAATCCCAGCACTTGGGAGGCAGATGTAGGAGGATCACTGTGTGCTCAAGGACACTCTGAGACTACAGAGTGAATGCCAGGTCAGCCTGAGCTAGTGTGAGACCCTACCTCAAAAAACAGCAACAAAACAAACAAACAAAAGCCCTAGGTCTTTGCAAAACTAGTCTTGGCCTTGTGTTTTGATCAACCACTGCTCCCTCACTCTGCCAACCTCTTTCCACCAAAAGCAGCAACTTTGGGCCCTGTGCACAGGTAGGGGGTTGAGCTCTATCTTAAAGCAATGAAAGATGAACACGGGTATTCTAGAGTGTGACTCAACTAGACCGGTAACATGTTTCAGAAGGCCAGGCTCGGGTTCTGCATGTGTTGAACTAGAGTAAGCAGAGGATGGGGGATGGCTCAGTGTATGCAGGTATGAGCAGCTGAATCTGGAAGCTGTCAATGTAACTCAATCACGTCTGTGGTGAGATGGGAGGAGAATTACCCGTAACTCGCAGAACAGCGAGACTGATGCTCAGAGCAGTGAATAGCAGCAAGAGACTCTGCCACAGATGAGGTGATTGCTGAGGGCCGACACCCAGAAGTTGTCCTTTGTCCTCCGTGTGTGTGCTGTGGAATGCATGCGGCAGCATTCACACACACACACACACACACACACACACACACGCACACACACACACACACACACACGATAAAAATAAATAAATAAAAGAGAGTGGCCATAGCACAAGGAATACCAGCGTTGCATTTGCTTAGTTCACATAAAAGCCTAACACACAGCCTGGTTGTAACCTTAACCCAGAGCATAGAAAAATTTCAAATGTGGAAGCATTTACATCTTTGCATCCTTCATTACTCCTCTACTTACTTGGAGAGTCATTCTGTGAGGCAAGATTCACACCAAACTTAGCTGATCTGGAAAGCCAGGTGCCTTGCATGAGGAAGAGTAAGCACCTGCCTTGATGAGCAAATGGATGTGGGGTTCCTCGAACACATGTGCCAGAAACTCCCTCCCGCTGCCATCACCGCAGCTTGTGATATCACGTGCATGGAATACCTGGTCGATGCCTCTAGTGCTGTCTGATGCCTAGCCCTGGCTTATAAGCACTGATAAATTCCAATGTAATCCCAAAAGAAGCATGTGGAGTCTTAAACATCCTTGGTATAAGGTCATCCCTATGCCTCATGTGCAAGCCTTGCGGTGGAGCCCAGTGTCTTCACGACCCTATCCAGAGCCCTGGGAGCTCCCATCACACAAATGATGTCCAAACACCTGCTCCTGACGGCACCAAAGTAGTTCTCCAGCTTAGTGCAAGTCATGTGCTCAATTAATTTCACTTCCAGGAAGTGTTTTCAATTTAATTTTAATTTAATTTGATTTTGGAAAAAAACAATTGAATGATCTGAAGGCTCAAAAAATATCATTTCTCTAAAATCTCTGCTTTGAAAAACCTCAAAAGGCCCTTCCTTATCTGGTATGAAACAAGACCAGGGCTACCATCAGTTTGGTGCTAACTGGCATGAATTATTTAGAGTGGAAGGAAAAGCAGCTGCTTGTCCTCTGGTTCTTGAGTTTTGGAAGGTGGAGAGTTGGAGGGCAGCAGGGGGGAAGAGAAGATAAATGATTGCTCTAAATTTCATACGTTTCAACATCTGCAGCAAGGTGTTTACTATGGTGGCAGAATCCACGGTGCCTGCCTTAGGTAATGAGAGAAATAGCAGGAAGATGCTTATGAACTCTGCTCACAATCTGAAAGAAAACGTGTGAGAAGGTAAGTAGAGGAAGAGAGACATAAGGAAAAAGGTAGAAAGAGGAGGGAAGAGAGAAGGAAAGGGAGGCGAGAAAGACAAACAGAGACTGAGAGATCCTGGAAGGAAGAAAGGAGAAGTTTTGGCATTAAAGGGAAATCTAAAATTTAGAGATCATTATGAAAAATATATTCAAATTCACGTGTTTTGTATCATCCAAACGAAAAGACCGTGCATTCAACTGTAACCCCTGCCTACCTAAGCATGACTCTTCCTACCTCTCTGACACAGGGTCAGTTTGATGGTATTTGGGTTTTCCTGGGGTCCAAAAGGAAGTTGCTCTGAGAAAGAGGAAGGGATGAGGACATTTTCCTTAAGAATCTGGATAGTGGAACCATAAAAATCCCAGAATTTTAAAACAAGGAAACACTTCAGAAGTCCACCATATGGCCTTGAGTTGTAGAATTTGAGACGTGTCCAATTTTCTTCCTGATTAAAACGACTTTTAGATGATGGATGTATCGACGGATGGGGAGCAATCTGGAACCTATAAACTTGTGTTTAAATCACCCTGCAGACTTTCCTATGGCATCAGCTGCCTTCTAATGCTGAAATCAAGACCAGATGCATTGGGCCATCAATGGGAAGAGAGCCCAACTTGAAATATGGTACCTTTCGGTGAAGGGGGCAGGAAGGGCATGATCAGTGTCCCTACAGACACAATGCTATTGGAGGTTGAGCAGGCTCAGAGCCGCTCATCCAGACTTTCACCAAAAATGTGAAATAGAAAGAGAAAATGGAGGGCAAGGATCCTCTTACATCAATTAAGGAGAAGTTGAAAAGCAAAGCTAAAGGCTACCACCTATATGACAATCGATACACACTGTGCACACACATTAATGTCTGTATATATAATTACAAATATAGATTTGTATATAAATATACCATGTATATATATGGAGAGAGAGAGAGAGAGAGAGAGAGAGAGAGAGAGAATTGTCAGTCAGGATTTCCCTTCTCAGAGTTGTCACTCTCAGTAGAATGTGTTTGCTCACAGGGGATGTTTGCACATGTCTGAAGATGGTTTTGGATTGTCACAAGTGGATGGGCAGAAGTACGATTGGCATCAAACAGAGAGACGATGAGGATGTCCTTAAACTCCTCACAGTGTATAGGAAAGCACCCACAGCAAAGAGTTACCTGGCCCCAATGTCAAATAGGGCTCATTGTTGGAGCATTCCCAAAAGATCATTTCTAGTGTTTGCTTAAACAGAACAGGAGGCTTGGAGAGGTCATGCAAGCCTTCCAAGGACACTTGGCTGCCGAGGAGAAAGCAGGGAAGAGCAAGTCGAGCTAGTTTACAGGCACAAGTGGACCAGCTCCTCTCGAGGACGGCATTAACTCTGCAAAGAAGCCTGCGTTCAGAAAAGAGGCGAATCTCAATGAGACGCCTCAGGTACAGAGAGGGAAGAGGCTTCCGTAGAAGAAAGAACGCAATCTTGAATTAAACTGAACAGGAAAAACAAAAAGGAAATAATTTTATGGAAAAAGAAAAACAAGCATCACATAAGGCATAACATACATGCCTACAGCCTCAGCACTGGGGAGTCTGAGACTGGAGGGTCAAGAGTTTGGTCTGTATAAAAAGATCCTGTTCCCAACACTGAGAAAGAAAAGAAAATACATTAAAAGGAATTTCTTACTACCTCTAAGTTAACTGCCACGTCGAGGCTCTTTGGGACCTTAATTCATATTCCCAAAGAAAACTTACAAGGAAGGTGGTCAGCCACCGCATTTGTGGCTTGCAAGTGGCCCGTCCTCCAGCCATAACAAAAGGCGGGATGGCTGAAGGAGAAGAATTAGAGTGACTCTGCCCACCAGAGGGTTTGCGGGACCTGGAAGACTGCTGTGAACCATGTCCCTTAATGGGAAAGATTGGGGGCTGATCCTTCACCCCATACTATGACATAGGGGGATCCTTCACACTTTCCTGAGTTGTGGAATAAAAGGAGTTCTAACTATATTTGAGGAATCTTGAGTGTCTCTCGGGACCTGACCACTTGGCCTGCCGGACATGGGCTGCTGTGAGAGAAAGACCTCCAGTCCCTGGGTGCACTGCAAAAGAGGAGGCATGAGTATCCCACAACCAACACAGCATCATCCCAGAGAAAAGAAGCACATGGGCTAGTTCCTAACCAGGGGGTTTCTCTGGCTACATGACGATCCTCAAGGGAAATGCCGTGGGTATAATGGCCATGTCTTCAGCGTGATACGGGAAAATGAAGAGAGTTCTCCATCACTGCAAAGCCCACGGAGGAGAGGAGAAGAGCACATTGTTTTCATAGGACATGGAAAAGCCTTCTTGTGCTTCTTCCTGTGTTCTTACATCATCACTGGAGGGTGCTGGATAAGTCACACAGGAAGGGCAGGGAGGAGAAACAATGTGTCCAGAGGTATAGCCCTGCTTTGGAGATGGTCATCCAGTCCCCAAGCTATCCAGCCAGTGAAAAAACAACCCAAGCAGAAGGAGAAATGTCTGAGCTCTGAAAACCATCCCCATGGTTTTCAAGCTCAGCACTGTCATTCCTTGTATTGAGTACAGGACTAGTTGTCGGACTGAACGGTGCTGCTGTGAATGAGGGCCAGTTAACTCTGGGCACTGTGTGGTAGTTAAGACCTCCAGTTCTCAAAAGTTAATTCAGCCTGTACAACTTTATGCTTTTTTAAGAATATTTTTATTGATTTATATATTTACAAAGAGAGAGAGGAACGGAGAAGAGAGAGAAAGAGAGAGAGAGGATATCGAACTCCAGGGCATCTGGCCACTGCGTACAAACTCCAGATGCATGAGCCACTTTGTGCATCTGGCTTTATGTGGGTACTAGGGAATCCAACCCAGGTTGTGAGGCTTTGCAAGCTAGTGCCTTAACCTCTGAGCCATCTCTCCAGCCCTATAACTTTATGCTTACTGAACCTACTTCTCATGTCCCTGACACCCTGGCCACCACCATTCTATTTTCTGCTCTCATAAGTTTGGGTATTTTATATACTTCATGTAAACGAAACCTTCTGTGACTGACATCTCACTTAACGTAGTATCTTTTCCATCTGTCCAGCTTGTCACAAATGATAAGAGTTCTGTCTTTTGTAAAGCCAAGTATCATCACATAGTATGTCCTTGCCACGTTTTCCTTATCCAGTCATTTTGGATGGACAGTGTGCTGTTTCCATGATGCAGTTATAAAAATTAATGTTCTAATGATTATGAGTATGAATAACTCTTTGAGATCTCAAGTTCAACTCCTTTAAATATCAACACAGAGTGGCCTCTTGGATCACAGAGGAGTTCTATTTATGGTTATTTGGAGGAAGCTTTATTGAAGTAGGTAAACCATTTTACATTCTCACCAGCAGTGTACCAGGAGTCTACAACCTCACCAATAGCTTTAATGTGTTTTTCTGTTAATAGTCAGCCTACCAAGTAGGAGCTAATATTTCATGAAACTAAAACATGTTCCAACTCATTATATACTGTCAGGACTATCCTAAAACCAAAGCTAGATAAAATGCATGCTAGAAAATCTAATTATGTGACAATGGTACTGACGAACTTACTTGCAAAATCATCTCAAAAGGAAAAGGGAAAAAACATTTAGCTTAATTAGATATTCTTTCATGGTTACAAAAAAAAACATTCAACCCAGTAGTTATAAAATGACTGTCCACTGAAGCTGGGCATGGTGGCACATGTCTTTAATCCCAGCACACAAGAGGCAGAGGTAGTAGGAATGCAGTGAGTTCGAGGCCACCCTGAGACTACATAGTGAATTCCAGGTCAGGCTGGGCTAGAGCAAAGCCTTACCTTGAAAAAAAAAAGATTGTCCATTGAGCCAGTAAAGACCATATTGATGGAAACTCACAGTTAGCATCACAACAGAGAGATCCAGAATGTGTTTCTCCTAAGAAGAGAGTGAAGAGAAAGATGAGTACTCTCACTGCTTTTATTCAGCAGAGCACTAAAAGTTCTAGATAGAGCAGTAGGGCAAGAAAAAGAAATAAATGTTATCTAAATCCTAATTGGAGAAATAAAATAAATGAAATAAAATAAATAAAATCACCCCTGAAGATAACATGGTTTCATACAGAAAAATACATTGTATACTTAAAATAACCAAACAAATTAGTAAATGCATTCAGTAAAGAAACATGCAAAATTGATTGGATTTCAATAAAGTTACAGTGGAATGTCCAGAAAAGAAAATCAAGAAACCAATCTCATTTATAACAGGATGAAAAGAATAAAGTACTTAGGAATAAACTTAATAAAAAAATACCAACCTTGGACAGTGAAAATTATAATGATATATGCAAATAGAAAGATACCTGATATCAATGGATTAATATAGTTATGAGGTCTGTATTACCTAAAGTAATATACAAAGTCAGTGACATTTCCATGAAAAAAATGTTACTTTTACCATAAGTAGAAATATAATCCTAAAACTCATGTGTAATAACCAAAGACACAGAACTTCCAAAACAATTTTGAGAACAAGGGATAAATTTGAAGGCACTGCACTACCTTATATATTAAAAGTGTACGATAACTAAAATTAGATGATATTGGTATTAAGACACAGACCAATGTGTCAGAAATACCCACATAAATGCACATCCACAGATAATTTTAAACAAGGTTGCTAAGAATACACTGTGAGGAAATTCTCCTCAGCAAATAGTTCTGGGAAAAACTGGAATCTACATGAAAAGTAAGTGAGCTGGGCTTAGTGGTTAAGTGCTTGCCTGTGAAGCCTACGGACCCTGGTTTGAGGCTCTATTCCCCAGGACCTGCGTTAGCCTGATGCACAAGGGGGCGCATGCATCTGGAGTTCATTTGCAGTGGCTGGAAGCCCTGGCATGCCCATTCTCTCTCTCTCTTTCTCTCTCTGCCTCTTTCTCTCTCACTCTCTGTCACTCTCAAATAAATAAATAAAAATGAACAAAAAAATTAAAAAAATAAGTGAGTTAATTAATTAATATTAAACTTGCATCTTACACTTTAAATGAAAATTAACACAAAATGAGTTAAATATCTCAATGTAATACCCGAAACTATAACATCAAACCCTAGAATGCTGCTCTCACTGCCAGTCAGACAACCAGCTCCAAGGAAATGATGATAGACACTGAGGACATTCAAAACTCATCAGTGCAGAAATCCAGAGGTTGCAGAGGGCTCAACACCAACGCAGATCTGTAATATACCTATCAGGGCTCAGGGATCATTGTGGAAGAAGGTGCAAGAAGATTGTAAGAGCCACAGGGTGGGAAGTTGTATTCTAAGGCATTGCCCCTCCCACAGAGACCGGTGCATTCATGGTACCAAGGAGAACACTGGTATCCTCACTAGGATAGAGGGACCTCAGTGAAATGGGAGTGTAGGAGAGGGGATATCAGAGGATAACCAAGGGGAATATGACCAACATGCAATTTCTTCACACAATCAAGGTCATAAGCAATAAGAATAAAAATAGGAAAAAAAAAACCCACCTAGATAGAAACATGAGAATAAGTTCATGACCTTAATTTTGGCTGACTTCCTGGATATGACCATGAAAGTCTAGAAAAACAAAAGTTTGAACAGTTAAGTGGACTACATCTAAGTAAAAAAGTTCCTATACTGCAAAGAAAAATTAATAGAGTGAAAAGAATACCTGTGAAATGGGAGAAAAGGTTTCTAAACTATGCACCCATAAAGAGGGTAATTTCTAAAATATATTAAGGGTTCTTATAGCACCCATGGCGAAACAAGCCAGAAGTTTAAAACCGGGGAAGCTGACAGACATCAAGGTGGCCAGAGGATATGTGCATAAGAACGCTGAACATCACATCGTGATTGAGATGCAAATCCAGCCCTGTAAGAAAGGCTGAGTCAGTCCATGTCCCACACAGAGTACTGTGCCCATTTAAAGATGACTGAAGCAATCAGCTTGGTATTATCTCCATCCACATGATGCCAAATTACTAGCCTTGGTTTGTTGTGTTTGATTTTATTTTCTTTGTTTGTTTTGTTTTGTTTGTTTGTTCTTGTTTAAGTAAAATCAACCAGATGTCTTAACCCAACTGTAGACACAGAGTGAACAAAAACTGAATGAAAAACGGATGACTTGGAAATCCTGTTGCAGGAAAAGACATCAGGCAAGGGAAGCGTCTTTCATCTTCAAAATTCCAGTATTGAGCGGGGGGGACTGGAGAGATGGCTTAGTGGTTAAAGCACATGCCTGTGAAGCCTAAGGACTCAGGTTCAATTCTCCAGGTCCCACATAAGCACAAGGTGACACATGCATCTGGAGATCATATGCAGTGACTAGAGGCCCTGAGGCACCCATTTTCTCTCTCTCTCTCTCTCTCTCTCTCGCTCTCTCTCTCTCTCTCTTTCTCTCCCTCTGTGTGTGTGTGTCTCAAAATAAAATAAAATAAAGTTCTAGTATGGGGTACGGTGAGCATTTCTGTGGGAATACAATGGAAATTTTTCCCCTAACCTGTTGGTCATCTGTAAATTGGAGATAAAAGACTTTTCCATTGTCTGTGAAGTGACCACAAGGAACTTTATAAACAATTAAGTCTTTTCAGGGTTGCAATTGATCAAATTGTTGCTTAGTCAAAAATGTTCATTTACAATTAACTTTGAGGCTTAATAATTTTGTAATTATGTGCCTGGCAGTCAAGAAGTCGAACAGAAATTGGAACATGAGACACAAACAAACTTGAATCAATATTTCTTGCCATCATGTGTTTGGCCTGTTTGTTGCTACATGTCCTCTATTCTTTATTGAAATTTGAAAAGTTTTTCTAATTTTTTTCTTAACATTTCAAAAGCTTTGGAATAGACCACAACATTTGGTGTGTATTAATGAAAGTTTCTTTTGCATAAGAGATATATGGAAGTATCATAATTAGGAATATCAAACAGGTAATTATGAGTAGCTGTTGGGTAACCGATTTTGCTAATTATGAACAAATTCCCTCTCAAACTTAATATGAGTCAGAAGTACCTGAAAGTCTTGTAAGGCTGAGATTTCTGGGGTTAAGCCTGGGAATTCCTCATGCAGTCCATCTGGGATGAGGCTTGATAACTTCCGCTCCCAATGATTCCTAGGTGATGCTAGTATTACTAATTCAAAGACCACTTTGGGGAACCACATATTACATCCTTTTTACTCCCTTGTTCTGAGGGTGAGTGTTTTTAAGAGGTGATTGTTCATGTATTCTTTCATCAAACATGTTGACCTCTCTTTCCTGTTATTTTAAAGAGGAACAGAATCCAAGGAAATGTTGACTATTAAAAAAATCAAATCTATTCTTCTGGCTTAATAAGAGACTTGCCTCCAGTAAATATGGTAGAAACACAATATCAAACACCTAGTGTCCTCCTCTGGGATCCACATGCATTCACAGAGATCCGCATACACATGTATACACTATGCACGAGTGGATGGACACACACACACACACACACACACACATGCTTCTGTGGCCATATCTGTAGTGTTTTGGGGAAAAACTGGCTTTGTGGCTGCACATCATATCTATGTCACATTACAGCTTACTGCAAAATTAGTGGCTCATAAAAGCACATGTTTGCTAGGGGTACCCAGAGCTTAGGAGTGTGCACACCTTAGCAATGCACACTCCCTGCAGCCCAGGTGTTGGCCAAGGTTATGGCCTCATCAGAGGCTGACTAAGACATGATGTGGTCCCCAGCTCCCTGAGGTTGCTGGCAGAACCCATCTTGTTATGACTGTAGGAATAAGGTCCTATTTTTTTTACTGTCTATCAGCCCAGGGCCACCCACCCTCTGACTAGCAGATTGTAGAGGGGCAATTCACAGTTCCATAGCAGGCGAGTTTCCTCAGTGTGACCACACCAACTTTATCAGGCCAACAAGGTGGGTCTAGTCCTCTCTTGTTACTAATGAAAGACAGTATCCTTTCACCTTTACATGCAGTGATGTCTAACTAAAGGAGTGATTTTCCTCAAAGTTGCCGTCAGTATTGCTGGAAGCATCTCACCATTGTTACTTCTGTATAAGGGGAAGGAATCAAGAGAAAGCATGAGCCAGGTATGGTGGCACATGCCTTTAAATCTCAGCACTTGGGAGGCAGAGGTAGGAGGATCGCCATGAGTTCAAGGCCACCATGGGACTACAGAATTCCAAGTCAGCCTGAGTTAGAGTGAGACCCTACCTCAAAAAAACCAAAGAGAGAGAGAGAGAGAGAGAGAGAGAGAGAGAGAGAGAATGGATGCTAACAGAAGGTGGGACTTAGCCTAGAGTGCTTTAATTGCAGTTGTTGTAAGATATAATTTTCCCATTTTTGAATAAGCAGAGGCCTAAATTATTGATTTACCAGATATTTGTATTAAAAAGGGCATAAGCGGGGCTGGAGAAATGGCTTAGTGGTTAAGCCTAAGGACCCCAGTTCAAGGCTCAATTCCCCAATACCCATGTAAGCCAAATGCACAAGGTAGCACATGCATCTGGAGTTCGTTTGCAGTGGCTGGAGGCCCTAGTGCACCCATTCTCTCTCTCTCTCTCTTCTCTCTCTCTCTCTCTCTCCTTGTTGCTCTCAAATAAATAAATAATTTCAAAGATGGCATAAGCATGAATCCTGGCTCCTAGAGACAAATGAGAAACAAAATGAGAGATTATACAGCATTGCTGTGATTTTTGTATACATGTTAGCTGTATTTTGGTTGCACTGCATACACTTCAGAAACAAGAAGACTGTAAAAGTTGATGGTATTACCAAATTAAGAGTTTAGCCAGGCATGGTGGTGCACGTCTTTAATCTCAGCACTTGAGAGGCAGAGGTAGGAGGATTGCTGTGAGTTCAAGGCCACCATGAGACTACATAGTGAATTCCAGGTCAGCCTGAGCTAGAGTGAGATCCTACCTCAAAAAACAAACAAAAAAAAAACAAACAAAAAACAAAAAAAAATACTAAAGAAAAAAAAGTCTATGCTTTACCAATTGAACTAGCCAAATTAATAAACTTGAATCCATTCTGCCATTTAATCAAAAATAACAGGGACATTAGCTGCATAGTTCGAAGGAACATCCTGTACAGCATTCACAGTTGGATTAATTCTCACAATGCATAAACAGCAGGATGAGTGACTGAGAGACTGGTTAAGGAATGGATTCCTCTGTCTTGCCAGAGACCCTCCTTCAGCCCTTCCTGCTTCAGATAAGTATATGTTCTTGAAAATACCAAGACAACCTGCTGAAGACACCAGAGAATGAATAAAGCAGATTTGAGCTGGAGGTAGAGGCCCCAACACAGACAAGGGCTTGATGAGTTTCCAGTCATTCAATGAGGTATCTCAGGGGCATATCTTGTCAGCACAATGCAGGGTGGTTAAAATTATGTCATGAAGCCAGCAGTGGTGCATGCTGCAATAACCAGAGGAATGAGGCATGTCATGGGGAAAACAGCAGAAAGAAATAAACACAGAAGGGCTGGAGAGATTGCCCAATGGTTAAAGATGCTTCTTGCAAAGCCTGATGGTCCAGGTTTCATTCCCCAGTACCCACATAAAACCAGGTGCACAAAGTGGCTCATGATTTAGGTGTTCATTTGCAGTGGCAAGAGTCCCTGGAGCTTACTCATTCATTCATTCATTCATTCTCTCTCTCTCTCTCTCTCTCTATCCCTTCCTCCCTCCCTCCAATTATTTCATAATAATTTTAATAACCTTTAAAATCAATTTCATGTAAGCTTCCAGATATTGTTTCAATATTTTAAAATTAAGATTTTAAGATTCTTTGAAAAGTAAATTTACATGAAGGAATAGCAAAAGAGGAAAGGGAAGATATACATCAACGAAAGGGAGAAATGACTTTCAGAAATAAGCATAAATGATATTGTGTTGTTCACACCCACATTTCATTGCAAACGTTAGGGCAAATGCTCTGTTTTCTTCCTCTGTTTAGAAACTACTGTCAACTCATTAGTGACCAAACATATGCTACATAAATCAAATAGTCCACTTATCATAATGCTCAAATCCCATTGCAGTTGTTTTTTTAAAGCATATCCTCTTAAAGTTTGTTAGAATAGAAAATGTTCCTTTTTGACCATACTTGTATTGTTTTAGTAGGTTTGTCCTTCGTATCAAGTCATCTTAGTGGCTCAACTAGTAACATGACAATGGACTTATGTGGACCTTTGTTACACATGGATATGATATTACAATAAAGTGTATACCAAGATGAGGCAGGAACTTGTCAAATCTAATGCTGCAACCTCCCTTCTACCACCCTCTCTAGACCTTCTAAGACAATTTCTAGGTGAAACAGTAAAGCTGTTATTCAATAATTACATAGTTTTGAGAGATGAAAAATTCTAGAGATTTTTGCATAGTACTGTTTTGAAAATGGGCTGGAGAGAAATATGCAGAGAAGGGGAGATCAAATTCTATCAATTCTTCCCAGACCACTGGCTGCATGCATGGTGCATGTCTAGGGACAGGCCAGAGGCCAGAAGACTGAGCTGAGATACAATGGAGACTCAAAGCACAGAGAGAGAACTCTGTGGTTTGAGTTGAGCCAAGTTAACTATCTTCTTGGTGGGATTATGGGGACAGGTCAGTTCTCTTCTGAAGAGCATATGAGAATCTAAAGTTTGTAAAGCACAATATTTTACAATAACAGTCATGCATCCTTAAACTATCCACTATCTCAAGAGGCAAGAGAATACGACTTCACCTCAAGAGAAAGATAGCAGATGAGATGAGTCTGAATCAAATGTTGACATTACCAGAGGGGGGAAATGTGTAAATAGCTATGGTAACTGAGCTAAAACAATAAAGAAAAACATGACTAACATAGATGAAAAGGATGGAAATCTCATCAGATACACAGCATCAAATATGTCATCACGGATGCAGGAGGAAGGCCTGTGAGAACAGGTTAGGAAAGAAGGGCAACGTGGAAAGGAAGTGAGAGGTGGGAGCAAAAGGAGGCAACTGGAGGGGATTGTGATCAAAACAGATTAGTACATGTATGAAAAGTTTCAACAAAATTATGCTACACAAGTCAATAAAGTTATAAAGCTTAAAAATATGATATCAGGGGCTGGAGATATGGCTTAGTGGTTAAGACACTTGCCTGCAAAGCCAAAGGGCCCAGGTTCAACTCCCCAAAACCCATGTAAGCCAGATGCACAAGGTAACGCACTTGTCTGGAATTTTTTTGCAGCCGCTGGAGGCCCTGATGTGCCCATTCTCTCTCTCTCTCTGCCTCTTTCTCTCTCTCTCTCCCCCCCTCTCTCTTTCTAAAATATTAAAATAAAATATTTCTTTAAAAATGACAACTGAAATAAAATGATTCATAGTATGATAGGTTTGAGGAAAGAAAGGAATGGAGCAGAAAATAAGCCAGTGTACTTCAAAATAGGTCAGTATAAATATGAAATTCAAATGACAGAGAGGCAAAACAAATTTTAAAATGCCTCCAAGATTTCTGGGAAAATAGGAACAGGTCTAATTTATGTGCAATTGGAGTATTAGTAAATAGATAAGAAGAATAACAAAATATTAGAGGCACCAGAAGGGGAAGGATGGAGAAAGAGAGTAAGGAATGTTAGTCAAATATTTATCATGTTTAGAGAGAAATTAACTCATAGATTCAAGTAACTCAGGCACAAAACAAGATTAATACAAACAAAACAATGTGTAAGAATATCACAGTTAAACTGAGGAAAACCAAAAGGAATAAGTAGACCTACAGAGCAGTCAGAGAAAAACAATCCATTGCGTACAGCAGAGCAATGACTCACCTATCACACACCAGAAATGACGCCAAGCAGAAGACAGACAGCTGTGTCCACACTCAAGAGAATGTTTTGTAGAATGAGACAACATGATTCAAGATCTTATTTCTATGATGAGTACCTGTGTAGCCTGGAACAATCTACTGGACACATCCCTATCTCAATTTCTCATACTTGTGATATTAGGCAGTGTCTCATGGGGTCTTAAAGAAGATTAAATAAGTTACTAATGTATGCAAAAAAATTTAGCACTAAATACATAATACAAGAAAGCCTGAGGTTTACTATTATAACTATCACATTTTAATATTTATGTTCAATTTATATATTTCTATTTAGCTTTAACTATCCGAAGATGTTTCCATACTTACAAAGACAAACAAATAACTTTAAAAAAATGAAAAATAATAGTAGTCAATTTAAATTGCCAATAACAACTGGAGTTTGTCCAACGAAGAATGAGTTCTAAGGGATTCCCATACAGTCAGCCTCCTCATCACCTCGGTGACAAGAGGAAAACCCAT
The DNA here is from genome assembly GCA_036346955.1 of Dipus sagitta. Lineage (NCBI taxonomy): Eukaryota > Metazoa > Chordata > Mammalia > Rodentia > Dipodidae > Dipus > Dipus sagitta. The sequence continues at coordinate 8,127,879 of CM070779.1, read as the reverse complement.
TTCTGCCCCAGTAGGTGGTGGTTGGTGCAAGCAAAACCTCCTGTGTTCTCACCTCGGGCTGCTGCTTGTGCTGATTCCCCAGTGCACGTAATTAGCAATCAAATGCTTAATTACTCAATTAGTTCAACCCACAAGGCTATCTGAATAAATCAATTAATACCATTCACCCAGCAGAGCTCCTGTTCTCCATGTAACACTTACAATACCATCCCAGCTATCCAGCTCTGAGCCACTCAGCCTGAGTCTGAGAACGGTTGTCCCAGCCCACTGCAGAGTCTGCTGTACTTTAGACAGGAGCAGAAACCCCCAAAAGTAACCTGGATCTTCATGTGAGCAAAAACGTGATGTGTTTAAGTATATTTTCTAGACCCTACCTTTTTCCTGAAGCTTCATTATTTCATTTATTTTTACAGCTGAATCAAATTCCAGTATGTACATGTGCCATACCTCCTTGATCCATTCATCAGTTGATGGGCACATAGGCTGTCCTATCTATCATAAAACAGCAGCAATTGACATGGATAAGCAAGTTGTCTCTATAGTAAATTGGAGTGCTCTTGGGATATATGCCTAGGAGTGGGATAACTTTGTCATATGGTAGACATATTGTTAGCTTCCTGAGAAAAATCCATACTGATTTCCATAATGGCTGCACTAGTTTACATTCCCATCAACATTCCTATATGGAAGATGGAGCAGCGAATTCTTTTAAATGACATCATAACAGAAAAGAAACTAATCTGAAAGAAGGTGTTCAGAGGAAGGAGGGAATACAGGAACAATAGAAGATGATGGAAGGGAAATATGATCAAGATAATTTATGTACATATTTGAAAACTATCAATAATTTTTAAACAAGAAAGGGATCTTTAAAAACTAGTCAGAAGCCAGTCATGGTGGTGCATACCTATAATTCAGCACTTAGGAAGCTAAGACAGGATGATAGCAAATTCCAAGCCAGCCTGGGCTATGGAGCGAAAATATCTCAGGAAAGAAGGAAAGAAAGGAGGGAGGGATAGAGGAAGGATGGAGGAAGGAAAGAAAGAAGGGAGGGAGGAAGGAAAAAGGATGGACGGGAGGGAGGAAAAAAGAAAGAAAGGGAGGGAGGGAGAGATAGGGAGGGAAGCAGGAAGGAAGAGATGTAGTGGAAGATAAAGTGATACAGCACTTGCTGAACATAAACAAGGCTTGTTTTCCATTAAGAAAAGACAACTGAGCATGGCGACACATGATTTTAATCCCAGCATTCAGGAGGCAGAGGATCGCTGAGTGTTCGAGGCCACTTTGAGACTACATAGTGAATTCCTGGTCAGCCTGGGCTTAGATCAAGACCCTACCTCAGCAAAAGAAAGAAAGAAAGAAGAGAAAGAAAGAAAGAGAGACAAAAAAAAGACATTCAGAAAAGACAGTGTGATGGTTTGATTCAGGTTTCCCCCATAAACTCATATGTTTTGAATGCTACGTCCTCAGCTGATGGAGATTTAGGAATTAACGCCTCCTGGAGTCAGTGTACTGCTGGTGGTGGGCTTATGGGTGTTATAGCCAGCTTCCTCTTGACAGTGTTTGGCACACTCTCCTGTTGCTGTTGCCCATTTTATATTGGCCTAGGACGTGATGCCCACCCTCTGCTCATGCCATCATTTTCCCCTCAAGTCTGTAAGCCAAAATAAACCTTTTCTCCCACAATCTGCTCTTGGTCTGGTGTTTTCTGCTATCAGTGTGAACCTGACTGCAACAGACAGTGAAGCTTGTTAGCAATATGTCTATAAGGACCAGAGTCTTCTAGTAGAGACAAAAGACAAACAGATTTATGGGAGAATTAACTTTGGGAGATGTCAATAAATTTAGACTTAAGAATTGGCTTTACCATTAATAAACACTGACGTTTACATCACTTTGACTGGCCCTGTGGACTACTGCCCCTTAACCATCAAAACAAACCATTGTTGTACACCTGAAGGATTTATCTTTGTATTTTTCAAGTCCTAACTACCTTGCATTTTTAGTTGACTTTAAGATCAATTGTTTTTTTTTCAGTATAGCCTTAATCTAAGCTTTATCAGAAAACATAGGTAACATAGGTATTGTGTCTAATAAATTAAAACAAATATGGAGCTAATATAATTAAAATAATACCTTCATACCTTCTCTACATCCCTAAGGTACCAGTACATACCCTACTAGTTGAATGGATTCTTTGGAAAACAATGGATTAATTAATCTCCACCATCACTGAAGAATTAATAATGAATTCCCAGATTATCAGAACCATTGGAAGAAGGAGTTGGGAGAGAAGATGCCCTTTAATCTGACCCTTGGAAAACAAGCAGATTTAAGATTAGTCTGAAACTGAGCGCAAGTGTGTGTGTGTATGTGTGTGTGTGTGTTGGGGTCAGGAGTATGTGTGTCAATATGTGTGTGTGTGTTGGGGTCAGGAGTGTGAGTGTGTGTGTGTGTGTGTTGGGGTCAGGAGTGTGTGTGTGTGAGTATGTGTGTGTGAGCGTGTGTGTGTGTTGGGGTCAGGAGTGTGAGTGTGTGTGTGTGTGTGTGTTGGGGTCAGGAGTGTGTGTGTGTGAGTATGTGTGTGTGAGCGTGTGTGTGTGTTGGAGTCAGGAGTGTGAGTGTGTGTGTGTTGGGGTCAGGAGTGTGTGTGTGAGTATGTGTGTGTGTGAGTGTGTGTGTGAGTGTGTGTGTGTTGGAGTCAGGAGAAAGGAGCTGCTGTTCAAGGATTTTAACAATCAGGAAAGGAGTACCACGGATGAGAGAGAAGTTTAGTAGTATTAGTGACCAAAATCCAAGATTCTTCAAGACTCAAAAGAAAGATATATTCACCGACTGGAGAGGGAGCTTGAACAAGTATACTAAGGCAATGAGATGTGCTTTCACCTGGACCCTCAGAGAGTGGGAATCATTGACTTCCTTTTGGATGCTGACAAAATCTCTCAGCACTCTCCTGAGAAAAATGCACACAGCCTGCACTGAGCATGTGAGTATTCAAACACACACATACCACACACACACACACCTATAATCATTTCTTCATAATTGTCTAGACATGCATCAAGTCTAGGGCCAGTAAGTAAAAGACCCTGAGATCTACAGGCCACATGTCTGATCAGGGCAGCACTTATAATCTTGAGACCTATGAGATGTCCAGTTCTATCCAGCATCTTAGCATCATGCAACAGTTCATGATTCCCCTGCCTCCTTTATGATGCTGGGGCAATGGCAGATGACACAACTCAGAGTGGCTTAAACAAAAGGAAGCATGACACAAATGTTCATGTTACAAAGCTCCCAGGACTGTCACAGGAGATAAGCGTCTCTTGTTTCTGCTGCTCCTAAATTCTGCTTCCACCATGAAACAGGATGGTGCCCAGAATCCTCTTCCCTGAGTTCTCTAAGCTTCCTGCCATCTGGATTCCACAGCCCTGCTCTTTGGTTAAGATGCACGTGTCTTCCTCTATGTCTGCATAGGTCCTGTGAGGCTGTATTCATACCCATCACAAGTGAAACAAGTTCTTTGGATATAGCCATTCCTAGTGGAGTACCACTCCTTCATTCACCTAGTGACACAGACAGGTGTACAGATGAGTGTGCATGTGGTCAATGTCACTGAGCTGCCACATGACAATTCTGAGGCTTCCAAGCAAGGAGCAGACACCCCTGCTCTCTGGATCACAACCAAAGTAGATGGAAAGATTGGAGCTGGTGCTGCCACCTTGCAGCCATGAGTAAACATCCAACTGAAAATAAAAATAACACACAAGTGTGCAAGTGAGGGGGAAAAAAAAGAATTCAAGAATGAGAGCAAGAGAAAGAGAGAAAACATACTGGGAACACAATTTGAACTGATAGCCAAGATGTGTTTGAGGCTTAACTGCTAATCTTTTCACATGTGTAACTTACTTACAGGCTGTCTTATTTAAGGTTGCTTGGAAAAAGACGTCTCAACCAAAAATAACTTCCAAATAGGTTCTCTTCTTAGCAAGTGTTCCATGAGAGGTGACTTCAAAATTCTCCTCAGTAACACTTTCTGAAGCACACACGGGAAGCTTGTGAAGTGCGTGGGTGTCTGCAGCACTGGTCTCTTATTTACACCACAGAGCTGGAAGCGCATGCTAGTGACAGGTGGCGGAAAGTGGCCGAGGCCTTCTGGTCCTCATCTTTGATTCTGAGACCCTGCAACGGATGATTCTGTTCAGCACTGAAGACAAACAATATCTCAGAGTTTTGACTTTCTAACAGCCTTTGAGGATTGTTTGAGATAAATTTCCAAGGATTTCGCTGTTTGTTTATTACCTCATTTACCGGACACCACAGTTCACAATACCAATGCATACCAACCTCTTTGAGTACGCCAAGAAGCAGCCAAGCTCATAACCACTGAGGACACACAGAATTGATAAGCGGTTGACACACTGGCTAGTGAACAGTGGGGCCAGGTGAGCCCCAGGGAGCTAAGAATGAATGGACAGGAAGCTCCTTAGACAGCTTGGTTTACCCCAATTTCCTTGACAAGTGTGTGAGTGACAGGTGGTTGCAACAGTGCTCAGAAGAGGACCTGTCACCACTGCACATCTGTTGCTTTCCACGACACGGCTGTTTCTTTAATCTGACCTGAGACACTTCAAAGTCTTCTCCCTATAAAATTTACGTGGTGCAAGGTAATCCAATCGTTTTTTTTCTGCAGAAATAAGAATCTTTTCCATTGATTGACTTCGCTGAAGGGCATGGAACCCAGGGTTTTGCACATTGAGAAGTCCACCACTTAACTATATCACCAGCGCCTCTGACTCAATTTTACATGCCATGACTTCAGTTATCCAAAGATTGAGCATATGCGCCACATAATCAGATTTCTGAATCCGTGTTCCCTGTGATGAAACAGGCAGTTGGTACTCTGAGGTGGAAGGTGGGCTTGGCTCTGGTCACCTTTTTTTTTTTTTTTAAGGTAGGGTTTCACTCTAGTCTAGGCTGACCTGGAATTCACTACGTAGTCTCAGGGTGGCCTTGAACTGACGCTGATCCTATTACCTTTGCCTCCCAAGTGCTGGACATTTTTGGTTTATTTTTATTTTTTTTATTTGAGAGTGACAGAGAGAGAAAGAGGGAGAGAGAGAGAGAGAGAGAGAGAGAGAGAATGGGCACACCAGGGCCTCCAGCCACTGCAAACAAACTCCAGATGCATGCGCCTCCTTGTGCATCTGGCTTATGTGGTTCCTGGGGAATTGAGCCTTGAACCGGTGTCCTTAGGCTTCATAGGCAAGCGCTTAACCACTAAACCATCTCTCCAGCCCTCTGGTTACCTTTTTTTTTTTAAACAAGATTCCAGCTGACCATGCCACAGATTCCTTTTCTTATTGTGGAATTCCGTAAGAACTCACAAATGTATGGTGATGTCCAGCAGGACTCTCGGCATCTAAGTCAGAGTTACTTATGTTCCTGGCACAAAATGAGTCTAATGTGTATGGACAGAGTGGCACCCAACCCCCTCTCTCCTCCACTTCCACCACCATTTTTGACAAAACTCAGAACGGACACAGAATGGCTACAAATAGCGCGTCCTAGGAGTTTCCTTCCTTCTTCACATACTTTGTAATGGACTTTGTGTTTATTTTCAGAGATCTTCTTCTCTTACTTGCTCAGTCCCATGGGAAAGCTCCCATCTGATTTCCTGCAAAGCCCAGAAGGCTCCAATCAAATCAAATGTCCACCCAGGTTGGAACCATGGAGGCACTGGAAGTGATGGAGGGTGGGGCTCGGACACAGTGCTCTCTCAACCACTGAGCCCTCCAAGGGCAATGTCAGGGTGGACTGCTTCCTCCATAATGTCCGGTGGCATTATTATCATTGTTGTTCAATATCACTTTCTCCAGAAAGTTCCCTGGCTCACTTTCCTCAGAGAGGTGAATGGCTCCATTTTAAGTTGATTCTGGGGACAGAGATCAGCCGTGAAAGCTGATATTCCCTGAGGAAGGATGTTGAGAGCTACACACAGATTTCCAGTCCAGATGTGATGCCTTTTTGAGGCATAACATCAACCCACCAGATTTGTTAACAAAGGAAGACTCCCTGGCTTCCAGCAGAGTTCTTTTTCTAAAGGGTGTTGTTCAACTTTTCCCTCCTCTGCCAGGGGATAACTAAAACCAGAGTTTAGGGAGTGATTGATGGGGGTTGGAGCACCGTAGTTCCTTCAGTGTCCCGCTTGGCTTTCTAAATTACTGCCTCTTCACAAGCTAATCATTTATCACCCTCGTCTCCTGTACAGCATTACATGTTTGTAACTATTTCCTGCCTTGGACATTTTTAATGCCAAAATTACAGATGAAGGGGCTGATGCCCTTTATGATCCATGGAATGTTATAAATTAAAGTGTTGGAAGAAACACAAGAAATAACCTTACTTTTTCTATTTTCTGCTGTATTGAAGGAGAATATGACATGTGACTTACAAGGTGGATTGCACAAGGCATTGTAAAATCATGTGTGTGTGTGTGTGAGAGAGAGAGAGAGAGAGAGAGAGAGAGAGGGAGGGAGGGAGAAAGAGTGTGTGTGTGATGATACACGTGACATAGACAATATTTTATCTTCCTGAATCACCAAGTCTACTTTGTGGGCTGGTAGCATAGACCTCCCTTGGGAACTTTTTAGGAATGCAGTCCCAAACCTATATCCCCAAAACAGAACTGGCCTCTAACCACCCAGGGTGATTTTGAGAATTACAGAGTAATTTTGGAAACTATTCTTCTAACAGGAAGCAACTGGTGTATCCATGCCCCGACAGTGGTTGCCAGCAGTCCCGCAAAACCTGCACAGTTCTCAGCCCATTAATATTTTGACATGGGGGATGGAGGAGGATTAAAGAATGAGACAACAAAATAGAGAAAGAAAGAACATCCTAGAGAAAAGAGGGTCGTCAGAATACTAGGAGTGAAGAGAAGAGGACAGAGAGGGTTAGCGGGACAGGAATATGATCAAATTACAGCGCATATTAATCTTCTCAATAGCAAAAAAGCATGCTGTACACTTAGTACTGAAACTAGAGTTTTAATAGTGGCCAGTATTTCACACAAGCCACAATCATATGTGATGGTATCTAGAAAGGTCTGCTGATTGGAACACGATGAATCTCTTCTGTCGTGTGCCATTCTTTTTAAGCCATCAGCAGGAGTGTATCTTGAAGAGCATGACATTGTTGTCTCCGATTAGCTGATGAGAAATGGCACTGGTGCCAGGGGGCCTTGGTCTTCAGATGACAGCTGTGTGCTGTGGCCTTACCCCTTGGTGGCCCTGCATGGGCAAATCACAGGCCTGTGAGTCCATCTATGTGTGGGCCTGCTTCCCAGTCCAATCAGTATGTCCCAACATGCCCACCACCACCATCAGCTCAATCAGTATGTCCCTAACCCACTCACCCTAACGAGATACCATAAATGTGGAGAGACTGCTTAATTCTAAAGCCTCTGCTTTCTAAAACCAGTAGGAAAATAAGACATGCCTCACTGGAAGAGGCTGGTTGTAGCTCAGTTTATGGCAATGATGGTCTATGAGTCTTGTTCTGTTGGAGTTCATGTAACAAGGTCAGGGAATGCTATCACGTCCTCCCTCTTTCATACCCTAGAAGCTAGAAGCTGAGAGAGAGAAGCTGCTGCACTCGATGGGTTTAAGCTTCATGTTGAGCATAGGCCATTGCCAAGGCCAGGCTGACTCTAGGATAAGCTCCACCTTGCAGCGTGAACGATGACAGTACTATAGGTTCTCACCTGATTCAGATCTAAAGTAAGAAAGAGATGATATTTTTGTCCTTTATGGTAAAGTGATGGACAATAAAATCATATCTTGGGTTAAAGTCTGTGTGCATTAAACTAATCCAAGCTGTGTATCTGGGAGAGAGACTGGACTAAGAATTGATCACTGAAGGATATGAGGAAGGAGTCTCACATAAAATTCATAAAAGCCTCGCATTTACTCATCTTTCTAAATGAGAGTACACATGAACTTATTTGGGTGTGTGCACATATTGAAGAATAGTAACACATTCATTTAAATGTTTAAACATACCTCTACACTGACACCATAGACATTTATTGTCATTTTTTAAGTCTGAAAAGACTTTTCATATGTCTGAAAAGTAGAAGTGATCTGATTCTCCCTTGACCTCTGAATGACCTCGTGGGGACTATTCTGATGGGCTTGGAAAGCTAATGAGAACCGGTACATCATTTCTGAGAGAGCTCAGCATATTCAAATGTGAGCAAAGTGGGAAACAAAACCAAGGGTCGTGCAGGAAGAGAAATCTGTACCAATTCTAAGAAAGGAAAATGACCCTGAAGCACCATATAAAGACTACACCTCTGGAAATTATTTGTTCAAGAACAAACATAAATTTATAGGAAGGCACTTATTCTCCACAATAAAATGCCAAACACATTCATGGAAACAGAAGCAGAAAGTCATTCAAGAATTCTACCGAGGAAACGAAAATGTGACATAATGAAGCAAGCTGAATAAGAAGGTCACTGAGCCAGTTCATTTGTATTAGAAGAGAGATACAAGATCAGAAAGGCTCAAGGAAATTACAAATGGAGTCAGAGTGAAAACTACGTTGGATGCCAAAAGAACTGATTCCTCTCTATGGCAAAAGCACACCCTTGGCACAAAGGACAAATCAGAGATAGGTTCTCTAGGAATTTAGAAAATGATGTCACTAACATGAAATGAGCATGGAGTTTATGATTGACAAAGGAGCTCTCTAACTGGAATTCTAAGTAAAGAGCCCAGAGCAGAATTCACAGGAGTATAGAAAATCATTACATCCATTTACAATGACAGGAACAGCAATCACCCTGATTTTAGCAGAATATACAACTCAGAAAGTATGCTGTTTTCAGGAAAAAAAAAATACTGAGAAAAGAGACCTATAACTAGGTATGCATGGTCATAATTTTAAAATTATGTAGGGGAAGTAAAATATCTTTAGGAGTTCTAGTGAAGGAAAGAAAAATAAAGTAATCAAAACCAGTTGGCTTCAAAACTACTGCTACAACACAGAGCTACATGACAGGAGCATGCCACAGTGGTAGAAGGTGTATGTGGTTTACCAGTGCACTGACACCATGCCAAGTCATAACTTATGGATGAAGGTGATTGTCAGGTAATCAAGGGCTTAGAAATCTACCGTACTTAGAGGGAAGTAACAGATGAACACGTATTTCACTTACTGAGTGTTAATTCAAAATTAGGAGCTTGAGAACCAGAGGACCATGGTGTAATATTGCTGAAGAAAAATACAGAAATCACTTAGGAATAGCAATGTGATTTTGTAATTTTATACATCTGGATGCAAGACTAGAGAAAAGCTCAAAAAATGAAATGGACTCACATGACAGAGTATAGAATGGAAAAACAAAAATCCATGACAGAAATGGTGTGCAATGGTAGGAAATCATCATTATTGTTTTAAGGATGTATTAAAGTACCAGTAAGAACACATTGCCAAAAGGAACAGCGGGCCACCTGTGTAAGAGAGCACTCAAGGGTGCTAGGTAGTACAATAGCCTGAAGAGTCACTTTAGGGGTCGCATGGGAAGGAGGAGCTGGTGGCTCAATGCAGGTAGGGGTCTCAGTTCTAGATTATTTACAGCTAGCTAGATAACTTGTTGGGAAAAGGGTGTGTTTATTTCCCAAGCTTAGTAGTGCACCAGGTTACTAAATGCTGATGCTTAACTGCCTCATTATGGCCCCAGAATTACTGATCCCAGATTATAGATCCAGTAATCTGCACTCACTTTCCAGACATCAGTCCCAGCATGCCTGGAGAACCCTTTCCCCTGCTTCCAACCCAGATTCTCAGAAAGAGAAAGACCACTCCAGACACGAGGTTACAGGCATCTTCCACCAAGACCGTCTGCATCTTTGACTGCTCATCTCTTTCTCTGTGCTCGCTAACTGCAGACCTTCCCAGTCTAGCTGGTGTTTACTTGATCCTTTTCTTGGGCTCTGATATCCACAACCACTTACTGAAATTAATTCAACAGGACAGAACTTTCCTCCTTGCATTTAGCTGAAATTACTTTGCAGCAGTACCCTTTGCACTTGGATGTTGACTGACTGAACACACTAACAGAGTAACATGGGCAACGATGCTTTTTCCTCCTCAGCATCTTCATCCAGTGCCATAAGCTGATGACAAGCAGCCTCTTCACCAAAATAAAGATCAGTTTCGTGCTTCATGTCCAGCATTATAGCTTCTGATATTCTCTCCAAAGCATTTTGAGATGGTGAACAGAGTTCCTTTGTTGATGCCCTTTAAGCTTTCCTTAGATATTTAATCACCCTCAAGTAATGGCTACTTGGTCACATTGACTTGGATTTAGGAGAAGCCCTTTAAGAGGAGTGGTAGGAAGCATTCCAGCATGTAAGCATATCAAGCATGTAAGAGCGGGCGTCTGCGAGCATCGGGCTTGTGACAGCATCGTCGGTCAGGAGACATTGATCTGCATGTGGCTGTCTTCCCCCAAGCTGTGAAATGCTCTCGATTTTAAGTCTGAATTTCACTTTATTTTAAAAAGGAAATGAAAGAGTTCTCTTTGTTCCATTACAATAATTTTTAGTTCTCTCTTCATCTCTTATTAAGAATGTCTGTGTCTTCTCTCAGAGCACGGTGTAACTGAAGCACTAACTAGCCCTAGAGATCCTCAGACATGTTACTTTTGGCAGAGATCTGACATTTGGGGATTGTCAGTCACTTAAGTTGTACTGAGTAAAAAATTCATATTAAACATTGTATCAAGGACTTTATATACACTGGAGATAAGGAAGAGAAAACTGAGAGGGGTGAGGGTAGAAGAAATCCAGTTTAACTTATAGATCAGACACCACAGGATAAATGGCATTTGGAATTAGTGAGGCATATAATCACAATGATCACACAGCTGGCTCATCAACCTACCTTCCAAATTGTGCCTAAAATCAACTGATGGCACCACGTAGGTACAATTCTTAGCTCATTGCCTGGCATAAGTACTCAATAGCTTGGCACACATTGTCCATAAAAAGCCAAAATACACCTTTAGCAGAACAATATGCCAGGTTCTGAGCAGTGAAGTGGGAGCGACAGGCTCGAGAATGGGCACGTCTCTTCTGTTTTCTCTTCTCTTCTCTTTCACCAGATTTCACACACTTGGGAAAATGAGAGGGTCTGGAGGAGAGGTGATGTTATAGACACAAGGGGTTTCCCCACAGTCATCCCCCTGGCCTAAAGCTGCATTGGACTAAAGGAACCTACTGGTTATGAAACCCTTGCTTGTTTGTACAGTTAGCAGAACGTGATACAACATACAGATTGATGTTTGATAAATATTTAAACAAATACATAAATGTATGATTTTTAAAATGTGTATATATACATATACACACATATATATATATACATTATATATATATATACTTAAATGTGCCTAGAATTATCTAGGCAAAGTGCTTGAGATTTTTGTATTCAGTAGACTTGGCCCATCCCTGTCAGTCTCATCTTGAAATTCAGGGAAGTAGGGTGAGCATTGTCACAAAGCCCCATCACCCTTCTACTTTAGTAACCCACAGGAATGAAGGGCCTAGGGTCTTCATAAGAAAGCCTTGTCAGAACATTATTCCCAGCATTGAAATCCTTATGGAATCACTGTATGTTTACAGGTTTGGCCCAATTCCCTTGTGGTGTAAATGGTTCCATTTCCTCTGTCTGTGGAAGGGGACTTTGGTGAGAATACCGCTCATCAACAGCCAACATGAGCCCCGGGATGCTGTCCAGAGCCCTGATCCCATGATGAGAAGCCCGGCAGGTACCGTCAGCAGTCATCCATTCTCTCCCAACAGGAGGATGGAGAGCTTCTTGCTGTTTATATCACCTAGACTCGCCTTTACTTGAACATGGGCCTTGAAGGTCTCAGCTGACCATAGATGAGCTCCGTAGCAGTGTGAACATAGTCTCCTGTGATGACCTCACCTTCTGCCCAACTATATCTTAAAAACTCAATATCGGTCTTTCCTCCATCAATCACAATAAAGAAACCTTGCAGACATCACCAGCATGAATTCAAAGAACCAATAGAAAATAAGAATCTCTTGGGGGATATAGCAGTTACTTTCTCCTTACTGGGACAAAACTGACCAGAATTAGCTTATGAAAGAAAAGGTTTATTTCAGTGTTCCAGTTTCAAGGGGGGGGGGGGGATTGCATCACGGCAGGGAAGGCATTGCCGAAGCAGGAAGCTGGCTCATGTCGTCACATTGCAATGGGGAGAAAGCAGCTAGAGTGAACCAGGTGGCGCTACCAAGCTGGAGTCCAGCACCCAGACTCTCAACTCACAGCGAGCACACATGCCTAAGGAGAACTGACCGTGGTGCTGAGGACAACGAGGTCAGCAAGCAAAGGTCCACTGATCTGTTGACGCCAATAGGTGTGCTTAGTGTGATTAGATTTGTGACCAGTGTGTGTGTGTGTGTTCTGGATCAGCTATGTCCAACAGGTCATACCCATTAACCCCTTTCTTTCCCAAATGTTTAATGATTATCCAAAGTTAAAAGTTCCTTAACCTTTGCTCATACAATGTACTATGTGTTCACGTATTATCAGTGTTTGTCTGTTCAACAAAAATGCGAATGAGAACCTGTATGCAGAAGAAGCCACAACCTCAGCAACACCAGCGCAGCGGTGACACCAGATGCAGCCGGTTTATTAACGGCTGAAATTAAACTTCTCTTCAGTTTCTTTTCTCCTCATGTCGCTCCTAGAGGCAGTTAACTGGCGCCTGGGCTGGGTGCACCAGGAGTTAGTTCTCCTACTTCTCACACAGCTCCTAGAATCAGTGTGCCCACTTCTGGGTGGGGAAGTACCAGAGATTAGTCTTCTAACACCAACTCTGTGCCTCTCAAATCAGGAAATGAGGGAAAGAGGAAAGAATGCCGTTGGTGACGGTGAAGAGCTGGCAGAGAGAGAGATCATGCTAAATCAATCAGCGTCGTAGCCAAAAGAGAATGCAACCTGCCCACACCGGTAGCCTGGAAGAAGCCGGGGGGGAGGAGGGGAGTCAGTAACCTAGGTCCTATTTTTATTATTTTTCTTTGAGCTATACCTGGAGCCATGTATGGGCTAAAGGCTAATGGATGTCAGAGAGCAGAGTGGCTAGTGAGTTACAGAGTATGACCCTGTGGCAGAGGGAAGTTGACATTAAGTAAGACAATCAGTCTAATTTGTGTGTGTGTGTGTTTTCTTTTCTTTTCTTTTCTTTCTTTCTTTCTTTCTTTTTTTTTTTTTTTTTTTTTTTTTTTTTTTTGAGCCCTGGTCTTCCTTCAGGTCCCGCTCTGTCCTCTCACTTTTACACACGTCTAGAAAGCTGGCTGCCTCCACTAGTTCAATAGTAGTGCATCAACACCGTGAAATCCTGCATCTGCTCCCACCTCTGGCCTGGAGCTTCCTCCAGCCAAGTCACAGCAGTGATCTCATTGCTAAATAAGTTCTTGAATTTTCATACTGAAAACCTAGTCCCACACCAGCTACCCTTCCCTCCTCTCCTTAATTGGCATTTATAGAAAAAGAGTAAAAACGCATAAATGACACAACAACAGAGACCAAGACCAGCATGGTTACTTATAGTACTAAATGATGTTCAAGTTAAGTTTTCTTATTTAAAGATTTATTTATTTATTTATTTATTTATTTATTTATTTATTTATTTATCAGAGAGAGAGAGAGAAAGAGAGAGAGAATGGGTTCTCCAGGGCTCCTAGCCACTGCAATCGACTCCAGACACGTGTGCCCCCTTGTGCATCTGGCTTATGTGGGTCCTGGGGAATTGAGCCTTGAACCAGTGTCCTTAGGCTTCACAGGCAAGTGCTTAACCACTGAGCCATCTCTCCAGACCCAAGTTAAGTTTTGTAACTATGTCTTTCCTTCCCTTTCCTGCTACATTTTCATACAGCACACAGCAGACTGGCCACCATACTCATTCCTCCATCCCCTTTATGGCAGTTACTTTTGCATTTCTGGGACAAAGCACCTGACTGGAGGCAACTTATGGGAGAAAAGGGTTTATTTTTGGTTTCGTGATGGCAGGGGGAAGGATAGCATGAGCAGAGGCTGGGTATCGCCTCTGCCACAGCAGACAGAAACAGCAGCAAGAGAGTGAGCCAAGCTCTCCTGGGGTGCGAGCTATCACATCCCTGAGCATGCACCCCAACAACACACCTCCTCTAGCAAGGCACCACTTTCCAACTTTCCACCAATGGGAGGCCTAGTGTTCAGAACACAGGGGTTTATGGGGACACCTAATTCAAACCACCACATGCTTCTTACCTGTCCAGCTGGGGTCAGTGGGGTCAGCAGCCTGTCATGTCTTCTTCCATCTCTTTTCCCTGACCCACACAAGCATGTGGAAAATAGTATGATATAGATTTTTTTTAAAAATCACACATGAGCTGGAGAGATTGGTCAGTAGTTAAGGCACTTGCCTGTAAAACCTAATGACCAGAGTTCAATTCCCCAGTACCTACTTAAAGCCAGGTGCACGAAGTGGCGGATGCATCTGGAGTTCATTTGCAGTGGCTAGATGCCCTGCCAGGTGTTGTGCCCATTCTCTTTGTGTGTTTCTCTTTTCTCTGTCTCTCTCTCTGCTTGCAAATAAATAAATACATAAATAAAATATTTTTTAAAAAATTCATATATTCACACACAAAGCTGAGAAGACGGATCCGTGGTAAAAGTGCTTTCTGTGTAAAACTGAATACCTGCATTTGGATGCCCAGCACCCAAGTGAAAGCTGTAATCGCCCCCAAAGCACTAGCAAGTACAGGGGAGGAGGTATGAATGTCTCCTGGATGCTTGAGGCTCAGCTAGCCTGGAAAACCCAGAGGTAAAACACTCCTTCAACCAAGGCACCAAACATATGTGTGTCCACACTCACATGCACTATCTCTCTCTCTCACACACACACACATACCCAACACACACACACACACACACACACACAGCACACACACACAATGCCCAACATACACACACAAACCCATCATACATCCAACACGCCCCCCACGCACACCTATAGAAACACACGTGTGCACAAGCCTTGTATGTTTCTCTGCAAGGGGCTTTTCTCCATCCTCAACATAACATAGAAATTTTTCCAGGCAGAAAGGTGTGGTAAGAATGAACTTGTTTTGTGATCGTTCACCCAGGGCTGCCTGGATCAAGTATCAGCATTGCTGGAGCTGCTTCAGCAGTAGGAAGGTGTCTCTTCCTCCTGCAGGTCAAGAGGGGCAAAGAAGTTCTATGAGTGTGTTGGGTGGGGGGCAGCCACTACTGGGAATGCTCTTGTCCTAAGTTTTCTGACATCCCTCTCTCCCACACTCCCCTCAGCTCTGTCTGGAATCCGCGTTCTCTCCTTTGTGTTTGTAAGCCATCACTGTCCAGTGACGCTGCACGGCTCACGTCACTGTCATCTTGGTGGTCTACAGCTGCGGACATTCATTAGCAACGGTGGGCTTTGTGTTGCTAGAATAGCTCTGGCAGGCTATTTGTCCTGGAGTCATGTTTCACAGTGTTGCTTTGCTTCATGCGAATTCTGTCCTCTTGTCTTAAGTTGCCTGGAGCATTTCTCCAAGTACTTCTGGAAAAAAAATAATGAATCATACAGTTTTCCTTAGAAAACATTGCAAAGTATTGTGATGAATACCAAATTGGAATGATGCTTGTCTTTCTTTAAACCATCACAAAGGGCTCACAGCTCAACAAGCCACCTGTTGAACTTGTTAGTATAGAGGATGAAAGCCAACACACACACACACACACACACATACACACACACACACACACACACACACACGGCATATCTTCTTCACTGTCTTTTCATTTTCATTATAAATTTTAAATCTTCAAGAAGTGAGAACATTGGTTGTTCTAAGTTTGACTTTATCAAATGTCATTATCATCTTATCTTAGTGCATCTGTAAAAGGGACCAAAAATATTGAGAATAATACTTAGAAGTCAGAGTTCAATTTCTCCCAGCAAGAGAGACTTAAATTTAAAGCTGGCTAATTGTTTAGCATTCGCACTGAAGAAATTCAAGAGGAAGCGTGCAGAGAATTAGCTTTTCATTATGATATGAGCTTGATGTACAACATTCTTTCATGGAAAACCATGCTTGACCAAGTTTAGTAGGACTTTGTGGTGGTTTCAATTGAGAGTGACCCCCATTGTCTCATGTGTTTGTGATTAAGCTTAATACCTTATACACAGCTGGTAGAGCCTTTGGGAGATGAAGCCTTGCTTGAGGAGGTATGTCACTGGGGCAGGACTGGGGATTTTATAATCCACCCGCCCTTGCCAGTGCCAGCCAGTTCAGTCTCTCTCTTTTTTCTGCCTGCCTGCTGGTGAGGAGATGTGTCACCCAGGTGCTGTCCTTGATACGCCTTTCCCACCATGATTATTTACACAAGCTGCTTTGGGTCAGAAGTTGGTCCCAGAAATGAGAAGGTAACTGGTACAGAATGAAGTATAAGTAAACGATGGAAAAATATAAAAGAAAACCAGCATTCTGGCTCTACAGAAAGCACAAGACAGATAAAAGCCAGATGGAAGCCAGGGTAGGAGATGAAAGCAGGAATTGTAAAGCAAGAAGAAGGACTCTGGAGAGAGCAGAGCCAGGAAGATCAGCAAAGGTCAGGGAGGAGAGCGAAGGTTAGACTTGCTAGAAATGACCTAAGTACTGGAACATCCCAGAGAGTGTAAAATGTCAAAGTCATCTCCATCTTTTGAATGGTACAGAATTTTAAATATTAGACCATTACCCAATCAAAAGTATAAAAAGTATAAAAAGTATAAAAAGTATATATATATATATATGGATTAGAAAACAAACACCAGTTGCTATGATGCCCTGAGCTTTAGCTCTCAGTTCAGCTTAAACCTAAGTCCTGTCTCTTTCCCATCCTGTCAATATTTCTCTGTAATTGAATATGTAAACTAATTTTAACCCAAGATTAGAAATCCAAGCTTGGGACATTTAACAAATGTGTAGAGGGGTCTCTCCTTTCCTGGCCACTTCTGCCTACCCCAGGACTAATCTCATAGATCCCAGCTGGTGACTTAACTTTATTACTATGCTGCTTGTGAATGACCTTAAGGGTTAAAATCGACATTCTGAATTTATAAAGCCCTCAGAGAAACAAGTAAAAACAGGTTTAACCTTTCTGGTGCATCTCTGATAGGTAAATTACTGTGGAGATACGTTTTATTTATGTTGTTTTTTTCGTTGACTTATTTTATTATCTTGCATGCAAATTATTCCTAGCTTTTCATTTTCTTGGAATTCTAATTTTCATAATGATGGTAACACTAAAAAAGAAAAATTTGAAGGCATTGTATGTGGTGGTTTGAGTAAGGTGTACCCCATAAAACTCATAAGTTTTGAATACTTGGTTCAGAGCTGATGGCAATTTTGGAGGTGGAGCCTTGCTGGAGAAGGTGTACTGCTGTCGGCAGGCTTAGGCGTGTTATAGCCAGTGTGTGGCTCACTCTCCTGCTGCTGTTTCCACCTGCTATGGCAGCTTCTGCTTCCCTATCTTTCCCCTGACAACATGGAGCGTCCCCTTGAGACTGTAAGCCAAAGCAAACGTCTTTACTGCAGCATTGTGTTTAGATATAGCAATTACCCAATAAACAGAGGTACAGGAATCAGCTTCTCCAGGAGTGCCATGATAGTTTCCATTACTTTCCATTTGAAGTCACAGTCATTATTATTTTTAGGATATATTCAGTAAAAACCATGAGGGGGACACAAATGTTAGCAGAATGTATAATATACTATCTCCAGAATTTCACAATATAAATTATACTCATATTAATAGTCAACTTTTTCATGAGGATAATCTAAACAATTGGACATAGAAGAGAAATTTTACTGTTATAAACTAGACGAAAAATTACAATTGGAAATCCTATAAAACACCATGTAAGTTCTCACATTTTTTAAAGTATGTGCATTTAAAGTTTAACAACACACTTGTTTGACAAAGTTTCAAGCCAACTTTTAAATTCCTAGAATCACACTGCATTTGATGCAAGCATGATCATCCAGGATCCTGTTCTAACCACCGCAGCTGACACACTCTCCTCACAGACTTAACTGACCTGTACCGTGAGGGGGGGTACTTAAAACTTTTTATGACAACTTATTTTACTTTGCATTTTATCTATTGGAATTGAATCTTGATAGGAACATAACTCTTGCTTGCAGCTAGCTACAAGTGGAAAGCTAATATTCTGATAATTTAAACTAAGAATACCGTGAGTCATATAAATGGAATGACTGGGGCAGGACTTAATCCTGACAGGGCTAGATGCAGGGGCTCAGTTCAGAACAGCACAATGGTTTCCTCTATCTGAGATAAGCTTTCTTCATGGTGGTTATCCATTTAATCATTTCCCTGATAAAAGAATCTCTGATTATCCAAGCCTTACTTTCTACCATCTTATCAACCAGATAGTGCTTCTTCCCTCATCATGTCAGCAAACCTGGGAAGTAGGAAGTGCGTCCTCTAAGTTTGGGCGCCCAGGCCCATCCATGAACCACTGTGGCTGCAGAATGAGATGCTCTGAAGGGTAATTCTCCCAGAGCCACACAGTGTGAGGATGGGACCAAGGGGACACATGTCTTCCAAGGGGAACAAGTGTTCTTTCCCTAAGAGAAAGAGGGGTGGGTTTGGGGCTAGAAAGAGCTATTAGGTGTCCTTTAACCAGTAGTACTATGCTGGATTTTTGTCCTTACCTCATACCACACATACACACATGAAACTAGAATGCAGGCAGAATAGATAACACAAATGAATTGTCTTGTTCAAGTGGAAATAAGTTGGTTCTGAAATCAAACAGAACCCTTTCACATTGGGAGATTACAGCATACCAGCTTTGAGACTTCAGGGAGAATTTCTGGGTGGGCTTCCATTTCTTCTTCTGTAGATTGTTGATTATAACATATGGATTTTTAAGAAAAAATGAGAAAACAAATATAAATTTGTAGCCTAGGCCTTTTTAAAAAAATTAGTCACTCTCCACTAAATATAATTCTATTAATATTAGAATTATCACTTTAATTTATTTAAGGTTGAATATTTTACTATTCTAATCCAATTAATTTTTCATATGATTAAATAATGGAGCTTAACACCCAGTGATTCAGGTGTATGCATATTAAGTAAATTCTAATGTAATATCTGGTCATGTTTTTTAAAATAAAATGAAATGCCTTATTTAAGGAAATTCTATACTTGAGACCTCTTTTCTTATACAAATATGTGCCATTTTAGTGTGAGGACAGGGTTGGTGATTTCCTCACTAGTGTAAGTCTGAAAGTAAAGCGATCATTCTTTAATGTGCTTCTGTGCCCTTAGTCAAAATAATACTTTATTCTTTCCATTTTTATTTACCTCAGAAACAGGATGACTTGGAGATAAACTTGTGGTAGTGTTATCATTTGTGTAAAATATCAAAATAGAATAAATATTATCTCGGCTGCTCTCTCCTCCTGCATGTCTGCACAGTTAGGCGGTATCAGCTTTGATGAGTCCAGGAACTGCAAGTAACCTCGGGAAGAAAAAAGCAACAGGCATGAAGACCTCAGCAAGCCACTGGTCGAAAATAACTGTGTTGCTATTTAAGGAGACAGAATAGGCAAATAAATACGTGGAATCCTTCAAGAGTTGAACAAACATTAAATTTCTACACATGCAGCATTTCTGGCAAAAGATGAGATTCCAATCCTAAGGGGATGCTAGATAAAACAGTATTCTTGGGAGTTCTCTGCTAAACATGGGGGGACTGGCAAGATTGCTCAGCAGTTAAGGCACTTACCTGAAAATCTTAAGGACTCATGTTCGATTCCCCAGTACCCTCATAATCCAGATGCACAAAATGGGGCATGGGTCTGGAATTCGTTTGCAGTGGCTAGATGCCCTGGCATGCCCATTCTCTTTATTTCTCTCATTTCTCTCTGCTTGTAAATAAATTAATTAAAATTAAAAAAATTTATTTGAGGATTAGATGACCAAAAATAGAGCACACTTGCAGCTGTACAGCACCAAAACTTAACCCTGTGCAGGTGTGTGTGTGTTCATGTGTGCACATGTGTGTGAATATGTGTGTGGAGGTCAGAGGACAACCTTGGACGCCGCCATCCATCTTTTTTTGATACAAGGTTGTTATATAAAGTCAGATTCCCATTACTGGCAGAAATCATCTGACAAAGAGCACCTTGTGGGGGGAGAAAAAAGGTTTATTTTGACTTACAGACAAGAGGGAAGCTCCATGATGACAGGGGAAAACAATGGCATGAGCAGAGGGTGGACATGACCACCTGGACCACATCAGCAGGAGAGTGTGCCAAACACTGGCAAGGGGACACTGGCTATAACACCCTTAAGCCTGTCCCCAACAATACACTGCCTCCAGGAGGCATTTCCAAATATCTCCACCATCTGAGAAACTAGCGTTCAGAATACCTAAGTTAATGGGGGACACCTGAATCAAAACACCACAAAGGGCTCTGGTTGGCTTGGTTATCACCAGTTAGGCTAGATACTGGCCAATGAGTCACAGGGATCCACCTATTTCCACCTCCCCAGTACTGAGATTCAAACATGCACTGCCATACCCAAAGTTTTTGACATAGACACTGGGGATTGAGTTCAGCTCATCCAGCTTGCATGGTTAAACTTTCTCATAGCACCTTTTAGGACTGTAAATACAAGAACAGGGTATGGGAGTGCAAAGGAGTTCTAAGGTAGTTTGGAAAAGACTAAAATGTATGCTTTCCAGAAGGAGTAGCACCTGCCATGTAAGATATTCAAACAGGAGGCAATGGGCAACTTATTTTCATGGATGTTTTGCTGCTGTCCCATCACCCATGGAGTGCCATGGAGGTGGCCCAGGGCAGTGGTATAAAGAAAGGCACAATGGGCGTATGTATTCAACCCAGGCTCAAGTGTCCCCTTGCCAACCACTGTGCTTTTCAGACTAATAAAGCTTGAATAACAGAGAACAAGCTAACATCTCCAAACTGACAACAGATCCTTCAAGGTCAGTGTTTGCTCTTGAGAAATTTACCAGGCTAGAAAGACAGCTTGGGGTAAAGTACTTACTCACTTACATAAGTGTGTCGAGCTCCATTCAGTCCCTAGCACACACTTAAAAGCAGGAGAGATGCAGTAGCAAGAGTCTATAATCCCAATCCTCCTCTGGCAATAAGGGAGGAAGACAGACACAGGAGAATCCCTGAAGACCTCAGTATACACAGTGATGACAAAAAAGATGTTCTGCATCAAACAAGGTGGATGGTGAGGACCAACATCCAAAATTCCTCTGACCCCACACATACCATTGCATGCTTACACCTGCATTCACATACACCTTATGTCCAACACACACACACACACACACACACACACACACACACACAATTTTTTTTCTGCTCAGTCACTTGATTTTTTAAAATTTTTTATATTTTTTTATTAACAGCTTCCATGATTATAAAAAATCCCTCCCTCCCCCCACTTACCCCTTTGAAACTCCACTCTCCATCATGCCCCCTCCTCATCTCAATAAGTCTCTCTTTTACTTTTGATGTCTTGATCTTTTCCTCCTCTTATGATGGTCTTATGCAGGTAGTGTCAGGTACTGTGAGGCTATGGACATCCAGGCCATTTTGTGTCTGGAGGGAGCATGTTGTATGGAGTCCTGCCCTTCCTTTGGCTCACACACACAATTTTTGAAAGAAGTAATTTTCATCTTGTTTTCTATACAATAGAATGAATGTGCTTGCTTCAATGTAATAAATAATTAAAATAATTATTCAATAAACATTCAAGCTTATTCTGGAATTGGTTTTCAACCAAATCGTTAAGTAAAACTTCATGCTGAGGTGAAACATATGTGAGTATAGCATCAGTACTTACTTTAGGACACTATTGTACAAGCCACAGGAGAGCTGGCACTGTGACTCGTTTCTTTGGTGCAGTGTCCCCAGAGCCTCATCAGTACCTGGCACAGGGTAAATACTTGATCAATGTTTGTGGAACGAGTGAGTGAAATAATTAAGTACTTAATATGCCATGTTTACCCTCTGCCTTTGCTTTTATTTTTTTCACATATAACCCTGAGGTTCTAAAAGGCACTGCCAACAGAATAGGAATTGAAGCCCCCCCAAAGAGCTCATGAGTAGATGACCACAACCACTCCTCTTCAGTTCTGGGTTTTGATTAGCTAGATGGTGGGCGCAGCTTCTGTTAGGGGTCAGGAGACCGAGTCCTCTGGGTCTGGGGGATTGGTGCTCAGCAACAATCACATTAATATGATTAATGTAGGCAGGAAAAATGAGGATTGTGGGCCCATGGGTCTGCTGTTTCAGAGGCTTGGGAGCTGTGTGAGATCTAGAGATGTAAGTTAGTTCTTCTGAAGGAATTACGCTCTGGAGGGTTCCTTGTTCTTCTCCCTTGTCTCCATATGTCGACTGCTCTCTCTTCCCACCCCACCTCTGGGAGTGGCTGTGTGTTTTTGCAAGTCTTCACTTTGGGTCTTACTGTATGGATGGTGTCTTTCTGAGTGAGCTTTCACGCCTTAAACACTGGAGAGACCAAGTGAATCCTGTGGTTGAGATGTAATGACAATGCAGAGGCCAGAGGGAGAGTGTGGGGACCTTGGTCATATGGGGGAGCAAGAGAATTGCTGTTGGATATTATTTTCTCTCAGAAATACTCACTTTCTGAGTGAAATATGATTTAAAATGTAATAAGCACTGAGGGAGTTTTGGCGTATAGTCAAGCTCCCCTTCAGTGCGGAGCCTGGGAAGTCTTCACCTATTTGTCCTTACACCCACTGGGGGCCACAGAAGTCTCATTACATGCTTCTACCTCCAAGTGTTACTCAGAAATCCCTAAATTACTTCCTGTTCCCAAGTGCTTCTTTTCTGGCTCAGCCACAAGTTGAACATGTTTGTTATTCTCCTCCACCTCATCCCTTCTCCTCAGAGTCTCTGTCCTTCTCCAGGTTAAGGACAGGTTTGTTCGTCCTCACATCCCCCATGCCTTTTCTGGGGGCCCCTGTTTACGTTTGAACTTCTTTGATCATACATGCTAGCTGTATGATAGACGGATAGATGGATGAGAACAAGTGTGTGCAGCATGGGCTGATGTGAGGTGGAGAGCCATGCAGCTGTAAGGTGAGTAAGCGTGAAGCATGCTTTCTTCAGCATTCCTGTGACATCTATTCCTCAAGTCTCTTCTCCCTGTGGCTCTTGTGAGGTGAAACTGCAGAGAGAAGCAAAGGCATTGGATGGAAGTAACAAGAAAGGAAATGAACTCTACTTTATACTCCTCTTGATGGTCCCCAACTTTTCTTCATTCCACCTATAAAATTTGCCCTGAAATTGGACCTGATGGATGGCAAGGATGTAGTGATTTATTGTTCTCTGGCAAAAGAGTGGTTTTTTTTTTTTTTTCCTTCTGATGTATATCTTCAGAAGTCCGATTTTAATGTCTATGGGCACCCTGCCGATAGACTGAGCAAAAGAGGGTCAAAAACTTAGACAATTTGTATGTATGATCAAAGAAGTTCAGAGGCAAATTGGGGGCCCCAGAAAAGGTATAGGGGATGTGAGATGAAGGACAGAGACTCTGAGAAGAAGAGATGAGGTGGAAGAGAGTAACAAAATGATCAACTTGTGACTGAGCCAGAAAAGAAGCACGTGGGAACCGGCAGTAATCTAAGGATTTCTGAGTGACTCTTGGAGGTGGGAGCTCGTCCTGAGACCCCGTGGCCTGGTATCCAGGGGAAGCTCTAACTGTGCAGTACCACAAAGGGTGGAAGTGGGGGGGGTGGATCAAGGCTGCCTGCAATTGATCAGCGCACAGTCTCTGAATGTAATGAAATATCACCTTGAGTCTCATTAATAGATACAACTAATCCGTGAAATTAAAATAACATGTAAAAGATACGGGGAAACCACTTCTGGAGTTGGCTACTTTAGCAAGAGGTCATCAATGAGTAAGGTGTTATGTGGTTTCCCCAGGAAAAAACAAAAAATAAAGAACTTTATTGACAGAAAAGAGGCAAAAGAGGCAAGCTCCAGTGAACGCCACCACTCTAAGAAAATTCTTCAGGAAGAAAGTATGCATTTTTCCCTGAGACTCCATACAGAATTCCAGGTCAGCCTGGGCTATAGTAAAACCCTACCTTGAAAACAAAAAGAAGAAAGTATGCATTCTCTCTCTCTCTCATAAATAATAAAAAGTAAAATATTTTTTTAAAATGGGCTATAGAGATGGCTTAGCAGTTAAGGTGCTTGCCTGTGAATCCTAAGGACCTAGGTTCAATTCTCCAGATAAAGCCAGATGCAGAAGATGGTGCATGCATCTGAAGTTCTTTTGCAATGGCTGGAGGCCCTGGAGCACCCATTCTCCATCTCTCTCTCTCTCATAAATAAATAAATAAAAATACAAAAATAGTTTTAAAAGTCTGGAAGGACCTGTCAAAACTCCTTTAGTACAACCTAGCTTGGAGGAGGAAAGATTGAACTAAAACCAGGCCTTGTTTTGTGAATCCCCTTAGAAATTAGAAATGAAGGAAGTAGAAGAGAGCATCTGTATCACAGTTGGACCTACCCACACCAGGACATCATTAATCATTCACCTCTCTCTGTGCCCAGCCCTTCTACTCCGTATCATCACAGCTCCTCCCCCCCCCCATACACCACCTTCCTGGGCAAAGCAGCACAGCCTGTCTCTGAGAGATTGTGGCCACACAGCTTGCTCTCCCCATCAGAGCAAGACAGTGACACTAACATGCAATGCTCGGTGAAATGTGAAGGGACCTTATGCGATTCCTTTTGATCCTGGCGCCTCCTTTTCTCAGGGTACAAGACACCCACAAGGACCTGCTGGCTCTGGAGGACTGGCCAGCACACACGCTCAGAGGCTAAGTAAACGCCCGTGCTGCTCGCCACTGAGATTGGGCGGTGGTTGTTACTCAGCAATCGTTGATACAATGAACAAGAACTTCATCCTGACACTCCGGGAGCCAAGCCAGAGTCCCCAGCAGCCCTGGGCTCCTTATGGGATCATGAGGAGTAAGCACCTGGAGCTCTGAGAGTGGGAGACCCGGCAAGGGGATTCAACAATGCCAGAGAGGACCGGCTCTGGATGAACAAGGACACTAAGAATGGGCTTTGTCTTCCTTTGCTCAGGATAGGGCAGAGCCATCCTGATACTGCAGATCTAGGTTGAAGGTATCAATATGTTTTTAAAATATATTTTATTTATTTGAAAGACAGAGAGAGATAGAGAGAGGGAGAGAATGGGCATATCAGGGCTTCCAGCCACTGCAAAAGAACTCCAAACACATGCGCCCCCTGTGTATCTGGTTTACTTGGGTCCTAGAGAGTTGAAATGGGATCCTTTGGCTTTGCAGGCAAATGCCTTAACCACTAAGCCATCCCTCCAGCCCCTTGTTGTTTTGTATTTCCTGGGCTTATTTATTTGACATAACTTTGACACTGTGCCCCAATGCACGTGCTTTATAGTAACGAGAAGAAAGAGCTTTGTCAAAAAGGACGCACAGCAAGCAGACAGTGTCCAGGTCTCCAAGAACACCAGCATCCATCAGCTCAGAAAGTGTGCACCATGTGTGATGTTAGCCAGGTTTTCAACAGAAGATGAGTATGCCACACGTGAACTACCTGTGTAAGCACAATGCCTCATTGGAGAAGAAAGGTCCCAATGAAGCAAAACTCAGGTATTTGTGTTTATACAGATTTCCTTACTCCCCGCAGAGAATTACTTACATGTGTACTGTAGCCACACAGGAATCATAAACACATGGAAAAACTGAAAGCTGAGATCCAAACCATTTCAGCAGAAACCATGATCTACATAACTACCAAGTGAAAGTTTTTAAACAAAATTGTAAGTTGCTTCTAATAAATAGGAAATGATTCAGAATGATTTTAAATTATAGAACCAATGGCCAGAAAACCCTTCTTGCAGCTGATCTTTTATAAATCAAGTTTGTTTGTGTTTTCGTTTTTTAAGCAAGCCCATGTCCAGGTGTTTCGTATTGCCTATCTCTGCTTTTAGTATATCAGCACTGAGGTGAATATATATAGCAAGCACATTACAATCTGCAAAGCCAAACGTGCCAGGATTATAATAATAACAACAATGGCAAATGTTTGTTGACCCTACACTAATGAATTAGGAACTCATAGTTAAGGGGTGGCTTTCTCAGAAATTAAGATATATCCAACTTATCCAGTGGAAAAAAAATATGGTAAAAATCAAACAGAACCACAATGGGTGGTAAAATACTGTTAAATGTCCAATACCTGAAGGACTTTGAGGCCAACTTACTCTAGCTCACAGGGCTGACCACACTGTGCTAGGGAGGAGCCAGGGATGAAAGATTTGCAGTTCACTCCATGAAGCATATCTTCCACATCAGATCCTAACAAGCTTTTTGTGAGAAGACATCAGGCATCAATCCTGTGGGCTTATATTGACATAGAAATAAAACATGAGCAAATTCACTACATCACTGTATAAGAACAATTTTAGTGTCCCATGAATTAGGGTTAATCTGCAGAATATTAACAAGTCTTCATGTCATATTACCGCTTAAACTATCATTCATGGATGGACTAGATTGACTGATTGATTTAAATGTCTTAACTGGCACATTAAGGTAAGAGGAAACCACATTTATAGCTGAGACCATTGGATGCAATTATCAGGTGAGATATAACTAAGCCTTTCTGCCCGGAACATTAGAGAAAGAAGTAGAATGAAAGAAGGGCTAGTCACTATACAGGGCAAACTAAATGTCATCTTCCCTGTCATTACCTAACCTTAGAAAGAAACAGAACAAGGGAATGAAAGAAAAGATATGTAATTAAAACTGGGGAGTTTTTTTTTTTAAGGCACAATAATACTGAACATCACTGTCACTGAAAATTCACAGTAAGTAGGTAATCCCTGTGGTGTTGTAAATGTAAAAATGTTCCCATAATCCCATGTGTTTTTGATTAAGCCTCATAATTAATCCCCAGCTGGTGGAGCCTTTGGGAGGTGGAGCCTTGCTAGAGGTGATGTGTCCCTGGGACACGGCCCTGGAATTTTATGGTCAAGCCCGCCTGCCAGTGCTAGCTAGCTCATAAGACTACTTCCTTCCTGCTGACGTGTGACGAGAGGCAATGCCCTGTTGTCTATTCAGCCCCTCCACGATGAAGCGTTCCTTGAGACTGTAAGTCAGAATAAACTCTTTCCTTCCATCAGCTGCTTCTGGTGGGTGTTTTGTCCCAGTAATAATGTAACTGATACAATTTCTTAATAACAGTATTGCCGGGCATGGTGGCGCACGCCTTTAATCCCAGCACTAGGGAAGCAGAGGTAGGGGGATCGCTGTGAGTTCGAGACCACCCTGAGAATACAGAGTGAATTCCAGGTCAGCCTGGGCTAGAGTGAGACCCTACCTTGAAAAAACAAAACAAAAAACAAACAAACAAAAAAAAAAAAAGAAAAGAAAACCAGTATTACATTCAATGTTGAAATATTTGGGCATTATCTCTACTTAGAAGTAAACCAATGGTCCATTAGTTTATCATATTGTTCTGAACAGTCTAGCCAGGCAGCAAGGTATGACAAAGCTGACCCCTGATGTTGCCTTGAGTAATAAACTACATCCCTCTCTCATGTATGAGGGACCCCATGTCTTCTCACAACATCCAGGGGATTCTGGAAGGATAACTCAGCCAGTTCACAGTTGGACAAGAATACCACCACATGCATGGGGAAATTTATTGATGATCTTTGCACACAGTTTGTTTACTTTGTACAAGTTAATGGAAAGTGTGCATGCATATGCATGCACACACACACACACACACACACACACACAAGTGACTTATTGAATTTGAGGGGTGTGTGAAAGAAAATATTACATTATTTATATATTTATAAAATATTACAGTGATACACATGAACATATGCAATATTCATCCCATGCCTTCATCTCCTATTTCATTAAATAAATTGAATTAGAATATGTGTCCATCAGCTTTGTGTTACTGAAGCAAAAATCTTAAGCCCATGATGGAAAAAGAGAAGTTTATTTTGATTCAGGGTTTTGTAAGTTTCTGGCCATGACTGGCGGGGGGGGGCTATGGTGAGGATAACATGAGGGGGTGAGTGCACAGCACACGAAACTCATTACCTCATAGTGGCCAGGAAGCAAAGAGAGAAGGAGAACGTGCCTCTGAGAATGCAACCCTAATGTCTGGTGGGCCTCACCTTCTGCAGTGTCCTCCCCCAACCCCCACCCCACCCCCAGGAGCCTCAAGCTGAGTGTGGAGCTGAAGCACATGGGCCCTTGGGAAATGCTCCAGACTCAAAATGCACACAAGTAGGTAAATTCCTTTTCTTTCCAACGCAGAGCACGGTGCTTTGCCTACCTCTCTTCTCCCACCAGATGATTTAATTTTTGACAATGCTGCTTTCCCATCCTCTGAGCTCAGACTCCAAATCCAGAAACCTAATCAGTTGCTTTGCTAATCAGCCTTTCCAAAAAGTCAGTGTCATCATCTCAGAGCTATCATTATCCTGGAGAGACTCTAAATTTGTGGAAGTACAAGTATTAAGTAATTATTAATTAGTCATTATATATTCAAAGATGCAGTCTTTCATAAAATTTATGAAAGCAGGGGCTGGGGAGATGGCTCAGTTGTTAAGGCACTTGCATGCAAAGCCTAAGGACTCAGGTTTGATTCCCTACTACCCACGTAAAGCCAGATGCACAAGATGGCGCATCTGTCTGGAGTTTGCTTGCAGTGGCTAGAGGCCCCAGTACACCCATTTTCTTTACATCTGTCTCTTTTTTTCTCTCTCTCTTGTAAATAAATAAATAAATAAAATATTTAAAATTGTTAAAGCTAAGTGGAAAAATAAGTAATACACACTTAAGTATATATCATCCTCTCGTCTCTCTATTCCGTCTCCTCTCCTATTCTCTTCCTCCTTCCCTCTCTTCCTCTCTTTCATCTTCCTCTCTCTCTCTCTCTCTCTCTCTCTCTCTGTAAATAATAAAGATATAATAGGTAGATCCATTCTTGGCACAAGTTCTCCTCTCTTTCTGAAGAGACAAGACAATCTCATGTTATAGCATCCCCATGCCTTGCTGTGCTACTCTGACATATCTATATATCCACATGAAATATACAGTGTTGTATGTTTGCAGAACTTACATAGCAGTATTCCTGTAAAGTACCCTAATGCAGGTTTCATTCTGGGACATATTCAATCTGCTTTCCAGAGTCAGCCAGGCTGGTACACATGGAAGTAGTTCATTCATTTCAACTGCAGAAATGCATTTGTTGAACATACTACCATCTTTCTCCCCACCTCCCAGTCAAGGGACAGTTCATTTCTTTCTACAAACACTAGCACCATTTTCCAAATCAAAAAAATTGGACTGCATAGGCATTAAACATAGTAAGAACATTTGGACGTTCTCTTTATACTAAGAATGATATAGTCATTTGGATTGACTACAGTGGTTAAGTGTGTCTTTTGAGATTTTTCACAACAAACTAAAGTGTACCTCCTAGTTATTATCTCCCTTGGACGTTAATAGAAGGTCAATTATACTATAACAATAACGGTGTAATTGATGGAAGTTGGCAGTATTCAAACATTTTTCCTCTTTTTTTCTTTGAATGCAAAATGAGTTTGTTTTTTTTTCTTTTGCAAGATTTAAAATCCCCACTGTAGCAGTTTCTTTCCATTTTCCCCTAGGAAAAGACAGGCAACTCCATTCAGCCGCTAACACAAAATTTTGAAAAAAAAAATAGGCAAATGTTGAAATTTTCTTGAGGTATCCATTTACCATGCCTATTGTAAACTGATTTTTAAGAAGTACCTCTCACGTGGGGGAGACATGGAGCCCCACCCACTGGGAACACGTCTCAGTGTTCCAAAGGCATTTCTGGTTGTCATGTGCCATGTGTGTCATGTTAGCTTTTCCTAAGGACGCATGAACATAAAGGGACATCTGTCCACCCCAGACAGGGCACGGGCTACAGACCAAAATAATGCCTGCACCCAAATCCAACTCCATGAACAGTGAGTTGACTGAGGTTACTCGCAGGGCAGGGTGAGAGGCTGCTCACAGAAACACGGATGACTCAAGGCAGCTACCTCGTGAGAAAGCCTGCCCGGCATGGGCTGAGGATGCAGGGCAGTGCGGCCCTGGAACGCACTGCTGGACTCGCAGGCAGCCCAGCTGGCTGGACAGTCTCTCACAGCGGCTATTTACAGCTTCTATAACCTTGGGCTTGTGATTCTCGAAGACCTTTCCAAGACCCGTTGTTTACTTCCTGAATCTCAGGCTCCCCCTCCTCCCTCCATGGGGAAGTGTTTCACTGGGGAGGAACCTGACCAATACACCATGATCAGCTTGGTGGACAACACAGAGTGACCCTGCCATCCACCACATAATACACAGGCCTATCCACTCCTCCCACACCAACAAAGAATCCTTGATTCCAAGTACGAATAGTGCTAAGGAAACAGGAGCTAAAATCCTATCCCTCCACATCCAGTAGTCCAACAGAACCCTGGGTGGAGGTCTTGCTTGGCACTGAGCTGGGCTGAGGAAACACAGCACACTCAAAGCAGATGGGGCAGGCTTGCTGTCGCCCTTGGACTCATGCCCAGTTACCCCTCGCAGACAACTTCACTCCTGTTATCTGTATACAATTCTCAGCTCCCATAGAAAGCTCCTCCCTGTTCCACATGCTTGCATCCATTAGAGATGGAACACAGTCTGTTTCATTCATCTGGGAAACTCAGCATGCTTCACCTCCTGGAGTTTATCCCCCCCCCCCCACACACACACCCTGATGTTTTCTCCTGCCTTTGAACTAACCTCCAGGAAGCGGCAACAGCTGGCTGGCTGCACAGGTGAGTAGCCGGGACTGTGCTCGCAGAGTCGGGGTGCCCACAAGGCCAGCTAGCTACTCTGTTCAAGTGTGACCTACTTCGATCGAAATCAACTCTCAGAGGACATGGCATGGAGCTGATGGCATTAATCATAACCCCAGATACTGGGTCAGAAACACCTCGTTATTTGAATTGAGAGCAGGGCAGAGCAGTAAAGTAGGTTGATTGACTGGGGCCGGCCAGTGATATGAGCTTGATTAGGTCACTCTGTTGTAGGTATATCACAAAATATTGTGTGTGCGTGTGTATGTGCGCGTGTGTGCAGGCACATGCATGCTAAGGCAAGGGACACATGTGGAGGTCCGAGGACAGCCTTGAACACTGGACCTTGCCTTCCACCTCATTTTGAGGTAGGGTCCCTCTTGTCGGCTCGTTGCTGCATTCTCCAGACTACCTGGTCCGCAGGCTTCTGGAGTCTTCCATCACTGTCTTCCGTCACTCTGGTGGCACACTGGGGTTCCAGACGCCGGGACTTTGCATGCACCCAGCTTTGCATGGGTTCTAGGGATCCAAACTCAGATCATGAGGCTTGAACAGCAACTTTACCCATGGGGCCATTCCCCCAGCCCATGCGTCACACAACAGACGGCAGCTGCCATCACACAGAGATACCTCCAAATGGGATACAGGAGCTAATTTGTGATTAACTTCACAGCCTGACATTCTAGAAAGATGTTTGATTTCGCTGTGTGCTTATGTTTGATTTTTTTTTTTTTACTTTCAATTGCAGTCTTTTTATTGCTTAATGTCTTAATGAAGCGTTGGGCTATGTGAGATGTTAGATCTCCAATTGCAGAATCCCTTTGCCACAGCAGACCGTGAGCACCGGAAACTGAGGCCCTTCCATTTTCTTCAAGTACAAGCTCTTCTTCCACACCCCCAGCCAAGTAGATCTGCTGTGGCAGAACATCCTCCACTCCCCACTCCGTTCTAAGGCTGAGTGCTGAACTAGGAGGCCTAAGATGATGACACTTAAGTGTCACTCTCCCACAGCCTTGTTGACTTCGGGGATTAGCATGTGACCCAAGCTAGCTCGTTGGACAACCTTTTATAGCCTTTAAAGTCTTACTGAAAAGGGAATTTCTCCTCCTGTATTTGAACCTGAAATGACAGAAGGCTAAACTCACCATAAGAGGTGACTGTAGGGCTCTAGGGACCAGCCCCAGACAGCCCAAGGGGGAAACCCATGAGGAAGTGGAAGAGCCCATCACTGGCTGGAAAACTAAGTGGATGGCTTTTGTAACACTTGAGTTTCATATGTTTAATTTTTTTCTTCCTTCTTTCTTTTCTTTTTTTCCTTTTCTCCCTTCTTCTAGTCCTGGGGATTGAACCTAGGGACTTGTGGACAATGCTACGAGGCAAGTGTGGTAGTTTGAATTTGTGGCCTCATAGACTCAGGTGTTTTATTGAAATTAAGTTTGTAGCTTTAGCCCCTAGCAGGCAAACTCCTGCTATGGGGGGGGGGGACTGGGGTGGATGAGAATTCTAGCCCAAAAGTGTGTCAAGAGGTTTGAGCTTGGAGGTGGGGGGGTCCTGCCTGCTACATGTTTGTGTCAGCTGCCTGGTGATGCTTGCTAGCTGCCGGTGGTTTCTCTCTCTGCTTGGATTTATGAAAGGGAGACAGCTTCTTCCACCATGGCATTGATGAACCTCTCCTGTAGCTTGAAATAAGTCCCTCCTCTCATAAGACTGTGTTTAGTTGGGCGTTTGTCCCAGCGTTATGAAACTGACTACAACAGCAAGCATTCTACCACTGACAGAGTATGCCCCCAAGCCTTTTACTTTATTTATTCTTATTTTTAATTTTGATACAGAGTCTTGCTAAGTTCCTGAGTCTGAACTGGAAGTCACTCTGGAACCTGTGTGGGCTCAAGCCTTCCTCCCAGTTTAGCCAGGACTACAGGACCACGCCACCAGGCCCAGTTCCATGCTTTGTTTTCCAGATAAAATTAGCAAGCAGTACATGGAAGGCAACAATAATGAGAATGTGTGATGGGGTGATGGACAGCTCCTCTGAAAAGCTCTTTGAAGACTAAGCATAAATGTCAGACAGGCTTCCCAGTGCCCTTGTCTCTGGAAAGATGATTCCAGACAGAGACGAGCCAAAGTCCTGTGATGGCAACAGATTCTCAAACATCAGGAAACTCAGAAAGGATTGGATGAGAGGGGAATGTTAGGAGATGAAGTTTAAGGGATAAGCAGAGCCCAATTATCAAAGTCCTCTTAGACTGTGGAAGTAGTTGGGATTCCTTCTCAGAGAACTGGGATTCTGCTTGACCTGGGGACTGCTTGGATCTGACATTGATTTTCTTTTGATTTTTCGGCCTCTGGTTGTGTGTTTTATAAAGACAATGCAGTGTTAAAAGTGAAGCTGGGGCAGACATCCCAGGAATCTGCCGGGGAAGTGGAGGCCTGCCTCAGCAAGGGAGACAGCAAGGACAGTGCAGAGATATGAGTGGATGACACAGTTCTGGAGCAGGGATGACAGGAGGGACAATTTAGAGAAGTGATGTTACACAACATCTAGTGGAATCAAGAGAAATTACAGGGCTTTTGTTTTGTTTTGTTTTCCTTTTGCAGAGCTGGGCCTTCAACCGAGGACCTCACACATGCTTTGTAAACATTCCACCACTGAACAACCTCAGTCCTATCATTGTTTTTTGAGACAGGATCTCATTAAGGTGCCCAGACAGGTCTGGGACCCTCTCTATAGCTCAGGCTGGCCACGGACTTGCCATCTCCTTGCCTCAGTCTCTTCAGGAGATGGGAATAACAGGTTGAGACCACCAGATCCAGCTTTTTTAGGCTTCTTGCCTTAACAACTAAACTAGTATTAACTGAGAAGCAGAAACACTTCTCAAAAACAAGTATGATCCGGGCTTGGACTTGTTCATCCTGAGCAAAAATGCCTAAAGAGCATCCTCGTGGCTCAGTTGTCAAAGTCCGGGGCTCATGAGAGAGTTCGAGACTCCAGACAGCACTGTGGGAGTCGTCAGAAAAGGCAGGAGACTTCAGAGGCCCAGAATAGAATTTCTAAAGTGAGAACCAATTGGGAAGTGCTTTAAAACATTTAGAATCCTGAGAAATTTCCCATCAGCAACTTCCACCAGACAATGGCCGCCTGTCATCAGGGAGAGAGGGGAAGATCTGATTTCATCTCAAGTTGGTTCCCTCAAGAAGGAGCTCAAACCGCACTCTGTTCTCCAGTAACACCTGCTCCTTCAGAAAGACTGTGTGTTTAACACTGGTTGCGAATGGAGCTCTAAAATTTTACCGCCTTCCATAAACATTTATTGTTTTCCTGTGTTTCCACCTCTAAGACAGAGTCATGGGTGCTCTTTCTCTTAGATTCCTTGAAGTATGGAAGTGTCAAGACAGAGAACATATTAAGCCTAGAAGCCTCGGTTTGCACATCCCAAGAGGAAAGAGGCTTCAGTAGAAAGAACCATGAGCCATTGTTTCCTACAACTATTTTTTTTTTTTTAAACCACGGGACCGCTCACGTCTTACTATCCTTACTGCCTTTTCCTATCCAGCCTCAGCCAGCTTTGCACGGTTAATACAAGCTGCAGCAACACATTTCACTGCTTTTATCACACACCTCAAACCTTATTACTTGTTCATTGTATTGCAGCTGGGATTTAGATTTTTATAACCATTTTCTCAAATGCCGGGCACTTTATAAATGTAGGACTTTTATTGCAAATCAATAAATTTTATCCACCTATTTCTCAGCAAGGGACATACATTCCTGAATAAACTATGCTATTACTTTTAACTTTTTAATCCTCAGG
This sequence comes from Dipus sagitta, assembly GCA_036346955.1. Lineage (NCBI taxonomy): Eukaryota > Metazoa > Chordata > Mammalia > Rodentia > Dipodidae > Dipus > Dipus sagitta. Next base: position 8,092,996 of record CM070779.1, on the reverse strand, counting down.
AAATTTTAAATTAAAAGAAAAATCTGAAACCCAAGACAGGAATGAGAAGGCAGAGAAAGTATGGCACATTCAGGAATAAGGTAGGAAGATTTGTGGGTACCAAGTGTTCCTAGTCTCCAAGAATGGTTTAGATCACATACATCCCCTAGATGTCTGTGTTTGTTTGGTGTTGTTGGTTTCTTTCTTTGTTTCAAAGATTATTGAGATGACTAGCTCAGTGGAAACAAGTCTTGCTGATTTTCCCCTCTAGAGGCATGTTTGGTTGCACAAACAGGGAAGAGGCATGACCAGTCTGCAGTAACCACTGGGGATGCTGCTATCCTGCTATCCATCTTACAGGGAGCAGGACACCCCCTGCAACAGGCAGGTGTCTGGCCACAGTGTTGACTGTGTTGAGAATAAGAGCAGGGGTTCATGGCATAAGGCTTTGCTAATGTGGGCATGCTAAGCCTTGCCCTCACAAAAGGGAAATGGCTCAGCAGAGAAAGTGCATGTTGCACAAGCATGAAGATCCCAGTTCAGATTCCCAGAACCCATGTAAAATGCAGGGTTTGGAAACAAGTGCCCATTATCCTGAGCACAACTAACCTTAAGCTTTTGCCTGGGAGGAGATAGGTAGATCCCTGAGGCTTCCTGGCTAAGTAGTGTAGCTAAATGGGTAAGCTCCAGGCTCAGTGAGTGACCCAGTTTCAAAATATACTGAGGAAGACACTGGACATTGACTTCTATCCAACACATGCATGAGCACACACACATGCACATATGCATGCACATACAAGTAAGCATGCTCATCATACATGCTATACATGCTGAAAATAAATTTTAAAAAGACTTATTTTTTTTACTTCCATGTTTTAACAAAATAAATCCTGAAGCACTTTTGACTAAATTTCAAATAGAGTAATCATCTAATCTTACCTAACCCTTCAGGAAGGCAAATAACCTAGTAATATTGATCCATCAAAATGTCAGCAAATGGTTAGCAGTTGAGCTCTCTAGACAAAGCTTTAAAAAAATGGATTAGGGAGCTCAACCTTCATCATGTGGAATAAAATCACAGGCTATCCCACCAGGGTGAATCTTTTGATGAGGAATGTACTGAATATTGCTTTCTTTATAAATGAGTGGTCAGCCGATGAAAATGATTTTGTGGGCCTGAAGTGAAAATGGTTAATATGTGCACTGACTGAATGCTGCAGATATGCCAGTTTTATTTAATTAGGCCAAGCACCTGCATATCATTTTAAGACAATTATCTATCATGTATGCTGTGGAATTGTATAAACTATTTTATTTTATATTTATCTTATTAATGCATAATAATTCTGCTAATTTTACAGACACTTTGGTTCAGCAGAGATTAGAAGACCGAAGCCTTCAAACTTGCTTACATGTAAGATAGAAAGGACCAAGGTGACCAGAAGCATACATATACCAATCAGTGCTAAACAACATGCAGGCGGAGAAATCTGAGATGTTCCTGGCGTTTGAAGGAGTTCTTCAATATATGTGTCTTGGAATCAAAAGTTTGCTTGTCAAACTAGAATTTGATAATTGCTGATGTTTTTTTTTGAATGTTCACTATATTACTTAAGCTTCCTAACATTCATCTGGGACCAAAGCATCTCTGCCTCCATCTCAAAGATGAGGGAAATAGTGTTGTTCAAAGAGGTTAATAACCTCCTCTAACTGGCACAGTCCACCACGAAGCAGAACTGGGACTGCTCATCACCTCTGTGCCACATGGAAATGTCTTTACAATTAACAGACAAATGCGAAATGCACTGCTGCCCATAGGGTCCTCTGTCACTGTGGCCTTTCCCAAGGTATTAAAAACAAGGCTCTCTATATACTTAAACTTTATACAGACTGAGAACTACAGTGATAAATCTTCCCTCTCTGCATTTACATGTGTTTATCAATTATTCATGCTGCCTTGGAGATGGTTGATGAGATCTTCAATTTATCCCAGCACATTCTGTTACTTAATCATTGATCATGAGACCACACACAGACTGGTCTACCTCGATCTCCGGCTCAAACTTTCTACTTCAATTAATACCATTTGTAGACACAATGCCACACCTATTGGAAAAGGAATAATTGTTTTCTGCAGAGCTGTGTAATTTAATTGAGCTAGGATGTGTGTCTCCCCTACAGACTAATTAGGTCTTCAACCATTCTTCTGTGTGATGGAATATTAGTACTCCAAATTGCAAGAATCTATCAGCCATAATGCTGGGAAGCAGTGGGAGGCATGGATGGCTCACCTCATCCTGAAGCTCAATGATGGAAGGGAAATTATGGATGTATTTTCCATGGTGGATTCCCTCTTGCTATCTCTGCCATGGTTTCACTAATAGGTTTAAAGTGAACCGATTATTGAGAAAAAAAGACCTCATTTTACTTTTTACTGGGGCTTTCATTTCATCTTCAGGCAACTGTAGATGCTGCATTTTAGGCTCTATTTTCTCTCTGACTAATAAGCCTCATAGAGGCTACCTGGTTAGTCAGGGACTAAGTAATGTATTAAATTGTGACAGGCTGCATCTTCTCATGGCTCCTGCTTTAACATACTCCTGCTGCATGCTCTTGACACAAATGATGTAAATACCCCTCCAAGGAGAACACAGGGTGAGCTCCCAACCCTTGGATCTGTGCACAGTGTGATGACAACGACACTTTAAATATCTAAAGTGCAGTACCTACCTGGTCCCCTTGGCATTCTCGCCCCCAGAATTCAGCCACTATACATCTGTGCATCTACAAAGCACAAGTACAGGTATTACAGGTCAAGAGCTCCTGCGAAGTCCCAGCCATGGCCAGCACCAGCCTCTATGTCAGAAGGTCCTACCAAGCATTGGAGAAGACCGAGGGGGTACCAAATGTCACAGAGACAAACTTCACCTTGGGGACCAAGAGTCAGAGACAAACCTCACCATGGGGACCAAGAATCAGAGACAAGCTTCACCTCAGGGACCAAGAGTCAGAGACAAGCTTCACCTCTGGTTTCTGTTCCCCACTCAATGAATGACACATACCCAAGCAAGGGAAAATTGTCTGTGACTAAGCCACTGAGATTGGGATTAGTCAGGTGCATAACAATAGTTAATTTAAATAATAATGCAGATAGAATTTTAATCATTCATCACCTGTTCCAGAAATTGTTCTTCAAACTCCTGGCAAGTGTTAGAACTCTTCTAGTTACTGAATATTTATTTGTGAGCAAGACAGGTCACCCTCATGAAGATTGCATTATTTTGGTGGGAAAAAATGAGAAAACAAAACAAAACAAAAAACTAAAGCCAGGGAAAGAAGAGGGTAGGGTGGGAGAGAAGGAGGGAGTGAGACACAGGAGAGAAAAAACAGAATATCAAACTGACATATCAACCACCAATCCTAAAAAGAAAAATAAAAAGACTCAGTTTGGAGCAAAAATTTCAATGAAACCAGAGAGCTGGACAGCCTGATATCTATCTGGGCAGAAAGGAAATGAGCAGGACTGTCCTGAGGCAGGCCTGTGTCTCAGAAGCTCCAGTTAAAGCGAGGTCAAGGTGAGTGCAGCACACAGGACAGACGGGAGAAAGACAAGAGCCTGGTCAGAAGAGATGCCGGAAGTCCACCCCCAAAGGACCTCGAGGAGCCTGCGCTTCGCAGTGGGTGAGATGGGAAGCCCTGGGGGACTTTGAGTGGAGAAGTGATTTGGAATGATGTATTACATTATAAGGATGAGTGATGAGGAACAGAGAGAAGATGGGTGACTTCCTGGAGGCTGGCAGCTGTGGAGGACAGGGGAATTGCTCCGATTATACGACTACTGGACTAGGACTTAAAACCTACAGTTATTATATTCATGTGCTTGTTCTCATAGCATTTATCAGTAGGAACGCTGTTGCTACTATCACTGAAAATAATTAGTTGCCTGTGAAGGGGAAGAAATGAACACCCCACAGAAAACCAGCGAGAGCCTCCAAAGCACCTTCCACACACATTTACTTTTTCCGTGAATTACCACTCAATCAATTTAAGGTTCAAACCTTGACTTCTTCATTTCATGTCTATGTCTATTATATGTCACTGTATTTTCTGACTGAAAATTCACGTTTAGAACACGCTCCATGATATTAAGGAAGATAATGCACAAAAATAAAATGAAATTATCCTGAATCCTGTTGTTCAGGGCTGCAACTAACAGTATTCTGGTATGTCCTAAACTATAGTTTTACTATTCTTAAATATTGTGGAATATACTATCTAGACTGTCAATAGCCCCATTCTCATTCAACAATGTTTCATAATCAATTTCCCAAGAGTTTAGAATTTGTTTCTAATATGATTATGAGTATCTGTTAGCTCTCATATATATATGTAATATTGGGTCCTGAGGAAATGACTCAATGGTTAAAGGCACTTCTTTACACAGCCTTCTGACCCAAATTTGATACCCAGGACTCTCATAAAACCAGATGCACAGTGGCAGGAGGGCCTGGTATGTCCATACTCTCCCTCTCTCTTTCTCTCCCCCATCCTCTCTCTCTCTCTGTCTCTCTCAAATAGTAAATAAATAAATATTTTGAATGCAACACCCTTAACATGGCCAATCTCAGCAACATATATCTACTTGTAAAACCCAACTCTCTTTCTCTGTGACAAAACCTCCGAAATATTGTACGGAGGGAAGCTAACTTTGACTGAATGTTTCAGAGGTTCCAGTGTCTCATTGCTTCAGAGGTTTTGCTCCACAGTCACATCGCTGTGGGCCTGTGGCGAGGCAGAACCTGGTGGTGGGAGGGCAGAGCTGACCTCAGAACAGCAGGAAAAGAAGGCAGTGGCACCAGGGCAGAACATCAAAGTTAGGGGCACACGCCCCCAGTGACCTACTTGCCCCAGCTAAGCTCCACCTCTAAAGTTCCCCAAACTTGCCTTCAGCACCATCCACTGGGGACCAAGCCATCCACACATGAATCTTTGGAGAACTTTCCAGACCCACCTATAACACTATCACTCATTTAACTGATTGCTCATTGTTAGACATTGCTTTTTTTTTTTTTTGCTTATTTATTTATTTTATTAGATATGGACATATTTTGTATGTAAAAAATACATGTTGGTACCATCCTTTCCCTCCTCCCTGCCCCTTTTATGAAGAGTCCTTCCTCTTGGGGATACAGGTCAACCCCATGGGGATTGTGGGTCATGTATTGTGGTGGGGAGAGGGAATGTCTCTGTGCAAAATGTCCCAATTTGTGGCTCTAACAACTTTGCACCCCCTCTTCCGCAAAATTCCCTGAGCCATGCTGAGAACATTTTAGGCCTACTTCAGTGACAGGCACTCAGGAGCCTCTGGATCTCTGGTTTGGTAGGTGTTGGGTGTCCTCAGTATCTACCTCCTTCACCCTTGTGCTGATATCAGGTTCACCGAGAAAGGAACTCTCTTGCTCATTTCCCCAGTTCCTCTGTGGTTTCAGCTGGGGCCGGGGTGGAAAACACTGGATCATTTGTCTGGATCATTTGCTCTAGCCCAGGCTGGAACTCGCTCTGTAGTGTCAGGGTGCCCTCAAACTCATTGGCAGTCCTCCTGTGCCTCCCAAACACTGGGATTAAAGGTGAGCACCACCATGCCCTGCCCAGACATTATATTTTTTAATGTTAATCTGTAAAAGTGCTCATATAAGCAGTTCTGTCTTTGAAGATAAATTTCTAGAAATGAAATGTTTAAATGTAGGCACATGTGAAGTTTCTATTAGACTGACATTATTGGGTCACTCTCCCACATATTACATGACTACATTCTCACCATCAAGCCTATGAAAATGCTGATGCTTGTGAAACCTCATCAACACCCAACATGATGCTTATCTTGACCAGAGGGGGAAGGAAAGTGGATTATCATAATATCATGCCCAAGAGTCAAAATCAGAAAATCAACCAAATGCTCTAAATATTTGACAAGAAGGAATTATGTTGCAATTTTACCCTGATACACTTTAGACAAATGTGTCCTTCTATAACATTTTTAAAATATATATTTTATTTTTATTTGTTTATTTGAGAGAGAGAGAAAGAAAGAAAGAGAATGGGCGCATCAGGGCCTCCAGCTGCTGCAACTGAACTCCAGATGCATGTGCCACTATGTGCATCAGGCTTATGTGGGTCCTGGGGAATTGAGCCATGGTCCTTTGGCTTTTCAGGAAGGCGCCTTAACGGCTAAGCCATCTCTCCAGCCCCAAATGTGCCCTTGAGTATTTTACTTACAGGTCCACTAAGATCGAAGCAGGTGTTTTTCAAAGCGCCTAGTAGATACAATGCTCGTGGCCCAGAGGCAGGCTTAGATGGGGCATGGAGTCATTATGATGTTAACTTGGGACATGGAAGCATCATGATATTAAGTTAAATAAGGGGCTGAGGGGATGGATCAGTGGGAAAAGTGCTTATTGTACAAGCATGTGGACCTGAGTTCAGATCCCAAGAAATGCTGGGTGTGGTGACGTATAGAACTGCTCCCAGTGTTGGGGAGACGGAGACAAGAGGGTGCCCAGGGCCTCCTGGCCACTTAGCTAGCTGAGTTGGTGAGCTCTCAATTCAGTGAGAGAGCATATCTCAAAACTAAGATGGAGAACAACTGAGGAAGACACCTGATGTCACTGCCTCACTTCCACACACGTGTACACATGCACGAGCGCCTGCACATGCACACATATCAACATGCACACGCACATGTATGAGCACATTTACATAAACGTATCAAAAATAATAAAATTAAATTAAATTGAATAATGATAAATTTGGGCACTTTCTGAATTGTTACTTAATTTCACTGAGGTGATATTGGAGCTATTTTCTAAGTTAAATAAATGTATTCTTTAATCAAAAAGAGAAGGGTTGTTGACAATTACTTGTGGATAATAATGTTAGTGGCTAGGTGTGGTGGTGCACGCCTTTAATCCCAGCATTTGGGAGGCAGAGGTAGGAGGTTCGTTGTGAGTTTGAGGCCAGCCTGAGACTCCATAGTGAATTCCAGGTCAGCCTGACCTAGAGTGAGACCCTACCTTGAAAAGAAAATAATGTTAGTTATAAATTACACTATATTTCATGATACAGAAGACATTGATCCAAGTGCAATTTCAATCTACTAATCTCTAGTACTGTAAGATTACTGTTTAATTTTATTATAAAATATTTGAGTTATCACATTCTCCCTATGGCATCTAATGTTTCTATTTTGTTTTTGTTTTTTAAATTTTGTTTTATTTACTTATTTGAGACAGAGAGAGGCAGATAGAGAGAATGGTTGTACCAAGGCCTCTAGCCACTGCAAACGAACTCCAGATGCATGTGCCTCCATGTGCAGCTGGCCTTTTGTGGGTACTGGGGAATCAAACCTGGGTCCTTAGGCTTCTCAGTCAAGTACCTTAACCACTAAGCAATCCCCCCAGCCTCCATTTGGTTTTTAGATATGCATTTAACCTCAAAAATAAGTTCAGAAGTAAAACATTCATCAATTATATAATGGCACATGGCTATGTAAGAGATCTTGAAAGTGATTTGCATACAATTGGTTAGAGCAGGGCGCATCTCCAGCTTGAATACCACGGGACTCATCTGAAAAGCGACTATAATATAAACACTAGTCATCTAGATCTGTGAGGGCCGAGAGTCACTGGGCTGCTCATTGTGGAGCAAGCCCTGGAAGAGGAAGGGTCCGAGTGGGGGCCAGCTGCTTGCCTAAAGCCATTCACCAGGTGAAGAGTCAGGGAAAGAGAGCTGAACCACTGGTATTTGTAGTCCTGGCGAAAGTTCTCTGTTTGCATTTCACGCTGGCTTGTTTCATAATTGTGATGATGAAAATGGTCCGTCTATAATAATCTGCAGGAACTCCTATGATTTTCCCACCAGTGTTGTTGAAGCAGGAAACATTCAAAGCCGCTTTGTGTGAGTGCACTGGTGTGTGCTATATGCACATGTATGAACCCTTGCAGCGCCTCCTGCACCCACCTGCAGTGGGTGGGGGAAAGGCTTGCCTGCTATGGCCAGAATAGAGTCAGGTGTCCCCAAATCTCTTACTAACGGCAAAGTTTGCTGTGGGTTTTTTTTTTTTTTTTGAGAACCCTTGTGATCCCCTGGTCTCTGCTCCCCTTTGCAAGTTACAGGTACATATGGCCCTGCTGTTCATGTGGAATCTGGAGAGTGCAACTCCTGCAGGCCCTCATGCTTGAGCAGTTATCATACTTAGCCACTGAGCCATCTCTCTCGATCCAACCCCCTTTTTAAAGTAGCCCCAAACATAAGTCCTCTGAACAATATAACTGATATCAGCTCCAAGCAATGATTTCCCTTGTACTGAAAGAGAAAGCTTCCTCCAGCTGGAGCCTGCAATGTCTGATAAGAACTCAGGCAGTGAAATCAGACACACTCCCTTTTAAGGCATGAGTTAGTACAGTTTTTTTTTTTTTTTTCTTAATTGTCTTTTAATCTTTCGATTCCTAACTCACCTTATTGGATCAAATGCCTTCAGACTGTAATAAAGACTCTCACTTCTCTGCTAGACCATGAGACCCCCTCACCTCTTCAGATCTGAACTTGTCAGTTAAAACAAGGTGACAGAGGCTGACATTACAGTGCTTGCTACAGTAAAAGTCAGGCAGCTATTCATGCTGCCCAGCTGCCGCGGCTCCTTTATAAAATATTCATTCATGTTATGTCGTTCTTTATTCAGCTGCCAAAAAAGGAAACAGCGGAGGAGCCTTCAAGTCATCAGAATGCAATTGTAACCGCATGCAGGCACATGTCAGCGCTCCGATGATTAATTGGGAGTGTGGATGGGACAAAGGCCCTTGCCCTTCTGTCAAGAGCTTTAAAACCCACTAGGAAAAGGTGGCCTCACAGTACCAGCACACATTCCCGGTTTGTCTTCACCTGCAATTGTGAAAACATGATCGTACACATTATGAAGAAAAACTTATTGTTGCAAAATGCCCATGAAACGTGTGCAGCTCCGAAGACTGCACATTCGCACGGCTGCGTACCTCCAGACCTCTTCTCAGCTTGCAACCCTGAGGCAGTGGACCTTTACCCATTCCCCATTTCCTTCTCCTCCTAGTCCCCAGAAGCCATTTCTTCCATTCCCATGACTTTGACCATGCTGCAAACTTTACATAAGTGGGATCATACCATATACACTAAGCAAAACACCGTCAGTGTTTCTCCATGATTTTGTACATAGTCAAAAGTCTCATCCTTTTGAATAAGAATAATATTCAATTGTATGCAGCATGCAATTGGTTTATCCATCCACTGTGTGTAGCACATGACACACTTGGTTTATGCATTTATTGTATGTGGCATATATCACACTTGGTTTATCCACCCGTTGTGTGTAGCATATGACACACTTGGTTTATCCACCCATTGTGTATAGCATATGAAACACTTGGTTTCTCCTTCCATATTCAGGGACATGTATGTTGGCTCCACTCCTTGACTATTGTAGATAAGATTGCTATGCACACTGATATTCCAATGTCTTTTTGAAACTCTGATTCCAGTTCTTTTGGGCTCATGCTCAGAAGCAGGATGGCTGACTGATGTGACTGTTAATAATATTTTTTTTGCAGAATTTCTCTGAATCTTTACCCACATTCTGCTTATAATAAGCACCCTAATGAGTTTAGCATTTTTTTTTTTGCAATACATAAAAAGTAGTACTTTGAAGAGAAAGAAAACTGAATGGAGAGTGTGAGGTACTGAGCTTTGTTGAGTGCCAAGGGCTTCCCCAGGAGCACCTGTGGCAAAGAAGATAAGCGCTGCCCTCGGAGCCCTCAAGGACCCATGTAAAGACATCACACAAACACAGGCACTTACGTCTCTGTATGTGGCTTGAACCTTATGGCTACATATTCTGGTCTAGCCATGACTCCCACAGATACTCAATAGCTCGTGGAAGAATTTGAGATCAATTCTAACACATTCTGCAGAAAGTCAGCCATCCAGATCAACATGGAAGCGAAGACAGGGAAGCATTACTTTACAAAATCGGGTCTGCCATTATTACTTTTGAAAAATTTGTATATTACTTTATCACTTCAACGACAAAATCCTCTCTGCTTCTTCCTTCATGCTGCATATGGGGTGACCATCCTTTTTCTCTTGTCCTCAGGTAGAAACATGAAAGAAAATAATTTTTAATTAAAGCTACGTGAAAGTGATTTATGGAATAATGTTACACTCACATGTGCATGAAGGAACACACACACAGATACTTGCAACCAAATTTATTGTCTTGGAAAATCTTAAGTAACCATGAGTAAGACTCAAGGCCGCTGGGTCATAGTAACCGCATTCTGGGATTGTTTCTGCTTTAGTTTGTCAGACAAAGGTGTATCCAGGTGCTGGTGCTTCCCTTCTATGTCTCTCCTCCCTTCTTGGAAGAGTGGTCTAGCCTGGGAATATGCCTCTTCTGTGTGTCAGAAGCACAAGAGGCAGACAGAATCATGTAAGCTTCTTGGCCAAAGCAAACACAACTCCAAGCACGAGGTGAGGGAAAGAGAATGGCTGAGGAGGAGTGCATGGAAGAATGTAGTCAATCGCCGGAGCTACCATTTATTTCTCAGCCTGTCTGTACTGTGTGCTGTGGAAACCCAATGATGACGTCCACATTCCCTGAATTCTGGATCAGGAGGGCTCGGGTGGCCAGTGTCCTCCACTGTGCCTGTGCACGCAAGCCCCCTGCTGTGTACAGTATCCTTTGCTACCACCGTGAAACCTAAGCCACTCACATCATACCTGACTCCAGCAGAATGGGAAAATCATGAAGTGTTGCGGGTGATACACGACCCCCCCCATCACCATTCCTTCTGCTTGACTCCTGGTGTGCAGCCCCTGCCTGCTCTTTTAAGTCCAGCCTTCCCAGTCAGTAGCTCCATATATGGGGAAGAGAAACCTCCAGTCCTTGTGACAGAAGAGGAAACTTCCACACATCCAACCAAGATGTATGGAGAAATTATGTGTAACTCATTTCCCATACAGCATGTGCACCCTTGGAACAACACAGATAAATTTTTCCCAATTGCCCCCAGCTTCATGATGCGTGGAGAGAATGTGCTGGTTTTGCAGGAGAATTTAAATTAATAGGCGTGACCTTCCAATGACTTGCCCTGCATTCTCATAAATTTGTTCTGTTTGCGAATGATGCCCCAGTGAGAGTGACTCTATGAGTTTCTAACATGAAAATCCACAAACTTGGCATGGTTTCATAATTCTAGGAGTCTATTAAAAATAAAATAAAACCAGCATCACTTACCATGGTGCCTTTGTGGTCTCATGGTGTTTGAAAATAATTTATAGCATTTGCTTTGGAATGCAAGACCATCGTTACTCCAAAAGGGGACTCTTTGGTGGTGTTGTTAAGCCCCACACCGTGCCCTGAGAAACTGCTGATGAATGCGTCCCGCGGACCCAGCTGTGCCAACAGCATGGCGTGCTGCTGGGGAAATGAGAAGGTTTCTGATGCCTCATGAAGCCCAAGCTGCAAAACTAATATTCTTGTGTTCATTTCTTTCTATTTTCTTATTTGTGTATGGTATCAGAGGCATAGCAGCAGGGATTTGACAGGAGGGGGAATATTTTAAACACAGACAAAATGGCTCTGTCCTTTCGGGCATGTCAGTTCATTTGTGAGAATTTGTCAGCCACTGGCATCAGCCCTCAGCATTGGGTTCACGGTTTTGTTCACACTTCCTAAAATAAAGCTAATATCCTTAGTGCATGGCATATTAAATCCTGTGAATAGGAACTGGTTGAACAGTGATATCTTCTAAAGTTCCCCTCATGCAAGCCGCCCGCAGAAACCCTATCTGTTCTCTTCATTCTTATGCCAGTGTTGTGAATATTGCAGTTATTCAAAAAAATAATACATACCCTTTGAATAAATAAATGATGGCTGGTTGGTTGTACGCCTACACTTCTACTCTGAGGCTGTCTCCACCCATTCAGAAAGCTCCTTAGCCATGTGACAGGTCACTGGTTGCGGAGACCATGTTTGTAGTCTTTACTGGGCATTCAAGGCTTTCCACATTCCAGGTGCAGCATTCCCATGGCTGGGAGCTAGTGTGTGTCTGTGAGATAGGATTGGCAGTGTCGTCACATTCCTTCCTCTTCTAGACCACAGATCAATTTCTGTTTTTAAATTTTAAAAATATTTATTTATTTGCAAGTAAAATATATATATATACACATATATGGAAGAGAGAGAAAAAGAGAGAGAGAGAGAGAGAGAGAGAGGATATGCCAGGGCATAGTGCCACTCCAAACAAACTGCAGATGCATGTGCCACTTTGTAATCCAATTTTACATGGGTTCTGGGGAATCCAACTCAGGTCATTTGCTTTGCAGACAAGCACCTTAACTTCTGAGCCATCTCCCCAGCCCCACAGGTCCACTTCTGCTGGCTGTGCTGACTGGAGAAAATGATTCAGCTTCTCTCATGCTCGGTTTCTTCAGCTTCTAAATATCCAGGGTGTTTATATGCTGTGTGTGAGGAATGGATATTCTTACATGTGCAGCCCACATGTTGAACACATCTGAATGTGGCCCTAAACAAAATTCAATTTCTTTTTTTTTTTTTTCCTCTTGGTTATTTTACACTTGGCTCACTAGACATCACCATCACTTACTCTTCAGTAAGAGGGATGTCAGCCCCTTCTTTTGAGATGGTCAAGAACAATTCAGGGAGAGAGTTACAGTCTTTTATCAATGATGGCAATACTACACAGACACATGCTCCACCATCCATTCTGAACTTCCACAGGGCTTCTAAGAGTCCTGCTCCCTGAACTCAGGGCGTGGGTGCATGGGGAAGTGTATGGGCCTCACCATTATTCTGCTCGCACAAGCATGGCTCCAATCACCTTAACCCTCTTTATAGTGAGGAAAGCGGTTCGAGAGCTAGGTAAGTCTTCTGAAATCTTTCCATGAATGGCTCTTACTTCTGATTATATCTGAGATAGACAACCCTCAGAACTCCTAAAGTAACAGTGCCCTGGTACCATGACTTCTTACGCCTCTCAAAGGAGTCCATCCACGCCCTTGCAGGCCATAAGACGCCCAGGACAGCTATGAAAGTAACCCCACACAAGACCATAAACTTCCTTAAAACACTGAGAGACTTTTTAAAATCTTTGTTACTCAACTGCATGGTTCTCCAGGGTGACTGTTGACAAGGCCGTGTTGCGATGTCACCCAACGACGTCCAATGTGCTCTCACTGCAGACATGTGCGGTGTCACCCAATGACGTCAAATGTGCTCTCACTGCAGACATGTTTGCCTTCAGCTTTGCCGTGCTGCTCAGCGCCCAGGGTGTGATTGTCCACGTGCAGACAGCTGAATTGGCAGCTTCATACCTTAGTTACATGGGCCCGTTGTGGCTTGAGACTGAAACACAGTGATTACCGATGCTGCTTTAACTGTCCATTGTAAACAGTTTACATTTAGTGTTGTTTACAAAATAGCCTAGCACTTTTATTTGATTATCAAGAGCACCTCTGGCCATGTCTCACATACTGGACAGCAAACCTTCAGGTATCATTTTGTCCTCTCAGCACTGGGATTCTAAGAGCACACCACCACACCTGGCTTTTTTTTTTTTAATTGAGAACTTTATTATATGAACATATTGCATATTGGTCATATTCCCACTGTATTTACTCTCCTGTTCTCTAGGCTTTACCCCCATTCCACCGAAAGCCCTCCGCAGTGGGATTATCCGCATGCACTGTAGGGTCACGAATGCACCAGTCACCCCTGTGGAGAGAACAATGCGTCAGAATGCAACTTCTCTCCCTGTGGCTCTTATCGTCTTTCTGCCCCCTCTGCTGCAATGCCCCTTGAACCTTGGAGGATACATTATAAGCTTCCTTTCCTGCGGAGCTCTTGGCAGCCTCTGATTTTCTGCTTTGCTGAGTCTCCCCAGTGTCTACTGCCCTCTCCCTGGAGGAAGAATTTTTACATGTGTCCTGAGGACCAAACTCTGGTCCTCATGTTTGCAAGGTAAGCACATTACTGATTTTTTTTTTTTTTTAACCAGCTACTTTTTGAACAGAGTGAAAATACATCCTGTTTGTTGGTAAAAAAAAAAAAAAAAAAAGAAGAAGAAGAAGAAAGAAAAAATAAGCTGTTATTAGCTGGGCATGGTGGCACACGCCTTTAATCCCAGCACTAGGGAAGCAGAGGTAGGAGGATTGCCATGAGTTCAAGGCCACCTGAGAATTCAAGGTCAGCCTGAACTAGAGTGAGACCTTACCACGAAAAAAAAAAAAAAAAAAAGAAAGCTCTCATTGATCCACAGTGAGAAGGACTTACTGGACCTCTATACCACTTCTTTCAGCAGATTCCTACCAGCCCTTCCTATTGCTAAAGAAAAGCAGAAAACATTTCCACACAAGCTGAGGATCTAAATGATTTCAAATACATCTTAGTACTATAAATACCTTGATCTATGATAATAAGTATCTTTGATTTATTTGCATACATCATATATTTTTCTTATCAAATAAGTGGTTCTAACTGAAAAGAGATTATTTTCAAATATTAAGTAAATAATGTGAGCATATTAATATGGATATAGATGTGACCAAATAAAAAACCAGGGGGCTGGAGAGATGGCTCAGTGATTAAGGAGCTTGCCTGCAAAGCCCAGCAATCCAGGTTTGATTCCCCAGTACCCATGAAAAGCCAGATGCACAAGGTGGTACATGTGCCTGGAGTTTGTTTGCAGTGGCTAGAGGCCCTGGCCTGCCAATTCCTCCCTCATCTGTCATTAGTTAATTAACTAATTAATAAATTAAAATTTAAATAAAAGATCAGGGAAAGAATTCCATGAAATATTTCATTAGAAGAGTTTATTTTCAGACATCACAGTATATTGGGCTACTATTTCTGAGACCACTGTTCTTATGAGAACATAAGAAAAGTATACTTGCTAAGGTGCAGTGAGGAAAACAGGAGTCAAACAAGGTGTGTCAACAGGAAGAATTCGATGTGAAAGATTTATGTAAAGAGTGTTAGAAAGCTGGAAACCTAAAAAAGGATGTGAGTTAATACAAAGATAGTAGCAGGAGAATGCTCCCAACCAAAAGTTAGAAGAATCCAGAATGTTGGAGGAACAGCCCCACAGAACTGGGACTCAAGATGTAGCGGCAGGGCTTTCTGGTTCTAACACTGAAAACAGCAGATGCTTTTTCACATTAGCCACTGCTCCCACCAACTGGGGAAACATTTCTTTCCTGTATGTGTTGTATTCTCTTACTCTGTCTTGTCCTCATAAGCTTTAAACCAGAAGTAATGGTAATCACAATATTAAATATAAAATAGTAACAGCCACATGACAATTGTATTCAATATGCTAACTTCATCAGAATCTTTTTTTAAAAAATTTTTATTGATTTATTAAGAGTGACAGACAGAGAGAGAAAGAGGCAGAGAGAGAGAGAGAGAGAGAGAATGGGCGCGCCAGGGCCTCCAGCCACTGCAAATGAACTCCAGAAGCATGCGCCCCCTTGTGCATCTGGCTAACGTGGGTCCTGGGGAGTCGAGCCTTGAACTGATGTCCTTAGGCTTCACAGGCAAGCGCTTAACTGCTAAGCCATCTCTCCAGCCCAAAATCTTTTAAAAATTGTTTTTATTAACATACAAAGAATTAGGTTTCATTGAGGTACTTCTGAAAGAAATTTTGTCTGTGTGCTTTTGCTTGCTTTGCCCCTCCTTCCTTCTCACGATCTCTTCCATGGTCGCCTCACCACTCTCATACTGTGCGCCTCCTATAGCCCTCCCCCACTTCTTTCTCATTACCGCTTGTGCCACTCTCATGCCCTACCACCTGGATTTATAGTCTATACCCACCTTCATATCCACTTATTTGTATGCATAAAAACACTGAAAGTTAGGATCTGCAGTTAAGAGAGAAAAGGCAATTTTTGTTTTTCTTAATTTTCAAAACAAGTCTGCAGGGTAAACCTAGATAACTCCAGGTTTATTTTATCATAGCAAAGATGAAAGCATGAATTTAAGGGGGCAAGACATACTAGGTACCAAAATGGATCTGGGAATTAAAGTTCACATTCTCCGACTCCAAAACCTCTGTTTTTAATTTTTATGCTTCAGTGCCTAAGTCTTCAAGTAAAGGTATTTTCTTAAGAAGTAAATTATAATAAATCTCACAAAAGAACACTGTATAGTTATAAAAGATGGTGTTAAAGAAGCATGATTATATGGACAAAAAGGGAGACAAGGCACATATTCAGGGAAAGAACAGGTTGCAAAACAGAATATGTCACTAGGAGCACATTTTTCTTAAAATAGTGCATGTGTATTAAAAGCTGTGAAGAAAGTGAATGAAGATTATCTCTCATTGAGAGGTTAGGGACATTTACTAATTTTCAAAAATCTATGCTTTGGGCTGGAGAGATGGCTTAGCGGTGAAATGCTTGCGTGTGAAGCCTAAGGACCCTGGTTCAAGGCTTGACTCCCCAGGACCCACGTTAGCCAGATGCACAAGGGGGCACACATGCCTGGAGTTCATTTGCATTGGCTGGAGGCCCTGACGCGTCCATTCTCTCTCCCTCTCTCTATCTGCCTCTTTCTCTCTCTGTCTGTCACTGTCAAATAAATAAATAAAAATAACAAAAATTTAAATCTATGTTTTTAAAACAAAATAAGCATATGTTTGCATACAACCATACACACACACACACACACACACACACACAAACACACACACACACAGTCTTCTACCTCCTTTAAATCCTTTAATATTTGTAGAGCACCCTGGTGGTAGTGTATACAGAAGAGTGACCTAGTTCATAAATGAGAATGAACTCATCATAAAATAAATGCATATCATTTAAACACATTATTCACTGGGACATTTTATTGTTAATTTTTAAAAGTAAAATATTTTAAACATGAAAGGCAAGTTTGTATTGACAAACTATGTAGAATGCCAGGTGAATTTCACTTCCTTCCTTATATTACTTAGAGTTTTATAATTCCCTGGAAATAATGATAGAAAAAGAGGGCTAATATTACGTGTGTGATGTCACATGTGTGCCTATGTACCTGTTTACTGTACACTATAGCCTACGTCATGTAAGCCTGCCACAGGCTAGGTTTCACATCCACACTTAATTGGGCTATTGTTCAATATTTTTATCATATTATATGAAGGTGGGATAATTAAGTAACTGTTTCAAGATCACTCAGGTTCTGTGTTACCATACGAGTAGTATTTCCACCCAGATCTATGAAAACAAAAGCCAAGCTCTTAACGAGTATGCTAGATTAGCTGTGCTGATATTTGTATGAAAATTACTCTTCTATGTCAACCGACCTTTTACTGAGTGGAACTCAAATGACTTTATAGCATAATTGTTTCTCCATTTATTCAACTAATATTTATGGAGTGCTTACTACATAGTTCCAAAACAAAGGTCTGCAGTGGTGCCTTCGGCTGGGAAGTCATAGAACGCAGGCCCATGCATTCCACTCTGAGGAAAGAATGGTAAAGCAGAGCTAGAGGAGCAGGCAGGAAGGGGGTAGTGGAGGAAGGGAGAATGAGGAAACAGAGAACAGAGGGCTGAGGATGGTGGAGAGTTCAAAATCAAAACTGGGAAGAAGGTGGGGGGAGGAGGAGAAGAAAGGAAGGTATTGAAGGATTAGGGAAAGAGCAAGGCATGTGGAATACTGTCAGGTAAATCGGATGGTCTGCCTTCCCTGATGACCCAACTGACCTTTGCCTAGAGGTCTGCAGGCATTAGGCAGCAAGCCACATTGATGTACTTGGAAACAGGGAGGTTAATGTTCAGCTTTGCAGGAATAGAACACATCCCATGTACCAAACTGGGGACATAGAGAATGTGGTGGCTTCACTAGGTGTCCACCATAACCTCATGGTCCCCAGCTGATGGCAATTTGGGAGGTGCAGCCCTGCTGGTGGGGGTGTTTACTGGGAATGGGCTTTGGGATGTTTTATCCAGCTCCCCCCTGGTTCACCCTCTTGCCGATGTTGTCCACCTGCTGTGGCAGAGGTGACGTCCAGCCTCTGCTCATGCCGTGCCTTCCCCTGCTGTCATGGAGCTTCCCCTCAAGATTAGGCCAAACTAAAAACTTCCTCCCATCAGCATTTTTGGTCAGGTATTACTTTTTGTCCCAAACACTTAAAGGTAACAACAACAGAAGGGGATGAGGGAGAGAACCGGGGTGGGGTGGAGGGCAGATAAAGTCTTATATATCCTAGTAAGGGCTCAATATGGTGAACTGAGGTTGAAGTCTGAAAGGTATGGTTCTCTTGTTTGTTTTGAAAAGATCCATTTTCAAAACTATGAGAACACTTTCTGAGGAGCTGGAAAAGGTTATCAGACTGGCCAGCTAGCAGGTAAAGGAGGCCCACGCCATGTACAATGGTGCCAGCCAGCAAGATTTAATTTTCTTCATTTTCTTCTACCATGATGATTTCCTTAAAGCTTCCCATTAGTCTGAGGGGACATTAAATAGTGCTTATTTCGCAGTGTGAGAGCATGGAGAATTTTCAGGGTAGAATTCTGATGGGACTGGATGATGCAACAAGGAGGTTCATCTGTCTTCGTAATGAGAGTATGCACAAATGCAGTTCGGGTAGCCAATCTGCTAAAGGGACTAGGTGGACATGGTATAAATATTTATTCTACCAGTTAACAACTACATACATACATACATGCATACACATATGTGTCTGGTCTTAATGCTTATTTTGTGAGAATTTTCACTCATATATACGCACACATATCCATACATATTCACATATCCATATATGCTTGAGTGGGTGTGGAAAGTTTCAGGTACTCAGATAAGCATCCTCTACAGCGTTAGCAAGCTGTCCTGTCCTCACAGAAGTCTCAGGAGTGGTAGAAGATTGTTATGCATTTGAAGAATATTTAAGTAGATTCCCTGTCCTTCAGTTTCACTGAGGCTTGTGAGCCAACCTTGTGATGTTCCAGTTCCTCTCACAACAAGCTGGGACATAATTAACTACTCATCTACGACGACTCAGGAAACTTTTCTGAGTGTTTTTCTCCACTCTCTCTCTCTCTCTCTTTCTCTCTTTTTCTTCTAGAGACTAATTTTGATGGTTAGCTTTTAAGCTTCCTAGTTGCTTTTACAAATACATGTTGGCCTTTCTGTAATTGAAAAATGGAAACAGGAAGTACTGGTTTATGTCAAAATGAGAGAAGTATGCTTGGTGATGCTCTTATTTTTTCCCATAGGTCTGGATCTAACACCTCAGTTTGCTGGATTGAGAGCGACGGTGGGATCTTTCCACCATTGCAGACTGGGTTGTGGATGAAGACCCTTGTAGCCACACTGCCCTTTACAGTGCTCAAAGCACTTCCCTGGGGTCATTTGGTCCTTACACCACTTTAATCATCATGGAGGAATGGGCTTTAATTTTTTGCATCATAAAAATTAGTGTAGGTATTTTGAATGAACAAGGGATGGACCATGATCCCTTGGCTCTTAAATGATGGGGCAGAGTGAAATACTGGTTAGCATTTAACCATCCATTTCCCCTTACTTTGGACAGCGCACTGGTCAGTCTCTCTCTGTACTGGAACAAATCATCCAACCAGAAGTACCTTCTGAGAAGAAAGGGTTTATTTCACGCTGACAGTTTCGAAGGGAAGTTTCATCAGGGTGGAGCAAGATGTGGCATTGACTTACATCTTCGCACATCTACAGCTGAAAGAGAGGGTGTGTGAGGAGAGAGGAGAGAGGATATCACTCTAGAACTGGCTCTGAACATCCAGCATGCTGGAGTTATCAACTCCCAAGGTCCCCTCCACCCCCGAAACATCCCACTTGCCAAAGGCTCCACCAGCTGGGGACTAAATAGCAAGCTTAATTACAATCACCTTAGGCTATGTGGGACATTTTACACTTTGCCTTCAAACCACCACAGATGGACTAGATGAAATAATTACATAGACTCCTCCAATTACAAGTAACAGAAAAATGCAACCCAAGCTGGCTCAAACTAAAGTTGAGAATCTGCTCCTGACATATTTTAGAGCCCACAAATGAGACCTGTGAGATGGGACAGGGCCAAGGGACAGACACACAGCCATCACTCACCCATGTCTCTGTCTGTCAGCTCTGCCCTCTACTTACTGGAGTTTAATTCCAGGCCCCAAGTGCAGGCATTATAGTAAGATGAAATCCAGCTTGCATTGGCACCAAATAACTGCCTTGCGCATTGCTGTGGGAATGGAAAAGCAGAGGAAAATCCCATCTATGACTAAGCTTATGCATTTTTTCTTAATCTGTGTCTGGCTTGTGGCACTTAGCACAATGTGTCCTATAGCTTCATCTACATGACCACATTCTTGCAAATGGTAGGATGTCAGCCTTCTTCATGACTGATTGAAACATCTCATTGAATCCCACAAATCTATATAACTACTTTACGTTAGTAAAAAAAAAAAAAAAAATGCAATAAAGCAAAAAAAAAAAAAAAACCATAGAGGATGGTTTCTCCAAAGTTTCAGGGTAATGCTACACAGAAGATGATGGACTGCAGTCCCCTAAACAGATGTCCACTGCAAAGCTAGGAGAGGACAAAAAAAAATTCTTGATATTCCTGACATTTCCAGAAGGTCTTTCTCTTTTTTAAACTAAAACACAATGCTATGAAACAGGTCCTAAAATTTGAATATGGAAATTTATAGATGATTGATTCGTTAATAAAGCCTGCTTCTATTTCTGTTACATGCCATTTAATGAGGACTCATCCCCCACTCTTCCGGGATTTTGGAATGACAAATAAACACTGGTAAAGAGAAGTAGCCTCAGTAGAAGGCTGGTGCGGGTCCAAGCCACACATGTTCAATTTTCCTGGAAAATAAGTTCCTTTTCTCCATGTAATGCCCAAGAAGAAGAGAGAGAGAGAGAATGTGAGTGATGGGAGGTCAGGAGAAGATAATCGTAGGGGATTGTGTTCAAAATACATGTATAAAAATTATCAATGAAAAATTGAGGACCAGGAGGATGACCCAGTCATTAAAGGTGCTTGCTTGCAAAGTGTGCAGCTTGGGTTCAATTCCCCAGTACACATGTAAAGCCAGATGCATGAAGTGGTGCATGCATCTGTTTTGTTTTTTTGTTTTTTGTTTTTTGAGGTAGGGTCTCACTCTAGTCCAGGCTGACCTGGAATTCACGATGTATTCTCAGGGTGGCCTCGAACTCACGGGGATCCTCCTACCTCTGCCTCCCGAGTGCTGGGATTAAAAGCGTGCGCCACCACGCCCAGCTAATTGTTTTTTTGTTTTGTTTTTTGTTTTTTGTTTTTTGTTTTTTGTTTTTTGGGTGCATGCATCTGGAGTTTGTTTACAACAATAAGAGGCCATGCCGTGCCCATATTCTCCCTCCCTCTCCCTCTCCCTCTCCCTCTCTCTCTCTCTCTCTCTCTCTCTCTCTCTCACACACACACACACACACACACACACACACACACACAAACAGTACATGAAATATTTTTAAAATTTTTTTGGCATGTGTAAACACTCAACAAATATTCAATGTAGTCACTATGGGTGTGTGGTGCTCATGTGTATTTACTCATGTTTATACGTGTGCATAGGGGCACATGTGTACATGTATATGTGTGCATAGGGGCATGCGTGTTCATGTATACATGTGTGTGTGCGTAGAAGCACAAGAGCATCAGGTGTCATCCCTCCGTTTTTGAGACAGCCTCTTGTGTTACGCCGGAGCTCACCACTAAGGCTGAACTAGCTGTCGCCACCTCCCCATGGCTGGGATTACAGTATGAGTCCCCATAGTTGGAGCTCCCAAGTGGTCAGAGAGCCTGCTCTCCCCTTGCAAAGGCATTTATCACATAATGGTGGGCTGTTTTCCTGTTCAGGTGAACCTGAGGGACAGCTGATTGGTTAGGGCTCAGGGCTGTCTCAGGAAGAGTCTAGCCCTTACAACAAGCTCCAGAAGCTGAACTTGACCAAACACAATATTTCCTATGAAAGACCTCTCTCTAAGGAGGGTTCTGGTTATTTGTGGCAAAACAGGTCTAGGGAACTAGGCAAGCCAGATTATCTTTGATTTATAACAAGTGCAAAGTTTCCCACCTTTTGTACCTTCAGAGGTCCAATGTACCCTCTCTCACCTCCCCCTATCATGAGAAGACACTCTAACTGCTGATTCAAGGAAAAGGAATGATGACATCAGATTGTGAACTATTTCCTGCCAAATGGGGCATGGACATGTGGCAGTTAGAGTATTTCCCAGAGAGGAACTATTTTAAAAGACCCATAAAGTGTATTGATGGAATATAGTAAGATAATCTTGGAAGAAAATGTTGGGAGAAAGAATAAAAGTAAGGAGTTAATGAGAAGTGAGCATACAGCCAACTGGTCGCCTTGAGAGTTCTTCTTCTTTTTTTTTTAAATTTTTATTCATTTTTATTTATTTATTTGAGAGTGACAGGTAGAGAGAGAGAGAGAGAGAGAGACAGAGAGAATGGGCGCGCCAGGGCCACCAGCCACTGCAAACGAACTCCAGACGCGTGTGCCCCCTTGTGCATCTGGCTAACGTGGGTCCTGGGGAATCGAGCCTCGAACCGGGATCCTTAGGCTTCACAGGCAAGCGCTTAACCACTAAGCCATCTCTCCAGCCCGAGAGTTATTCTTCTTGTGGACTTCTAAGGTGGGGAGCATTCGAGGGAACCCAGGTAGAGGGAGTTGGATTGTCTCAGGACCATCTGAGCATGAGGTTGCTGAGATTTTCTTCCAGAGCTGTTCATCAAAGGTCATAGTAGTTTTCAGATCATCTTTGACAGGTGAACTAGAGCTCAAATTGAGGTCCTTAAGCTTGGCTTACTGAGCTATCCCCCCAGCCTAATATTACATAATTCTTATTTTCAATATTCTTAGCATATTTGGATGGATAATGGTTCTTAGCTAGTTAAGAGTGAGTGTGTTTCCTTTACTTCTTTCCCTCTATCCCTCTACCCAGGTGTCTGACCCTTCTCTAGGGTCCTAAGAAAAGGTACATTCAAATGCTCTCTTCTATATTACATTCAGATCAAATGAACGACAGAGGAAGCCCACACCTGGATGTTTGACTACAATTCTAATTACTCCCTGTAATACCTCTGAAAAACAATTACTTTCTTGCAAAGAAACTTTGCACTTGGCAAGAAGAGAAATCAATCCCATACTCAGAGTGGCTGAAATCTCCCCAACACACAGAATAATGTTCAGAATGAAACTAGTAAACAACAGCTACAGAGAAAGAAAAACCTTTGTCCAGAACACACTGATTCAGCACCTCTGGGAAATTAGACGTGTAGCCTCATAGTAGTTTAATCTCTCCTTGACTGTGAAGATCTGCTTTGTCTTCTTCATTCTTTTTAAAAAATATTTCACTTATTTATTTGAAAGGGAGAGAGACAGAGGAAGAGGAGAGAGAAAGAAAGAATGGGTGTGCTAGGGCCTCTAGCCACTGCAAACGAACTACAGATGCATGCGTCCCCTTGTGCATCTGGCTTACGTGGATCCTGGAGAATCAAACTGGGGTCCTTAGGCTTTGCAGGCAAATGCCATAACTGCTAAGACATGTCTCCAGCCCTGTCTTCTTCATTCTTAAGACAAATTTAAGCTGAATCAGAATGAAGTTTCCAGATACTTGTCTAAGCCTGACCCTTGTCATTGTTCATACTTGCAACTATAAATTTGGTCCTAAATACTTGCAAACAAATATTTAACAAACATCCCAGAGGATACAAGGATGCCAATAAAGTGGACCCCAACTGTCTAAGAAGCCATAGCAATGACCAGCTTGGAATCAAGTCACTGACCTTTAAAAGTCCCCATTGCCCGCCCCACCAGGCACCTCCAATTAAGCCAGATAATGTGTAGCCTGCGGTGAATATTGCAAGGATGAACACACTGAAAGCAGGACTTGATACAATTACTTTAGTATTGCTCCTAACTCTTCATATGAATGTAGATTCTTTGTCATTCATTCTTTAATCCATCATGTAGTTTGTTGTAATGGTGTCTGATGTCTTTTGGGGGAGGGAAGTGTAGGTAACAAATCAGAGTTACAGAAATTTGCATCTTTGTAAGCAGTAAAGAAAACAGACAAAAGCAAAGTCAGTTAATATGATGATAAAAGAGGAGACTTGGGAATGTCAGCTCCACCTGTGTTATAACGAATGTTATTAAATATTCTGAGATTCAGTTTCCACATCCACAAATAATTATAACCTGCCAAAAAGCCAAATAAGATCCAATGTGCAGCACACCATTTGTGGTTTTTGCCATTATCATGGTCATCACAATCCACATGCTTTTAGTATTTCTTGCTATTTTCATTCTCTGGAATAGCTTATGTAACGTATATTTTACTCATTGTCAGTAACATATGTGTGCAGTTTCAGGCATGGACATTTTAAAATCAGATACTTTGTTTCACTTCCCAGCACAGGAGAGTCTCTCCATCTTGTTCATGATAGACAGAGCGCCCGGCACTCATACAATGGGTGTGTTTGACCCGGGCATTCTGGGACGGGGTGAATAGATATTTGCTTATTCTCCATGGAAGATTATTGCCTTTCAACAATACACGCATGTTAAAAATTGCCAAAGAAAAACATATGTACAGGCTAGTAGATTATTGACTTTTAAAAGATTTTTTTAAATGTCAAATATCTCCTTAAAAGCTTTCTGACAGAATGACAAGTTAAAAATTTCACAAAACAGTTTGGCCTCTAAAACAATCAGTTGCAAAATGCCAGAAGTAACCAAGAGGGATGATTCATGATTTCCACACCTGTTCTGAGGTAGAAGGAGGCAGCAGTGGGTGGCAATTAGATGAAGACAGCCATGTGGACCCTTCTTCTTCCTTGGCCAATTAATGCTAAAAAAAAAAAAAAAAAAAAAAAATCCTTTGAGTTTGTGAGAGAAAAAAAAAAAAATTACTTGGGACTCTGTCTTGAAAATTCCCAGCCAGGAATACATAGGTACCAATCATTAGTCAGAGACAGAAAAAAAAATGCTCCAAATAAGAAACCTTTAAAAAAGCTGGCATTGGGGTTGGAGAGATTGCTCAGTGGTTAAGCCTAACAACCAGGGTTCAATTGCCCAGTACCCACATAAAGCCAGATGTACAGTGATACATGCATCTGGAGTTCATTTGCAGGGCCAGATGAGTTCATTATCTCTCTCTCTGTCTTTTTCTTTTCTCTGTCTCTGCTTACAGATAAATAAAAATATAATAAGAAAAATAAAAATCTGGCATTATATTTGGTCAGTTCATTACTTTCAAGGATCCTTGTGGCAAGGCTCATTGGGCATTTCCTGAAAATTACTCAGGAAAGCTACCACAATTCAAATCGTAGGCCCTACCTCAGGTAGTCAATTGGAATCTCAGTGCACAGGGCCTGTAACTCTTCCTTCTCCTTCTTTTCTTCCTTCCTTTCTTCCGCCCTCCCTCCCTCTCTCTCTTTCTCCTTCCTCTTTCTTTCTATCTTCTTATTCCCCCTTCCTCCTTGTTATTTCCCTTCCTTCCTTCCTTCCTTCCTTCCTTCCTTCCTTCCTTCCTTCCTTCCTTTCTTCCTTCCTTCCTTTCTTTTATTCCCTCTCTCTCTCTCTCTCTCTCCCTCTCCCTCTTTTTCCTATAGGAATCAGATGACAATCTCAGATGCCAGGCCCCTCTTCCCACCTCATTTTGTTGAGTTGTGTGTTTTGTTTGAGGTAAAGACTCACTCTAGTTAAGGCCGATCTGGAACTCACAATGTAGCCAAGGCTGACCTCTAACACACAGAGATTCTTCTACCTCAGCCTCCTGAGTGCTGAAATTATAGGTGTGAATCACCTCACTGTTGGCGGTGGTGCATACCAGTAGGTGAATGCTGAAGCAGAGTTTCTTTCTCACTGCTGAATTCGCCAGGGTAGCTCGCCAGCAAGTTTCCAGACAATTTTCCTGTCTCCATTTTCCTTCTCGCAGTAGGGGCTCTGGTGTTACAGCATCCAACTTGTTATCTGGGTTCTGGGGATCCAAACTTGGTTACTTATGCATGGGTGGCAAGCACTTGACCCACTGAGCCATCTCCCAAGTACTTAACCCTTTGTCAAAAACACCCCAAGTCATATTTCCATATAAGAAATTCTGCTCACTAGTATAGAAGCACAGCATGAAACGACCTCACAGAGTGGAGTGGGGAGAAGCAGGCTGTGTCACATGGGCATGTCTCTGAGCAAGCAATCAAAAGACAAGTCAACTCTGGGCTGGATTTCAATCCAGAAAGACTCCCTTCCATTTGTGTACCCCTCTTCTCCTTGCCTGGGCAGCCAAGGATTCATCCTGCTAAGATCCTCGAGGGCCGCCACACTGCATGTCACGTGGAGAAGGGAAGCCCTCATGGGCCTTTGTGCTGACTCACTGACGGACAAGGTTGCTTCCTCTCTCCTGTAGCAGTTTTCTCCCCTCTAAATATGCATGGTCCTAGACTGGCCATCTACAGAAGGGTACTAGAAATAATAACCCTGTCTGGGCATGATGGCACACTTTGTAATCCCAGGACTCTAGAATCTGAGAAGGGAAAATCGTGAGTTTGAAGACAATGTAGGCTGTCTAGTGAGACCCTGTCTGAAAAGTCTTTAAAGAAGAAGAAAGACGAGGAGGAGGAGGGGGGAGGAGGAGGAGAAGGAGAAGAAAATAAAAGAAGGTTCCAGAATTTATGGGCAGTTATTTGAGAAAGTTATTAACAAGCATAGTAAAATCTCTAGCAAACACAAATACACACAGACATACACACACACAGACACACAACATGCGATACACAATCTGAAATTTTAATACATGTGAAAATAATTTCCTTAATGTTATATCTTTTTTTTCACTTTTCTCAGCAACTCTGGACAGAGTTTCCAAAGGTTGAAACATAAATAAGCCTTATAATGACATGAATATGTAGGACATATTTCCACATTCTTGTCCGTGACACACAATAATAGTTGCCCTGTCTCAGGTTGAATAGAAAACATTCTTTGCTCTCAGTTAATTTAAAACAATATTCAGCTTTTTTTTTTCAAATCACTAAATCAACATGGGCACCAATATTAAATGTATGCTATGCAATTATAAAAGAAAATCACATTCACATCATTAAAGCTAATAACGATTAAGTGTGTGGTGAGGATTTTCCTCCCAACAATAAGGACGTCTTCTGCAGACATTCTCCAAAGGCTGGATGGTGGGAGACCCCCACTCAAGGCTTGCTTTAGTCATGACACCTTACATTACTTGTGAGAGAGGAAGGAGTTGAGGGTCATTGAACTTGCGGATTGTAGCTGTTATGCAACAGAAACATAAGTTGAATCATCCAATCCTAGTCACTACTCCCTCAAGGGGATAACACGAACATTACTTGTTGTGAAGTTGGTAAGTGACAAGTTCATGCCACGTCGGCCTAACCAGGAACCTGTCCTGTTCTTTTTCAGCAGAGTTTCCAGAGTGACAGGCCTGTATGTCCTGGCAATGTCCTTCCTAACAAACCACACTGACTTTCATTGTTTATGTGCTTGTTTAGGAGTTGACACACTGTGACCCAATCCAGCCCACCACCTGTTCTTGTCAATAAAGTTTTATTGGAACTCCCTTAAATGTCACCCATGCCTGTTTTGATGCAATGACTCCAGATCAGAGTAGTTGCTCCAGTGCCCTCATAGCCCATAACAGTACGTGTATTATCTGGATTTTCTCAGATGAAGCTGGACAGTCTTCTCCCTAGCCATGAGGGCCTCTGGTCTCCCCCAAGGGCCTGCCAGTTCCTTTCTGGTCCCTCAAATCCTGCCCATATGCTGTCTCCCCTGCCAGATGTAGCCATCCTTGTATCTTGCCATGAGGATGCTTGCAAGTGTTTCCTCATTCAGTGTCGTATCCCAACGGCCCAGCTAAGTAGCTCAAAGTTCGCTCTTTGCTGGCTCCTGTCCTTGCTGTCACACGGGCACACATGCTTTCAGTGTTGCCAGCCCTGGAATAGAGCTCCACGCAGGAAGTGTGACAGAGAAGAATCTAAGGAGTGACAGAGGTTGGGCCATGACTGTCGCCACTTTGCAAATAATTTACAACCAACGTCTTAAACATTCCGCAGTGCCTGGCATACACAAATGTTTAATTCGGGTTAACCAGCCTGCTCAGGTGATGGGTGGTCAGTTACATAATGAATGCTCTAGAAATCTAGACAAAGAGGCAGTATAGCAGATGTATTCTCCCAGACTTCTTCCAAAGAACCCTACACCACTATCGAAAGTGGAAAATCATTTTTGTGGAACCACCATTACTTACAGACACAGACGCAGATGATTTGAAAGTCCATGTTAAGGGCTGTGGTCAGGCAGGTGAATGAGCTGATATTCAAAGAGATGAAGCTACCTGCCTGATACTTTAAGGTCAGGCTTAGCCATCCTTTATATCAAGCTTTATTCCTGAAGTTGGTTTATTTGAACTCCTGACTGCATGCCCATAGATCGGTTGCCATGCCTGGTGGTTAAATTCCAAACCAACCATCAAAGCCTGCTTAATTAAGACAACTAATAACCTTAGCAGTTCTAAAAGCAGACTTTTGATGGGAAAGCAAGCTTTCTAACTCCTTTTCCAGGGTGAAAAGTCGCAAGCTGCAGGTAGAAGTAGGTCAAAGGCAAATTCCATCTTAGTCAGCCTCCCTTATCTGACCATGTGCATCTCCTCTCACTGGCCAATCAGGTCCTTCTGAATCCCCATTAGTGCATGATTTAATCTAGCACATAGAACTCAGGAATTTCCTAGTTTAATAAAGTAATTAGGGTAGGCACAGGGCTCATGGTGGTGGGCAGTGCCCCCAAGAAAGGCAACGGAAAACGAGCTTCAAATATCACATTGCAGAATGCTTTGAAATGTAAGGATTGATTCAGACCTCTGTGTGAAAATGACATGCTCTATGTCCATGTATGCCTGTGTGTGCGTGTGTATGTGCGTGCGTGTGCACGCCATGTGCCCGATGTGTTATAGAATGACATCCTTGCTTAATGCCTTAGAGTAAAGATTACATCCTGTGTATGTGATTCTTCCTCAATGTTTCCACTCAGCAATACAGACCCTGGGATGGTTTTAGATACCTTCCGTGTCCTTTCCATGATAAACTGGGCACCAAGTTCTTGGATCATTACCAATCGCTTACACTAACCTCTAAGGCCAGTGTACTCAGCTGATCAGGGTTGGGAAAGGGGCTATAATAGGAAGCCTGTCTGAGATCTCTATTGAAGCAACAACTTACGCTCGAAGAATTCAGAATTTAAAATGCAATGTTCTGGGGAGATACATAGACAGTAAGAGCACAGATGCTCAAGCATACAGACCTGAGTTCATCCCTAGCACCCAGATAAAAAGCCACATCTGACTATTCATGCCTGTAACCCAGGGCTGAGGGGGCCAGAGACAAGAGGATTCCTGGGGCTCAAAGGTCAGACAGTTTAATGGAAAAACAGAGAGTGCCAGGCTCAGTGAGACCCTGTCTGGGAAACAAGGCAGGAAAATAATCGAGGATGAACTCAACATCTTCCTCAGGCCTCTATACATGTGCCCACAGAACTTACGCACCTGCATTCACACATGTATGCCACACAAGAACACACACAAATTAAAACAATTTAGAATGCCAGTAATTCATAAAATACGAACACATTATTTAGTATCATCTTCCTGTGTATGGCCCCAGATATAATCTGAAATATTTAGCAGAATAAAACTAAACAAAGAAGCATTTAAGAATAATTCAAAGTCGAACATGAAAACTCACTCTACTGTAAGAGTCTGTTTTCCTTCAAGTTCTAAGTCTCAGTCCGGTACCATCATTCTGTGCCTTGTATACCCAGGAAACACTGCTACATCTCAGTGCCTTCGCTTCTCATAAGCTTGCTTCATTTCTTAAATTTTAAGTGTTTTGTTTTATTTATTAGCAAGCAGAGAGAGAGAAAGAAAGAGATGGAGAGAGACAAAGGACATGCCAGGGCCTCTTGTCCCTGCAAATGAGCTCCACATGCACATACTATTGCAACCCTTTGTGCATCTGGCTTTATATGGGCACTGGGGCCTTGAACCTATGCCATCAGGCTTTGCAAGAAAATGTCTTAACCACTGAGCAATCTCACCGAATCACCTGTCTGATTCTTTTAACCAATTCTGAGTTTATTCAGAAGGTAAAAACCATGTCTCATCTATGTGCGCCTT
Source organism: Dipus sagitta (assembly GCA_036346955.1). Classification (NCBI taxonomy): domain Eukaryota; kingdom Metazoa; phylum Chordata; class Mammalia; order Rodentia; family Dipodidae; genus Dipus; species Dipus sagitta. The sequence continues at coordinate 8,062,686 of CM070779.1, read as the reverse complement.
GCTATTACTTCATGCAGTCTCTGTCCTAAAGTAGGTTCCCAAAGGATGTTTAATTAATGAATCAATTCCTCCCTTAAAATGTTTGGACAATATGACTATCAAAAAGAGATTGATTGCTTTAGGATCAAGTAAACCACTGTGGTGGTTGAATAGATGGCCCCCAATATATTCAGTGTTTTATTACTTTGTAGTTTGCATCTGTAGCCACCTGGCTGGAAGCAGTGTCACTGGGTGGATCTTAAGGTGTGGTGGTGGGTTTCAGATTTCAATCTAAAGATATGCAAAGTGTGCCTAACTGGAGTTCCTGAAGTGTGCTGTGGCTTTTGGTTTTTGGCTTGTGCTTCTCTCTCGGGTTGGCCCTGTGAAATCAGGTCAGCTTCTTCTGCCATTATGGAACTTCCTCTGGATCTGTAAGCTTCAATAAATATCCCTTCCTCCATAACTGTGCCTGGTCTGGAAGTTCATCTCTGCGAACCTGAAGTTGTCTGCTACAACCACACTTTGAAGTTTCTCTCCCCTTGACAAGCTCTATGACTAGGGGACTCACACTCTCTAAGCTCAGATTCCACACGTGTAAGATGACGTGGAAAATGACCTTACCCTGTGGGCACATTACAAGGACCAAATGGTGGAGTGCATTGGGACTGACTAGTTTTTCTCGACTGATGACCCACCCAAAGTCTGGCACCTTAAGAATAAACACGAGTTACTTCTTATGAACCTGGAGCCACATGTCTAACCTTATAGATGATCAGCTATAGTGTCTCGATTCTTCTTAGAGTGGCTGCTCTACCACACTGGCAAGTTCGTCCTGATACTAGCCTTGGAGTCTGAGTAATCCAGGAGAGAGCAAGTCCAGAGATGCAAGAAACACTTCAGTCTCTGTGTCACATGTACTAACATCTCAGGTGACTCTCTCAAAGGTTGTGTGACAGGGAAGAATACAAGGTTGGGTCATGTCTGGCCATTTTGAAAAAAAAAAAAAAAAAGACAACCAACACCTTTAACATCCCCCAGTGTCTGGATTACAAAAATATTTAATTTGGGTTAGTGATAGTAATCATAAGAACGATTTCTTTGTGAGCTTGGAAAAACATTCCCACACTTCCAAGAACTGTTGGAATGGGAAGACATTTCATAAAAGTAATTATCATGACAGTTTTCAACCATTAAATCCAATGCCTATGATGTTAGCCTGGGATCCTTCTTAATTTCTAACTGCTCTACATCAAAGTCCGTTCCCTTGTCAGTAATCGATCAAACTCTGCATTCTACTATAATTATCAGTTCCTGGAGCTGTTGAGGATCTCTCAGTCAGGATCTGCACATGGACTTGGAGGAAGATGGTTTATTTGGAAAGTGAAGCTAGGAAAAGGCATAAGGAAGGCAAAGCAGAGAAAGAGGATAAACCCCTAAGATGACAAGTCCCCACGATATTGTTGGAGAGCAGACAAACACCGTCAGACCTCAGAGAAACATAGTGATTTTTCCCAGTGCTGTCTCAGCAAAAGACAAGATGCTGGAGCCCTTGCCCTCTCGGCCCTGCCTCCCAATAATGTCTAAACAATAAACAAGATGCTGGGGCCCTTGCCCTCTCGGCCCTGCCTCCCAATAATATCTAAGCAAAAGACAAGATGCTGGAGCCCTTGCCCTCTCTCCCCTGCCTCCCAACTCTGTCTAATCAATAGAGAAAATGCTGGAGCCCTTGACCTCTCTCCCCTGCCTCCCAATGCTGTGTAATCAATAGACAAGTTGCTGGAGCCCTTGACCTCTCGGCCCTGCCTCCCATTGGTTTCGAGCTGCATGGGGCTTTAGACTTTTCTATCCCACACACTTGGTGACTGTGCCTACTCACAGGCTCAGGAGTTCAGGGGCTCAGCCCTAGAACTTTACTTACATAGTCTCACACTTCAGGTAGGCAATGTCAGAGGAAGATGAGTTGGAGAAGGCCATATATCTGTAGCTGAAACCTAACAGTATCTTCTACATGCAGTTTTGAAAATTCGCATGGCTTGGGGATCGCCTGCACTCTGTACATGAAGCCCTCATGACCGTGGGAGGTTTTCACAGCCTATACACCCCATAAGCACTGGTGCCTTCCAGACAGTGAGAGTGAGGGTTGCCTCGGGAATATTGTGATTAACAGTCAATAACTTATTTCACAATTTGTCTCAATATCATTTTTGAAAGACTTTCTTAATTTTACATTTTTTTAAAAGAAATTATTTTATAGCTTAAGAGAAGGAAGGACAACAGAGCTCTGGCCCAGGAAATAGCAAAGGGAAGTCCCAATTTTATAAATCTTAATAGCCATGTTTATGTGGTAGTCAGTTTTTCATTGCTGTCTCAACTTCCTGGTATAGTAACTTAAAGGGGAAAAGATTGATTTCGGCTTATGCTTTCTGAGGTTTCGCCCTATGGCTCTGTGGTGAGGCAGAACATTATGGAGGAGAGTTGTGGGGGGAAAAGCTGCCAGTGGCATCCAGGAGGAAGGACAGGGGTGAGTAGAGGTAAGGGTTACATTACATCCCTCAAGGGCAAGCATAGAATGACATTATTTTCCACAATTAGCCCTACTTTGTAAAGTTTCTGCCACCTTCTAGTGGTGCCATAATCTGGGGACCAAGCCTTTAACACATGCATCTTTGAGATACTTGTTTGGTTTTGCTTTGCTTTTTGGACAGGTGTGTACCAATCTGCCTGTGGAGGGGGGTTGTAAGGTAACCTTTGTAGCTTCAAGTGTTTATGACTTAGCCTTAGACTCAGTCCCCAGCTGGTGGCAATTTGGGAGTTAGAGCCTTGGAGGTGTGTCACTGGAAGCTTATTAGCCCAGTTCCAAGCCCAGTACTTAAAGCTATTTCAACCCGGATATGTGACAGCTGCCTGCTCCTCTCCTGCTTCCCAGCCATGCTGAAGCATCTTCTCAAAGCTTCAGGGCTGCAATGCTTGTCCTCTAAGAAGCTGCTTCTCATCTGGTGTTTGGTCCCGGCAACAAAAAGAAAAGTGCAATACTGCATCTCATGTAAATAACTGGCCACGAGATGACTCACAGAGACATTCCACAATCCAGGGAGAATGAAAGTTTGAGCTGTGTTTATTCTAACAGTGTGGTACTTAAGACTTCTGTGGTGTTTCCTCTGGTGCTTTTTAACAACCGCCAGGAATGCAATGTAATTATCTCTTGGCATCACCTGCACCACGGAAGCAATTAAGAATGTTCTATATGGGCTGGAGAGATGGCTTAGCAGTTAAGGCACTTGCCTGTGAAACCTAAGAACCCATGTTCAACTCTCCAGGTCCCACATAGCCCGATGCAGTGACGCAAAGCATGCATTGTCGTAAATGCAAACAAGGGGGCACACATGTCCAGAGTTCATTCACAGCAGCTGAAGGCCCTGCCTTGTCCATTCTCATTATCTCTCTTTCCCTCTCTCACTCTCTCTCAAAGAAATAATTATAATAAAAAAGTTAAAAAATGCTGTATACTTACATGTCCTTGTGCTTGGGTGAGATGATCTTAACTGTGGTAACAATGACATGGAAATGATATGCGGTCCAACCATCCTGCGTGGGATAAAGCACAGCTGGGCGAATGCATTCAGTCTCCTCATCTTGTTTTGAAAGGAAAGTCAAGTTTGTTCAATGGCCACCATCACACATGCTGTAGCAACAAAATACAAAGTCAAAGGCTAAGTTTCTGGAGCATCTCTGGCCCTACATCCACTTCTCAGCATGTGGAAAACGGGGCATGGTGTTTTTTTTTTTTTTTTTTCCATAATGAACCACAGCTTAGTCATGTAGCACTTGAATGCCTATGACTTGCTTGGAAACCACCAAGACCAAGCAAAAGTTGCAAAGTTATAAGATCAAGCCTTTTATGATCACTGTTGGGTGTTAGCTGGAAAGTAATGGTCACAGCATCCCACTGGTTCAAGGAACACTGTGCTGTATCTCAGAAATTCACTTACAGAAGTTCTGTAGGCATGTCTGGAGTGATACCTAATACACTGCATGCTTTTCCAGGAATATTATCTAATCAACCTGCACACACAGGAGGTCTCATTCAGGCATATATGTATGTGTATCTTTGTTTTCAATTTAACAAAACTATTTTCATTTCAAAGTAGTTTCAACCAAAGGTAAATGAAAAAAAAAATGTTTTCTATTGCTCTTGTGACTTGATCTGAAAGAAAAATACTGACATTGCCTTGTCTTATGTAAATGTGATTTTTAACAAAGTGAAATGTATTTATATTCAAAAACACAGTATTATGATTTCAACAGTTACATTGTACACATGGAATTTCTTGTGATATTGTAGAAAGGAACAGTACTAAAGAAAAGAGGTTTGAGAAACCTGAATATGAAATTCTGAAATGATGTATGATCTTATAGACAAGAGCCCAATATGCCAGAGTATGAACAGGGAATAGTCACTCCTGATTAACATGTCAACAGGATGTCATTCAGGTATTCCCTCGGCTGCAAATGACAAGCCATTTACCAAGATTACCTCCAAAATGTTCAAATGACAAATCAGAGTCGACTGAGGAGGCATTTTAACACAACTCATGTGGGCAGTATTCACTAGAAAACATTACTAAAAGATCAGAAAAGAGAAGGAGTCATGCACAGGGCATAATCAGGTAGTTAATTCATGTTAAGCCATATATATATAATATATACACACATTGCTGCAAGCTGAGCAGTGGGTAAAATGTTTGTCATGCAAGTATGAGGACCTGAGTGCATATTCCCAGCACCAATGTAAAATGCCCAGCGTGATGGCATCAAGCTCTCATCCCAACACTGGGGCAATAGAGACAGGAAGATTGCTGGAACTTTCTGGCTAACTTGTCTGGCCAAGTCAGTCAGTTTCAGGTTCAGTGAGACACCTTGTTTCATAAAATGCAGGTGTGATAGAGGAAGATCCCAGATGTCCACCTCTTGCCTTGAACTGCACATGCACAGACATGCATGCACACACACACATGTGCCCACATGCCCATGAACATGCATACATGCATGCATGCTCACAACTGACTTAAACAGGGAAGTCCCCATTAGTAAAAACAAAGGCCAGATGCACAAATGTGAGGCAAGCTCAAGGTTGCACATGACCACTGGCTGACAGGAGTGTCTGGAATTTCATTTCAGTGGCTGAGGCCCTGGTGCACCAATTCTGTCTCTCTCTCTCTTTCATGCTCTCTAAAAAATTTTAAAAAATGAGTTTCTTTTGCTAGATGAAACAGATGAAGATAGCACAAGCATCTGGGGAAGTTTGGGCTAACAGGAGCAGCTGTAAAGGGTTAGTATAGCGCTCTGGGGAGGTGAACATCAGGAGAGAGCAACCATTCTGAGCTGACAGTACCACAGAGAGGGAGTGACACTAGTTCCAAACTGCACAGCTGTCTTGCGAGGGCCAATGGTAAGAGCTGCAAAAGAACAGAGCCAAGCCAGAGGTATCCAAAAACAAGGAAGCAGGGAAATGAAGGCCCTTACTTTACAAGTTTCTCATCATTACCCTGTTGGTGTTATCTAACAGCCACAGCACAAGGTGTCCTGAGAAGTCAAAATACATTCAGTGTTCAAGGGCAGAAATCAGAGGAGGGGCGGGTCAGTGTATAGTCCATATTAAATCTATGCTGAAAATAACTCTATATTCTGCCCATTATGCACAATACAGGGCTAGCAGCTTTAACAATGTTAAAGAAATATTACAGCATCATCACAGTGTGATGTTCTTCTATCACAACAAAGATGAGAGGCAAGTATAAAAGAATAAATGTCCAGTGTCATCCCACGTTACTCCTTGTGTGCCCATGTGCCATTCGAGCCCTGTGACATCCTGACTTAGGACTCCCAGAAGGTAGAATTTATCCCAAACTTGTTCTGCTATAACAGGACCACAAAAAAAATACAAACCCTTGGGCTGGAGGATGGTTTAGTGGTTAAGCACTTGCCTGTGAAGCCTAAGGACCCCGGTTCAAGGCTCAACTCCCCAGGACCCATGTTAGCCAGATGCACAAGGGGGGCGCACGTGTCTGGAGTTCGTTTGCAGTGGCTGGAGGCCCTGGCGCGCCCATTCTTTCTGTGTCTCTCTCTCTCTGCCTCTTTCTCGCTTTGTCTGTCGCTCTCAAATAAATAAATTAATTAATAACAAAAAATATTTAAAAAAATACAAACCCATCACGTGCAGGAAACGTCTTCATATTGTCCGTCCCTTACAAATCACAAACAGAGAAAAGTTACATCATCCCTGATAAAAGGCAATACACACAGCACAGCTGGAGAGATGGCTTAGCCATTAAAGGCGCTTGCTTGCAAAACCTGCCAGCCTGGATTCAGTGCCTCAGCACTCATGCAAAGCTAAAGGCAAAATGTGGCACAAGTATCTGGTATTCGATTGTAGTGGCAAGAGACACCAGAGCACCTCCTCCATACCCACACACAAGGGCAAGCAAATAAAAAAGAAAAAAAGGACACATGATAAATGAAGAAATCAATTCTCTCAACCATTGGGAAAAAAACATTTTCTACTGAACAACTTAAACTACAGAGAAAATGAGATGGATGAGGTAGAGTGCTTGCAGCACAGTGCTACTGATCTCCGTGTTGTGTTCCGGGTGGTGTGATGTCATGGGGTTTGTTCAAAGGAAAACCAGAGGCAGGAATATTTTCTTCCCTGAGACGGAAACTCTAAGGTGGATAAATGCTTCAAAGAAAGAGCTAAGGAAAGCTAAAAGCCAGAAATAAGAAAGGTAGAACACAAAGTTATTAGGAAAGAAAAATAGAAAAATGTATAAATACATGGATAACTCAATGGAAGAAAAATATACTTGACACATATGAAAACATATATTGATTTGCTGGAAAACACCAGACTTGATAAATACATTAAATAATTGGTTTATGAATAATATAAATAAACTACTCTAAGTCAAAAAAGAATACATTAACATACAAACATGAATGTGAAGTAGAAATGATTAAAATTCTGAAAAGAATGTTTGCTCAAGTCTATGCTAATAAATTAAAGACTAGAATAGACCATTTTCTATAAATATGAGTACTGTACTAAAAATTGACTCAACAAAAGACAGACCTCTTAAATAGACCCAAAACCAAGGAAGAAATTGAGAAAATTGTCAAAGACCTAATTCTCAATAAAGTTCCAGACAATTTCATGCATGAATTCATTTAAAGCTTCAAGAAACAGGTAATTCATGAGCTTTTCAAAGTATCCTAAAGCATAAAGTTAGAATTACTGCTTCTTAATTCTTTTTCACAAAAGTACAGCACCACAAAAACCTAATGATGAAAAAAAAGTATCACTAAAACCAGACTCTATAAACAAAATTCATGAATATTGAATTAAAAATCATAATAACGGCCAATAGAATCCACATTATATCCAAACAACAATACAGTGGCCTTAATGGGTTTCAATTCAGATTTGAGAACAACACACTATTAGAAAACTATCAGTCTAACTCAGCATATAAATAATCAGAAAGAAAGTAATAAAATGATATGATTCTATCAATAAAGATATGTTTAGCTGATAGAATTCAGCATCCAATTCTAACTCTGTTAACATATAAATACTACCATATATACATTCATTCAAAAGTAGGTATATCTACTAAAATTTTAACAGGATGTACATACAAGTCTCATATATATATATATATATATATATATATATATATATATATACATACATATACATATTTCTTTCTTATTCAGAAAAAAATGAGAAAGTGAAAATACACAATGTAGAATGTGAAGTTCTCATAATTCAACCAGACATATATTGACACTTTTCCTTTCATTCCTAGGGTCATATATGGAAATGTAACCTTGAAATACATTTTTAAACTGAACTTTAAGATTTTCAGTAGAACAATAGTTAACTATTCAGACTATCTGTGCCTGATCTCGTCCAAGGACATGGTGAAACTACAAATCCTCAAGATTTATAAACCCAAGAACTGGTCCAATGTGGATGTGATTCAAGAGACTGCATCAGGACCAATCACGGCCCTCCCACTGTGTTCACAATTGAATCAATTGGATGTTAAAACCTAGTGGTGTTTCAGCACTTTCAAATAAGAATGGAGCTGAGTCCTATCAGCTGCCCTGTGGGGAAAGCTCAATTGTCTGTCTAAATAATAAATGGAATGAAAGTTGGACAATTCTCTAGTTAACCTGATCAATGTGGACAACTCCTCTGTACATCTAAGGTTCCTCAATGGCTGATAACAAAAATGAATCATTGTCTCACCTTGAACCTGGAATTAGCTAGTCAGATTAACAATTGAATTTATCACCCTGATGAAATTAACTATAAAACTGCCAGCATTCCAGTTTCACTAGGCTCATGAAAAGCTCAATCTCCCAATATGTCAAAGGTTTGGCCAGTTCAAGCTTTTAATGATGTTTCTGGTTAAAGTTGACTGCAATTAAACACAAGATTTTTGTAGAAAAAAACTCATTATTGGTTTTGTTGTTGTTGTTGCTTAATTTCCTTCCATTAATATGTTCTTAGGGCTCTTGCAAATTCCTTCTTCCAAGCTAATTTAGGAAACACATTTTAGATATAACAGACAATTTTAAAAGCATCTTTCTAATGTTGCTCTTTCATTATTTCTCTAATAAACAGCATAATTGGTAAGGTCTGAGGCCACCTACAGATCAAACTTTAGGCAAACTTTATACAATCAAAAAATAAACCTTCTCCCAGAGCCCAATTGTATTATCTTGTTGGGAAATGCTGAGAAGTATAGAAGCTAGGTTTGTTTTCTCTTACTTTCTGTGCACTCTCCTGTCTCCATTTATATATATACATATATATAATATATATGTATATATATATATATAGGCATGTATTGGGCTATAGCCAGGCAGTCTGACATAATTGCAGGAACCTTACAAATAAATGGAGGTACTTTTCACATGCCATTTTATCAACTTAGCTGGAAAAGCTTTCTGTGCATAGAGGTATTTTTTTCTTTCTTTTTTTTTAGTAAATCATTTAATATACATATGCTCTGTGGACATTTATGCTGTCTGCTCTATGCAGAGTGTCATTTGGAGACTCAACCCCAATTAAATCTAATTGCACTCCCTTTCAACTACAGCAGCAAGAAAAGGCCTTGTAAACTTTATTTAATTGTAAGTCAATTACAATGTCAAAGCAGAGGAAAAATATTAAATGAGTGTGAGAGGCACTTCCCTGCTTCACATGCTTCTCATAGGAGAGTTACCAGAAGTGCATTGTTTCTTCCAAATATATTCAAACCTTATGTAAATCATTCTCCTCTGCATTTACACTAACAGCACTGTTTCCACTGGAAGCATAATGACAGGCTGAAGACATCATTGTTCAGTGGGAAGAATGGGATGTTCATTCGTTCCTATCTCTCACGTGAATGGACAGTTTCTCTTAACCTCACACAATCAGGTAGCTCTGTAATTATGGCCAAAAATTAAAGTTGTACTTTTTACGTATGTCTTTCAGGTTTTTCATAGATTTTTGTGTGTGTGGGGGGGGAAGTGTGGTGTGTGGTAAGGTCTGTGCAGTGCGGTTTGACCCACATGCTCACCTGCACTAGAGGGCCCTCACTTATAGTGGCCAGAGAAGAGCAAACATCGGATTCCCCACTCTGCTCTGCTCTGTGTCTTTTTTTTTTTTTTTTTGCCTGATCACGTTTCCAGACAGAGGACTAAGTTTACAGGCATGTGTGGCCATGCCCAGATGTTTACTTGGGATCTGCAAATTCAACTTCTCTCAGTCTCAGATCCCTCAGGCCCTCGTGTGTGCATAGGCAGGGCATACCACTGAGCCGTATCTCCAGCCCTATTTATAGTTTTATACAAAGTAAGTTGTATAAAGGATCTGAGGGAATGTGAAGCTGTGATTGACCAAACCCAAGCTAGCTCCATGCAGAGAACCTTACTGAGAGTCAAGGGGCAGTGCCTCCAGAGACCTTTGATGCAATATTCACAAAGGAAAGGTAACTGGAGACTGAGGTGGCACAAGCAGGTAGACATTATCCCAGGTATTCTAAATTGTTCCTTTGATTAAAGCATATTGTTTGAGATTTCACTTACTAGACTATATTAGCCATCTTCTCCCCAAGGCACTTTAAGAGTCTCTGGTGTAGTCTATAAGATTCAGTGAAAGGACTCCTAGAAATAACCCTTGTGCTCATTCTAAGATCTTATGAGGATGGGTTTTGGTCTGACTCACACCTCCTTCCTTGTCTTTTTTTTTTTTTTAAATCCACATGAAGCACTTTTTTTGTCTGTTCTTAGTGTCAAGAATAGCTACAACTTCTTTGAGAAATATTCTCAATTTTATTTTCTAAGCCTTGAGAACTATATAACTGATCTTGTTTCCCCAACTTTGTTAACTCTGAGAGGATACTGGTGTCCTTGGTGAGCAAATGTAAGGAAAATGTGTGTCTGTTTTACAAAAATACTGTCATTACTGCATATTTGTTTTTTTTTTCTTTACTCTGTACTTGTGACTTGAATTAGTTTACTGACTTTTACCTTTTCTTATAAGATACAAAAATATTTTCAAAAACAAAGAATTTCCAGAGTATAAACTCAGCGACTCACAGGAGCCAAGCAAGTAATAAAATGGGCAAGATTTTCATGAGGGGTGAGAAGGTCACTGGGATCAATATTATAAAGAAAGGGGCAGTCATTCATCAAGTTTAGTGAGCTAATAGAGAACTCATGTAGAGAAGAGAGACCTATCTCTCAAGCCTTTTAAGAGAGACCAGATTAAGTCCTAACTCCATATTCCTTTCCTAGATATAGGTGTCATTTTGGTGGATAATATATATAACCTTTACATTGAAGTTATAGTACTATTTTTCTTTATCAAGAGCAACAAATTCAATATTCTTCATTGGTAAAGTAGAAGAGACTTCTGGAGAGAGTGGGCAGGACCCAGAGGAAATCCTGAGCACAAACTGGATTCAGAAACGAAAACTTCAGCTGAACATTGCAGTGACACTCACCAACTTGTGGCTGGGCTCTGTCACCACCTGCCACCTGTGCTCTGAACATGGGACACTGGAGACTGGGACTGTCTCCTACTTAGGAAAATATTTCAGAAGCACTTTGCCTCTTTCAAGAACACTCAGGAAGCTACACATAGGCAAAGCGGAAGGTAAATATCTCAGATATTATTTAAAAAAAGTCACAGATGTGCAGGTCCTCTTCCCCTGCAGGAGGATTCTGTAAACACAACAAAGCTCTTGCCATGTTTGGCAAGCATGAGTGAAAGAGAAAGGATTTATGCATTTCCATGAGAGCAAAATGCTAGTAAGCGGTTTCTTGAAATAAAAAACCAGGCATCTTTTTTCTTCTAGAGTATCCAATGTATGTTGTTTCTAACAAAGAGGAAATAAGACAAGTCTCATAGTTAGGATAACAAGTTACCCAATCATGTTAAGGTTCTACCTTTGAAGGTTACATGGAGTCATAAAATAATAATACCCCTTTTGCTCAGGTGTTTAAACAAAAATTTAATATTCTCTCTGAGGGAGATAAAAATACCAGAATGTTTAAGCAAAAGCTTTACAGCCACCCTTAGAGAATATGAGCCCTGACCCTTCTTGACAAGCTGCAGGTGCTATCAAAAGCAGCTCAGGCTTCTCCAGTGAGACTAGCTGAGAGGGCTAGAAGAGGGATAGGATATGATGGCCAGGCCATCCTGTGGGAGCCGCATGTGGTAGGCACATTGTTAAATGATTTATAGGAGCTTTCAAGGCTAAGGATCCACTAATCTTGTTCTAAGAAGAAGGAATTGCAGCTATCAACACAGAAAGAGAGGGGAATGATGGTTCTTTGGAGAAGACCATCTTTTTAAAATGATCAACTGCACTGACATGAAATTGGAGGCATTTGTTCCAGGGAAGGATGGGATGAGAAGCAGTACCACATCCAGAGGGTTGTGGGTGCTGCCAACTGCCAGTGTGAAAATAATAGTAACAATAACAACAACCACGGTGAGCTGGACAAGAGGAAGCACCTTGGTGACTCAAGGCTTGCCATGAGCAAGAGGAATCTCCAGGCTTGAATACCAAGTATTTGCCATCGCTAACACGAAGGATTTTCTACCCATGGGTAGGAAATGATACCTGGCAGGGGAGGGGGCTGGCTGGAGAGATGGCTTAGCAGTTAAGGCAATTGCCTGCAAGGCCAAAGGACCCAAGTTCAATTCCCCAGAACCCATGTTAGCCAGATGCACAAGTTGGCACATGCATCTGGAATTTGTTTGCAGTGGCTGGAGGCCCTGGTGAGCCCATTTTCTCTCTCTCTCTCTCTCTCTCTCTCTCTCTCTCTTTCTGTCTGCCTCTCTCAAATAATAAACCAACATAAGAATATTATAAAATGAAAATGATACTGGGGATTCAGGGTCTCTAATTAACGCCTTCATCCCATTGACCAGTTCAGACACAGCACAGCGTCTAGCTCTGCAGGAATAGGACAAAGTTTAGAGGGAGGCAAGTCATGAGTTCTCAAAGTGTGGCCTGTGGATGATGTAAAAGCCCAAGTCCCTTCCAAGTACTTCATGAGCTATGGTCTGTGTGTACATGGTCTGTGTACATGGTCCGTGTGTACATACTATCAAATTGCCATTTGCTTTTACTGATGCTGTGAAAGCAACAAACCAGAGGCTAAAGGATGGCTCAGTGGGTAACACACTTGCCACACAAACCTCAGGGCCTGAGTTCAGATCCCCAGCAGCCACATAAAAGCTGGGCGCAGCAGTACATTCCTGTAATCCCGATGATGCGAAGGTGGAGACAGGAGAACCCCTGGGGCTTTCTGGCTACCTCATCTAGCTGAACCAGTGAGGTCTAGGTCCAATGAGAGACTCTGTCTCAGAGATGGTGGCAGATGAAGCAAAGCACTGGATATCAGCCTCTGGTTTGCACACGCATGTGCACATATGGGTATGTGCATCTCCCCCCCCCAACATATATCCATGCTGATGAACGTACATACACACCTCCTTCCACACCACACACACATACAGAAGCAGAAATAATTTGGAGAACAATAGCTCTATGCAGTGGCAGCAAGTCATATCAGTGTAAATAACTGGACTAGTTCCTCACCTCTCAGCATTTGTAGTTAATTAAAGACATGCTTATCTATGATGCATTCACATACATGTTTGGTCTCAGTACTGCTTCCTGACATACAGCTGCTTAAATACCTTCAACTTCCAGAATTACAAGAGTGTGTTTGATTGGCAATGAGGTGACCAGTGTCTGACAGCCACTGAGTGGCTTCAGGATGGGTACTAATCAGAAGAAACACCAAGTATTGGGAATTCTGCCCCTAACTCCAAGCTACAGGCAAGGAGAAGGCTAAAGTTTTCATTGGTCAGCACTGGCTATCTTTCTCATATGTGTATTTTAGAAGCAAGCTTTATGTACCTAATGCAAGCACAAATAAATCTGAAAACATTTGTCTCAAGTGGTATTTATGAAACAATCACACAAAATTAGGACAGGGGTGTTTTTACACATATCAATAAAACATCTAAAATAACTGACTTTCTATAAGAGCTGTTCCTCTTTGGGCATGTATTCTTTATCTCAATTTTAATGTTCTCTATGTTATCCACAAACAGATAGATATGTTAAATAGGAAAATTATTTCTACACTAAGAAAATTTTCATTGCAATCTTTAGTGAATGTGTTTGATCTTGGTAAAAAAATTAAATGAAATACCTTCTCTCTCTTTTCTTTCCCTGTTGCTCCCAAAAATCTATTTTCCAGATTATTATCCAGACTGGGCCCTCTTGAAGTTTTATCAGCTGAAACTGGTGATCGTTTTATATTTCTTTTTCAATAAACTCATAGTTAACTTCATGTCTACCTCAGGACCCTTGCCCCAGCTGTTTCTGTCTGGAAAGCTGCTACCAGAGGTGGCAGAGTATTATTTTTATTATTTAAATGCTATCTTCCTGGATGAGCCCATTGTAGAGAACACTCTCCTCCAGAATGCAGTAACTCTAAGTCGTCACCTTCTTCCAAAGTACTAATCAATAGCTTAATTGATAGTATTGATTCATATAATTGATTAATGTATTGCCTGTCCCTCCAATGTTAGATTTCAGTGATCTATTGCATATGGATGATTGACTGCAACTATATTCCAATTATTCCCCATTTTGGCCCCAAAGCCCTTGCAATGTGGTTTTGTATCTCATCCCAGGGGAATTAGAGCTAGTTCCCCCCCCAAAACCCAAGCTGGCCTTTCATGTGACTCAGCAAACAGAGTGTGAAAGAAGCCAAGTTGAGTAAGTTGGGAGCACAGCACCAAGAGCTTGCCGCTCCCCCCCCTTAGAGCCCTGATTACATCAGGGACAAAATAGACGGCTACGATGAGATGAAGGAATACACAGCTCCAGCTGCCCACGGTGAGGCCACCTCAGATTCTGTAGCAGACAACCCAGCCCCATCCAGGACAAGTTCAATGCCTACCCCATCGACAGCTCATAGCCACCTGCAAGGGAATGCAGATGGAAGCAGCAGGCAGCTCAGGTGTCCCACAGCTCACCGAAGCCTACAGACCTAGATAGTTCTAGGTTATTGCTGATAATTCACACAAATGGTGTATCATAGATTCACCATCTATTCCAAGATGCTGGGGGGCATGGCATATACAAAAATATTTTTGATGTTAAAAAGAAAAAACATTGGTGGGTATGAGAAAGAATGAATAAAGTGAACTGAAAAGCAATTCCTTAGTACACTAGTCCAGTTACATTTTCCTAACTGGGAAGAACTAACCCAACAATATAATAAGTTTGCTCATGCAATTAATTTAGTTCTTCTGGGCATCGAAACCAATTACTGGAAAAGACAAAAAAAAAAAAAAAACACATTAGAACAGACATCACTACTAAATAAAAGGTATTCAAATATTTATATCCACTCTCTCCCTCTCTGCAGAGTCTATAAATACAGCATCCCAGACAAGCTTTATTGGTGTGGGCTGAAGGAGAAGGCAGCAAGAAGACAAGCATTGCCTTCATTCCCCCTTTGAGCCGTGGCTGCTCCGGCAGAATGAAGATGTGCCTGTCTAGTTCCTGCCTAATCACTCATAGTAATGTCGAAAGGAGTCCATCTTAGAAAGTTTGACCAAGTCAGTTGAGTTTTGCCATTATCACAGCAGGAGAGGCAATCATGCGGTTTTCATTTTTAAAAGATAATTTGTCTTAAAATGTGCACAGAAACTAGCTAGGTCTAAATAACATTAAGAACATTCTAAGTGTTTTCTAAGAGGAGCCAAGCCTGCATTGATGTTAGCCTCCACATTACAAAGCCCATTTGTTGCCAGCCTTTGTTTCCCACGGCACTTGCAGAGCACCTGACTGCAGCTCGTAGACAGACGCACAGACTGATGCACAGGAAAATGCCTGGTCGTGGTCTTTGATGACGCAAAGTACTGTCTGAAAACATCTTGTTGTGTTGGGGGAAAAAATCACAGAATTTTCATCTGCTCTGAAATTAATTAATATATCAAGTGATTGCAACTCATAAGGCATTATCAGTTCAGTTTAAAATATCAGGCTTTTAAATGTAATTGAAGATTGTTTTTCTGTGCCAACAATCTTCACATATCTCTCTCTTACCACTCCCCCTTTCCCTCCCCTCCTTGCCCCATCCCGCTAGGCATTCCTCCTTTCTTTCCCATCTTCCTCTTTCACACATATGTTCTCTTCCGCTCTGGTGGTTTGACTCAGGTGTCCCCCATAAACTTAGGTATTCTGAATGCTAGGTTCCCAGCTGATGGAGAATTGGGAATTATTGCCTCATGGAGGCAGTGTATTGTTGGGATCAGGCTTATGGGTGTTTTAGCCAGTTTCCCTTTGCCAGTGTTAGGCACACTCTCCTGTTCCTTTTGTCCACTTGATGTTGGCCAGTAGATGATGTCCACTCTCTGTTCATGCCATAGTTTTCCCCTGCCATTTTCGAGCTTCCTCTTGAGTCTGCAAGCCAAAATAAACCCTTTTTCCCACAAGCTACTCTTGGTAGGGTGATTTCTGCCAGCAATGTGAACCTGACTGCAACACTGGCCTTTCTCCCTTTACTTTTCCTTCTCTCTGTCTTCTCCTTTCACTCTTGCTGTTTCTTTCTCACTTTGTATTTTCTCCCCTTCCTTCTTCTCTTCCTTTCTCCTCTCTTCTCTTCTTCTTCCTCCACCCCTCTTCAGTTCTCTTTCACCCCAATTCCCATCGGCCTTTCAGTTAGCCATTTAGTAAGAGAAGATTTTTTTTAAATATTTCTTAGCACACAGATACTTTATAGCATAAGTCCAACATATTCAATTTATTCATTTCTTAAACTAAATGTATTAGATGACAAATAGAAGCATATGTGTGGTCAAAATCACTCTTCTTTCTAACTTTCCAAGTGCATTATAGATATTTAACAGATAGTTAACTGCGTATATAGTTTTGTTATTAGTGTTCTGAAATATAGCTGTGATACATTTATGAAATTCTAATTGAGCACTAAATCATGTGATTTGATCAATTTTTGAAATATATACATAGAAATAGCTGTGTCTGTTTACATTACTCAAGAACAGGGTTTTAAATAAATTGACATGATGGTTCAATATGACTCAGGTTTCATCAGTTGTTTTTTTTTTCTTTATTAGTCAGTTCTGTATTCAGCAAATACAGTCAGTTTGGTACCATTATTAGGCTCATCCGTGACCAACCCCCTCCCCTTGGTCCCTACTTGTTGAGGTATATGGGTCATGCATTGTGGAGTTAGCCCACAGTTATGGGTAAGCTAAATGTCTCTGCATATCATGACCCAACATGTGACTCTGACATTCTTTCCGCCCCCTCTTCTGCAAAATTTCCCTGAGCCATCAGTTTTACAAGCTGTAGTCAGCTCCACATTGCTGGGACAAACATCCAACCAGACACAGCTTACGGGAGGAAGGGGTTTATTTCAGATTTACAGATCTGGTAGAAGTTCCTTTCGTGGCAGAAGAAGTTTAACACTTTCATAGATCCAAGGAGAGAGAATCTACCAAGACAGCCAGCACCACAAACAAGAATAAATACCAGTGTTCAAGTACTCTCTTCAGATCTGCCTCCAGACCCACCTTAGGGCTGGACTCCAGGATCACTCCCCAGAGACAACCTCTTCAGCCACACAGCTGGAGACCCAAGTTATAAGTTTAATTTTAATAAAGCACATGAGTCTATGGAACCATCCATTTACACTACCATATTCAAACAATCACACCAGTTATTGCTGACTCATTGGATTGCCTTTATATTTTTCTACTTAAGTAACCTCAGAATTTAAAACTAGTTTGACCATTGGCATTCCAATGTTAGTCTAAACTTCTAATAAGAATGGGAAAGAACAAACATCAAATAATGTCTAAAGTAGGTTTTAAATCTAAATACTCAAATTCAAACCAATTATAAACTGACTAACCAAGTGTAAAAATCACTGTGAATTGTAGCTCAGAAAGGAAGGAATATTGTGAAATTTTGCATAGATGACTTGCATTATATGCATGACATATAATCCACATATATATCTACAGAGTTCATTAGCAAAGTAACTTGACAACATATTTTATAGTACTTGTAAAAATGGTCAAAACCTTGATTGTTTGATTGTTTATGAGAAAGAAACAAATACTTTGTCCAAAAAATAGAAAAATGTGCTTTGGGATCACTCTGTGCAGACAGATGTTGGGATCGCCATAAAACAGTGAATGAGCATGAATGTTCTCCAACAGGAAAATGAGCAATAAATGACAATAACATGAAACTGATGACGTTTTCTATAAACACTAAAAATAAAAAAGATGATCATGTCAGAACACAGAACATCCCAATAACAGAAGCTTTTGTTGCCTATTTTATTGTTAAATCAAGATGAGAATCATAGAAGTACAAATATTTTTCCTATGCAGTCTCACTGGGGGTGACTCAGACCCAGGACTAAGATCAGACACAAAGCTGACAGGGTCCTGCCCCTTGCCCCCTGTGTCCACCCTCACCCCAGCCCTTTGGAAGAGCATTTCCAACCTCACCCTCCATTGAGGAGCTGCTCCCACTTTCTCATGGTGCTTCATTTCTGTCTGTCTGCTTCTTATTAATTGCAAGATGGAATAGAAGAAGCTACTTTACATAAGGCTTTTTTGAACACTTACTAAGTACTAAGTGTATTTGTTGAATATTCATAATGTTTTGCCTGTTTGTTGTGTGAGGAATTCAAATCAAGTGCAAGCAATTGGACTGCATCACATTTCTGCAAACTGTAAGTCCAAGGTGAAGGTGTCAGCTGCCTTGATTCCTCCTGATAATGTCATGGCATTTTGGTACTGCTGAAACATGACCTGGAACTCAGTTTTCATCTACGTTATCTTTGTGTCTATTTCCAAATTCCACCCTTTTATAACACTGATTGGAGAAGCATTGTCCATGATGACTTTGTCTTACCTAGATAACCTATGTGAAGATACCCAAGTGTGGGTCAAGATTGACCTATGTCAACAGATGCACATCAGTTCACATCCTAGGCTGCTGGGGTTAGGTTACCAGTACTTGAATTTGGGGTATATATAGTTTAACTTGTAAAAATTTCTATGGTGTGAGCTTTCAAAACAAAATAACTATTATCATTGGTAACTACTCAGAGTAACAGTCATATGATACACGGATAGTTTCTGTAACAAGGAATAGCAGTCATGTTATACACGACTCCTGTGGTAAGAAGTAGCAAACATGCTCTACACTGATAACTTCTGTGACAGGGGCTAACTGCCATATGCTGCATGGACAGCTCCTGTGATAAGGAGTAGCAGTCATATACAAATAGCTCCTGTGATAAGAAGTAGCAGTCATGTTATACACAGATAGCTTCTGTGACAAGGAGTAACAGTCATATGATGCATGTATACCTCCTGTGACAAGGAGTAACAGTTATGTTATACATGGATACCCCCTGTGACAAGGAGTAACAGTTATGTTATACATGGATACCCCCTGTGACAAGGAGTAACAGTTATGTTATACATGGATACCTCCTGTGACAAGGAGTAACAGTTATGTTCTACATGGATACCTCCTGTGACAAGGAGTGACAGTTATGTTATACATGGATACCTCCTGTGACAAGGAGTGACAGTTATGTTATACATGGATACCTCCTGTGACAAAGAGTAACAGTTATGTTATACATGGATACCCCCTGTGACAAGGAGTAACAGTTATGTTATACATGGATGTTTCCTGTGACAAGGAGTGACGGTTATGTTATACATGGATACCCCCTGTGACAAGGAGTAACGGTTATGTTATACATGGATACCCCCTGTGACAAGGAGTAACGGTTATGTTATACATGGACACCTCCTGTGACAAGGAGTAACGGTTATGTTATACATGGACACCTCCTGTGACAAGGAGTAACAGTTATGTTATACATGGATACCTGCTGTGACAAGGAGTAACAGTTATGTTATACATGGATACCCCCTGTGACAAGGAGTAACAGTTATGTTATACATGCATACCTCCTGTGACAAGGAGTAACGGTTATGTTATACATGGACACCTCCTGTGGCAAGGAGTGACAGTTATGTTATACATGCATACCTCCTGTGACAAGGAGTAACAGTTATGTTATACATGGACACCTCCTGTGACAAGGAGTGACGGTTATGTTATACATGGATACCCCCTGTGACAAGGAGTAATGGTTATGTTATACATGGATACCTCCTGTGACAAGGAGTAACAGTTATGTTATACATGGATACCTCCTGTGACAAGTAGTAACAGTTATGTTATACATGGATACCTCCTGTGACAAGGAGTAACAGTTATGTTATACATGGATACTTCCTGTGACAAGAAGTAATGGTTATGTTCTACATGGATGCCTCCTGTGGCAAGGAGTAACAGTCATATGATACAGCGATAGCTCCTGTGACAAGGCCTCCCATCATAGCTAACCAAATCAGAGGAAAGCAATCAATTTGTAGAACCGATAAGATTCTTAGGTAGTGTTTTTTCCATCTGTATTGTTTTTTTTTTTTTCCATTTTTTAAAATTTTTGTTTGTTTGTTTTTATTAATTCATCTGAGAGTGACAGACACAGACAGAAAGGCAGATAAGGAGAGAGAAAGGCAGATATATATATAGAGAGAATGGTCATGCCAGGGCCTCCAGCCACTGCAAATGAACTCCAGATGTGTGCGCCCCCTTGTACATCTGGCTAACATGGGTCCTGTGGAATTGGGCCTTGAACCGGGGTCCTTAGTTTTCACAGGCAAGTGCTTAACCACTAAGCCATCTCTCCAGCCCTTTTTTCCTTTTTTATTTCTATAATTCCTATCTATCCCCCAAACTTTATGTTATTTAAAAAGCAGAGAAATCTGAAATAACTCTAAATGCAAGCAATGACCATTCAACCACAAATACGAATTGATGCTCTCTTCCCTAGTTTCTGTATTTAGGAGATGGTCCTTTCATCCTCCAACAGAGACATCCACAGAGGAGGTCACGTTAGAGCATGTGGGAGTCTCTTTGCTTCCATGCTCAGCATTCCACAGCCTTCAATTATGACAGGACACAGCAGCCTTCTCACCTTCCTTTGTGCAGATTCTTACTATTTTATTTCAACATGTCTACTTATCCTTGCCACAAAAGAAAGCATTATCTTCAAATTTCTCTCATCTCTTCCCACTCTCTTGTAGTGGTTATGATGCATGTGTCACCTCCCGCAGATTCTTCACAGACAGAAGGTCTTCAGGCCAAATGACAAAGTCTTTGACTTCCTTATTCTTTTCTCTCACAATCTCCTTAAATATTTATTTTCCTCCAGGTAATTTGGCTATTGGATTCCTTTCTTCCCAGTGTATCACGTATGACTATTGCATTAAAAGCTACATGTTTGGTTTTCAGAATTAATTATATTGCACTGTGTAGTTTTCAGCTCAGGGAGATGGTTCAGTGGTTAAAAGTGCTTGCTTATACAATTTCCTGCCTAGTTCAACTGCCCACATAAAGGTGAGCAAAAGTGGCACATACATCCGTAATTCCAACATGCCTATGTTAGCAGGACTTACGTACATGAGGAGAACTACCAAAGCAGATCCTGTCTCAAGCGGGATGGAAGGAATGGATGAAGTCCCTGATGTCACCCTCAGACTGCCACACTCCAGTGGCACATACACACTTACTCATACACAGACACACCCACAGCATGTGCATATACACATGTCCTCGACACACAAAACCCATAATTTTAAAAATAGGGAAAAAATTGATGAAAGTAAGTAAAGTCACTGATGTTTTGTTGCGCCTTTTCAGTCTTCCACGTTCTTATAAGGAACACTGGTAAACTCATTGGCGCACCAAGCTAGATGTGAATGGAACTGTTTCTTTGGCCTGTCACTGGTGCTCTATCTGAGATGAACAGACATTTGTATACATTTCTAAGACAAACCCAAACAATAAAGATCAAATTGGAATATTTGTTGTGCATTAAAAAAAAACAAAGGGATTATACTTATTGACGTAACCCAGACCCAGAAAGCCAAGCACAGCATGTTCTCTCTCATATGTGGATCCTAATTACAAATGTTTGGACTTGTATATGAGTTGGAATAAAAGTCAGTAGCAGAGGCTAGCAAGCTAGAAAGGGGCTATAAGAGAGGGAGGAGAGGGGATGAATTAAGGAGGGTATTGCATATATGTAAGTAGAAATACAGATTACTGGGGTCGAAAGGCCTAAGTGAGGTCAGAGGAAAGGATTGAGTACTGGAAGGGTGGGGAGAGGGCTAATCAAAATCTAAGTCATATGGAAACCTGCATTTTTGGACAAAGTCATATTCAGAAGCCATAGATCATTACTAGAAAATTTTCAGTGCTAGGGATGGCATACCTTCCAGTGAGTTGCTGGCCACAGAGGTCCCTGATGCCTCCAAGACATCACGGACCATTGCTGAGGCTTTTGGTTTCCCACCAAGAATACATGATAAGACCCTATTGCTGAAGACTCCACATGCTTGGGCTGGAAGGTCACTAAGAAATCTTGCTGGGGCTTAGTTGAAAACCTCCTCCATGTAGACCAGCTGACAGAAAGCTGGGAAAGGCTATGCTGCATACAGCTCCATGGGAGAGAGAGATTTCCTCAGTGGAGATATATAATAGTGGACACTGCAAGCCTTAAGTTTGGCCAGCCAGGCCAAATGAGCCAGTGGTTGCAATAGTGGCATGTCTGTTATGGGGGAAACCAACTGCTCTCTAATTGGTCTAGAGGCCTGATTCATGGGCCAGAATACATGCCTCATACTGTAAAACTTATGATAAGGAAAATTATGAGCCCTAGGGGTAGAACATCTGCTGCTGTCTGGCTAAATGTATATGTTATGTTCACAAAACTGCCCAGTAAGCAATTCTCTTAATGTCCATACCCATATATTAATGCTACTCTCACTTTTGTTTAGAGAAGCCTCCCTTTTCAGATGGCAATAACCTTGGGATGACTCATAAGGCACCATGGTACTGAGAAGAAGTGACAGAGGAAGGCTCAGCACTGAAACATCTCTATCACACATTCCAAGGCTCAGGGTCCATTGTGTAAGAGATGGAAAGAACATAAGAGCCAATGGAAGGGTAGTACTCCTTAGACTGCACTCTTCCAGACAAAAAATGGCCCAGATATCCATGACCTCACAGTGCCTGGACTATATACACAAGACCATCATAATAGGAGGAAAAGATTATAATACCAAAATAAAAGGAGACTGATAGAGAGCAGGAGAGTATATGATATAGAGTGGAATTATGAAGGGAAAATGGGGGGATTATCATGGCTTCCTGTCTATCATTATGAAAGCTTTAATTAAGTAAATGAATAAATAATTGGTTAAAAATATAGGGCTGGAGACATTGCTCAGTTATTAAGG
Source organism: Dipus sagitta (assembly GCA_036346955.1). NCBI lineage: Eukaryota > Metazoa > Chordata > Mammalia > Rodentia > Dipodidae > Dipus > Dipus sagitta. The sequence continues at coordinate 8,039,684 of CM070779.1, read as the reverse complement.
CACTTGCATGAAAAGCCTAATGACCTGGGTTTGATTCCCCAGTACCCACATAAAGCCAGATATACAAAGTGGTACAGGCATCTAGAATTCTTTTGCGATGGCTGGAGGCCCTGGCATTCCTACTTTCTCTGTCTGTCTCTCTTCTAGCTCTCTCTGCTTATAAATAAATAAAGAAAGATATTTTAAAACACACATATTATTGAGCAAATGTTGATATAAAATTAACACTAAGAACTGTGTTTGTGAAGAATATTTATATCAGAAATGCCCAGCTATGGTAGATTAAACTACAACTGAACCTGGCACTTTACACAACTGAGTCCAAGAGAAATTCCTTCAGATGATGCTTGATCCCACAATTTAAATTTCTCTGAAAAGTATTTTCTTTTCTTTTTTTTTATTTTTATTTTTTATTTTATTTTTTTTTTACAGTCAGTTTGGTACCATTATTAGGTTCATCCATGACCTACCCCTCCCCTTGGCCCCTCCTTGTTGAGGTATATGGGTCATGCATTGTGGAGTTAGCCCACAGTTATGGGTAAGCTAAATGTCTCTGCATATCATGACCCAACATGTGGCTCTGACATTCTTTCCGCCCCCTCTTCCGCAAAATTTCCCTGAGCCATGTTGGCTCTGCTTCAGTGATGAGGTGTTGGGGGCCTCTGAGGCTCTGGCTCTCTGATTTGGTAGGAGTTGATTTTTTTCTGTGCTGATCTCCTTCCCCCTTGTGCTGGTATCCGGTTCATCAGGAAAACAGCGCCCTTGCTTGTTTCTCCAGTTTTTCTTAGTTTTAGCCGGCGCCCTTTTGAGGTATGATGGGGTGGCTCTCTCCTTAGGATCTACATCTATCTGAAAAAGAGAAGCAGATTCTCCAACGGAGAGTAAGTTAGCATCAGGACAAATGAGATAACCCTTCTTTTTTTTTAATAGAGAATTTAATAGGTGTAGGCCCTCTTGTAGCCCACAATTGACAGTAGCTTGATATTGGAGAGTGGGCTTATGTTTGGATATGGTTCTGACTTGTTTCCCAGCTCCAGCTATGGGTCTCATACCAGTGAGGGGATCAGTTAGCCGAATTGAGAGCAGTTGGTTCCCTACCATGGCTGTGTGCCACCACTGCACTTGTGTGGGCATCACAACAAGTTATTTGCTGCTAAATAGGTTAGACCATGCGTTGCTTCGACAGATATTGGTCTGTTCTGCTTTCTAAATACTGACTGAGTCCTCAAGTGGAGATCTCTGTAGGAATTGGAGGACATATCTTCAGTTACTAACTAGCAATTCAGGTTATATCCTTATTCCACATCTACAAAATGCTTATTCCTCACTTCATAGATCCTGAAGAATTCAAAAATTAATATTTCCTTAAACATATCCTCTGCTTGTTTTGTGTATCCAACTCTAAACCACCATGGACAGGAGGGTGTCTGAATAAGTCACATGGTGAGACATTCCAAATAAGTCATGTGGTGAGACGTGATAGAAAGCCCCCTTTGCAAAGGAAGTTCAGGCACTGTTAGAGGGAATCTGGCATTGTGGCAAACAGGAAGAAATAGCTATCCACTTGAAGAACATATATGAAAGTGGAAAGAATTTTGTGTGTTTGTGTGTCTGTGTGTATATGTAAGTACATATATATGCATGTGTATGTTTTGTATATGTGTGTATGAATGTTCACAGATCATTGTGCATGTGGAGGTCAGAGGACAACCTCAATATCTTTCTCTTTGCCTTTCACCTTATTTCAGACATGGTCGGTCTTGTTTCTGCTGTCATGAACACCATTCTAGCCAGTGATAAATGCCAGAACCCAACTAGTCCCAGCTTTGGGACTCTCCTGACTCCACATCTCATGGCAGTAGGTGCATAGTGACATTCATTGCAGGGTTCTGCAAAGCCCATGAACCAATGACCAGCTTTCCTAGAAGTAATTCCCCTCAGACCTCACTCCAGTGACCTTAAGTTCTGTACTGCTAGCATGCCCAGGAAACTGGATCCTATTGCCTAGTTTATGGGAAAATGGACCAGTGACAAACATCTGCTCTAACTAAACTATCAGCAGCCCAAGTATTTGGGAACAGTGATGGGGAATGAGGAAAAGGGGAAAAATAGTTACCTAAGAAAGAATTTGTGCCACTAGTATTAAAAAGAATCCTGCTTCAATGTGAATATAGTCCCATGAGCTAGATTGATAATTCACACAGTTTAAAGATGAAACTGATGTTTGTCTCTTTAAGTTTCAACCATTAAAGTAGAAGAAGGAAGAGAGACAGAGAGACAGAGAGAGAGAGAGAGAGAGAGAGAGAGAGAGATTGAGAGACTTACCGCAAAGAATTGGCTTAAGTGATTAACTAGCCAGACAGTTGGCAGGATGAGCTGGCTCTGCTGCATTTCCTCAGGGAGCCCAGCCCTGATGGTAAAGCCTTTTACTTGATATAGCCAGGCTCAGCCACATTATTTAGGACACTGTCCCTGCTTTTAGTTAGCTGATCTTGGACCTTTGTCACATCTACCGAGCATCTTCCCAACAAACCTGGATGATTATCTGAATAACCGGGCAATGAAGCTTCACATGAAAACAAGCATCACAGAATCCAACCACACCGTCCGGGAAGGTGTTCACTGAATAAATCAAAACTTGTCTTAAATACCAAAAGGGAGGGTTTAGAAGATGATGACTCTGCAGGAAGGAGCATGGGAGCATAAGCAGTAGACCTTTCTTTCTGACATTTTAGAGGTCCCAAAATCCTAGAAATACAATATTAATCCTCATAAGCTGAATTCTACGTAGTTATCACTCATGACTTAAAACATACTATTTTGGATAGGAAAACATTCTCCATAGTGAGAGATGTGAACAAAAGAAAACATATAAGAACCACTATTAATTCATGGCAGTTTACAAAATTAATTGAGTGGCTAGATCTGACCTATAGGTCATAATTTGTTGACAATTAATCAAAATAAACTCCAATGCATGTGTCCCAGGAACTCAAACACCTACATTTATGCATTCATGTATGTATGTGTATGTCAAGTGAAATAGATGAACAACATGCATTTTCAAATTTGTACATTATGGATAAAATGGTAGAAATATAAGTCAAACTTTAAAAATAATTATTTCTAAACAATGACATAATAGATACATTTTTATTTGTGATTTTTAGTCATAATATTGAAGGACTGAGTAGTGAAAGAATAGAAGGAATGCTGAAGATTCAATCTATTAGAAGATGCAAATATACTCATCTGTTTAATCATTCCACAAATAAGTCCTAACTTACTTTCTCACTGATTTAAGTAGTGGAATAAAATCATGAGCAAAACAACCTGAGACCTTGCTTTAAGCTTATTGGGTAAGAGAGAAATGTTAAAGAACTGAATAGATACATATGCAATTTGATAATAAGTGTCCTGAGGGACAAAAAGATAGTGCTATAAGTCAAGAAATATTTATATTCAAATTATATCGTCATATAATCAACATATATAGTACTGGTTGGTGTGGCATGTATAGATTTTGTCTGCTGGAACAAACTTCAACATCTTAAATTAATGCTCTAAAAACGGTGAAATGATATTCCAGGAGAAAATATCCAGAAATGGCTGAAATGCTGAAACTCTTCCAAAGAAATATTGAACAGATTCGAAGTTCCACACGTGAATGCTGGGTAATTGGCTGAAGCTCTCAATGGCGCTCCCGCAGACATTTAGAGTTTTCCGCTGTGTTCATATCATTCATGCATTTCCCCCCAGAATCTGAAAGATAAATCTGACAAGTTCTGGGTAAACACTGGCTGCGACTCTGTGGTTTCCGGGTATGGAGAGGTGACATGACTGATGTTCTGTTATCATCTGGGCTCCTATTAGGCAGCCTCTGCGAGGAGTCCGGATAGATCAACGTGTCACGCCGGAGGCTGCGCGATAACTCAGACAGGGACCAAGTTGCAGCCACTGCTCACACACGCTCAGACCACGGCCACGCACAGGCGCCCTTCCCACTGCAGGAAGGCTGAGTAGAGGAAGGGAAGTTTGAATTCCGTGGCATAATGAATCAGACCACACAACCAGAGTCTCACCTCCACAATTAGGGCAATTATACTGTTTCTCTCTAGGTGAGATCAGATGCCACCCCTCTGCTTACGGTGCGGGTGGGGGAATAACATTGCCAAGAAGGGTTGACGCATAATGAGGAGATGTGGATCTGGAGCTGAGCTGTCTCTGGGCTTCGTAGCCAAGGTGATTGCTTACACCCTTGTCCCTAGAATCAAGTTGAACACACTATCACTACTTCTATGGCTGTAGCATAGGGACACATCACATCCTTAGAATGATGCCTTACCAGAAATGTCCTGTCTATCCGCTATTACATTAATGTTCCAAACATTTGGTAGAATATCTTTTCTCAGGGTCTTGCTTTCAAAGTCTCTCTGGATGCATGTACCTCCAAGGCCATGCCCAGCATAAGACCCTCTCCTTGAATGTGGGTAGCCAAACCTGGAAAGCTGTGCTCTTTAAAAAAAAAAAATTGTGTGTGTGTGTGTGTGTGTGTGTGTGTGTGTGTGTAATTGTGGAGGCTCAGTGGCTGACTTTGAATGTCCACCTCAACTAATCTCTACCTTATTTCCTGAGACAAGACTTCTCAGTGAACCTGGTGCTCACCGATTTGTCTAGACTAGCAAGCCAGTGAGATCCACTTCCCAGAATGGGTATTAAATGCATACCTGACACTCTGGGGATTTGAACTCAGGTCCCCATGCTTATGTGGCAAGTGCTCCCCACACTGACTCATATCCCTTACGCCCAGTGCATTTTAGGGTTTTTTTTTATTTTTATTTATTTTTTTTATTTTTTGAGGTAGGGTCTCACTCTAGCCCAGGCTGACCTGGAAGTCACTATGGAGTCTCAGGGTGACCTCGAACTCACAGCAATCCTCCTACCTCTGCCTCCCGAGTGCTGGGATTAAAGGCATGTGCCACCACGCCGGGCTTCGCCCAGTGCATTTTAAAGTAATCTGTCCAGTAACTGCATAAACAGGGTGATATTGTCTGGTGCATGATTTGTGGATGAGGAAACTGACATTTTAAAAGAAATGGATACTGACAGTGACAAGAGATTCTACTTTAAACAATACAGGTAGGATCCACAGTTCCACCCACCTGCTATAACACCTCTCTGTCTGTGAAACACAGACTCAACTCCAACACCGGCCTTCCTACCACCGTCTGCATGCAGAGTGACCACATGAGCACAGCAGAGGTCGCCAACTTTTTCTTTGTTCTTATTCTTCATGCCTAAGAGTCATACCTTTGGTTTCCTGAAATGATTCTGCTTACAATGGGGCTTACAGGATGTGTACATAGTTGCAGTGGACACAGAGAGAGAGAGAGAAAGAGAGAGAGAAAAAGAGGGGGGGGGGAGACAGAAATGCCACAGCTGGGTTGGCTCTGTGGCCAGAAGGCACATGGTATGCCCTGCTGGTCTGAGCTCGGGACGGTGCTGCTGCTCAGCTGAGGCGTGTCGCATTGATTCCCCGGGTTCCTACCCTGGCAGGCACTGTACTGCTTTCCAGCAACAATAAAGCAGGTCTAATTTTTCTAAGTTGATGGGGGCATGATAGATCTGATGACCTTTCACTGGAATGTCTTTTACAAGTATGATTAAATTACTCTCCACGGATGAACTGATACCCAGAGCTGATGTAGGGGCCTCCAGAGGCAGCAGAAAAATCTCCTGCCTTACGTTGCTGGCACTGAGGGGAGCTTTTGTAGACAGATTAAGGACTTTTCACTTCGGATTTAGAAAGGTGACCCTGTGGGCGGGGACTATTCTTGTTAAAAATCTGTTCTAGCTGATGCCACTTCTTTTTCCTCGATTAACCATATCTGTATGACTACACCTAAAATCTCAATTTATTTATTTCATCTGTTAGGGAAAATGGAAAAAAAAAATTTAAAAAAAAGAATGCCAGTCAAATTGTTTGGAGTATATGCTTCTGGAAAAGTAAGAAACTTGACTTTTTCTCTCTTTTTTTTGGCATTGTCTATTTGTTATGGTAAAAATTACATATAGGTTATTTTGCCTAGGCCTGAAAATATTGTGAAATATATTGGCATTTAGTTTACCTTGCCAGTAGTGTCTTCTCTCCAACACTCCTAACTCTCTCTGTGACTTTTTCAAGCTCTGCATTGGACATTAGCATGAACTTCTTTCAGCTACTTCTTTTGCAGTGGTCCACATCTTGTGTTATATAACCCCTTCAAAATTTACAAGGCTGTCCTTGAATATCAAAGAAATCCAGAACCTTAGGAAGGAAATAATCTGTAAAATGTATATCTGGACTGCAAATAAGACCTTTTCTTATGTCTTAATTGTAGAATAGTAATTCCCATATAGCCCAGAAACATTTTCACTTTTATTTTCTTATTTATTATACATTGAAATTGTATAACCATACATATTGAAATTTTATATATCCATAGTCTCTTTGATGATGCCTGCATGTCTTCCTTGGAATCTATAAACATTTATGAGGCAGACATAAATAACATTGTCTCCTACATTAAATCCTATCTGGCAGCATTTACAAATAATGGTATCACAGCTCAGCTCCAGCTGATACTTGCCATTTAGATATGTAAGGCGAATAGTGACAGAATTTACTATAGATATGTATATTTCAAAATCTTATACATAAATGTATAATTTCTCATTCAAATTCTTGACAGCTCTTTTGCATCACGTGAAATCTGTGATAGGACTCAGCTTGTAGGGGAAGGTGTTTGTCATGACAAAGTTCAAAGCTTCATGTGTGTAACCTATTACTGTACAGCTGAAGCTATGGTCAGAGAGCTTGGATCTGCGAATGCATTATGTAGTACTGAGCTAAGTGTATTTAAATGTTTTCTTAGAATACTAATTTCCAGGAAATAAGGAATAAATCAGTACCATTCAATAAGGCAGAGATACACCAACAGCCTCATAGGGTCCATAGTTCCTATGATGCTGTGCCTATACAATACACTGTTTCCAAAGAAAGAAGGTAGATCCCACTACAGTGGAGAGGTGTCGGGAGGGCTAGACTCAATGAAATTTACCAAAAACCATGAAAGCCTAGTGGAGTGAGTTTATGAGAACTTATTTATAGTGTTAATTAAAGTCACGACGATTCAAATAGGCAAGTAATTTTAGCATATTCCTACAAGGAGACTGTAAGCTGAAGATAATGCTAAGGATACAAACCCATAGCATAAAAGTATGATGGAAGGTGTGGATTATATCTTATGACACTGGCTTGGTCTATGTTGTATAACAAGGCAAGAGGAATAACAATATAAAAAGATCTAATGGGCTGGAGATATTGCTTAATGGTTAAGGCATTTGCCTGTGAAGCCAAAGGACCCAGGTTTGATTCCCCAGGACCCACATAAGCCAGATGCATAAGGGGGCACATGCATTTGGAGCACATTTATAATGTCTAAAGGTTCTGGTATGCCCATTTTCTCTCCCTCCCTTTCTCTCTCTCAAATAAAATAAATAAATAAATATTTAAAAATTCTGATATGTAGCTAAATTATTAGCAGGAATATTGAGATATCACCTTGTTTTTAATTAATAAAACCTGCCTAGGGATGAAGAGATTGCCCCGTGGTTATAAGCACTTGCTTGCAAAGGCTGACAGCATGTGTTTTATCCCCCAGTACTCATGTAAAGCCAGATGCACAAAGTGGCATATGTGTCTGGAGCGGCAGGAGGCCTGTGGAAGCGCCAGTCTCTCCCTTTCTCTGTTTCACTCAAATAAATAAATAAATAATATATATTTAAATAATATGCCTAGCAGGGCATAATGGTACTTGCCTTTAGTCTCTGGTGTTCAGGAGGCTGATATGGGAAGGTTTCCACGAGTTTCAGGCCAGCCTGGGTCTACAGAGTGAGTTATATGTCAGTCTGGTCTAGAGTGAGACCCTGCCTCAAAAAAAAAAAAAAAAAAACAGAAAAAGAAAAAGAAAGTAAATAAATAAACAATGTCAAGCCAGGCATGGTGGCACACCCCTTTAATCCCAGCACTCAGGAAGCAGAGGTAGGAAGATCACAGTGAGTTCAAGACCACCTTGAGACTACATAGAGAATTCCAGGTCAGCCTCGGCTAGAGTGAGACCCTACCTCGTAAAACCAATTATAATAATAATAATAATAATAATAAACATAAAAATAGATAATGTCACATATATATGTATACACACACATACACACACACACACACACACACACACACACACACATATATATATATATATGCAAAGTTAGCCACTAAGCATAACAGTTGTGTAGATACATATAAAATCAGAATTCTTGCAAGTATAAAGTTATAAATTAAAATGTTAACAAGTCATATCATAAAAGTCCCCAAAGCTCTTTGGCTTCTTTGATGGAAATCAAACAGGACATATGTTCATTCATTTAAAAAGATGTGGTCTGTCTCCATCACCTTGAGCAGTCATCTCTAGGGGAACTGAGGCCCTTCCTGGAGGCAGGGTTTCCTTTCCTCTGGACTCTGATCCAGTGCCTCACACAGGTAAAACTCCAACGCGGGGACATCTCAGCTGCCCTGTGTCTCTCCTCTGCCATCTCAGAAGGAAATCTAAACTAAAGCATTCCAAGACAGGAAATAAAATAAAAAGACAGAAGCAAGTTTCTAAGATGTATTGAATCAATTCCAACTTATTTCTAGGAAGTCAAAACCCATTTGCAAAATCCTCCTGCTTCACCCCAGAAGGGAAGCATATGAACGAGATCATATGAGAGTCCATCAATGACTTATTCCTTGGATTGCTAACATTAGTGAACATAAGAGGTTAACACAGCTACACACTCTTACTCATGAAAAGCTTAGTAAATGAGCTAAAGCTCACGTGTAATAGGCCCACGGACGCCTCACCTACGCTACTAATGGTTTCTGCCTAGTGGCAAACTATTCTTGGCTTTTAATCTTTGCTCAAGTTACTCAATATCCTCTCTTACATTCTGTCTCTGTGGCTATCTATACTTACATTTTACCAGTTTTTTGCTCAGTAATGCTTTTTTTTTTTTTTACTTAGCATCCTCATCCACGTATTTATTTTTTTATTGAAGTAAGATTCAGAGCACATAAAACTCATCATTTTAAAGTATACAATTCAGTCGTTTAAGTACATTCACAAAGCATGTAACCATGACCAGACTTTAATGCAAGAAAATGTTCAAAACTATGAAAGAACACTAAACATCCATTAGAAGTTACTGCTTCTCCCAGACCTTGACAGCCCCTAATTTATTTTTATCTTTATAGACTTACCTATTCTAAACATTTCGTGTAAATGGAACCCCTCTCCACAGACTTTTGTAGCTGAGTTTCTTCATGTTACATCATTTTGTAGAATATGTCCAAATTAGAGTCACATATTCATTCTTTTTTATTGAGAAATAATATTTTACTATTTTATTATAGATTGATATGTTTTTCCACTAAAATTCGGATGAACATTTGAATTATATCTACTTTTTATTAGTATTAATAGTGTTGTATGTAAGATTTTGTGTGCCTACATGCTGAGACATATCTCTATCTCCTCTTGAATACATATTTATGATTGAGGCTGATTAGACTGAAACTGCTGGCTCACTTGCTAATCCTGTGTCTAATTTCATGAGGAACTATTCAACTGCAAAACTGGCTGCATCGTCTTGCATCTACGTCAAGTTCTCCGCTTCCCCATGAGCATGATCACCACACTCCTGGTGCAGGCGTCATCGTGGTAGAGAGGTGACTGATTTCTGTTTCTCTGAGGACCAGTGATGCTGAGCCCTTCTCACGTGCTCTGCTGCCCTTTCCCTTCAGTGTCTTCTTCCAGAGGCCCATTCTTTCCACTGAAGCACATCCTTGGATGCTTTTCTCAGAAAAATCTTGCAGAAGTAAATTTTCTTAACGTGTGTATATCTCAACATGTGCTTTTGCAAACATTCATTTTTAAAAAAAAACATCTTTTGACAAATAACAGCAATGTTAGAAGTTTCTCAAGTCATAATCTTGGATCTTAGTATAGTTTTGCAAACCAAAATACAGAATTCTGATGATCTGTGTGTGTCTATTTCAGAAATAGAAATGTATAAGCATCTCAGAAGCCCCAGTTTTTCCTCTCTCAGCTTCTCCTGAGTTTTTTCCCATGTGTAAGCAAGCCTGTGTGTGAGCCTCAAAGAAATATAATAACATTATTTGAACATATTTTGTAGAGCCTTCCTAGTTATTTTACCATATTATATCCTACGGGGA